>OX442354.1:10232606-10960106 GCA_949357725.1 Hyperoplus immaculatus
AAAAACTTAAACGTTGATGTGGTGCAAAGGATTATATTTAATTTACAGTCTCTTGATTTAACACACTGCCTATTAGTAGCCAACCCCAGTTTCAACGTAGCAGACATTAAAAATCAATCCACACTCAGTTACATTACTGCATAATGATAGTTACTTTCACCAAAATAAAACACACACAATTAATGATGTTTATTGTGATGGATTACCAGCAAAATATTAAGCAAGTCTGATTACTTTGACTTTATACAGTAAAATGTAAGGAAAATCACATTAAAATAAAAAAAAATATTCTGTGCAAGATGGTTTTGTAGCTAAGTTAAACCTAACCTATCAACTTGTATGCAATACAAATACTACAATAATATATTGTATGTCAATAAAGCATGCAAAAGAAAATGTCAAACACTTCTGACAGACAATCCAGCATGAATCTGAAACTAAGGCATAAAAACAATACATTGAGTTTTGAACATACACCCTTCTATTGTTTGCTCTTTTTTCCTCTCTACTTCTCCACTTTCATCATTTATTATATATTTTTTCTCCACCATCTCCTTCTCTTCTCCGTCCCTGACAAAATACACAACAATGTTCTTATTAATGAGGGTCTGTGTCCAGCTATGATTGCACCGTTAGAATGACATCATGTCACACTATCTTTCCTTCATATCACAGAGGGCAAGGACAGGACACCGCCAGGCTCATCAATCAAAGCAGAGACATACAAACTGCATTGGAGTGTTGGCAAACTATGTGGTAACAACCATCACAAGTGCAAACACAGCTATAGAGTTTTTGCATTGACAAGTTTGCATCTTCCAGACGGATAATCTGACCAATTTTCATAATTGTACAACACTGAGTCATCATAGTGTGGACCAGTGCACATGGAGCAAACACATTCAGCCAGTTTAAAAATGTATGAAATGTCCCATCTGTGTATCAAGATGTGCTTAGAGCTGCAGTTCTGTGGTGGCTGGCCTGTGCTCTGCTTAACCTTCAAACACAATCATCTCCCCTCCTAAATCATAACTAAACTCCATGAAAACATAATCAGCAATGATTAATAAAATGAGAGCTTTAATATCCCCTCAATCAATGTTCAAATCAATATGCAAACACTCACAGTGTGTGAGTGTGTGTGTGTTTGTGTGTGTGTGTGTGTGTGTGTGTGTGTGTGTGCGTGTGCGTGTGTGTGTGTGTGTGTGTGTGTGTGTGTGTGTGTGTGCGTGCGTGTGTGTGTGTGTGTGTGTGTGTGTGTGTGTTGTTCAAAACTTATTATTTAAAGAGAAATAATTCCACCCATTTATGACGTTAATACGTTTGACCTCACAGATTGCATCTATAAATACACACAATGTCGACAGCACCATAAATGTTTCTGTTTGACTCGGCCAGCGGTGTGCATATTTGTGAGTGTGTTTGTTTGTATCGTTGCATAAAATTTATGGCAGTTGGTGTGTGTGTGTGCCAATGGTCCACACAAACCTAGTTATCATTGCTTTCGGATGAAAAAATTGAGAATCAAGAATTAATTTGTTTACCCTGAAGGGTTTACAAGAGTTTTTTTTCAAACCGGGATTGGAACATTTTCTCAACATGTATAGAAACGCCAAACTCTTTAACCGGAGTTCAAAGTGAATGATCATCAAAGTCGCATTATTTAAGAGGTTTCACATGACAACAACATATTGTGTCATTATGCGCGAGTGCAAGCAGCGTGTGGGCCTAGTGTGTCAGATTTACAAGGTGTCGAGCAACACAGCTAAGGAGCTGCTGGTGTGTAATAACAGACTGAGATGTAATCACCCGCTAATAGTACTGCTGTTCTCTAATCACCTTAGCTACAACCTCTCCGCGTAATGGCCACGATTTACTCCAAAGCAAACACATACACACTCACACAGGGAACACACATAAACACACATTACTGTCTAGGGTTATTGCATTGTTATTTGCCTGGGCAAAATATCCTCAGCAGCCTATCTTTACTGCCGACATATAGAGCTGCAGAAATTGCTTCTTTGCTGTTCTTCGTCAGCACTCGGGAAAGCATGCATTGACATACCCATACATATTCCTCCTATTTTTAACCCTGTCTCACACAAAAGAGTGTAATTTCCACAACAATTCCCTTGCTGGTGTGTGTCATGCGTTCACTGCTCCAGCCAAGACAGTCAAAACAACAGTTTTGGCACTTATTGTCCAATTTTAGTGGCAGAATAAGAGAAGGAGAAGCGCCCAGAATTTTTCTCACCACATTGCCAGGGTGCAATTTGAGAATCCCTGCAGATGTGAATCATACGAGTTCAGCCCCCATAGCAATGGAAAGACTATCTGGAAAGCTGCAAAGACAAACTGAACAAGAGAAATGTGGTCTTGATGTTTAGCAGCTGACGGAGCCGAGGAGAAAGTAAGTGGGCTGTTGCCAGCGTGGAATGAAACAATAAATCAATCATTTAGCAACTTCAGTGTTTGTCAATGAGCCGTTATAGTGATGAAAAACTCTTGAAATACAATCCTAATTCATTTACAACAAGCTACTGTAACTCTTGCTTGAATAGGAAGATGAACCAATATTGGACAAAATAAAATAAAAAAACATTGTGAGGAAATTAGGAAAATAAGGAAAACAGCAGCAGACAGAGAGAGGTGGGTACGGCAAAAAAAAAGAAGAAGCAGAGAGCAGTTAGAGTAGGGTGAAGATGAAAAGGCAGACTGATGCACTCCAGGACACAGCAGCGCTGGGACTCGACAGTGCTCACAGAATTTCTATTCCCACTTGAAAAGTACACTGAGGCGTAAAAATGCAAATAACGAAGCAAGTCTCTTTCATGTCCGGGCGGAGAGGGAGAGAGAGAGAGAGAGAGAGAAATCACTATTATTCAATGAGATACGAATACCAAATGTTCCAGTAAAGCAACAAGCTGTAGTGAACCTGGTCAGAAAAAGAATCAACGCTCCGTTCCAGATTCTGTCCGGGAAGATGTGTAATGAAATAGAAAGAAAGGCTCTTTCGTCATCTTGAAAAGAAAATATATAACAAAGACCTTCCTGTGTCCTTAAATGCCAGTGTCACACCAACTGCAAAAAACTGTTTTTTACTCTACACTCATATGACCTCTGAGTTCATTTTCACTTCATATCCGGCACCTGCACATGTGATAGTTAACCTTGATCAATTTGCTTGTTTGCACTTTGTCCATCTACTCTTTTTCATTCTTTTGCCAAATTCTTAATCTGATCACAGTACTTGATGCAGTTGTGTTGATGAAATCCCACGGTTTTTGGGTGATAGATTTTGGTGTTGAATCTCTTTCCGGGAAATGTAAAAAAAAAAAAAAAAAAAAATTAGTTTTTGGTGTGCACATTTTATACATCATCAACTATGATTGCTTGGCTTGTTATCACACAACCAGCAGCATGCAGAACTCATCTAATCATCTTACAATCACAGAAGTTGTATCTGCAGTACAAGTGCCAACGGTGAGGCCTTCATGATGCATGTTAGATAAATATCAACAGAGGGCAATTCCATTTGAAAAAGCAGCCACAGGGTGCTCTTGGAGGACTATTGCAACCACACATGCAAACACATGCAGTTCTTTCACATGCAGATTGGGCACTTATGAGCTGTCGGCAGTGATTAATGGCAAAGGAAGATGACCTGCTAACTCCCACGGTATGACTGGGCAGAGCACGTTTCATAAATCTAAACCCACACACACACAAACACACACACGCACATATACGCACAAACAAATGGCTATGCATGCACCCCGCACACAAACTCACAGATACACAGAAATGGAGGAAATGGGTGTGTCAGGATTTTAAGGGTCATATGTTGGTTGTAGGACTGTCACCCCAACATCAATCTCTGCTGGTAATTGTGGTGAATTAAAAGGAAGTGGGAAGTTGACCGCCTCTTATATATTCATATGTAGTCCTCCCATGTCTGCAGCGACAAAGACAAAGACTCCACATTTTTCCCTTCCGTCTGCTCTTGCTTCCTTTAAATATGTAAACGCTCCAATTCACATCTGTCTGCGTCCCCGTTAACACCTCTCTGTTTGGACACAGCATTTTTATATGTCCTTATATCTCATTTTGCAAATCTAATGAGCTTTCCATAGCCAAGCTTAAAACAATTCAAATAGATGGAGTGAGAAACCTCCCCGATGGAGCAGATGGGCAATTGGTGGCTCAGCTTGGCAGCAACTTCACACTGTAGGACCAGCAGGAGCCGGTCTAACTGGCATTAGGCTAGGTGGCAGAGTTGTTAGGATTCATGAGACACCACTCAAATTGATGTGCACATTTACCAGAAATAATTCAGGGTTTATGCAAACCATTTGACATCTGGTCAGTACCAAATAGCTACTGGATATTTGAACCCATTCCACAACTGTCCTTCAGCAAAGTCTGGCTTTGAGAACATTTAAACTATTAGTTTTGTGTAATCTGTCTGTGTTTGATTGGAGTGTCTCCATTTCTGATAATTGGTTTCAGAGAGGATTTCAAGACAGTTAAGCATGTTTTCCCTGCCAGATTTCTGAAGACAGGACAGGAAGGCATGGGCAATTGAAGTCCTAAAATTCAAGATTTCAGTCCTAAAAGTGAGAGGAATCTGGGGACAGAGCGGGTTGTCACCTGATCCCAATGCAAGAGCACACTTATACAGCACAACCAAAAGCATACATGTACTTTCACAGCCTTGGCTGTAGACCTGCACAAAAGCAGCAGGATATTTAAAAAGTATGTGCATGCACAGCAGTTTGCTCTGAGCCTCAATGAAAGCGCTTTGAAAAAAGCGTAAAGGTGATCTATTTATGATCTATTTGCTAGTTTTTCTCAATTGACAAAACACTTCGGTATCGAAAAGACTAATGTTTTCCGATTTCTGCAAATCAGGCATTTTACACAGAAGTTAATTCCCCAATTCCCTTATAAACCGCCAGCCAATCATGTCGATTTGTTTCTTTCTGTAAACCCCACATTAAAAGGTTCAATTTCTGTGTTTTTCAACCTTATTTCGAAGTTGCATAGCCCCTCATTAGCAGCTATAAGAACCCTGTGGGAGCAGGACCTAGGTTCTGCCTTCACAGATCACATGTGGGATTCAGTCCTGGATCGGATAAACTCTACCTCCATGTGCGCCCGACATGCTCTTGTGCAATTTAAAGTAGTACATCGTATCCACATATCTAAAACTAAATTAGCTCGTATGTTCCCCGATGTAGACCCGACCTGTGATAGCTGTAAGAGCGCACCGGCATCACTCTTTCACATGTACTGGTTGTGTCCCACCTTGACTGAGTTCTGGACATCAGTTTTTCGAACAATTTCTGAAGTACTTCAGCATCAAATTGAGCCGAACCCTTTCACTGCAATTTTTGGCATTGCTCCAAATCCGGGCTTGCCTAAAGTGAAGCTGAAGGTACTGGCCTTCACCTCATTACTTGCTCGTAGGGCTATCTTACTCAAGTGGAAAGATCCTGCTCCTCCTTCCCACTCACATTGGATTAGAGGCATTATGTCATGTATGAATTTAGAGAAAATATGTTATACTACCCAGGGATCCGAGAATAAATTTGACAGAATTTGGCGCCCCTTCCTAAATTATTTTAAAAAACCAACAACAATTATAGAAGAGTAGCTACCTCCTCCCCTCTTTTATTTGATCCAATTTTATTTCTTTATGTGTTTTTTTTTCTCATATTGATTGTTTATTTTTGTTTCTTGTAGTGTATATTTCGTGTTGTTGGGTGTGAGGGTGGGATGTGGGTGGGGTATGTTCGGGAAAAAAAGGGGAAAAAATTTGTATTCATTGTGTTACAATTTTGTTACTAACATTTAATAAAAAACACCTTTGAAAGAGAAAAAAGCGTAAAGTGCTATAGGGAGATTAGGTTATTTGATTTTTGTTTTAGGAGTTCATATTTGTTACCACTCACTATATACTCTTTCATTAAACACAGACAAGTGGGCCTCATTTAAAAATAACAGATTAATGTTATGAACATCTTTTGTCCTCTAGGCCTGTTGTATGAGTGTGTATGTGCACACTCTGACAGTTAATAGCCTCATACGCGGTGATCGTTCTCCCACTTGCAGAGACTAAGAAATTCAGTGTATACCAGCCCAGATAATTTTGAGGGTAGGCCCATTAAAGACTCATATTTCTAGTGGCAATTCTTCATAAACCTATTGGAGCATTAACATGTTATTAAAAGCCTGTGAATGTATGGGAACCTGTCAAAAGCCAGAATAATGCCTCTGTCAACATGTTTCAAGAGAAGGCCACACAAAGGGGACATAAATGATACATCACAACAGTGCTGACAGCCTGAGTAGGGACCCCATACGCTTTGTGCTGGTGAAATGATCCATTGCTGTGTGTGTGTGTGTGTGTGTGTGTGTGTGTGTGTGTGTGTGTGTGTGTTTGTTTTCTGTGTATGTGTGTGTTTGTGTGCCCGTTGTAATGCATTCACCCCTTTTTACCAACACCATCCTCAGCTGGTCAGCTAGACCACTGCAAGGTCGGTACAAGACAACCCGGCTCTGATCTGCCATTGGCTGAAACGGGCATCCATCTCAGCATCTGCCAATCACACTACTATGGCGACGGGCTGGCAGCATCATGGTGATGGCGGGGGTCCGGTACAGTTTTGCCAAGACGAAGCTGTGTGTTAATATGGGTGGAGAAAGATGCCAGTGGCCAGAGGGCCAGGGGGGTGAGATACTATGTGGGAAAATGTGAGGGGGAGACATTTGCCAAATGAATGAAAGAGAGTCTAACTGGCCTTGAAGGACACGCAAAGCAGTGTATGTGTGTAGGTGAGCATGTGCAAGAGTGGAAAGACTTACTGTGCATATGCATATGTTTACATTATTATGTTTTTCCATAAGTGCAAAGTGCATTCAATTGAATGCTCTATGAAAGGAGACATTTGTGTTTGGATAAAATGTATGTGTTCATTCTCGGGCTCTCAGCACCAAGCCAATGTGTTTGCCCACATGCATACATTCAATGAACAATTCCTCTTTCATTTAGGCTTCCATTGTATCTCGCAGCACCCATCATACATACCCTACTCAAGGCAAGGCCACACACACACACACACACACACACACACACACACACACACACACACACACACACACACACACACACACACACACACACACACACACACAGTGTGGGAGCTGCCAGTATGGCTCTTACCAGCTGGAGAGAGAAGGTACTCTACGCAACAACATATGGTCATACAGTACTATGTGAAAAAATGTTTTATACAAAAAGTCTTTAATAATTGCATTTTCTTCTGTTGTATGCCTCATACTTGTTGAATCAATCAATACAAATAATTGAAAATTAGAAGTATGAAGAAAAATACAATTAAGCTTGTTGCGTGAGGCTGCATACTCCTTTCTTTCAATGATTAAGAACTACAAGCCGTGCAGGCATGAATGATGAATGGAATACAGGCACACTATACTGGGGCATAGTATACCCCCCTGAACTAATGTGTCATAATTGAAATGGATCTTTTTTTAAATCAAACAAGTGTGTTTTTGAGCCCCACCCTGTATGATAGATGAGACTTCTACATTTCTGCACAGCCCTGCAATCCATCTCAAAGGCACACTCATATAACTTGCAAACACACATAGTATGACCAAATCCATGAATGTATGCATATGCAGTTTAGTCATAGTATTTAAAAAGGCCTGTTGAAAACAGGGATCAAGCTGAGTGTGTGTTTTATTTAAACCATTCTGGTGAAATGCTGCTGAAAGGCCTAATTGTAGTGAGATAACCAAGTCTGCTGGGAACAATCAATGTGAGGCCTAGGGAGCAGCAACCAGTGTAAGACAGCCATCTATATGGCCAAGGGGAAGCTTACCACAGTCTGTGGCAAAGTCAATAAACCCCCCCTCCCCTGCCCTTTTAGTCCTTGAGCATCCATTTTTTCTTCCACCCTTCCATCCATCCATCCATCCGTCCATCTATCAAGCCCAAGAGCTGCTGCCTTCTGTTGGTTTGTGTCATTCTAGCTTGGCAGGCACACATCACAGCTTTAATGGCAGGCGCCAGGGCTAATTTGATTTTTAATTAAACACGATTCCTCAGCTAATAGTTTGAGTTGGGGATGAATTAATATGATTTGACTTGCTCATTTCTTGAAGCTCCACCCGTTAGCGCAACAAACAAACACACTGGTGAGGCCATGGTCGTGCAGGCTCTGTCCTGACACACATGGTGAGTACGAGAGATAGAGACCTAGGGCGACAGGTGAGAAGCTAGTGTAAAAAGCCTAGGGCCCGTGCTGCTTTGCATGTGTGTGTGTATGCAGTATGTGTGTGTACCTGAATGTGTTTATGAGAAAGCTGGAGCTGAGCCTCGTCTGACAGAGGAGTGCTGGGAGGCAGTGAACTAATCACGACAACAGCCTGGCTCTTGTAAGGAGGGCGAGAACAGAGAAGGTCACCAACTATTTTTGCTGCCAAAATATGGGTCAGATTGAAACCGGGTGAGTTGCTCACAGATAACTTGCATGTGAGTTAGAAGAACAAAAATGGGCCTGGCAGCAGAGCTTTCCTGTTCTTCTCTGATGCTTTTAGAGGTTGGAAAGCCCAATCCAGGGCCCTACAGGGAGAAACCAGTAGAACCAATAAGCTTCCTCCTCTCACAGAGTCAGAAAGAGCACTCTCACTTCTTCTAATACTCTCTGCAAGAGAAATTTAAAAAATGGATAGACCTTAGAGTGCAGTCCGGATAACATGCACTTTGCGGAGAAGACTTTGTAAAATCACTTTCTCTCAGTTTGCACATCAACCCCACAGATGCCTACACACTTGCAAGGTGCATGTGGCGGTATAAGGAGTTTATTTGTATTTTTATCACAACACAAAGATACATTTCAAAGTCTGCTTGCCTCTTTGTTGAAGTGATGCAAACCCACTAGTGTTCACAGAAATGTGTCAAACTGTACAGTCTTTGAGTCAAAGCGCTTTTCCGTCTTTATTTATTTCTCTCTCCTCTATCATTCTCTCTGGCACGTAACCAACCTCTCTGCATGGCAGAAAATAACATTGCTCCGCTCAAGAGAGACCGCACATGGGAGAAACAGCCTACGCCTGCTGCTCTCTCCTACAGGATAAAAAAAACCCCAACATCTTACACACCACTTGAAATCTCTATCACAGTCAGTCCAGCTCCTACCCTTCCCTGTTTCTGCTCTATTGGTCACCTTGGATCTTTTTTATTTATTTTTTTACCCACATTGGGATGCAAAAGGAACAAAAAAGCACTCAAATTCTCAGCATGTAGCTACAAATAGATGTGTGCTCTTAAAAAAAAATCAGAAAACAAAATAAACACATGTGCACCTTTACGCAATGACATGTATACATAGACTTTAAGATTTACATTTATTTTGTTGCATGTGGTACATATACTGTAGTGTAAAGCATATACACATACAAATGTAGGCAAATCTAGAGAAGCTGTGAGAGTTCCAAGAAGGGACTATGTATTCCAAGAGAGCTGGTGTACACTAAGTGAACCAGTAAATTCCCAGCAGCTGTGCTCCGGCAGGTCTACTGTACCATCACACCTCAGAGGCAAGACCTGTGCTGCTTGGATGTATGGCCAACACTAATGCACTAGTCCAGGGTCTACATCAAATTAATAATGGATTGTGTTGTATTCTGTGTGAGAATTCTTTGAAGGTGTGGTTTCCTTTTTCTTCTAAAAAGGCTTTCAGCATGAAAAAGGATGCTAGATGACTGTATGCATAATCACCAAAGCATTTATTTGGACCCAAATGTTTAGCCACCTGTTAGCAGCTTGCAGGCCTTGAGAGAATGGTGGGGGAGGAGGAGGTGCATGGCGAGGATAGCGACAGAATAGAGGCCCAGTCTGGGCACGAGGGGTGAGAATGTCCTGTGCCAGCAAAGCAGGGAAAATTTACAACGAGCCGACCCAGCCGATCTTGAGTCTGATCTAACACTGTGCCGCAGAGAACACAAATCACCTCCCATACATAACGCTGCCCCTGACAACTCATTTCATCTTCTGCACTAATGAATTCATCATCAGGAGGGATCTGCCTTTGGGTGCCTCAGCCGCGAGCAGAGAAGGAGTAATGGCTTAGATAAGTCATCATCATCATAATCAACGTCATTGCAACAGCCACCGCCAGCACCACCTTGCCTTGCCCGTACAGAACATAGTTCAGGAGCAACAGTTTGGGACAGTGTGGTGCCCTTGAAAGAGTTGCTGCATGGCAACTTTGACAGTGTTCAAGGTTGTTATAAGGATGGATGTCAGAACAAATGTGTCACAGATGCGTATTCTTAAGTGTAATAATCAGCATGAGTGTGCTTATGTCAATGGAATTTGAATGTGTTGTGGTATGAGTATAGATAAAACACAGAGTGCGAATATGTGTGAATATGTGTGTACGTGCGTGCATGAGGGAGTCTAAGCGGCGCAGTCAGGGAGCTGTCAGCAGAGAGCCAAGGAGCAGGCTGATCACAGGGCTGCAGTGCGTTTGAAGTCTCCCAGGGACTGACAGCTTCTCCCCCCATGGGAACCCCTTCACTCGCCCCTTCTCTCCCCTCCGCACCACCTTTTCTCTATATCATTCCTCTTTATCCTCCATCTCTCCCTACACAGTGTCTCCTTCTCAGTTCTTCTCGTTGTGCCATTAGTGGAGGGAATATGCGAAGGCACACTTGTGCTCTCCTGGGACTGCAAGTACTTCCAAAATATGGCTTTGTTCAGTGGGAAAACACACCTGCGAGTGTGTCTCTGTAAATACCGACATGATGAGCTGCCACCTCTCATTGTCTGACATTCTGGATGACATTCAATCTGGCCTGGTGGCAAAAAGGCACCGACAGCCGACCTTCAGTCTTGAGATGGATGAGCTTACAGATATAAGGACTTGAATGCATAATTGTGCATAATAGGAAGGAAAGGCCATTCATGATTGTGAATTTTCTATATCTTCCTATTTCTGCATGAGCCATGTTAACTATGTGTATGGCATGATTACTCTTTTGGCTGCACACCCTCTCTGGCCCCTCCTCCATAGGTCAAGGTGCAGCAGGATTTCATCTCTGATGGCGCTATGTGTAAGCTTGAGCCCATCCGTCATGGGGACAGAGTGTCTGCTGGATGTCCCTGTCACTAAGCTGTCCATTTGGTCAAACAGCCAGATCCATCATATTGAGATGGGGACGGATCCTTTCCAACAGAAGCCAGCCGCCACGCAAATACATACAAATATGCAAATTAACGACAAAATAAACATCACCCTGCAAACGAGCCATCCATCAATGACCGGTTTCTCAGCAGTTCAGAATTGGCACGGCAACACCAATCAGCCACTCCGTCAGAGGGGAGTGATGGAACGCCATCCTCTCATCCCCCCCACCCTTATATCATCCACATATACTGTCTCCCTCCCATTGCCCCCTATTTGCCATTTTTCATGCACACTTTCTCCAATTTTCTCCTCTCACACTCTTTCCCTTAATCTCAAACACTTTGAAAGCCCCATGCCAGCATTTCGCCTCCTGTCAATTTTCAAAGCTCTCTCTACTCTTCAAATGCCTTTTGTCCATCATCGTTCTTCTAAATCATCCAGGGACATTTAGAACGAATACTTGCTCTGTTCTTGTGTTTGAATGGATAATGATGTGATGGCAAACATTTTGCCATTAGCAGAGCTATACCAATCAGACCACATGGGACATTTCTTTCCATCCAGGCCCTGGCCTGGGAGATCCAAAACGTCACTTCATCATTGCTTTGTGACATAAAACAGCAAATTCTTCTCATGTTAACGCCAACCAAATACATCAAAAATGTGATAATGAACATACATAATCATTTAGATTGTAAAATCTTTTTAGACACCACTTAGAAATCTGTGTATCGTTTCAGTGTCCTTTCAGAAAACCGAAAGGCTTGAATGGAAAGAAAGAGCTATTAATGGAACAAAAGTCAAAGCAGGGAAAAACACGAAGCAGTTGGAATTCTCCAGCAGCTGAGTCAGTCCAGACTCAAGTTGCTCTCTGGCAGTGTGTGTATCCACTCTGTGCAATTTACAAACGCACGCACACACGCACTCACGCACACACAAACACACACACACACACACACACACACACACACACTAGATTCTAAAGTTTCACCATGAAACTTGTTGCAAAGGTCTCAAATGAGCAATATAGTTGTCAAAGTATATAAAACAATGACTTTAATCAATCCCTAGTCCATTAATTGTTTATTAAATCCCATAATGACACCTTGAGGTTTTCCTGCCAGCGACTTGCACCTCAAACAGAAACAGAATCTTTGTTGCGGCCTCTGTGCCTCAGCCAGACTAGTTAATCTGACTCCTTAAGGGAACATTTATAAATACAAAAGCAGTAAATTAACACCACTGTGTTCTTTCTCTCTCAACATTGTTTTCAATTCCACTTTGATTCTGCACCAGCCATAGCAAAGCAATTACAGCAGAAAAGGTTTGTGGTTAGCCAACCGGCAGCCATTGGGGGATCTCCTGCCTTTAGGCTTGGAGGAATGAGCATTGGGCAAGAGGAGCCGCAGCTCTGCCCAGAAGCTGAGAATATGGCATTCCTCAGACGACCCTGATTGCCACCTCAATTGCTCCACCACACTTAAGCTAATATGACAGTAAGTTCTGACAATGCGGTGATGAGTCAGCCCTTCAAAGTTTCAAATTTTTATTACAAATGGTGTGTGAAGTGCATTGTTATTGAGAGGGAGTGGAGGCCAATAAAATGCTCACTCTGGCTCCATGTCGCTGTGTCTGTGTGTGTGTAGTTATGAGTAAAATCTACGTTAATGCCTAGAGCAGAGCAAAGAAGAAAAAACACAAAAAGACATAGAAAGAGAAGGACCAGTCATAGAACATGTACTTTTGCATCCAGTGTGGTCAGGCACATGTACATGCAATAGTTGTATAAGCTTCTCGGGGAAAACAGTGAAGGGTGACACAAAGGGCCTATGGGAATTCACTCTTTGGGGGCCAGCATACAGTCATCCTCTCTGCTCACAGCTCTTAACACTAAACACCAGACATCCCCACACAGGGTGTACAAACGCTAACCTCTCTGTCCCCAGTGTCCTGCTTCAATCCCCCCGCAAAATAAATAACGATCTACTGACTTTAAGGTCTTCCCTTTCTTATTGCTTATCATTATCTTTTTAAACTATTTAACAGTCTTATTTTACCACTAAATCCTGTCCTTGTGTGTGAAATCCTGTGGTGGCCACACAGTGAGATTTAATGCTTCCCATGCGTTGGTTTATGCTGGTTCCCGTACTGACACATCTTTGAGTCGCATGTTCCCCCAGCAAGCCATTGCTCCAACAGCTGGACTGTGTGTGTGTATGTGTGTGTGTGTGTGTGTGTGTGTGTGTGTGTGTGTGTGTGTGTGTGTGTGTGTGTGTGTGTGTGTGTGTCCATGTGTATCCATGTTTATCCATGTGTATCTGTGTCTCCTTCATGACTCCAATGAGGGGGATTAGAGCCGCACCCCACCTTATGCTCTCTACACTCAACACAGAACTCCCTCCTGGAGTTCCGTGACCCTGCTGTCCTCACAGATCCCTTTATATTTGGCACAACAACAATGGACATCAATCGGTGTCTCATTCCATTATTGTTCCACTTTGTTATCTTCAAAGCATTTTGCATTTTGCTCAAACTGGTTATGCACAGAGATGTCACCGGCTTTCCATGAGCTCATTGATGAAGCTATCTCTCTCTCTCTCTATCTTTCTCTCTCTCTCTGGGAGCATCCGTATCTTCAGCCATCCCAATACTGAAGAGCCTTCGCTCAAAGGATGTGACACCCTGCCATGGAGCAGTGTCTGCAGACAAGCCAGGCTGCTACCACTTAGGGTTTAGAGCGGTTTCATTAAAATCTCAGCCTATCTAATATTGAACAGACTGAAGTGAAGAGACAATTCGATGGTAGACGGTAGCCCCACCATAGGCACTAAGAAGAGGACTTTGATGGCAGTGAGAAATCACTTTTCTGTTTTGCCTTTATGACAAAAAGGATTCTGTGTAGCTTCCTGGAGTCCTGAAGCCCACACTGGGAGAGGATGAAGATGACTCAAAGCAAAGAGACACTATGCAGAGAGCACTGTGAAACCCGGACAGCATAACTGCTTAGCAGATTACACACACTGTAACAGAAGGCTTTGTAGACTTATGTATACACACACCATGCAGAACTCCATGGACCCACAAGCTGCTGCCTATTGGTCCGTGCAAGCCCTTCTCTTAAAACTCAAACTTCAAATTAATGAGAATGAAGCAAAGGTGATGCAATCCTTGCTTGGATTCCTCCCCAGTAAACAGGGCTGCCAAGAGTGAAGAGCAGCCCTGGCTGGGGTGAAGTCAGCATCTGAAGAACAGTGGAGTTAGTCAGGATAAGTGAGCCCGCTGGGCAGCAGTTCTGGGCCAGTAGCCTCGTTCTTTGAGGAGTTCTTTATAGCCAGTCCATCCCCCCGAGAGAGCCCCCTCCCATGCACACAGGGGCTCCATCCGCACAAACTTCATCTGAGTCTAAAAACTGCTCATTGTGAATCCAGAAACATGTCGCATTTAAATTTAATTCAGTTCCTTTTTTTGTAATTAGACTGCCCTTGTCAATAAAATTGTAAAAGTTAACTTCCAATTATGCGGCCTATAGATTAAAGGTAAAGCACACTGTAAATTCATGAAGTAGTAAATTCAAATGAATCACACAGCTACAAGACAATAAGATTAAGAAAAAATGCAAAGACGCATTAAGAAAACTGATATGATTACCAATATATAATAAAATGTTAGCAGTTTTTACAGCCAACCAACAATATATAATACAATTAATAACTATTGATTTCCTATATAGTTTTCCAAAACAATTATTCACTTCTTACAATTGTAATAACACAGTATGAACTTAAATGTTACCAAACCAAATGCCAAAAGCAATTAAACCAGACGACTGCACCCTTTCTGCATCTCAATGTTTGACAAACTAGTCTGATGATTACTAATAGGTTTTTTCTTGGTAAGCTAAGTTTGGGGATTTGTCTCTAACAGGCCGCACATACTTTGTCTGCTTTGTTCTCCAATTTCCTTTCCTCATTTATATTCCTTTTTCTGTTTTTCTTCTCTCAAGCATCAATGACAACGCATCTGGCCCAACCCGTGTTCACATCATCCCCAAACTCCCCATCCATCATGGCCTGCCACAATAGGATACGGGAAGTGGTCTAATGCTCATTCCGGCAACGGATGTGGATCACTGAGCTGGGTCATGTTCATTGTGATACTCAACAGCTCCAACACCAAGATACCTTCGAGTGTATCTGATTGTTTGTTTCTGCTAAAGTTGACATTTAAAGAGGGGCTTGTATTGGCACGAGGAGCATGGGTCTGAAAGCCACTCTGAACAGCCTACAGGGATATCTTAATAAGACTTACCGAAGCCAAAGGCAGCTGGAGCAGGGATGGGAGCCGATTGGACTGGTGTGGAGGTGTAGAGGCCAGTCACTAGCAGACCATCAAAGGAAACACTGGTAGAGATGGTAACTGAAAATACAGAAAACATTTTTTTTTACATTGGGGTTACTTTCAAGCTGAATGTTACCAACATTCCGCATCCTGTTGGTTATGTAACAAAGCACCGGAGCAAAACATTGATTTTTTCACAAATGTAAATTATGAAATTAGATATTTGATCAACACTGTTTTAGTGAACTTTTATTGCTAACTCACAATTCTACTGGAAGATAAACTGTATTAACCACTAATGAGGAGTAAATCTAAAATCTAAAGTGACCGTTATCTGGGAGGCCATTGAGACCAAATGCCCTGTAGGTGAAAAGGACAATGCATGGTTCACACAGTCGGCGGCGATATCGGGACAGCGGAAACTCTACCCATCTTTTGTCGCAGATGGAAAACGCAACTGTTCAGACTGCACCTTGGCCCATGGAAATGGAAGAGGAAAAGAAAATGTAATATACAGTATGTGATCAAAAATATTTCTCACTGTCTTCAAATTCTTAATGTAGCACTGTATCTGTTTTGCTTGTGTTGATGGACTTGCATGGTATCCACATGGTTTCGTTATTTAAAAAAGCAACAATCTTTCTCTCTCTCACACAGACAGACAGACACACATACACAGACACACACACACACACACACACACACACACACACACACACACACACACACACACACACACACACACACACACACACACACACACACAAACTAGATACTGTTAGATAGAGGCTAATTTTCAAAGAAGTTTGGGTAAAAAAAAACATTAACAAAATTCACCTCACAGTCTGCCAATAGCTCATGGACGTAATCTCACTCAATCTAAACAAATGAGAGTGCTTTAATCAAAGCATGTGCCCTATTGAAAACCATATTAAAATAGACTGATTAATTAATTTGCAGTAACCCTGATAGCCTTGTTACGCCTCTATACATCACAGGTCACCACAAACAGCAACAGAGTAGAAAACTGCCAGAGGTCTATTATCGAGTTGTACAGATCTGCACCTTAGTGTAGCCGGCCGCAAGGTTAGTATCGATCTACCCAGTAAATAAAGCCCTAAGTGATGGGACCACAGACCCGGCTACATCACTGGAGGAAAAGCGCTCAGCCACTAGATTGTCTCCAGCCAGATGGATCAGAGCACGGGGGAACAGTCTGTAGCTCAGAGGAGAACACACACAAAAATACACATTTACACTTCGAGAAATACAATTGTTTGCAGAGGGGGTGAGATGAAGGCATTGTTATTTCCAGACACTGGAATCCCCCTGATTTTGGGCTAGAAGTAAATCGGAAAAAAAGGAGACACCCATGGCGTTGATGTGTTTTTAGCAAGAATAGCAACATGTCGGCTGGTCTCGGGGCGTTCATTCTTCCAGGCTTGGTGTGTTTCGATGTGGGACTGTGGGCAGAGCAGACTCCTGTGTGGCGGCCCAGTCTCCCTGCCTGTCTGTCTAGTTGACTCCATAAAAGCGTCCTCACACAAGGCATCCAGCATTTGTGTGGATGAGTGTGTGTGTGTGTGTGTGTGTGTGTGTTTTGCATGTTTCTGTGTATATTGGACGAGCTACACACTCCTGTCTCCACAGTCCAGCCCATCTTTCCCCTCCCTGACTTCCCTCCATATCAAAACCTCAATAATTTATCCCACAACTCTATTTATTATATCCAGACATTTCCACCTCTCTTTTCACACAGAAATCTGGCCATAACATTAAAGATGTATTTCACATGTTCTCTGCTCCAATACATAAAGTAAATTACATACTTGTTAAGACTAGGCTGCCTAAATGTTTGAAAGAAAAATTCCCACATACAGCAAACGATAGGATCAAAGCATACAGTTGACACACAAGTCCATTTTTTCAACCATTACAAACTTCTAAAACCATGTTAAAAAAGGTAAATAGGACAAGCATGCCCACAACCTATTCAGCAAGTTAAAAACAATATACATTAATTGCAAACACATAATTTTCTTTTGTATGAATGGTTCTAACAACACTGCGTGAGCAACTAGACATTTCTCCGTATTTTCTTTTTCTTGTGAGCTGTAAGCGCTGCCAAATTCTATCAGCATGTAAAGCATGTACAAGAAGTCGTAATGTGAGAAAGACATATATTTTTGCTCAGCAACAGAAGCATTACCATATTCAACCCTGGTTGCTCAGAGCACCTCTAATACTGCAAATGCAACAGAAGGTCTTCCTCATTCAAACAAGCAATTACCATGTTCAGACTTTGCATATGTGTGCTCCTCTTTTATGCTATTTATGCCTCCTAGAAAACATTAATTATTCAAGAAATCCATTCCAATGTGTGGGGAGACAGG
Organism: Hyperoplus immaculatus; assembly: GCA_949357725.1. Lineage (NCBI taxonomy): Eukaryota > Metazoa > Chordata > Actinopteri > Uranoscopiformes > Ammodytidae > Hyperoplus > Hyperoplus immaculatus. The sequence continues at coordinate 10,250,560 of OX442354.1, forward strand.
TTATGAGTGTTTACATGATGGTGTATTGATCGAAGGCCGAAGCATAATGCCGTATTTAATGGAGTAATGGACCGGGTTCAATGCACAAAGTTAGACAAGGCTTCACCAGCCTCGGTACGAACAATACGCTCACTTCTGCATTTCCACTGACCTGCATCACCAAGGTTACACACACTCCATTACTCTCCCCACACTTGCATATGGGCTACACACACACACACACACACACACACACACACACACACACACACACACACACGCACACACACACACACACACACACACACACACACACACACACACACACACACACACACACACACACACACACACACACAATTTTTTCTCTGCCTCCACCAGGCTATTTCTCTCTTTATCCACTGCTTACACCTCTCTCCTTCAGCCTCACTCCCATTTGAGGAATTGTGGTAGAAAATGCTCTCTCCTGCACTTTCCCCATCTACTCCCTTCTCATGCATTTTCTACTCCCTCGCAGCAGTTTGCCTGCACTCTGTTTGATGTGGAGGGGAGGGGAAGAACGAGTGGAGGGGAGGCAAACCTAGGGGCACAGGGTTACAATCGAAAAACAAGAACAAGGGCAAAAGGGAATGGAGCGATATATAGTAGTCGAGCGGCCCACGGAGAGCAGTGCTACCTGATCAATACAAATGCACAATCTAAATTATTTAGACAGGCCTCTTTCTCTCCCTTGCTGGGCAACGCAACAGACGGATGGGCCAATCAGATAAGATAAGATCAGATCCAATCACCTGTGGGGGTACTTCAGACACACACACACACACTGACATACACACACACACACACACACACACACACACACACACACACACACACACACACACACACACACACACAAAAACACACACAAAGATCTAAAGGGGAAGGCTGAGGTCCTTTGATGGTAGCCTATACAATTTTCGTCCTCACTTCATTTCTGAGTACTGTTCATTTGGTCGAGGGGGATGAGAAGCCATGAGGCTGATATGGGGGAGAACATTATGAACCAAGACTTGCATTCAACAAATTAGCAGGTTTTGTGTGAGTGTACATTAGTGCACTTGTGTGTGATTTGTTCATGTGTAAACACACCAGGTGTTAGGCCAGCACAGTTCATCCAAACATCTGGACTGAATTTTAGGCTCTACCTATAAGACTTATAAATGAACTATGAGACATAAAAATCATGTTTCTTTTCTTGTCTTTTCTTTTCTTATAGTGGAAGGAAAACTACATAAAGGACAATTAAAGGCAATTTCAATATGTTATACGTACTGTGTAATTCTGATTGCTCTGGAGATGGGTTAGGTGGTGGCAGAATAGAATGTTAAGGTTACAGCTTTTCATGGTATGTTGAAGAGCCAGGGCTGTCTCCAGCAGTCAGGAGCACCTTGACATATATGCCCTACAGGGTCCCTTTGCTCTTGATCCCTCCCTCCCACTTCAACTCCACATCAGGACCTCTACATGCTCCTGGACAAGTCTAATGTCTGCAGTTGCAAGTGCACCCTAACTAGGGTCTAGCAAAACATTCATTACACTGTATGCATAGCCCTCACACCCTCATGCACAGGCTCATACTTTATACTTGAACACACCACAGAGCACATCACTTGGCCCTAAGGCAGCATGTAATATTGATGATGCTATGTGGTATGCCTCATTACAGACACACACAACGTACCCCTACTCAACTATTGATGGGCCTGGGGCTTTCTTCACCTCTCTCGATCCACCAGGAGTAATGTTAAGGAACAAAATAGCAGCAGCACACCACATAATGAAACAAAACAAAACACAAATTCACAACAACAACAAAAAAACTATACTGGCTTTGCTGACAATTCTCTTAGAGCCCACACAGACACAAGCAGAATACATTGTGAGGACTAATCAGTAATTCAAAATCTATGCACTATCCATTCACCAAAAATAAGATTACCAATAACTCCCAGTACATCAGAAAGTCTATAATCAGTTAATCCATGTGAAGATTATTCTTTTACTTGTTTTATAAAAGGTTGAAATATATTTGATTGAGATTTTGATTGAGATTTCCCAACTTCCTCGACCACCTGGTATTCAAAAACAACAGGATTGCATTAGATGCTGGTACCTGAGTGCATTACCCCCAAAAAGGGATGTGGTTGCCTTAAAAATTAATGCACTTTGGGTAGACAAAGAATATTGTATTTATGTATGTATAGTAGCAGTGAGGAATAAGCCATGATAAATTGATTGGTTGATTCTTTGAACAACAATCGGGTCTATCAAATGGCGCTTTTCCACCGCGTGGTATCAGCTCGACTCGACTCGACTCGCATTTTTGGCTTTTCCACCGCAATTTCATGGTACCTGGTACCACGTAGCGGCTGCTTTTTTGGTATCGCCTCGCTCTAGGTTCCAAGCGAGCTGAGCCGATGCTAAAAGGTGACGTCGGCAGACGGCCAGTGGCCAGAGACTATTGTCTGGCCAATCAGTGGCCAGAGACTACCGGCTTCATTCTGTTGTTTATTCTCCCCAACTCTCCGGGACTTTTGAGTGTATTTACGCCGCGTGCAGCCTTCTCTGGCTCTCTTTCATTTGATTTGCATCACAGATCCGAATTTATTTTCCATATATTCGCTAAGCTCACCCAGTGTTGGTTGTTGGGGAAGTTACTTACATACGAGAGGAGACATGTAGGGCAGCTAGCAGCTAGGCTAAATAGTAGCCAGCTGGGACAGACATGATAGCGAGCGATTACATTACAAGCCTCGGACTGAACTGATTACCTCAATAAAATATTCAGGCTGAGACACGGCTTGCATTTGAAAACACGTATCCTGAAACAAGCACTAAACAGTCAACTTTATCATGCCCGTGTTTACGTGCATAGGGATGTACGTGACGTATCCCTACAGCTGACTGTGTGGCAGAGTCACACATCGGGACAACAACCATCCCTTTTAATGGCCCGTAGCAATATTCTTCTACTTATTTTAGCAAACAGATACAAGGGGGGTATTTCTTAAACATTTTTCATCCGTGTTTTTGGCGGTTGGTTCAGTTAATAGTGCAACAACTGCTCGTAATTTCTGCTTCGCTACTTTGCTCCGGAGTAGGCTTTCAGCCCCTTACGACGACCCCGCCCACGTTCAGCAGGTACTATTTGCGGTGGAAAACGACCCGTGCTGCTACCAAACCAAGTTGAGTCGAGTCGAGTTGAGTCGAGTCGAGCTACATGTGCGGTGGAAAAGCGCCAAAATAGTGAAATTGTGAAAATCAGACCAAAGTTCTGCTTCTGGTATACTGGATCAGACTGACCAGTGGCACCCTTAAAGCAATGGCAATGTCTTCTTAAAGCGGCTACGAGTAACGTTTAAATATCTTTTAAACAGCCTCATGTTTCCTCTGATAATTATAAATTACCTTTAACAGCAAACGAGACCATCAGTGCAAAGAAATAAGTTTTTATATAGTTTTTATTACTGCTTTTGGTCTGGTCGCACACCCAGTCCGATTTTCGGTTCACTCGTGCAGGCTCTATGGTCACATATCCGTATAGGTCGCAGATTTCACTGTGGCGCTGCAACGCGATTTGAGAAGCCTATCCCTCCAGGTGAGGGAAGGGGAGCGGGAGCCTTGTTTGAGACAGTTATTTGTCGTCATAATGACTGATAACGGGGCTGAACCATCAAAGAAAAAAAAGAGAATGCAATGAAGAAAAGGGAGAGTGATATAGGCTACAGGCGGGACGAGGGCGTTGCCAAGCAACGTGTACACAATTTCACAAGAGCGAAACTAGACTGCAGTGTTAACTCCTAAATGAATGAGCAGTTGGTACTAACACAAAGTTTGCTTTGCTTCACCATCATCAGATAACCATTATCAACAACACAAACACATTACCTCATCGTGATCCATACTAACTGCCATCTCTCGTTCATTCGCTTTCTGTGAGGAGTCGGACACGTAATCTTTCAGCTCCGTGAGAGAGAGTAGTTAGGTGACGCTGCTGCATCAACTCATTGCAATCACGTGTGTGTAGCACTGACTGGCATTAGTTGATGCAGTGTCAAAACCACTGTCATGGAGCCGAAAAGAGTCCTCACACTTTCAACAAAACGGACATGCACTTTTGTGCACTTTTATTGCGCCCTTCTCAGTTCACACTCGCACGCCTGGCACGAGCTAGAAAACGGCTTTGCGACAGCAGGCGTCGTAAAAATACTACCGCTTTTGTCCAAAGGGGACGCCAACGTGCCATGTTACTCGTAGTGGCTTTAAAGAGGACCTATGATACTTTTCGACTTTTATGACCTATAAACGTTGTTATAATGATTTATAGTCATGTTTAACCATACTAGAGTATCAAGTAATTACGTACATGCATTTCAACGTATTCCCTGCTGACCGTCTGGGGTGGCTGTGCAGAGCACTAAAAACTATGGCAGCCAGTCGAGCCGAACTTGTTCAAATTTCTGGTATGTGTGTGTCACCAGATATTTTTGCCATATATGGTCAGGCAAGCTCCCTGGTTGCTATATATAGCAGGGGGTGACAACACTGGACCAGTGCTTGCTTAGCTCAGCCGGTAGAGAGATCGTTTACGAAGCAGTAGACCTGCGTTCGCGTCCCGCCCGGGCTGATTCTTTGCAGACATTTAGAATCACGACTTCCCTTCGCAAGGTAACCAATCATAACGGAGTTGGGTTTGCAGGAAGGGGGGGAGGGGGCGGAGATGGCAGAAGCAAAGTGTTTACAGGGCCTGCTGGATCGCCAAAATAAGAGAAAGAGCTTCCCGAAAATCTACATAGTTTTTTGTGATGTGATTCGTGTCAGGTTGCTCTATAGCAGTTTTTAACGAGAAATTAAGACCAGAAAAGTAGTATAATAGGATCTCTTTAAGGTACAGGACAGGATGGTCAGTAATGTTGGTAGTACTTACTGACATGAGCTCATTCTCAGAAAACAGCATAGCAAGTGAAGACATGATTTACTGCTCAGCCTAGTCAACTTGCATTGAAGTCCCTGTGTGGTTGGCATGCCATGAACAGCTCCTTTCTGCTCTTTATGTACAAATACGCCCACAAGTCTTCAACACACCCACATTCATAACCTTTACTTGACTTACACAAGTCTTGGAAAAAAGAGTCTCCAAGTCCGGAAAGACACGGCTACACAATGGTGTTCTGAGAAGATTGAATATGGTAGCACTTGCTCGTACCAACCAGACAGATATAATATCATGCATTGTCTGAGCTGTTGCATGATTATAGCATGGTATAGAATGGACACGAGCCACAATGTGAAAGATACGTCATTTGAAATGTATGACAGTACAAAGGTGATATTGTAACAAGAAGTATTACTAGTTGAAATCCACATTGATTCCCTTAGGAGAACTAGGAGGACAACCTTTTTGTTTCCAAATGGCTGTAGGTTTTCCTGGCATCAATCAGGATAAAGATAGCCGACCATCTGACCCATATCCCACTGGCAGACACACACGTGCCCCAGAGAGGACCAGGAAATGGAGGCCAGACCATGGGGAAGCTACACTTCCATCTGTTTCCATAGTCATGCCAATGTCGGGGTGCAACTCCACTCTGGGCTTCCTGAAATGGTTCAAACTGTCACTCACCTGAGCCTGACAACATGGATTGGTCGCTATTTCCTATGATAAAGAAGGCAAAAACTGGTCCTTTAAACTGACCACAAGTCCAATAATGCAGACAAACTGAATCTTGTAAGTTTGAAATGATCTCCACAGAAGATTATGTGGGAAGTGTGGTTCTGCACATATACTGTATGTGCAGTGGTGGGCCGTCAGGGCCAGCAGGGCCTTCTCTGCTGGCCCTGTCAAAATCCAAATAATATATATTTTTTTGTTGTTTAAAATCATATTAATTTGTGTTTAAATGTGTATGAATTTAATAAAAAAATGTCAGTACGATAATTACGATTTTTTTGGAATATAGTTATTTTTTGTGAGGCTGAGCTGGATTTCCCAGGCATATCTCATCTAAACGCATCACAGCTATGTGGAGCAGCGGGACCTGCACTAGAAGTATTGCTAGCCTTTCATTGAAGCTGCCGTCTCCTTTTGGATAATAAATTTGACTGGCATGTCTCATCAGCCAATCAGATTCTGATGTGTAGTGACAGCCCGCCCCCAGGGCCCAGCGATATCTCAGCCACTAGTCCCCCATGATGTCATCAGCGAAGTTTGAAACTTTGGCGGGCTATTAGCATTGTGACGTGAGTGAACTACTATGGCCATCGCTTTCACACTCATAGTGTGAAAGCGATCTAGCTGCCGATCTAGCATGGCTATTTAAAGGTGATCGTTTAACACAGTTTAGATATAGTTTCGACAGGAATACTACACAAAAGCTGGATGGGCTGACAATGTTTTTTTGCGGCACTTCACTGACTGTAACTACAACGCTATGACTGGCTAACAACTAGCACCTAGCGGAACAAGTTACCGGTATGTTGCTGGCCGTGTCTGCTTTTTAAACCTGTGAAGGAACATGGCACATCACGGATTTTAACAGCCTTAATGGCTTATAGGATCCGAGGATGGGTTTCCTCTACAAGTGATGGGTGAGTGTTACTTTTGGCTGTGTCTATCTGTGAAGAGATAACGTTTTTTGTGGGGTTTTAAAACCATTTTGTTTGTTTGTTATGGTCGTTGTAGCCTATATTGCAGTAGGTGATGCTGTTTTTCATTGTTGATGCCGCTTTCTAAGCATTATATGGGAACCAACTCTCAACTACACTTCTTCTTAATATGCTGGTTGGATTGGCTGTTGTAAAATATTTGGCATAAAAGACCCTTCTTGCATGTTTCATTTATGTTATTGAAGCGAATGCGGCGCACTGGTAATATTGTCGCTATACTAAATTGAATCCGTTGAAGTTGCGCAAGCATCCGGTGAACCCTATTACATTAACTGGAAGCTTGTTTTGTATCGTGTCATGCGTTTGCAAACAGTTGTAGAGTGACTTGAAATATCTGATGGTGATGGTGAAGTAGTCTATCTGGTGTGGGATAAACAACAGTGGTGTGTGCAGTGCGCTGCTCTGTGGTTATTGAAGATCAACAGTCAAGCGCTTCATGCTATGCATTAGTGTGTAAGCTATACTGTGATTTTAGCCTATATTTTGTATGTGGCTGTGTTGGCTGTATCGGCACCTGACGTGTGCGTTTCTCAGTGTTTGGGGGGGGGGGGTGGAGTTCGCTACTGAAGGCCCTGACTGAAACCCCACGGTACGATACTGTGTATGTGTCATGTGTTGTTCCAGTCAGGTCTTAGAGGCATCATTCCATTACGTAACCTTCTGGCACCATCCTGGCCTGCCGGCATTACCATCTGCTGCTGTGAAACACTAGATCACAGACAAACTATCATCCACTGAAGGTTCTTTCATGATTACTGTCGATTCGTGTTCTTGGTCCAATTCACACTGTTGAGGTTCTAGTATTTCTTTTTACCATCGAGGATAGTAGAAGCCTTCATTTGGCTTCACCCCTGCAACAGCCGTTGTGAAAAACAGGATTGAAGAGGCAGTTCTGTCATAAACATCCTGTTCCTCACACATAATCTGCACCAGAATTACAAGTGATTGTGCTGCTCTCATACGATGCAATGCATTCATGTGTCTGTTTACATTGATAGGAGCCTGCATGTTACATACTTGAACACAAGCAAGCAAAGGTGTGTTAATTAAAAATCCTGAAAACTCAAAGGATATGTTCTTAACCTGGGATTAGCTTTGATAGCAAACATCTCTTAGGGCTATAAACATTATTCATTGGCTCATTGTACAGATGCCTAAAACAGCAAACAGATCCCATCTAAATACTGCTCCCTGCTATAAGTCAGTGGGTTTTGCTACAGTTGTGTTATTTGAAATGTGTCCTCGTTACTCTTGATGAAATACCTAGAAAAATAGGAGAAGGGATAAGAATAACATCTGAAATTTGAAGCAGCACAATTGTGGATTACTCAAATGAATCTTATAAAGCATTAGTTTTACTAAACATTCAGCATAAAAGGAACATCATTCAGCATAACGTGCATCATTGGTGGGAGCTGTAAAGGATTATATTGTAAAAGGGTTCAGGATGATTCTTTCCCTCTGTCGCTTGGTGACTGCCAGGAATGGAGAGTGAGCTGTCCTTATGATCAACACCATGTGTTCCAGTCGTGGCAGGCAAAGCATCTTCCATTACTTATCAGAGCCATGCAGAACATGCTAACACACAATTAAAAGCCAAGGTGTTTAACATTAGAACAAACCAGAAATATAAACAATGTTAATTTAAACTAATGCAGGTTGCTGAGGAAAGCTGCCACTGCGTATGGCCTAGCTTTCCAGGGAGGAAATCCAAGGAATGTGAGCAAACACTAAGAGCCCATACCGCCTCAAACACTGGTGTGGGACCCAAACAACAACTCCTTACCCAAAAACACACTATATACTGTATAAACTGTATATCAAACACATTTATAACAATCCACTTAACACATCCACTCGATAGATCCTTCTAAGTGTAAAGAGACACCTCACAGACACAGAGCCAACCAACAAGCCAGCTGTGAGAGTACACACACCGACAAAATACAAATATTGAACACAACCCCACAGTTGTATAAATCCTTTTCCAGTAAGGGCTGTGCCATATCATACCATCCACGATAATATCGGTATACATTTTCCGTGATGAAAAAGTGTCATACGCATGATGATCAACAACAACAAAACAGTGAGAGAGCAGTGTCAGCCCGGGCAACAACACAGTGTTTTCTAAAAGTGCAATGTATCTCTCCTATATGTGAGCCTGCCTGTACCCTACTGCTGCAAGAAGGATGAGGAGATTTGTGACAAACTAAGCGATTAGACGACACACAGCCTTCTTTATAGCTTGTCGTTTGTAATAATCAGCTGTTAGCGGCTAAGCTAGCTCACTGATCTTGTGACTGTGGACAGACGGAGCAGATTTCGACCACTTGTTCATGTTTCTGCAGGTTAAACAAGTGAAGCCGATAAGGTTTTGGCTTTTACCTGGTGAAGGTTTTATTGAAATCACAGTAACAACGAGCCCGGTTGTGTAAACTGGTACCGTAAACGGAGTCACGCTGCGGGCACACACGTTGATCTTCAGAGATCTTCTATTCTCACAAATAGGAATAGGTAAATTGTGATCAATCCGGTTGGAAAAGAAGGATGGGAAATGCCCTTCATATTGTCTCTTATAAGAAATGCTGTCGGCTGCAATCACCAACAAAGTTTAAGGCCTATTCATTATTTCTTTTGATATCGTCATAAATATCGGTATTGCAAATTTCCTTGAAATATCATGATGTAATTTTGAGGCCATAGTTCCAGCTCACGTGATCCATCGGGAGCCGCCCTGATAAGAAACAGGAAGAAGGTAATGAGGGACAAGCTGTCTACCCCAGCCCCTATAACCTCACTGCCTGCTAAGCCCATCTCAGAGACACCAGCCTGTTTAGCCTAGTGACCTCTATCCCCTTCCTACAGCTGGTCTGTCTTCCACCACCCATACTCCCTAAGGGCCCACCACAAACTGGTATACAACTGAGTGAGCCATGACCGGAAGGCATCTGTCAGAGCAAAGCCTTGAGACTTGGACAAGGAAGACAAGGACTTTGCACAGACATTTAGGGACATAAACACATGTCAAAAAAGTGAAACCCTTTCTGTTTGACTTCCTTAAGTCATATACTTCAAAAAAGACTCAATAACCACATCATTATTGACCAAAGAAAGCAGTTCTTTAACATGGCACGCCGAGAGGGTATCAATATGCTTCTCCACAAAAATGTAAAGACATTTCTTAATCGGGCAAACGGAAACTCTTAACCTGGGGGTCAGCAGTACAATGGTAAGGTGTTAATAAATTAAAGCATCCAAAATGTCCCTTTTCTGATGTTTTAGAAATATGTACAGGACATCATGTTCAATAACTAATATGAGAGTGAGCACCAATTCACCACTGTCATTCAATCTCGGTTTTGCTCAGTATAATTTATTTATTTTCATGATAGGTCCAAGGAATGATGATTAGTGTAATTGGACCTTTAATTTTTGTTAATTAAAATTAGTGTTCACTGAAAGTCTCATGAAGACAAAATCAAGATGTAATCCTTTTTTTTTTTTTTACCATGCTCCTTAAAAGAATGGCATCAAAATTTGCAAACCATCCAACATTAAATCTTTTCCAAATTGTATTCATTTTGGCATTATGTTATGTGGCTACTTAATGGGGATTTTATAAGTTTAGATACTATATGTAAGGAATCAAGAGGTCAAAACCGTACATTTGTGGCCAAGGTGCAACTCCACCTTGGCTGCAGGTGTACAGGAGAAAATAGCTCCACTTGTGCTTGAGGGTGCTTTCATACCTAATAGTCCAGACTTACAGTAGGTCCGAACCAAGGAGGTTATTCCCCCATTCAAAACCTCCATTGACATTTTAACAATTCCTTATATCAAACGTTTTAACCATGGAGCCAACCAGATACCTCAATACTCGGGACAATAACACATTTTATTCAGTGCGAAAAAACACATGAAAAACTGAGAAAAAGGCAAAGGTATTTTTTGTGGGAGCAAAAGAACTACTGATCGCACAATCCATTGCGATTCCCGACCTTTTCCCAAAAAACGATCGTTTAGCCCACTTATTTTTAAATACACAGAGCATCTTTCTACATTTATCATGTATGATCTGGTTTTTCTCTGTAATACAAGAATACAACCGTTTACTAAACTTTTAGCAGCCAACAGCCGAGCTTCTTTTTTTTTCTACCCTGTTTCAATGGAATTTCCATTGGAAAGCTAAATTCTGCGCGAGGAACATTTCCATGGTGACCTCAGGCTCCACCAATCATAGAAGTTTCTGTGACGCTCTAGGATCATGGGTAGTGTAGTTCTCCTGCCTAAGATAGTGAATAAAACATGTTTTTTTCTTAACACAAGGTTGATATCATGCAAACTTGTGTCATCTACCGGAGCATATAAAACAGTTTCACGCTCGAGTAGCTAGCAGTGAGTCTGCCTTCGATGGTTATGACATTGTGGCTAATAATCAAATCCCCTATAGAGAAAACTAATGGGATTTTTACTTCCGGAACAGCACTGTTGAGCCCTATAGGCTATAGCCTTCATCAGTTTGAATGAATGAATGAATGAAGAAAATGTATAAATAGATTAATATCCTGCAGTGTTGTCCAATACAGGCGGTCGCCCAGACAACACACACTTCCCGCTTTGACTACAGTTGAAATGAAAAAATAAATCTAAATCTAATCTAAAAAACTAGCCCAGCAACCCCCACTGCTACAGTTTGCCTGTCAGCGGCTCAGAACCCCTCTTTGTGACTAGCAATAGCTGGCCAGGACTTCCTGTAATTGGTCCGAAAGTTCGAACCATTTAAAAACTGCCCTCACACTGGACACAAACCGAACCACGGTTCAATATAATCCGGACCGAGACCACCTCTTTAGGTCGGACCTTGGTCCGCGGGAGGTTTCATACCTGTAATCTAATTTCAGATCAAACGGCGAAGTACGAAAGTCTGGACCAAATAAGGTAGGTATGAAAGCCCAGAGTCAACCCATAGAGAACTATGGACTCAAATCTCTCAGTGTTTAGTTTAGAGGTAGGCTGGTTTTGGTCAAATACAACATACACCTCTCCTCACATACGGAGATGGAAAGACCAAAGTTAATAAATGTTAATGTCATGGAGCCCCTCAGTCATGTTTAATTCAAATGACTCATAGTGCATCCATCTCCAACAGAGATGAAATAGCCTGAAATAGCAAATACTTTATTTTCATATTTCATATTGTACTTATTGTATTTACAATTCTAAAAAGTAGTCCTGCTGTTTGTTTGTCTTTTGACTGAATTCAGTCCCGGTATAACCAAAATGTAATATTCCATGCTCACCTAGGCTTATGAGATGAAACAGAATAAGTGAGTAAGTTAGCATCAGGTGAACCTGCCCTCCTCTTAGCTATTCTCATGGGCTATCACTTCAAACTGCAGTTTTTATCAGAGTATCAACCTGGACTTTTGAACTGTTTGAGCTTCAAAAAGTAAAAGACACTGTGCTCACTTTAAGTTGTACAGCAATTGTGATTAGTTTTCCAAAATAAATATCAGCTTTTCTTAAATACAGTGTACATGGATTTTCAACAAGTCCATGACTTGACAGCAGAGTTACAACAGTATCATTTGATTCTGTTGTCGTCATAACAATTGAAAATAGAAATTCATATATTTCTGTCGTGTTTTCAAGCTGACACACAAGACAAGTCCACAAATGAGTCCATCTATCTGTGCTTGTAACATACAGAAGTAAAATCTGTATCCTATTGTTCCATGACATGACACATGTCCCTTTTGCAAATTCAAACAGATGTTCTGCCTATTAGCATTAACTATGGTTGTAGTACACACAGCTCTTAGCACAAGTTCAGACTTAAGCTGGCTGCAGTATTCCAGGTGGGCAGCTTGAGTCTGAACCAGATTTCTCGCTATCATAGATATAGAAGCTCTAATATGAATAATGAAATTTTCACTTTACACAGATTCCCTTTACATCCCTGCTTTGTCAGTCCTTTTCAGCATCTCTTCAACACCTTCTCCCCGTTGCATACACAATATATAAACCATAAATCATAAACCATCTTGTTTTTAATCTACATAGTTTGTAGAGAAAATGTTATAATTTGACCAATCAGAATAATATAAAACAAGTACAATGTAGAGCTTGAAAGTTTAGATGTCTTACATAATCAAATAACGTGTCAATAGATCAACTGAGGAATGGGTCACCTCAAAAGTTAAATGAGCCATGGATAATGCCATTTAGCCTCATTTAGTTTTTCACAGCAAATATCCACAGGGCTCTACAAAAAATACACAACAGTACACAAATGTAGTTGAAAGACAACACAATAATTGTTATTGAGTTTGTAAATTGAATTAAGATTGTATTCATAAAGCAATCCTAAAGTTTGGCTAATTGAAAGGACTCAAAGACATCCTGGGAGCTGGCAAGGAAGGCAGGATATTGTGCCTCACTTTTTTGCTCTCCGCTCCCTGCTCTTTCTTGGCGGGAAAATTACAGATTGTGGCCAACTAAGTGAAACGTACTGACATTTTTCAAAGTCTGACTCCATTGCTTTTGGGAATAAATGTTTGGGTGAAAGGAGAGTGTGTGTATGTGTGTGTGTGTGTGTGTGTGTGTGTGTGTGTGTGTGTGTGTGTGTGTGTGTGTGTGTGTGTGTGTGTGTGTGTGTGTGTGTGTGTCTGTGTCTGTGTGTGTGTGCGCGCGCATGTGTGTGTGTGTTTGTAATGGGGGGATGTCATAAAGCAGAAAGCAAAGATTGATTTCTAATTAACAAGCTGGTTGCAGTAATGAAAGACTACAGTAGATGGTCTCTACAGGCAGTGGATCAATTGGGAGCATTTCCCTTGACATCCAATCTTAATCACAGCGGCGCAGCTTGTTAAGAATACACTTATTGATGTAATTAACGCTGTCATGCTCCCTCCATCTCCCCTCTCTCATCCCCACCTCTTCTCTGTCTTAACCTCTACCAAGTACCTCTGCTTTCTCTAGATAACATATATCACTAAATTACTCTTTAGTCCTATATAAACTTCTGTCAAGACATAGCAAATGTCTTAGGTCACTATCAAAGTCAATGTGATATTTATTTTAAATAAACATGTTTATGCACTGCCACTGGCATGAGTGCCATCTCCAGAGTGGGCTTTGGTACATTCTGAGGCGTGATAAAGAGTTCATGGTCCCTGTGAAAGTGAGCACTGAGCGCCAGGTGACATTAACTTTACAAGATAAAGCCAATAACAGAAATCAGCCAAACAGGAGCATTGTCATTTACATTGGATGGTCACAGACAGTCTTCCTAGAGCGCAGTGATGTAGGAAGGTGGAGTTTATCCTTCTTCTTCATCGTTCTGAATTTCAGTTGACAATTACAGACTCCTTGACAAGCAGGTCACAATCTAGCACATGCTGCTCCTTTAGGTACTCCTTGGCAAACAAAATATATACTGATTTTAAAGAGATTATCATTTCACTGATCATTGACTAAACTGCACAAACAATTATTTGACATTAAAACGGTAAAGATAAGCTTGACCTCCTGGAATCTCCCTGATAAACCCTAAAGCAAGATAAATGTACTAATCTTTACTGTGGTCCACTGGGAGAATAGCTGTGGAAGTTCTGATCCTGAGTCAGAGGTCACTGATGACACAAAGATTTAGGAGTAAGGGTTTGATATGTGGGATTTCACGACAGAGCATTAGGGGATTTAAGTATTTTGAGGACCCTATAAACAATAACTGCCTCAACCAGGCTGTCACCTTCGGCTGGTGTATGTGTGAGCTTATGCTTGTGCACAGATGTGTAATCTGCCTCTGCCAGCCTGCCATGCCTCTGTTGCCTGGTTGTTTGAAGGAGGCTGGTGCTGAATTGGGGGTAGAGCTGGGGCTAATCCGCCTGTGCCACGCGCCATGTGCCCAGCACCCAGCCAGTTGCACCATGCCGCCTCCTCTGTAGAGGGTCCACTGGAGCGCTACAAGGCCCTCTTTATGCTATCAGCACAGACGACACACTGCCCCCCAAGCAGGGATTACAGCTCTCTCAATGAAGCCGCCAGGAGGAAGATCCAGAGCAATAGGAGGAGAAAAGGAGGAGGAGGTACACAATAGTCCAACAGGAGCTCCATTCTCTAAAAGGAAGAGGCCATCGGCAAAGCTGACACGCTAATCAGTAGCGGCTGGGAAACCACCCCATGAGAAAAAAACGTCCACCACAGAGGATGAGGAGGAGGGGAAAAAGGTTTTAAAAGGATCCATCCCATTTTTTTAAAGCCGCTTAGAGCCACTTGGTACTCCTTAATGGGAATGAACACTACACCATTGTTATCAGGTTGATTGGGACGGGGACATTAGCATGAGTCTGAAAAGACACACAGATCTCTAAATGTCATATGCAGACCTGATATTTGGGCTTTCTGTATTATAATTGCAACCTGTCTGTTAGTTGAAGGTAAACATGAAAGAGGCAGAGGCAATAAAAAAATGGAAAAACTCAATGTCACCAGCTCTTCGGAGAGTTGCTGGTAGATTATCTCATTGCCCCGTCCATCTCCTGCTGGATTTTGTCGTTGTCCACCAATGTGCAGAACATCTATGCCTCATAAAGCGATGCCAGTTTTGTCCCTGGAGAGACAGAAAGCTAGTAGTAGCTTAGCTGTTTGTTGCGCAGTATAGGGTGCCCCCCAGTGATGATGCTTGTTCTGACCAATCAGTGGTCTGCAGTGTTTCAGGTCGCAGTTTAGACCCTGAATCCCTGATCCCAAGGATTATGATGGAGTACAGCCAATACAGTAGGTACCATGTTCCAAGGACTTTTTCTTATTGGAAAACCAAAAAAGCTGAGTAGAGTAGCGAAGAGAAGAGAAGAGAAGAGAAGAGAAGAGAAGAGAAGAGAAGAGAAGAGAAGAGAAGAGAAGAGAAGAGAAGAGAAGAGAAGAGAAGAGAAGAGAAGAGAAGAGAAGAGAGTACAGCTGGTACCATGTATTGAAAAGGCCATAAGCCAGGAGACGCTTCTCTTTTTCTACTTGTGCTGTCTAAAACTAATACTTCCAGACACCAGAAAGGGACACATGGGAAACACATAATCAATAGAGAGGCACTCCAAATCCAGCAAACCCCCAAAGCAAAAACGCACTCCACCAACCCAAAATACGTATGCCCGTTTGTCTGCTCACTCATACAAGTTACTGATAAACACAACGAAACATTTGCTTGTTAAGAGCTTTCTTGTTTTATCTGGAAAATTAATCTGTTGAGGAAATAAAAAAAATTATAGCCTATTAATAAGAAATATAAAAATATATAAAAATAAAAAACTTACATATAAAAAAAGAGCTCCTTGCTGCTTTCCCAGATGAACTGGCTCAGACACACACCTCTGTCTGGCAGGGATCCACTCACTCTTCATTTTTAGCTCTTTTCTACAACACCTCGCACTATACTGGCACCAGCCTGGCAAAAGCTAACAATGTCGTTTCTCCATGCTCTGATGCAGTGAATCAATGTTCCAGAAATGTAGCATATAACTGCCATCTGGGCTACTTTACTATCACAGACTCAGATTATGTTGAGCTGCTGCAGAGCATTTTTAAGAGAAAATACAGTCAACAAAAGAGCAATTGGCCATATCTGCAAGCTTGCTGTGGCACTATTATATAGTCATAGGTTTGTATGGTAGATCATAATAGCCAGAGCATGTTCCTGTGAAAACAACTTTACAAAGCAATTTAACACCTGTCAAGAGGAAAATAGTAACCTCCTGTTCACGTTACAAGTTATATCCTGTTGTAACATTGATAACAAAGAATTGTAGTAGCATGCTAATCAGGACATATACACTCACTGGCCACTTTATTAGTTACAGTGGTTAATTTTCTTGTTAACACATATAACTTATCAGCCAATCACATTGCAGCAACCCAATACATTTAGGCATGTGGACAGGACAACTTATTGAAGTTAAAACAGAGCATCAGAATGGGGAAGAAAGAGGGTTTAAATGACTTTGAACATGGCAATGTTGATGGTGCCAGACGGGTTCAGAGTATTTCAGAAATTGCTGATCTATTGGGATTTTCACTCTAAACCATTTCTAGGGCTTACAGAGAATGGCCCGAAAAATAACAAATATCCAGTGAGCGGCATTTGTGTGGACGAAAAAGCCTTGTTGATGTCAGAGGTCAAAGGAGGATGGGCATATTGGTTCAAGATGATAGAAAGGCAAAAGTTACTCGAATAACCACTCGTTACATCCAAGGTATGTAGAATATCATCTCTGAACGCAAAACACGACTGACCCTGAAGCAGATGGGCTACAGCAGCAGAAGACCCCACCAGGTGCCACTCCTGTCAGCTAAGAACAGGAAACTGATGCTGCAATTCGCACAGGCTCACCTAAATTGGACAATAAAAGATTGGAAAAGTCTTGCCTGGTCTGTTGAGTCTCGATTTCAGTTGCGAAAGTCAGATGGTAAGGTCAGAATTTGGCGTAAACAACATGAAAGCATGGCTCCATCCTGCCTTGCGCCATCAACCATGCCACGTTAAAACTCGCCTAAATCCCCTTTCTGCCCCATTCTGATGCTCGGTTTTAACTTCAGCATGTTGTCTTGACCACGTCTACATGCCTAAATGCATTGAGTTGTGGCCATGTGATTGAAAGATTAGTTTTATAAGCAATTATTGAACAGGTGTACCTAATAAAGTGGCCGGTGAGTGTATGTTAAAGCAGTGGAACATCTGACCTGTCTCTATGTCATGATGGATCACCCACTAAGAGCTGGGTGCCGTGTGCATGGCCAAGCATACATGTTTGACAAAGGGAAGATGCCCAATGAATATTTATTCTCATTTCTCGCCGATCTGCTCCTTCATATAAAAGGACATATTGAAGAGGATACAAGGCCCTTCAAATGCTTCATCATTCAATGTCCACAAAGACAGAACACCCAAACACACCCAGCAAGCCCATACAAACAGTAATACACTTGACACACTTCTCTCTACTCAGTGAAGTGACCTATTCAGACAAAGCAGCAGGAGGCAGAGGGGCTGAAAAGCTAGGAAGCTAATTAATGTGGGTTTGGACCACTTGAAAGTGCTAGCTCTGTCTGCAAGTTGCTTTTTCTTTGCTCACAAGACAGCCCTATTAAAACATTAGCCCCTATCCCCTGTACTCTTTTCTCACTCGTACCTCCTTCTTTAGTGCCCCTGTTGTAAATGAATGTCTGCCAGTCTTTTGATGGTTCATTGACCAATGCCTGCTCCATCAGTTTTCCTTGTCTTTCAAACAGATAAATATAAAATACTACCGGTAATCTGAACAGACACACAAGGAGCAAATGGTAAATGGTAAATGGCCTTGTATAGCGCTATATCTCCGTTTAACACAGACCCAAAGCGCTTTACATTGTTTTTTGTACACATTCACCCAGTCACACACACAGTCATACACCGATAGCAGCAGCTACCACGCAGGGTAGGCTTAGCACTAGGGTGCTAGCACTAGGGTGCTAAGCTAACTAAGCTAACTACCAGGGACACTTCGACATGTGGCGGGGAGACGGGGGATCGAACCTCCGACCCTGCACACCAGAGGCTAACACCCTACCCACTTCGCCACTGCCGCCCCAAACTAGTGTACATAAAGAGTGTGGACACCAGCCAAATCTAATCACTCAGAAGGTAGCAGAACTCCAAGTAATGCGGCCCTGACAAGAAGTGGTCAGAGGTCACAAAGCAGACCCTTAACGGACCTCTCAGAGGTTAAGTGCTGCCGAAGGCGATGGTGACATCCGACGGGCTGATGAAGTCACAGCAGATTGATGGTATTTTGGTATTCAATCTAAAGATACATTTTAATAGACTATAAGATAGGCCAAGTGTTTCCACAATGCCTTGCTGTGGCTTTACTGATATGACCTGGTCTATGGTAAGATAATATTTGTTTTTGTAGAACCTTAACAGGGCTGTTTGCCTGTGACCTTCACTTCAATATGACTGACCTGTTGTTCTACAGATATCAGTCACAACAGCACACTTTCAGAAAAAAGAAAACTCCCCCCAACCAGGACAAGTAATCTACTTTGCAGATAGATAATAGCCTCATTCCCATTGCAGGGCACACTAAATTGTGTCTGGTGGTTGGCAGGGGAGCTGCTACATTAATTCACAATGTCTAATCTGATAAGTTATCATGGGAAGAGCTGATGGCATTTTGTGGCGGTGAATTTATCTCCAAGTTCCCATTAAGAATGCCATTTAGTGGCAACGTCCAAATCTCCTTGAAATGTTGATTGTTTCTTGGGCCTCTTCAATCATTTGCACATGAAAAGGTCCATGGAACAGGGACTTTTGTACAGACCACTGTTGGATTAGCAATGGCCATCTCAGCCTGTACTGTCAACTAGTTCTCTCACAGCTCTCTTGTTTTACCCTCAATCACTTTCCCTTGCACCGCTGCGTCTCCTCCTGTTTTTCTATTGTGGCACTGTGTTAGAGAGGCGCACTGCTGAATCCCAATTCTGTGTAGGAACAATGACTTGTGTGAAGGAGAGCCATGGCCTACCTGAACCTGCATGCCTCAGCAAGGGCTTGCGTAAGTTGTATATTTAGTGCTCCACACTGACATCAATAACGCTGCATATACAAACCCACAAAAACTCCCAAAATCAAGCACTCACTTAAGCTTTTTAAATACCATAAACATAACATTGGTAGTTTTATTGACACCAGCCATAACACAGAATTGTATACCTTCAAGTATTTAGTGTGCTTCAAACCACTCACATGATAAACACAACTGTAGCTGTAATCATGAGTGCACACGCATCATTACAAACAAGGATCAAAACAACTGAGAGTATTGTACAAATGCCACAACACGCAAAGGCACTGAATCAGTCTCACTAACTCTTCTCGGTGTGAGAAGAGAGAATCGCAATTTTTTTAGGCTTGAGTTTTGCATAAAAGGTTCGGTGAAGGAAGCTGTAGCTCTTAAGTGTTTATTTGTTTTCTAACTTGATTTTTGGTTTAAAGCACAGAGATAAATTTTAGGGGGCGCCCTTAGCTCAGTTGGTAGGGCGTCCCCCCCACCCCCCCGGGCCGGGCCCAGCAGCAGACCCGGGTTCGATTCCCGCCCGCGGTCGTCCTCTGCATGTCACTTCCCTCTCTGTCCCATTTCACCTCTATCTCTTCTCAATATCAATAAAAGCATAAAAAATGCCCCAAAAATATATTTAAAAAAAATATAGAGAAATGTTATGTCTTTGGCTATTTATTTATTCGTTGCTTATATTGTTCAAATCTGTTCAGGTTATTTGTTATTACATGTTACATTAAGTTAAATGTTATTATAAATGTTATTTAAATAAAATGTTTTTCAAATTTAAAAAATCGGGATACAAATCGAATCATGAGTTTTTGTATCATTACAGCCCTATAAAATGCTTTCTAATCATTAGTGCAGGCCTGTTTTGGAATTGCCCGTGCGACTGCTCAGATTTTGATGCACGTTTATACTTAATGTTGTGGTAGCAGCACACTGGTCCATTTTTGACTGCGCCAAGCAATGTTACAGTAACATCCCAGATGGACGCACACATTGTTTTCACACTTTTCTACATAGGCGCTGATCTAAACAACTTCACACTATGCACTGCACTCTTTTGGGTCCCCAGTAATACACTCAAGTAGATCGGATGAAGGAGTGGCAAGTAAGGTACTAAATAACAAATTATTTAAATCATGCTAATGATTTTAATCAAATACAGCATACTTAACTAAAAAGGCAAAAAAAAATCTGAGACTTTAACAGCGTGTTTATGAATGAATTACTCTTTTTACTCTCAACGCTGTTGTTCAGCTTTAAAAAATGTAAACATGTTTCCAAGTCGGTGTGATGAGATCGAAAATAAATTAATGAAAAAAAAAGCAATCTCGTATTAAAGAAACACAGCCCCGGGTTTTGTATTCTGATGTTGCCTTCTATAAACATATGGTTGTTGTACATCAGCATTCCAAGTGAAGTCTTAGATACAATTTAAAAAACTCAATGAAAGCAATAAAGAAATGCTTCCTGAGTGTTCCTGTAAAAGTGGTTCAAAGGAGTCGTTTGATTATTTAGAGGACAGGCTCAAATCCCAGTGTAATCTTACTTCTTTTTTTCTTTCTCCTCTGAAAGATAAGGCTGTACAGTATGTGTGCAGTTTGTATGAATATGTTTATGCGTGTGAGTGACACTTGGTCTCTTTTTGTCAGCTAGAATGAATGACCCTAGAGTCTGAAAGCAAGCATACACATTTCCACAAATCTTTTCATTTCTCCTTGTTCTGTTTCCCAGTGGTTCAGAGTGTCGCCACAGTATTTCTGTTTCCATTTTAGCCACTATGACCCTGCCAATACACCCACCCTCTAAAATATTTCACACAGCCAATAACGCAACCTCACTTGGTCACTTCATTCTGATAGCTAAACACAGTAATCGTGCCTACAACACACACAACCACACACACTGTGTTCACTGCCCACACATGGTCTTATCACTCAAAAGTAAGAGAAGCAAAAGGTCACAAACCCAATTACTGTACAAGAAATCGGCCACACAGAATCTTCCTCTTGCTCGGCACCGAGTACTGAGGTGGTTACTTAAGCCAGTCACCTCCTGTCTCTTTTAGAAGGGGTCATCTGTGTCTTTTCTTTATTCAAACTTTCCTTCGCTCCACTAACAACCTCTCTCTTGCACTTTGCACTCTTTCTTCAGTTTTCTACAGCCCATCAACAACCACATGGCCAGCATCTCTGATGCCTTTCAACCACCATTTCCACATGCAGCTCTTTCACTGGTTACTGGTCACATATTGTTTTTAGAAGATTAAACCCAAAGCAATCCAAAACAAAAGCCTACAGAGCACATTAAAAGCAATTAGATATAAAACAATTGAGATCATACCAATAAAACGCTAACTTGCATAAATTAACAAGAAATGGCACAAACACTTACCCTTTCGCAAATATCACTAGAGGATGTAATTTTTTTTTTATCTTTTTCTTTTGTTCAGATTTAAGCAGAATTATCAGATACACGTCCACTCTGAAGCCAACACCTGTATATTTAGCTATCAACCCACCTATTTCCTGACACAATTAGCCTGGCAGTGAATGTGGTTAGGATGGATGTAACCATCGAGATTGGCGAAGATGATACAGGTTAAAAGGGGGGACAGGGACCGGGACTGCTCTCACTTGTCATTTATCCTTCCATCCCCATGCAAAGCCACTGTAAACCACATAAATTTAACAATGAGATGCCATAACAAGAGAAATGTGAGCAGCTTGGAACCCTGTCATTTTCCCGTGCAAACCCCGCTCCTGGTATCTTATCTGCTCAATCCTCTCATCGTCATTTAAATCTCCCCCTTTTCCATCCGATCCCAGCCGTGGCCCTATTTAAATCTCTCCCTCCACCCAGTCCACTACATTTCTAATGCTAATTATTTAAACCTCTCTGTGCGCTCTATCCCTCCCATCAACCAGCTAGTTATTCAAATCTCTCCCCACCCGCTAAGCCCGGCCCCAGTTAAAAGGTGCTTGACTGAAGGGGCTGATCTGGGCTGTTATTTTCAGAGCAAGGATAATACAATGATTCTTCCAGGCTCCTCTCCTTTCCCGTTCTGTTTTCCTTGCCTTTTTATATCCTTTTCTTTCTATATACAATTACACAAACTCTGCTGCACGTATCCTTTTTGTTATCAAGACGTTTATTTGCCATGATAATAGAATGCAGAACACGGAAACAAATCCCCTGTTTGCCTTTTCAATTTAAGTGAAATACAACAAAGACAGGGTTGGGAGAAGATATGGATAAAGTACACAAAATGTGCGTATGGTTAGGAAATTTGATAAAGTATGTATACATCCAATTCTTAGAGAAGAGGACAGCTGCATGGGAATGTGACCTTAGTCAGTCTATGGTAGCCTGTGCGGGTCACTGTCCCCAGTGTTAAGTGAGTGGTGAGAGTGAGTGACTGAGCATTGGTGACACAGTTTGGGAGGTCAGAAAGGATCTTTTTTCCAGGACCAGGTGCCAGCACACAAGTGTGGGAAAGGGGACATTAATCTCCATCTGTTCTTACACTCTATGCACGGTTTACCGATTCCCAAATCTTTATGTCTATCAGAGAGAGCATCTCTTCCTCTGGTGCTGTCTGTCCTTTCGCACTCCCAGTTTATGCAATCTTTTTCTCATTCAGTTGGAGGGATCTCGCTGTTATTCCTGTGGAGAAGCCACCTACACATGGAGCATCAGGATCACTGCTCAGTGAAACATCAAAGCTGCTCACAGTACTGAACAGGAGTCCCACTCAGCATCACTACTTGTTAGTCACATAAATGCTGGTTTCCATCAAGAGCCACCCCACACAAACTGCACACTCCCATATGCACACACCACAGCAGAAGCTCGAGTGAAGCAAAACACCTGCAAGAAAATGTGTTCAATGTGTACACGTGTGTCAATAGTGAATGTATTTCAATAGTGAAATGTATTTTGTGCATAATACACATTTTTGCACAATTTAACAACATGTATTCCTGAAATTCTTTCAAAATAAGACAACTATTTTAAAATAATGCAAAATGCACTGATTTTCAAGACTAGTGAAATTTACCATCAGATCAGCACATTAATTTGTTAAGTGATTCAATACTAAAATTAAACCATTTACTAAAACACAGAATAACATTCTCCTCAACATGCAGCAAGAAAAAAAGAAAAGAAAAAAAGTGGACACTTTAGGGGTTGTGCTCACCTTGGTACTCCTGTCCTGGGGTGTAGGCAGTGGGGTTGCCTGTAATTTGGAAGGTGAGTAGCACCTCTCCCACACCTTCTGCCATCCCGGCTCCCTCCAGCTCCCCATGGTGGGTGCACAGGAAGAAGAACGGGTTAAAACGAGGGTAGAAGCTTGCAGGAGGCGCCCCGAAATCCAAGCTGCTGCTCCCCAAGACTAGGGCCAGCAGGGCACAGCCTAAGGCACCCCCGAAAGAGGCCTGCGCCATGGCCATCTGCCCTCAACCAAGCAAGGGACTGAGGGATAGCGGTAGGTGGGTGAAGAGGTGAGGAGAATTATGAGTGGGAGCAAGAAAGGCACAAGTAGAGTTCCAGAAGGGCAGCTTTCTGGAGTCCACGGATGAGTCCAAAGTCCAAAAGTGCCTGCTTCTCTGTTTTAAGTGCAATATTTCTGTGTGAGTGCGTGGGCTTGGCCGTCAGGAAAACTGTAGAGCTCTGTTGCTCTGCCTCCTCTCCCTTGTCCTACCTTCACTCTCGGGGAGTTCAGAGCTTCGCTTGTGCTGTCCTGCTCCGGCGTTTAAATACCTCACCCCCTCCCTGTTTCCCTCTACTCCTCCCACCCACCCTCCCTCCCTCCCTCCCTCTGTCTCTCCTTCGCTCTAACACCAGCTCCACACACGCTGTACTTGCTCTACCAGACGGCCTCACTCCTCTCTCTCTTATCCAGCTCTTCTCTCCTCCCTCTACTCTGCCAGTCTATCACTCTTTCCTTAATCTCTTCCTCCCCCTCTCCCTTCTTTCCCTGTCTTTACCCCCTCACCAAACCACTGTTACTCCACATTGCTCTCTTGTGTATATCTCCTGAGACCTTTGCTGGCTTATCTCTATGCATCTGTTAGTTTCTATATCCCTAACCAGCCCCACTGACTTATTCCTTTTACTCTTCTCTCTTTCCTTTGTCTTTTTGCCCATTCACCAGACTGTCTCCTCCTCTCCCACCCCATATCACACCTCCTTTCTCCCTCCCTTTTCCGCTCTCTTCACCTCCCTCTGCTGCTCTCCCACTTGGTCTCCCTCCCCTCTTTCAATCTCCCTCTTTTTCCAACCCTGTACCTCTCCGTCTCTCTTCTCGTCCTAAGCAACGCTCAAATTTGTTTTTCTTCTTTGCTACTGTTGCTTTTTTTCATGGGTTTTCCATCAGAATCTCTTTTTCCACGGGATTCTCCAACTTTTTTCTTCCTGTCAGAGAAGTGCGCACCACCTCTCTGCTCTAGATTAACCCACCGCCACGGTGCAGACACCAGCCATAATTATCCATACTCTCTCCAGCTCAACAAATTATGGATAAGTATTTCTCTAACACCCTATACACACACACAGCCCCGTCTCACTCTCTTTTTTTTCATCGAGGAGTAAATACAAACATAAATCTGCAACACTTTTCAGACATGCACTCCCTTCATTTCTCCGTCTCCCCGCTCATCCATCTCTTGCTGTTGTGTGTAAGTGATACACCACGACCCACCCCACCCTTCGAATATTCTCTCCAACATTAAACAAATTATTACACTAAAGGAGGGAACTTAAATAACCTGCTAACACCACTGAGTGTCTCTTCTACCGTTTTCCCTGAGCTGCCTGCTGGGTTTGTGTGGTTAAGTGCCTATTACAGACATAAATACTCCCCAAACCAGCAAGCTGCACACACACTTAGAGCTGCTTCATGTCCAAACAGCCTGACTGACCCACAGCAGGAGCACACAGCCAGGCCGGCATGGCCAGATGCTTTCACAGTCTAAACCCTAGATAACAGATGCACATCAACACACACAAACACACACACACACACACACACACACACACACACACACACACACACACACACACACACACACACACACACACACAAATGCATGTGTGCCACTGCCATTTACTGTATCCCCAATTATTATTTGTTCCTCTCTGCTTTAGTATTTAGAAAGATTTATATCAAGTGAAGTAATCCACCTGCCAGGCCAGTTGCTGCACTCAGGCCAGCTCCAGTCAGTATGTTTATCCACACAGCAGTACAGACATCCGAGGAGGCTGTACTAAAAGGCAAATATTATGCAACTTTAAAGGGGGAGCTTCACTCAATTTGTGAACTTCTATTACGGTGGCCAGCCTGATTTACTGTATAACAACTTTGAAATAAGTATCAGAACTTTCTACACAAACTAGAAATATTTCACTATACTTAGTCGGATAAAAAAAAATCAAGCTAAACACTCACTCTCCTTTCAACTCTAAGACTAAGAAAACCCCTCCTTTCTTGCAGTCTTTCGCAATTCATTCTCCCAGAGTACACTTCATGCCTGATGAGGTCATGTGTTTGAGTTCAGGTTATAAATTTTTTTTGCTTTTTGTATCCATGGACATTACATACAGTACAACTCTCCCCCAAACCTTAAAAACTTTAAAGAACTTAATCTTTCATCAAAAGAGAAAGTAATTATTTTTCTCTTATAAAGTCCCAGACAATACTGTGAACAGACTGCCTACCTCTTTTGCCCATGGGACTAAACAAAATCCAAAAGGTTAAATTGTGACCGAAGCTGCACAAGTACCAGGTGTGCCGTAAAACTTGCTTTGAGTATGCCAATGTAACGTGTGTGCAGTGTGAGAACAGCAGTAAAAGTATGATAAGAAACACAGTATGGTCCAACTGGCAAGTAACTTTTCAGAATTGGTGTGCGTCCTCCCCAGCTGCTATACGAGGTCAGGTAGGTGGACCGCTCTGTGCAGACTGCAGAGCGAGGTCATAGGCTATCACAGTCTTCCTCTGCTGTTCCTCTCCACTAGTCCACAGTTACTTCCAGCTCCTCATTGCCTTAATTAAGCACTTTTAATTAATCTAACTACTGGTACATTAACTCACCGGTGAGACTTCTTAAAGAGCTCAAGACCTAACAGTATGTGCCTGTTCGATAGCGTTCCTCTGCGTAAATGTTGCAATAATTTATTAACAGCATGAGTCCGCAATTAAAAAATATACCTGGTATTTCAATTCAAAAGGTCCAATAAAAGCAGTAGGGCTGGCCCGAATTATTCGAATATCCGAGTATTCGTTTGTTAAATTAGTATTCAGAGCTCAATTCAGTATCGGGATATTCGGGGTTTTTAAAAATTTTTTTTGTAAATTTTATTTAAATTTTTTTTTGCAAAGGTAGCTCAAACTGCAGTATATTTTGTCAGCAAACAATATTTGGATACACAAGTTATAAAACAATTGTAAAATACAAATTAGACGTTCATTTAAAATATATTATTGAATTATTTGAACTTTGACCTCGTTGGCCGCTGCCCTTTGCGCAACCGGTGATGTAGTAGGCTACGTGATGTTACAAGAGTGAGGCAAACTAAAAGCGGCACCAAGCGCAGGAGGGAGAGAGAGATGGAGGAAGAATAGATTGTGTTCCTAATAACTCTATAGGCTAGCACAACATTAGCGCGATTTCGGAAGGAAATGTAATGCTTATGCTTGGCGTAATGCTAACGTTAGCTTAGCTCAGCTGTTTGTTTACATCAGCATCATCAACCGTGACTTGCTTGCATCATGGGAATAGGCGGTCAATAATGGATATAATATGGACAAAAAAGACTATCAATATTGGATCTTTGTATGGATTTATAAATCGCCGAAAAGATGCACGTTCCTGGATGAATTGATAAGCTCCTGTATGGGTTACGATGGTGCAGAGGACAGCTGATTTGGAACGAAAAACAGCTGTTGCCTCCACGGGAAAAAGTAAGGAACTCCAACTTTACTACCGTTCGAAAGTTATTAAAGCATCAACAAACTACGCAGCTTGCTGTCTCGGCTTACACACTCGGTTTCAGTGAGTACATTGGCATTATTAATGTTGGTTTGATGGTGTGTTTTTCTGGAACGAATATCCGAATATTCGCTCAGAAAAACCAACGAATACTCAAAGCCTGAAAAATGGCATTCCGGCCAGCCCTGAAAAGCAGCATTGCTTTAAGAAACATTTTAAGAAATGTAATATCAACACAAGTCAGCTGATCTGCCTTCAAGATGATGTCACTCACACTCATTTATAATTTTTCTGAAAATCCCAGTGTGTATGGATTCAAAGTCAAGTATCAAGTAGCCATTGTAATCCTCCATTGCTACCTGTATGGCAGAGCACAAATGTGATGATGGCTCTCTCTCTCTCCGATAAAATCAGTTAGGAATGAGAAGTTGGAATCCATTCACAAGTGATTACTTGAAGCCCTTTCAATTGGTTGCCATGCTAGATATTAATATGCAATTCATCTCAAATAAATAAGAACAAAATAAACATTTGTGCAATATATCAGATGAAAAGATACAATGGGCATTTCTTTTCAGATGGCAAATGTAAATGGGTTTAAAATCTTTTTTATTAGATTGTTCCACAATGTCCACAATATTTGATGTTAATATTTCACAAACGGTGTGATAGTTATTAATATTACACTACCAAACAAACTAATGTGTTCACCTTTATTTGGAAAAGCTCCCCATTAGAACAATAAAAAACAAAATGCACTGAAGCTAGCAGCCAGGTTACTATATATATATATATATATATATATATATATATATATATATATATATATATATATATATATATATATATATATATATATATATATATATATATATATTAAATAGTAAGATAAGATGCATATGAAATCAATAGGCTTCAATCCAAATGTTGCAAACATTCTAACCCAATTATCTCTAAATTAGAAAATGTAAATGTTGATTTGAGGAATTTAACAGTTTCTCTTTGCTCCAGAAAAGATGTGATGTTTTTTATTTGCCACCATTTTTGTCTCTTCAGTGGACATTCAAGTCACTGACCTAGCTGACAGATCACTCAACAATTGCAATCAAGCGATTGAGCAATCTGATTATTTAGCTAGGTCACTTTCTCTGGCTTCCCAGTCACATTTTGCCTTAATTGATACACAAACATTTCAAACTGAGCTAAGCCCAATTACTTTTTATATTTTACCCCAACAATGAGCGCACACAAGTCCCTTTAAAATAAAAATGGAAACCAAAATCCGACACCAGTCCAGAAATGGTTCAACATTGTTCAGCTTTCATGATTATGGGTGAAACTCCTCCAATACTGACCCATTGCCACTGTGGGCCTCGTTTAACAGCTTCATAGGCCTTTGCCAAAGAGATGGGGAAAGCCCGCTTAGGGTGTGTCATTCATGATGTCTTTTAGTGCTCCCTGCTGTCTGACAATATCCTGATTTGAAGTTATCCATCTCCACTGATAACTGTTAACAGTTCAGCCTAAGCTCCCTGCTTAGCACCAATCTCTTGGAGTTTAGCCCAGAGAATGAGAGGCCCGTCTTTTTGCGACTGCGTGGGAGTCTTGGGGGGAATTTTCTTGCAGTGAAGTTGGAAACATAAAATTTGAAATGACTGTGTAACTGGGGCGGGACTGTCCTCAGCCCAAAGTGTGTCGCCTGGTGGGTGACAGGCTCACGTAAAAGGTGGAAGGGATTGACGGCGTTGACGGCTACCCTCCCAACCCATCCTTAAACACAAACCAAGGAGCTTATGCGCAGGCAAGCCATAGGTGAAGCATCAGTATCTTACAACCAACTGAACCAGCACACTGCAAAGTTCGTCAAGAGATTTTTTACTTTGGTTTAGTTGTAAACATGTGTTGTAACTTAGATGGACAGTGTAACGACAATAAACCACGGGATAGCCACTATTTCTAAAGGACAGTTTACATTGCTGATACACTGACAGCTCATGAAGCTCATTACTTTAATTGTTGCCACTTATTTAGACACAGTAATAGGTCAGAGCCTAACCATTCACTTACACTACTGGATTGACACAAGTTTGCAGATGAACGGAAAAGTAAAAACTCATGGTTGTCTAGTTAAAAGCTGATACAGGCACATTTTTTGTCACACAGCAGTCCATAGTCAGATTGCAATGGCCAAATTAACATTTGTAATTTTACTGTAATTTTACTTTAAATCATTGTAAATGAGGGTCACCCCTCAATTGATCTTTCGAGGACAAATAAAGGAAAAATTTAATTAAAATCAAATTTCCATAAATTTCATGTAGAATTTCTTGTAGCCAGAAGATTCTTTTATGCAGAGGTATATTTATTTAAACAACTGTATTTCTTACTCTGTTGAAGCCAGTTTTACAGATTCCACTTGTACACATCAACATTAGCATTTAATGCTAATGCCCTCAAATTAGAGGCCTACATCGGAACAGTGCCATATGGTGGAAGCAGATTAGTACGGTTGTACATTTTTGTCACACACACATAACGCCAGTCAAATAAGAACAACAAATTCACTATTTATAGTTCACCAAAGTAGGTAATTGTGCCATAGTGTATCATTATAAAATGTGTTTGTGTGCATATGTGCACATGCACATGTGTATTTGTGTTTGACCTTCTGCAGCCTTCTTTGACCGGAGCTACTAGCAGAGAACAGTCACAGCGCAGTATTCACTGTCTGTTCCACATATTCCTGCTGGATACATGCAGTCATCAAACAAAAACACACACACTTAGATTAGCCCAAAATGAGGAACCTTGACATGGCGAGGAAAGACCCCAGCGACGTGAGACAGAATGAACACCAGCACAAGTGTTTCTGATGAACATGAGGCAGAAAAAGAACGAAGCAGTGTGTGTCAGGGGAGCCATCTGTTTTACCCCTAGCAGTCTTTGTTAACAGCAACACACATCCCTGTACCTGATGGCCTCTGTGTTTTTTTCACGAAGGTCCTGTCCTACATCCATCCCTACTAAAACCAAGGCCATTCTACAGCCCCTTCCCCTATGTTCACACACACACACAGACACTAATACACCCTTAAACACACACTCATAGTGTGCGACTGGGGGCTATCGTTCTCCATTATAAAAACTAGGTCGGGGAGGCGTGGGTGAGGGGAGTGGGGCAGTAATTATTTTTATCATTATTAATTTCCACCTCAAGGTTGTGCCAGGGCTTTTTTGTCTGCTTCAATCTTCATTTCAGACCCCCTGCATCCACACACAGTCTAACACACACACACACACACACACATGCACACACCACCACCACCATCACTACCAGTGTCTTTGAAAAGGCTGCGTGCTAAACTAGGCAGAACACAGGGTGGGGGCACAAAAGGAACTAGCTCAAAGGGATGGAAAGATTGTGGTAGCAAGGGAGGGAAGGCAAAGCAGAGGCTGGGGAGGCAGGAGGGGTTGGATATGTCGCTTCATCACTCACTGGACCCTAATTTACACTAACAGGTTGTTTACTCGATATGGCAAATGATAATAAAAGCCTGGGTGTTGGAGGAGGGGAGAAGGCAAGAAAAGAGAAAAAAGAAAGAGAGGCCCTGCGGGAGCACTTCAGCTATGATGGCTTGCACACTCCAATTAGTCCCATGAAAAGCTTGTCCCCCTGAAAGGAGAATAAGGAGGGGTGCGTTGCTCTAAGTGTAAATAAAACCAGCCAGGATCACCCCAAAAGCTCAATGCCCTGTCACAGTGGGAATGGCACAGTCACAGACATTGAGGCTCTTACTGGGCCAGCACACAAGGAACAACTCTGCTGGTAGCCAGGTCTCCGCAGTGGGCACACACAATGAAAACACACACACTTGAGTGTCTTGAGACCATAAACAACTCGGACATAGTTTTTACAGTATGTGTTGGTTAGTTACAGACACTGACCAAACACAACAGGGACCAAGAAAAATAAAAATGTAGTTATTATGATAGAGTTTGCTGACACACTAGTCCACGTCTGTGTTTTTCCATTCTAACCTGTCACTGTACATATGAGATCTCTTTTTCCATGTGCACTGCTGCAACAGGAGAAATTAAATGCCTTAAAAAACACTGTATTTTGAGTCCTGAAATACAGACACAAAGTGGGCATTTAAAAAGTTATTCATCCAAATTCTAAGTATTAATCCAGCCCCACTGTAAATAAAGAAAAGCTGTATCCAGTAAAACATGATTTCAAATGGGTTCATATGTGTGAATAACTTTTCTTTTGGGTCCATTTCATTCTGGTACAGTTGCTATTCTGGCCAGTCTAGTTGGGTCTATGTTTATTTCTTCTACAGATACATCTTTGTTTAGTCATTCATCAGGTAGAATTTGTGGATTTGTGATAACATCCAGTCCAAACCACCTGCTGTTTGGAAAAGGTTTCACCTTATTAGGTACAATGTATTGGAGCTCTCTCCTCTTTTATGCAAATGCTGAAATAATTGTAAAAGTTAATCAGGTGATGTATTAATTGTTTATCATTTGAGTGACTATAAGTTAATATCGCAGTTTGAAATATGATCTAATTATATTTATTACATGGCTCTTAGAGAATCCTATGTAAGTCACGGCATTCTACAGGTCTGTTATTTCCAGCAAGACAGACCGCTGTCAAGGGTATAATGACCGTTGCTAAGGACCTTCGTCATAGTTTTGATGGATAGACGTCCACAAACAGGGCTTCTACTCGTTCAGAAAACAATGGAATACTTTTTCAACATGACTTTGCATGTATCAGGAGAGCAGGGAACACAGGAGTCATGGTTAATGTCCGACAGGACTCCAGTCAAGACGACGTGAGTACGTTTGGCTGCATATTGACAGTTAGCCATACAGTAACTTCAGGCTGCAGCCCGCAATGTAAATGTTCTGCAGTCATTTTCTCCGTGAATTGTGTTATTGAATTCTCCCATGACTCCGGGATTAGGCCAAGAGCCTGTGGAAGTCGCTCTACTGACACTTTGAAAAATTAAGCTGTCCTGTAGATCAAGTGGAGTGTCATCCTTTGAAAAACAGTAGGATCAACATTCCCCACATACTGTGGTCCTCTCTCACATAAACTACTGACCACCAGAACCAAATCTGTTGTTTGGACTAATACAACTGTCTGAGTGCTAAATTGATGGGTAGTAAACTTGCCTTAGTGAAACCGTTGCTTCTTCAAAACAAAATTAAATAATGATTAAACTAGTTGTGACTGTGTGTCTGAGAATTTAGCAGGACACAATTAGTCTGGATAAGAGAATGGGTGAGTCAGAGGTTCTTTGCCCTCCAGTTTTGGGCCACATTAAACTGGTATCCTTATCTGTAAGTAAACTGAGAGGCCCAGTTAAAGAAAACCAAAATAGTTTTGACGTTATTTCATTCTTTTATATAGAGACAATGTTTTCTATCAAAAGACAGAGAAATTCTGCATGTTAAAATAAACATGAAATGCATTTTTAAGCTGTATTTTTCAGCAAATGCAAACTCTTGTACTGTTTGTGTTTCAGTGGCGATTTTTGGTTTCCTCACAACTTAAACATTTCCCTGTATTAATGATCCTATAAATTGAAAATCGCCTTGAGTAGTCTAACTTTTAACAACAGTTGTTGCCTTTGCAATTGGTCTGTGAAACTTTCAGTGTGCAAAGACCATTTGTTACCCAGGTGAGTTACAATTCTGAGTGGGTGCTTGGCACAGACCATGTCTCATTCATTTCACTATAATGATTAATGAAACCCACAGGTATTGTTTTGAAGTAAAAAAACGTGTTGGCAGATGATATTGCCTCTAACATGGCTCTCAATAATTGTATTATCCAAGATTTTGCCAGAACCAATCAGAATTCAACATTGGCCTTTGTAAGCCCCAGCACATTTCTGAGTTTTGGCTTTTAGTTTATTTAGAAAGAAAATATCTCTATATATGGCTATGCTATAATAAATCAATCATATGCAACAGGAAAAACTATTTTGTAGCTTTGAGCCGTACATCCCAGCCAATACCATTACATGATTGCTATTACATTACAAATTCATTATTAACATTTCTATAATTCCATCACTTTAACCTAAATTATGATATTACGGTATTTTTTTCTTTCATAACTGGTTTGGTGTATCTTAGGCTTAGGAAAGTAATGCACAAATATCACTTCCCTGCTGTCTACCTGGTCAGACAGAAGTAATTGTATTGTTCGGTATTCACTGCAGGGGCTCTGTTCCCCTGAACACATAGAGAAATTAAAGAGGTTAAAATGAGTACAGGTGCACATTATTGTCCTAATGGACTAGTGAGTGAAACTATGTTTTTTTCTTTTGAGCCACGTTTTAGTCTACAATCGTGAACCCATGCATTTGTTTTATAAAAATACTCAGCAGTCAAACACTGGGGCTCTAAAAGACATCTGCAGTTGCAACAGATGTGTGTGGCCTGTAACAATTTAAGTGTGATGTATTTTTTTCAGATAAATGTGATTCATAGTTCTTTCCGAGTTCTGAGCAGACCAATATGCGTTGCTCAGGGCTGCCTGCCTGTCCAAAGAGTGTTTGCCGCGTACTTTTTTTTTATTTGCTAGACATGAAATCTGTTCTCCAAACTTCACGTTTTCAGTTCAGATCTCAGTTAACTGTCATCTCAGCAACTCCCCCAGCTTCCATCCTGCAGTCATGGTAACGGAGCTGTTAAAGACCAAGCTGAGGAATATGAGACATGGGAGATGACAGACACATGGCCACATTGTGACAGAGACAGACGGAGTGAGTGCGGAGTGCTTTGACACCACAGACAGCAATTCCTACATTCTAATATTCAGCATGCAAGCAATTAGAAAGGACAGGAGGCTCAAGTTATTTGGGACAAAACAGAGTGAAACATGCTTTTTTTAATGTATTGTCCGCAGACATGGGATTTAGTAGATTCCTGTACAAGAGATATCAATGCACTGACCTACTGGCATGAAGGTATTTGCATTCTAGCTCCAAACACCCTTTCTGCATTCAAAAGAATATAAGCTATGAGCGAGGCTGAAAATCAATGAGACAAATAAAAGAGAAATGTTCCAACATCTGAAATCCTACACACTCACTCAAAGAAAACTCATAGCTTTATATATACAATATTGATTTTAGTGTGGTTGATGTAAATGTCTACAAATGTGTATATAAAAAAGTAAGACAAAGGAGCCCTTTTTTGCACTCTGTTGTGTCCTGCATAAACTAAGCTGTTTTCAGGCATTGTGCTTGGAAACAGCCTGGGAGAGGTTGCTTTTCTTGTTTGGCAATAGATGCACAGCATGTCTGGCACACACATAATAAAACAGATTTATCCCAAAAGACACCATTCATCCCTAGACACCAGCTTCGGCTCTCACTTCATACATGATAATGGGTGCATAAACACACAGTATGGAGTAAAAAACATTCTCATACACGCTCATAGACACTGTTTAGATATACACAAACTCTCACTCACACAGAGCTCATACAAAGACACACTTGACAAAACATAAATGTACAAACACACATGCACACATTTTCACTTGCAGATACAACATATAAAAAAAACAGAGGGAGGAGGGAGAAGGGGCCACGAGGCCACACAACATACAACAAAAAGCAAGCCGACAGCCTTGAGCTATGAGCTCAGTTAAATAAATAAATTAAATACTCATTTTAAACCAGTAGCTTCACACCCCCTCTTGGAGCCCACTCCTCCCAGCTCTCCTCACTCTACTCCTCCTCCCCACATCCCTGATCAAGGTTTCATTCTGGAGAAGCACAAAGACTTGCTACCCAGCATTCATCTCTTCAACTGCATCCATCCCACCTATCGTGGGCCTCTAGAGACATGGACGAGGCCGCACTGACTCTGTTTACTGCTTTTCTTTATTTGCAAGATGAATTCACAGCCGATTCTGAAACCTGACAATAAACCTGCAGAGAGGGTAGGATTTACATATGTGTGTGTGAATATACTGTAACTAACTCAGGGAGCTCCCTTTTATATTACATAGTACATTGTGTTTAACTTTGAGGCTGGGAGGGAGACGCCAGTTAGAGAAAGACACAGATGTGATGGGAGCTTATAAATTCCAGATCGAAGACAATAGTCTGCATACGACCATCTTATATACCATTTAAGGTCCTCTGAAGCTCCACAGGCTTAATGTTTAAACCTACCACTTCAGTTGTAACGGAATCCATATTGTGCTACATAGTGTAAACAACCAGAGATATGTAGTAGTTTCGGGCTTGCGGATAGACAACGGATCAAGGCTGTTTTGGCATGTATACCACACACAGATGGATGAACATCCTGCTCTGGGCTGGATAAAAACCAAACAGATTTGGTCAGACGTGGCACAGTATCTCTTAAACAGAGGACACTAACTCTCAAAAAACACCAGCCACAGAGGAAAAAGAGGTACGGACATGGAGGAGGGGGCGTTAGTGGGGACCGAGTGAGACGGATGATACAAATGATAATGTGCCCCTCATCTTTGTGGCTACGAATAGAAGGAGGGAGGCCTTTGCCCTTAATTATATGGGTCAGTGGACCAGGAGCTGGTGGTCCCACATGGAGGGAATCAACAAGTCAAACAAATGACATACACAGACAGTCAGTAGATTAAAAGGGAGTCAATCAATGATGAGGCCCTGCTTCATAAAGTTAATTTTACGAAAATGCAAATACAATACGGACACATTCATATTAAATGATACATTTATGGGCATTGTATCAACCAAGAGAGGAAAATAACTGTAGATGTAAAAGAGATGATTATATTGAACATTGCTGTGTTTTCTGACTTTAGATTCACTAGTAAATACAAATAGTGACTGTAATTAATAGCAAGGTGCATATACACATCACCAACACATGCACACAGGCACACATAGAGCCACACCTTTACACAAAATAAAATGAATCCCTAACTGTAGGTCCTTCAGCACAGTGCTCCACACACTCATTGATCCAATTACATGTCAGAGGTCACAAGACAGTCCCATCATACCACAATATACAATAGGACCTCCCCCCACTCATCTCTTCCCATCCTCCAAGCATTTCCCTCATTCATTTATCCTCCTCTCTTCACACCCTTCTGCTCAGCTGTCATCTCTCACTTCGTCTCCTCTAAATGGCTATTGACTGTGCTCATAGAGCATTTGGTCTTTGTCCGTCTCTATCACAAACGTGTCTGCCAATCACAGGGTTGCGTTCTTTGTATATTCATTTTCCTCTGCTCTGACCAATCCTATATGTTAGAAACAGCCAAGAAGTACTTTTTATTAAATTGTGTTTAAATATAAAACCTCTGTTCCGTAAAGGTCACATATTATGCTAAATGCACTTTTTAAATGTGTTCTAACATATCCATGGGTCCACGGTGTGCCTAGAGACTGCCAAAATATTTTAAAAAAATAACAATCTCTCCTTTTCTCACTCTCCCCCTTTCTGAAACCCCCACCCCTCCCCCCAATATACTCCAGTCAGAATTCTCCTTGTTTCTGACCTCAAAAACTGGAAAGCCAGAAGCTTCCACTGTGCAGCCCACACCCCTATTTATTGGTCCACGGCCCTGACAGACATAGGGCGAGGCGTATCTGGCTTCGATTCCGGACAGGGGGCGGGAGCAGCTCAAAGATTGTATATTTACGAGGGGAGCTGCAGCTCTTTTTAGAAAAATAGGCCATTGTGAGATTAGCCGAACATCAGCATAGTACAATAAATTATCTGAAAGTTTTTTTCAGCAAACAATTAAAGAAAAACGTATTAGGGACCACTAAGACCATATAATATGGTGTATAATAGTACCGAAAAGTGTATAATATGGGAGCTTTAATTGTGTTCCTCTTTTGGCATTCCATACAAGTGTTGTTGTTGCTGTTTCTCAACTAATCTATTTTCTATGTGGTTGCCCTTTTCTCAATCATTGCCCTCTCTCTAAGCTTTCTCTCCTACGCTCATCCACCGTTACTCACTCAATCTCTCTCCTACTCTCTCCTTTTTTCTTTCCTCATTCCCTTTAGCCTGCAAATGGTTAGTCTCTAGCGCTTGCCCTGAGGGAAGATCTCCCTTTCAACTCACTGGACCTGGAGAGAAGAAAAATCCATTCCTCTCCCTCGGTGTCACTGCATAGTGTTTGTACAGTATGTGGGAACTAGCCAGGGAAGCCGATCCTGTGTCTGGCACTCACTGTGCTACTGTGTCAATGTGTCAACATACTGTATGGCTACCTCTGAAATGAATTATGGTATTTGTTTGTCATTCATGTTGTTTGTAAAGGAATGTGGCAAAGTATTTAGTATATTTAAGTTTATACAAAATCTGCTTAAAATAAAACTGAACATTTTAACATCCAAATTAAAATAAGAAAGGAAGCTCACCGCTAAATCAGAATAACTGTCAGAGAGGAGACATCCAAAGGAAAGATACATGTCCATACACATGTATACCTCCTTACGGACAACCACCCACACCCTTAAAGACATGACCATGCCTCATTAATCTATCACTCCAACAAGATGCCCCCTGCAGCTTCACTCCACTCCTCCACTGTGCATTTGCTACTTGTCCAGCTCGAGTGCTCCAGATTTATTACCACTCTGATCACCGGCAGATATATGGTTGATATGGTTATGCAGTCCATGCCCCCAGCACCTCTCCTGATGAATTTTCTCCCTCTCTCTCTCTCTCTCTCTCTTTCTCTCTCTCTCGCTCTCTCAGTGGATCTAGTCTCTGAGAGTGCGAAAAATTCATCACTTCTCTGGGCAACAGCAAAAGTAATTATGACTAATGAAGTGCAGACTTTTATGGCCAAACATGGGCCTAACTGCATTTTGTGCTCATAATGGCTTACAGATAGACACACTCTGGTGCACTGCATAAACATTACCCAGACGCAGAATCAAGGTCACCCCAGCAGATTAGCATAGCCTGTAAATGAGTTCAATTAAACAAGTTGCTAATGACTGCAAGCTAATAACCAAGGCCTACCCTGGCAGCTCAGTGACAGTTACGGCCTCCACACACATCCTGCGTCTACCTCTGGAGCGTGTTGCCTTCCGTTACTGCTGCCTCTCTTGCACTTTTTTCGGCCACACATGGAACGTCTCAGCAGCAGCGCTGCTTCTAAAAGCCATATCTTTCTACATAGAGCTTTCATAGATAATTCTTATTAAAAATTAAGTTTTTTCATGTCATTTATGATGCATATGATTTATATTGAGTCTAATATTGAGTCTCTACAGTAATCCGTGCGCCCCATTGCCTTTTTTAAATTATTTGCCACATTTTTGCTTGTTGGAAGTTTTATTTTGAAAGGGACACACCAGGAAATGGTGAAACTACAGCGAAAGCTGCCGGTGTGAGTACCAGATATAGAGCTGTTAAGCGGAAGTTCCTTACTTCCGGGGCATGGGACCTATCGGCTCGAAAAATTACAACTGTAGTCAATGGAAAGAAATGTATTATTTTCTGGTCCCAGTCATGAAATGCCTTCGATTACACATATGTTTTGTATGGATTTAGATGGTATTTTTTCGTGCAAAGAATGGAACAATTTAGCGAGTAGAAGCTGGATACGGTCAGGTTTTGTGCAGAGCGCTTTTGTGGACTACAGCTCTTCGCTGCTCTTGACACTTATGATATACGTCACCACCACTGGCACCTGCTTAGCTCAGAAACATGGCTGTGTCTTTAATGCACTTTACCGCCTTCTTTCAATGACAAGACAAAAGTCTTCAGCGTGGCGAAAATCACTACACAAGTGGACATGTGGAGTTTCAATTTCTCGAGTGGGGAGATTGTTGGCGTTGTCCACGCCAGCCATTAGCATTAGCATTAGCACTGTCAGTCGAGAAGTGGAGGGAATGTGTTGAGGTGACGTCACAGAGGCGACAAGACTTGTAGTTGTTCTCGTAACATTTTTTCAAAAGCCGTTAGACGAATAATCATACAACATACCGTCAAACTCTTCACATGAAAAATTATCATTTAGACCCATACAAAACATATATGTAATCCAAGGCATTTAACAGCTTAACAGCTCTATAGAGCTGTTAAGCGAAAGTGGCGGAATTACGGGGCATGGGACCTCTCGGCTGAAAAAAAATGAATGGGAGTCTATGGAAAGTAATCTACTATTTTCTGGTCCCAGTCATTAAATGCCTTGGATTACATATATGTTTTGTATGGGTCTAAATGATCATTTTTAATGTGAAGAGTTTGACGGTATGTTGTATGATTATTCGTCTAACGGCTTTTGAAAAAATGTTACGAGAACAACTACAAGTTTTGTCGCCTCTGTGACGTCACCTCAACACATTCCCTCCACTTCTCGACGGACAGTGCTAATGCTAATGGCTGGCGTGGACAACGGCAACAATCTCCCCACTCGAGAAATTGAAACTCTCCACATGTCCACTTGTGTTGTGGTTTTCGCCACGCTGAAGACTTTTGTCTTGTCATTGAAAGAAGGCGGTAAAGTGCATTAAAGACACAGCCATGTTTCTGAACTAAGCGGGTGTGAGTGGTGGTGACGTATATCACAAGTGTCAAGAGCAGCGAAGAGCTGTAGTCCACAAAAGCGCTCTGCACAAAACCTGACCGTATCCAGCTTCTACTCGCTAAATTGTTCCATTCTTTGCACGAAAAAATACCATCTAAATCCATACAAAACATATGTGTAATCGAAGGCATTTCATGACTGGGACCAGAAAATAATACATTTCTTTCCATTGACTACCGTTGTAATTTTTCGAGCCGAGAGGTCCCATATCCCGGAAGTAAAGCACTTCCGCTTAACAGCTCTATGCTCGGCTGCCAGATAAGCTCGGGTTGCACAATGATGACGCGCTTCCAGTAAATTATATTCAAATAAACTTAAAAAAAAACAGTTTTCTCTACCTTTTCCTGAAGCGAAAATGTATTTACTGTATTAAAACCAACATTAAGCTTACAAGTTTGGCATTCGCCTTTTATTAAATAAAACAGAGAAAAAAGTTTCATGTTCGGGCTGTATTGAACGCTCTCGCGAGATCTCTTGTAACGTCGCGTGATCTTGGGGGACAATAATTACGTATTCCACAATCCCTTTGCTATTACGAACGATAGCTTATCTATTTTTTCCGAAAACTACACGTACTTTCTTTCTACATGTATCTTTATTGTTATGTTTATATTGTGAATGATGACATTATAATAGATTGCAGTTTGCAATAGATTCGTAAGAAAGAAGTGGATCTCGCGTAGTACAGGAAGTGCGTCATCATTATGCAACCCGAACATATCTGGCAGCCGAACATATCTGCCGGTATAACAGAATTCTGCCTATTTTTTCGGTTTAGAAAGATATCATGGGAAACTCAATTTAATCCAACACCTTAATATTAACGACACTGTAACTGATAATCCGAAAATCATAGCTGATTTCTGTTCGAACTTCTATAGGAATTTATATAAATCGAAATACTGTCTTCAATCAGCCACTACATTCTTGAACCCTCTTAACGTCACACCAATCTCTCAAGATGATAGAGAATTCTGCGATGATCCTATAACCTTGCTGGAAATCACATTTGCAATTGAACATGGTAAAACTAACAAATCTCCTGGAGTTGATGGCCTCTCCGCAGAGTTTTATCAGGCTTTTACACAAGAGTTAGCTCCCTTTCTTCTTGAAGTAATATTAGAAAGTGTTGAAAAGGGCTATCTACCTCCTTCACTAACCCAAGGCTTAATTACGTTAATCCCCAAACCCAAAAAGGATCCACTGTTTATTGATAATTGGCGACCTATTTCATTACTAAACACTGACTACAAAATTTTTGCCTCAATTATTGCAAAACGACTAAAAAATGTTTTAGACCCTATTATTGATGAAGTCCAATCAGGATTCATGAGAAAAAGACATATTTCAAACAATATTCGGCTTGTCTTAGATTTAATTGATTATTCATTTTTATGTCCTGATGATAGTTTTATCTTTTTCTTGGACTTCTATAAAGCCTTTGACACAGTAGAACATAACTTCATTTTTCAAACTATTGAGAAATTTGGATTTGGTGATTTTTTTTGTAAGGCTGTAAGAACAATGTATTCCAAAGGCAATAGCTCTATTAGATTAAAGAATGGGACATCGCCGAGATTTGAGCTCCAACGGGGTATCCGGCAAGGCTGCCCTGCCTCTCCCTACCTATTCATTCTATGTACACAGCTTCTCTCCACCCATATTAAAAATAGTGCCTTAAAAGGAATTTCAATTGCAGAAAGAGAAATTATTCTCACCCAACTAGCAGACGATACTACATTATTTTTAAAAAATGCCAGCCAAGTGCCAATTGCTATCAAAACAATTGAATTATTTTCCGCAGCTTCTGGACTCTGCTTAAATCTGAAGAAATGTGAACTTTTTTCCCTTAAAGAAAGTGACACTTCCCAGGTCTGTAACATACCAGTCAAAGATAAGATTACTTATCTAGGGATTACTGTAATGAAAAATGAGGAGGAAAGGTGTTCTGTAAACTTTAATTTGATTAGTGAAAAGACAAAAAAAAAACTTAATCAATGGCTACAGAGAGATTTATCCTTAAAAGGACGAGTATTGTTGACGAAGGCAGAAGGTTTATCCCGTCTTACATACGCAGCTATTCCCTTGTTTGTCAACAAAAAGCTCTGTAATTCCATTGATAAATTACTTTTCAACTTTATTTGGAAAAATAAGACGCATTATGTAAAAAAATCTGTTATTATGAACACCTATGATCGTGGTGGTCTGAACTTTCTTGATTTTACAACTCTGAATAATACCTTTAAAATAAATTGGACAAAACATTTTCTAAAAAATCCCACATCTATATGGAATTTTATACCTAATTATATTTTCTCTGAGGTTGGAGGTCTAGAATATTTACTTCTGTGTGACTATAAAATAGAAAAAATTCCTTTAATGTTATCTAAATTCCACAAACAAATGCTCTTAGCATGGTCGTTAATTTACAAACATAATTTCTCCCCACATAGGTGCTTCATCTGGAATAATCGGCTTATTACGTACAAAAATAAATCTTTATTTTACGAAACCTGGTTCAATAATAACATCATTTTAGTGTCCCAATTATTAAATGATTATGGAACTTTACTGAATTATTCAGAATTCCTTCACGCTTTTGGCATTCCAATCACCCCAAAAGAGTTTGCAATTGTTATGGATGCCATCCCATCTGGTATTCTAACTCTCTTAAAAGGAACTGGAAAACCAGACTGCTTACCATCATTGGACCCTAAATTAACCTCAGCTGGTAATGTATGCTTCGCTACCAAAATGAGGAATAATAATCGTAACATTCGCTCTTTATTCCAGAAAGATGTCACCAGTACCCCTAATGTTGTTCCATATTGGTCTAATTTTGTTGACAACCTAGATTGGGGAAGCATCTGGAACCTTCCATACAAATACCTCCTTACGAATAAAGTAAGAGAAGTCTCCTTCAAAATCATACATAGGTATTATCCTGCAAAGCATTATCTGCTTAGGTTTAAGCTTGACATATGTGTTAACTGTTCTTTGTGTGGAACATGTCCCGAAACAATGGTGCACCTGTTCTGGCATTGTCCCTTCACTACCACTTTTTGGAAAGATCTATCCCGTTATATCATTGATAAAATTGACTCTGATTTTTCTTTATTTTGGAGGGATGTATTGTTTGGTTTCCATGACAAAAAAAGTAAAAAACAGAAAGAATTATACTTAATTAATTTGTTGATAATTTTAGGAAAATTCCATATTCATAAATCCAAATTTAGTAACTCAAAACCTTCATTCGTAGCTTTTGGCAGGGAGACCAAGCAGTACATCAAGTCCATTTTTGATTCTAAAAACAAGAAAGCTGCTAAAACTGTGCAATTATGCTCTATATTTAATTTATTCGTTTGAAACGCTCCCTGGCTATATATTTTTTTACTGAGATGTTTAATATGTATTAATGACTTGTTTTTGTTGTGTGTTGTATTGTATTGTATCATAAAGATTCAATAAAGATCTATTAAAAAAAAAAAAAAAAAAAAAAACATATCTGCCGGTATGAAGTCAATATGACTCTTAGAAGAGTATTTCTCTATCAGTTAAAGCAGAGACCCGAGAGAGACGCGCGAGCCTGCTGAGGTAAAGTGGAGCGTCGCTGCAGACTCTCCTCTGAAGGACATCGGCAGCGCGTCCGAGGTTAGATGTATGGTCGCTCTAGGTTGATTACGGTCGGTGAAAAAAAGTCAGAAGCAGACGGGCAGTAGATGCGCAGTAGAGGTAGGATGTGTGTGGAGGCCATTATACAGAGCAAAGCCTGTGCATTGCCTACACTGTGTGACAATCATATCATCTACAGGTACATCAAATTATGTTTTTC
The DNA here is from genome assembly GCA_949357725.1 of Hyperoplus immaculatus. NCBI lineage: Eukaryota > Metazoa > Chordata > Actinopteri > Uranoscopiformes > Ammodytidae > Hyperoplus > Hyperoplus immaculatus. The sequence goes on from OX442354.1 coordinate 10,294,276, forward strand.
TAAAAAATAGGTTGGAAATGCCAATCTGCTCTGAGATTTTATCCATTAAAGAAAATATTCAACTAAAGCAAACTGACATGTAAACAAAGGTTATGTTAACAAAGGGGGCCCACCATAGCAACATACTCATTTACAAAGCCTAGGCTGATTAACACTGGATTTATTTTCAGCACACACACAGTATGGAAAGAGAACGGATCGTGAGGACATAATCACTGATTTTGACAACAACAATGTCTCCAGAATCGCTGACTCCACCTTAAAGTGGTAGAACACAAAATGGAGTAATTCCTCTCTACACATAAAAAGGAGGTGACACATTTGATCAGCTATAAAGTAGTAGTTGCAATTACCAATAGTTGCAATGATAGAACACAAGTAATGAGATTCTCCATAATTAACCTGATTCCCAAGCTACGCTCTTCTCTATTAGAGAGAGGATCAAGAGAGCACCAAAGATAAGGGTGGGATATGAAATGTCCGCACAACAGTGAATTAGAACAAACCAATTTGCTTGGACCAGGGTGGAAACTTTCCATGCAATTAAATGGGAATTCCAATCATGAATTGGAAGAGGGGATCTCATCATCAGCAGAGGCTGATGGATTATGGTCATGAGCATGAGCCGTGCTGTTACAGGGCCAGGCTCACCAACCCCCTTGCTCACCATCCTTTACGCCAAGCTATTTAACAAGCCATCTCATTACATTTGACGTCACAGTAGGATGTTTGACCTAGAGCAGCACATGGGCAGTGAGGTCAGAGAGAGCACAGCAGCAATTAAAGAATCACTATCATCGTCTGCCTCTGAAGCAAAACATGAACAAATTATAAAAGCACTCAACTGGAGACGAGAGCATTTTGTTTTAGGCGAGATAAGAAAGTGAAATATTATGTTCACATATTAATCAGCAAGGCCCTGCACAACCAGAAATAAAACCTCACATACACATGGGACACAGCCATATAATAAGAAGCTAAAGGCCAGATGAACAGATGAGGACAAGTTGATTGTCTGAATGAAATTGAATATTTACCCTACTGAACCAAAGTAAAACTTTTTGGCATGTTTTTCAAGTCTACTCTCGATATTCAAAAATATATAAAAAATCAATCAAAATCCCAGTAAAATCGTAAGTCTGAATAAATGTATGGGCTATGGGTATTCGCTGGGCAACTGCTCAGACTTGCAATGGAGCTATGGCAAGAGGGATTCAAACCGTTTTGTAAACCCAGCAATTTCCCTTCTGAACTGAGGAACAAACAGAATTTCTTTTTTTCAATTTATACTTTTTTTTTTATTTTCCATAAATAGAAATTAAAGAAACTTCAGACACACAGGCATGCTTCTCAATCATACCTGTGTTCGCACCCCAATGAACAGAGCTAAAGAAAAACGGGCTATCCACCAAATCTATACTAACTCATTACCCTTGTACCAGAAGATCATAGCGATGTTTGGTAGCAGACACACTTATCCACGACATATCAGTTTCTCCGCTGTGCTGGTTCCAGTTTTCAATACAAAGTACTCCTGTGGCTCGGTGAGGAGTTTTGGAATTTTGTGTCTCAGCCAACGCCAAACCCCAGCTGGAGGTTATTTAACTCTATAAAAATCCTTCACACAACAGACAAACCAACATTGTCTGAAAGTCCCTTGCATGGGGTAGTGGGAATATGAATGAATACCGCATTTGGAACGTATTGTATCTATAGGAAACTTATAAAATGTCATAAGTTTAATCTAATACACAGAAAAGACAAATGGCATAGATGTGGACAGTATTTGAAGGAACAGGAAGAGTCACCCTGTGCTCTTGTCCTCTACACTTCCTTTCTTGGTTGCTTATTGAGGCCAAGGCAGGGTTGCTGTACACAAGCTCAGCTGCGAGCCTAGAAGGAGCAGTAAAACTAACCACCAGTGGGAGGTTAAACTACTCCAGTGTCACGCTGACAACCCACAGTGATGCCGACACACTTCCTCTGCCAAATTCTGCGGCTGGATCCTGACAAGGACAAAAAAATGTTTCCCAACTTGTCCATTGGGGTCCGAGTCTCACGCCATGGATGAACAAGCTGAATAAATCATATAAGTATGACTGAGAGTGTAGAGCCAGAAAGCCTAAAGGAACAACAGAGTGGATTCTGAGCTTCTTTTATATTAGCAGACTGTCGTCCGCATGGCTGGGGGAAGCTGAGCCCATCGAAGCACAGGCTGTTGTGAGAGAAACACTGAATTATGCATCTCTAAAGGGAGGGGAGATTGGCTGCTGGCTCCACCACAAACCCCTCCTCCTTTACCTATTTACCCATTCACTGACAGATAGATGAGGGCATCTAGATTTAGTTTCAGAGGAGGTCAGTGCTACAGATTTAGGATTGATAGACACTGTGGGGCGTGTCCCTCTTTCTCCAGTTTTCTGCACCATTTCACAGAATTGGGGGAAATGCCACTCTCCGCCCTCTAATCCAACAGGGGGGCGGGTGGGGAAGCTACTGTCGCCTCTGGCGAAGACCTACGCTCAATGACACATCGATGACACATGTGGGCCCCTGAATCGGCCCAGGATGGTTATGAGGCCTGCTTCATCGATTCTCAGGGATTAGGACCATCTCCTGCCATACCTTCAATGACCAATGGGGTCAGAAGGTCACCCTTTTAACTGCCTCGCCATTCCCTAAAAAAAATCAATTCCTTATTAAAGCTTCATTGCCATCAGAGATGGAATGGAACAGCCTTAAAATGAAGACAGAAGACATTAACCTTTGTCAGAAATTATTATAAATGTACTGTGGTTTCCCTCCTGTTGTTATGGAGGAATTTCAGTGGTTCATTTCCTCTTTCATTAGCTGGGCCTGTACTGTACCTCCTCCTCATTTGAACCTCATGCTCGTTGTCTCTTGACAGTTCATTGCCAGGCTGTTGGTTCTATTTTTGTCCATTGCTGCAGGCTATACATTCTGCATATTGTGCATGTACAGATGAAACCCACATATGAAACACCTGCTTTAAACACACTGTAAAATATTACATTCGACATAAGGGTTTTTTTCCACAGCAATTTAAAACAGGATTACATGGCAATAGACAGGAGTAATCCATTAGGAGCCTGGTTTATTTTTTAGAGAGTAAAGCAACATGCTAGTGTTGCTAGAAGACACCAGTGATTTCCTTTTTGTCTTAATTGATCACTTATTGTCCCCCCAGATGCATTGTAAACCACAATGTAAACCACCCTACTGATGTCCTTCAATACTGCTGCTGTTTGTGAAATCAGTATCTCAATAGAGACAGGGGCAGGTCCCTTAATGGATCCTACAGACTGTCATAACCAGCCAAGGCCTGTGGCAGAAACATCCTCCTGCTGTCAATTGGACTCCTGAAACTAGAGCAGTGGGCCCCTCCCTGTCCCTGTCCTCTAGACTACCTCCATCCGCCTGACGGATGACTGACAGTCAGCGATAAGCCAGCCAAGGCTACTAGAGACCGCAAACACGCAATACAAGCAAACAACATTATAGAGACAAATAGCAACAGCATAAAACCCTCCATTGCAACCAACATCCAGCTTACTATAGTCCCTCTAAAAAATAATGGAATTATGAAAAGGTGCAAAACTTTAAGATCTAGATTCTGGACAATCTTACTCAAATATCAAGGCATTTCCCTGAAAGGCCTAGCACTGCATTATAATGCAGAAAATCACTATGGAAATAGTGACTGATAACACATTAATTCATTCCAACATTGATCCATTTATTTATGCATTTGTATATGTGAATGTAGGCATTAACCTCCCTTTTGATATCATGCAGGGTCATAAAGGAGGGGCATCAGGGTAATATACATTACATCAATTTGCCCAAGCAGTATTTATGAGCTACTACAAACTGTGGCCAATCTGCAGACACAAACAACTAAATGAGTGCATAAATATAGATGACATGCTCCAGGCTTATGGCAGGGATATACGACCCCCTCCGGCTATAGGTCCGTTTCTGCTTCTTCCCCCACCTTGGGCTCTGAAATGTGTAAATATATGGAGCAGAGATGGTTGTGGTGGTGGGGAAGGGGGGGTTAAGCAGTTTTCAGAGAGTCGGATTTATGATCTGGATAACTAGATGAGGGCAGATCAGCCTGTCGCAACCACGGCGGAATAGTATATTTCTCAGAGAGCTTACAGCACTATAGCTATAGAATGCAATACTCAAATTCTACTACATGTAGCTTCTCTCTTGTCTGACATACAATAGCGTCAGCTGATGCATGGCATACAGTCATTGCATGAAAATATGTTCTATAATGTTCAGCATATTGCAAAGAGTAAATCACCTTTTATAGCTGCTGGTAATGGTATCATCAAATAAAGAGTGCAAAGGGAGAGAGAGAGAGAGAGAGCCCTGTAAGCATATAAATTGCTAGAATATGGGGTCTACACTTTTCCCTCCACCAGCTTTTACCTGTCTCCTGTCAGTACACATGTTGCTGGTTGCTTAAACCTTGATAAATCCCATCATGTGCAGGAGTGAGTCTCTCTTTGCAAAGGTTTTCACCATTTCACAAACCTGGCCTAGACCCAGCTGCTCTTTAAAGAGCAATGGAACATGCTCTGTGGCTCAGGTGAGGGGGCAGTGGGTGCTGGTTGAGACAATCAGAGGGGATTCTGAAAGGTTTGCCTGGTGCATAAGGCTAGAGACTTTAAAGAACTGTCCACCATAACCTTTTTGGATTCAAACTATTCCAGGATTAATAACTGAATTAGGGCTGGGCGATATATCAAATACAGTCATATGAAAAAGTTTGGGACCCCCTTCTAATTTTGGGGATTTTTGTTCATCATTAGCTGGGATTTCAAAGAAGCAAATTCTTTTTCATATATGACATACCTTAGGGAAACAGAAGCAATTCAGCAGTGTCATTTTGTTTATTGGAATAATAGAAAATATGCAATAGGCATCATAACAAAATTTGACTGGTGCATAAATTTGGGCACCCCAAAAGAAAAATGACATCAGTACTTATTTGAGCCTCCTTTTGCAAAAATAATAGCCTCTAGACGCCTTCGGTAGCCTGTGATGAGTGTCTGGATCCTGGATGGAGGTATTTTGAACATTCTTACATACTAAAGCGATCCAGTTCAGTTAAATGTGATGGCTGCCGAGCATGGAAAGCCCGCTTCAAATCATCCCATAGATTTTCGATGATATTCAAGTCATTGGACTGCAACGGCCATATTAGAACATTGTACATTTCCCTCTGCAGGAATTTGAACTGTGTTAAGGGTCATTGTCTTGTTGGAATATCCAACCCCTGCGCAACTTCAACTTTGTTACTGATGCTTGAACATTATCCTGAATAATCTGTTGAAACTGGGTTGAATTCATCCGACTATCGACTTTAACCAGGGCCGCAGTCCCTGAAGTGGCGACAGCATGACCAAATTTAATAGTAGGTAGCAGGTGTTTTTCTTGGAATGCAGTTTTCTTCTTTCGCAATGCAAAGCGCTTTTTATAAAGACCAAATAACTTTTTAAATAATTTTTGTCTCATCAGTCCAAAGCATTTTCTTCCAATATGAAGTTTTGCATACTCCATGCAACTGTATCTGTGGTCTGGGCGCAGAAAGGGCTTCCTTCTCATCACCCGGCAATACAGATGTTTTGGTGCAAATTGCACTGAATTGTTGAACGATGTACAGATACACCATCTGCAGCCAGATGTTCTTGCAGCTCTTTGGAGGTGATCTGTGGGTTGTGTGCAACCATTCTCACAATCCTCCACCTATGCCGCTCCAGTTTTTTTCTTGGTCTGCCATGCCTGGGTTTAACTGCCACTGTGCCTGTGTCCTTCCATTTCCTGACAACGTTCCCTACAGTCGAAATTGACAATTGAAACCTTTGGGGAAGCTTCTTGTAGCCTTCCCCTAAACCATGACAATGAACAATCTTTGTTTTTCAGATCTTTTGGGAACTGCTTTGATGATCCCATTCTGTCTCACTTCAGCAGAGAGTCAAAGAGAAGTGCAACTTGCATTTAGGCACCTAAAATACCTTTTCTCATGATTAAACAGACATTTCTATGAGGTTGAAGGCTTAACAACATAATCCAACCAACTTTGTGTTTAAAGTCATCAGTTTTACATGCTGTTACAGGCATTAAGGGTTCCTATATTTTTGCACAGCCAGTTTTTCACATTTTATTTTATTTCATACAACCAAATACTGCTTTTCAAAAAATCTTTGTTTGGAAAACATCCCAGTACTTAGCTGTTCCTGGTAAATTAAAGACATACCACTTTTATATTTTTTTTTGTGAAAGCAGAGTCAATTATAATGCCGGCTGAGAGGGGTTCCCAAACTTTTTCATATGACTGTATACACGATGTATCGCGAGATGTTCTCCACGGGATGTATAAAATGACGCGACCATCGAATACAAATTGGCACGTAATGTGGTTTTTTTAGCCGCCACTGGCAAACTCGCTGGTGTTTGCTTCTCTCACGCTTTCCTGTGGCTCTCTGCCTTACAGACTCACTATGGCCGTGTCCGGACTGCCATACTAGCGTCCTACATCCTACATACTCACCATCTATATACTACATACTGTCTACTCAAAGATCGATTGTGTATGCGAGGTGCGTCGAAACGTTTTCAGTTGAAGTATAGAGCTGTTAAGCGGAAGTTTCTTACTTCCGGGGCATGGGACCTATCGGCTCGAAAAATTACAACGGTAGTCAATGGAAAGAAATGTATTATTTTCTGGTCCCAGTCATGAAATGCCTTCGATTACGGATTATGGATTTAGATGGTATTTTTTCGTGCAAAGAATGGAACAATTTAGCGGCCGCTGTACAGAGCCTGGTCCTTATGAGAGGAAGGCGAACGAGCGCCGGGGGGCGGATTACTCCGACTTCACGGAGAGTTTTTGGTCCAACGTCACACAACCATGGCATCACATTTATTACGGGCAGCCTCTTATAATAGGTCCATGTCAGCACCAAGGGAGGTGCACACCGTTTATTAACTAAAAGTATATGTAAAGTAGGCAACATTTGCGAGTATTTTTTATAAAATAAAACATAGACTACTATTATGGAGCAAAACCTGTTCTGCATTTAAAGTGTGGCTGCTATCTTCAGGGGGTTAGTGGTGATAAACAATTAGTAAGTGGTTGTAATGAGTCATAATTTGTGTTCTCAGTTTACAGATAAACAGAAGATAGAAAAAATTGTTGCTGGATCCATTGTATGGGAGTGGAAGGATGTGGAATAATCAATAATGTGCAAGTTTCAAATTGTTCCAATAGAAAGCACTAAAGAATATAAACAAGATGTTGTTTCATGTAGCCTAATGCATCGTTAGTGTAGACACATTTTGCAGGGACTATTTAGATAATATTACTGGTGTGATGTTATTAGGGGTGGGAATCTCTTGGCACCTCACGATTCGATTCCGATTCCGAGCTCAACGATTCGATTCAAAATCAATTCTCAATGCATCTCGATGCAATTTTTTTTTTACGTACTATGTGTGATTTTCAAAAATGTATTTATATACACATCTGAGTTTGCTACTCAGATTTTGCTAATCACTTCCCACTTTTATGATGATCATTAAATACAACAGATGAATTACCTTCTCTAATATTGTATTAGAGAAAAAGCTTTTCTTGTCACAAATATGACTTTCTATGACCAGTGCAATAATCAATGCAGCTTTCAACACAATATGGAAGTATGTAAAAACTAAACCGATTCAGTTTAATTTTCTTTCTACTCTTGTGAATCATGTTTCTATAGGATTTCTATTCTATTATTTTCTATGTCATTTCAACACATTGTGCAAAAAGTATGGCTTGGAATTCAGCTCATACAAAAACGTAAACAGACACAAAGCAGGTCATATGGGTTTGCTGCTCTTAGCCCTTTTGTCGCCACTTTTAAAAACTCGCACTTGTGTGGCGTGCATGCGCAGTGGCGCAGGAAATACTAATATTAAATACTAGTAAAAAAAATAAAAATTAAAAATTATAAATCGATTATTAACTTTTATGAATCGATTCGGAATCGTTCTAGAGGGAATCGCAATTAATCTGAAAATCGATTATTTTTCCCATCCCTAGATGTTATGCAAAAAATAAATCAAATTGAGCATTTAGGATGTGCTCTAGAGGAGATTTGAAATATATCGAGATATATATCGTGTATCGAGATATAGTAAAAAATATCGAGATATTGATTTTAGCCCATATCGCCCAGCCCTAAACTGAATATGATTATCTTTGTTGTGCTTCACATGAAACATTTTTCTCTCAAGTAATGGAGGATGATGCATCCAAAGAGCAACTCACATGATCCCTGGCCTGTCACATTTCACTACATATTTCAACATCTCCTTTTGTCCTCCACCCAAGCCCTTCTCCATCCACTCCAAGTCAGAGGCCATAGGACTTTTCTCCCCTCTTCTCAGCTTGTCTCGCATCATCTCGTGACTTGGAGCGTTGTGTCCTGCTAAAGGTTTACCAGTTCCTATCATTGAGAAATGACTGATGCTACATTTTTCATGTGCTGCATTAAAAATTCAAAAGATCTGTTCCTTTTCTTCATTCGAGGACTCAAGGAAAAAAAACAAGTCTCAATAATGGATGAGAGAAAGGTTTGCTAAGAAAAGAGAGCTGGTGTGGTGCGATTGAGCTGAGGGGAGAGAGCGAGAGATGGGCAGTGAGAATGATGTAGGGGGATGTTGAATGGACATATTGAGAAAGATGAAACAGATTGAGGAAAAAGGCAGTTGCTGACCAGTGGTTTTGATAGACAAGGGCAAGGAAGAAGGAGCGTCTAAATATGTTGAAAGTGACCTGGGTGGCGAAACATTTCTCCTCCCCGTGCAGCTTTTGTCCATGGGTATACACAGCTGGCTGCTCCTGGTGCTCTGCTCTTAAGTCAGTCACGTACAGCAAACACAGCAGGTTCAGTCTTACAATGCCAAACATTCAATACACACACAAACACAAAAACACAGAGCTCTCATCACCTCCTTGCCACCGGACATATATTTGCCACTATAAAAGTACATTGTCAAAGAAAAATTCTAAATTTGTTCAAATTCCCCATTTTTTACATTCCTGAATTCTCAACGCAGTTATTGTGAAGGCATTGTTGGGCAGCGGCAATAAGTAAAGGATGGAAACATTTAACTGAGGGCTGACCGACCAAGAATGTTTTTCACAGGGTACCAGATTTGGAAGCACAGATTATCACGGCCAATAACATTTCCTGTAAAATCATCTCAACACTAAAGAAAAAGATCTACTGTGAATGTTTCATTTGTGTCATATCCAACTTTCGAAAAAAAATGCACATGTAGTCTGTGACGAAGACATCCCTAGACAGTTTTATATTAAAAGCAAAAAAGTAACTCCCAATTGTTTGGTTGACTGAAGAACAACGCACAAGGAAACACTGAGAGTCTAAGTCACTTAAAATGTATGCCAATGAAGATTTGCATTATTCAATAAAGTTCCTCTTGTGCTTGTCAACAAAACAGTGCTGACAAGGCCTCTGTCAGGACGCCATCTAGTGGTATCATCACAATACGTGCATTACAAACCTTATACTTTAGAAAGCATTAGATAATTGGTACTTCTAAGATATTAAACATGGTTATTTTGGTAATGTAGGCAAAAAACTATAGAAATCTGGTATATAAAAAAGGATGGAGGATGAAAGACTGTCCAATGCTCTTTGATGCTGACTTTCTGTGACACTTGAAAGCTATCATAAATTACATCAAACTCCTGAGGGTAGAGAAATTAAAAACCAGGTCAGTGTGCATGTTTTTAAGTTTGTCCTACACCAAGACATATCCTTGTATACAGCTGGATTTGTAATGATCAATCAGTACCAGCAAAGAACCGATGACTTTGCTTCAATACCTTTATCCTTTTTTGAGACATACAAAAATGGAGGCTTCAAATTCCAATCCGTCACAATATATAATCACGCTCACACATGTACAAATAAACTGTTCACTCACAGGCGTACCTGCACACAGGCAAATACACACACACTGACAAAAAAGCTCATGAGTGTGTTGCAGGGCATTATCAGTATAATGAGAGCAGTGTAAACATGTTGATCAGAAGGAAACAGTAGACAGATATGGGAAGGCAGAGACGGAACAGACTTCCCATCTTGCCAATACAATTCCCTGAAGACACTGTAGAAGATTATAGACCCAACAACATATCTTACATGTCATGCTATGAATTATGAACACATCCTATTGAATAATAAGGCTTGCAATATTCTAGATTTTTCTTACTGTCAACAAATCCCATGTAAAAACCCAAACAAACCATGCGTTAGTCTGTCCCTCAATACTTTCTGACTTCTCTATCCTGTATTTTGCACTTAGCCCTAAAATAATTTCCCAACAGAAAATGGGTAAAAATGCACTATGCGGCTCTCATGACATGGTCCCTCGTTACAATGCGTTTTTCTACCATAATGGAGCTCAACGACATAGATAGATAAGCTATGTCAGGCTTTTGATACACAGACAATACTTAATATAATTTATATTTCTTGTGGGGATTGCTCATGGCATTTCTTTACCATACTAAAAAATCACTAGATTCTTACAGTAATATCTCTTATTCTTAAAGATTTGGAGCAACTTCACTGGATTTCTCACTTTATCAAGACTCTGCCAGGAACAATTTTTTCAAAAAGAGATGTTGCCTGGACTATCTGTTGGTTCAGGCTTTCAAAACATTGCAGATAATTCTACTTAACAGTAGATGGTCTTAATACACGTAAACATTACACACCCACACACACACACACACACACAATCATCCTCTATAATCAACAAATTCCAACACAAGCCAGCATCAGAAAACACACACTCTATTCAGTAACCCTTCTCATTGTGTTGATTTTGCTCCCTTTCCAGATTTCGGGTGTTTTATCTTTTGTTTACTGGTGGGGGTTTTCTCAGTTGTTTGGGGAAGCAAAGTTTTGGCAGTAGCTCAGTTTGATCTGCGGCTGTGGATGAAAAGCACCAGTGGGGCAAAACAAGGGCATTTTGGAAATGTAAAAACACTGCCATGTAATTACAATGAAAATACATAAATATGAGTCCTCCTGACAGCGAGGGAAAGTGACAGTGTCAGCTTTGTGATGGTAAACAGTCTGCGAGGGAGTGTTTGTGTGACTCAGTGGGGGTCACCTCTACAACAGACATGCCGGAGTTTCTACTGGGAAATCAAAAGTCCGGAAACTTCCCTCACAATCAAAGACAGTCCTTTCAGGCGATCAGGCTGCGAGTCGGAACACAGCATGCTGTGATGATTTAGCATCAATAACGCCACAAGACAGATTAGATGCTAAAGGGGATTTACTCATAAGGTCTTTGAAAGCCAGGCTGATTTTATATTAAAAAGAGCACCATCGTCAGCACTGTGTACGTTTGTCACAAATGATGAACATTTGATTGTAAATAAGGGCTGGAAGATCTGAATGAAATTCTACATCATGATAAATATTCCCACAACAATTTTAGAAATACATTTTTAAGTTGCGTTTTTGTTTGATATGATATGATATGATATACAAATATGCTGGACCACAGTGACCTGTGGGCTGGCCGGTTGGATGTAAAGCTGCAACAAATAGTCAAATAATCAACTTGTCAATCTAAAAAATATTATTTTGGATATTCAGTGAATCATTTCAGTGATTTTATCAAGCAAAGATTTCAAATGTATGCTGGTCATAGCTTTTTAACTGTAAGAATTGGGACATCTGAAGACTCCACATTCTGACAGGCATTATTACCATTTTGTTAACCTTTTAGAGGCTGCAGAAATAATCAATTAGTCACAAAAATTATCAAATTAACGGATAATGAAGATTATTGTTAGTTGAGCCCTTAGTGACTGAATGTATGGTTAAATGTCACTTGTTGATTTAGCTTTTCTCAATTTAATTAAATAGAATTCCAATAATGTATTGAACATTGTCGAAAATGTATGTTTAACAATTTAGAAAAACTGAATTTACAGTTCAGTTTGTCAAGTAGATTTGATGTCCTCCTAGTGAATAAAACATAAATCAAAAACCCACATTCTGCCATCCAATATCACAGAGCACAAAATTAAGTGTCAGAACAAGGTTTATGTGCTGGGCTGGACCTCGGAGTAGTGATTGCATTGCAGCAGGAGATCATAAACAGACGCTGTTGTGAGTATGAAGAAGATAAGAGACACTTTTGGCCATCTTTAAAAAAGTAAAGTAAACAACAGTAGAGAGAACTTTGAAACATGTAATTGCTCAAATTCTCACAGAAGAAATGGCATCTGGGGTATAGAGAAAAAGCAGCAGACTGAGTGAGAGTGAGAGAGGAGACGCTGCTTATCAACAGTGGCGCCATTTAGGGTCGACATTTCAAAATAAACTGTTTTCAGTCCCAATTCACTACTCAACGACCAGTCACAACAGACAATCTATAGACAAGTGCATGCACACAAGCACAAACACACATGGTGTGCAAGCAAAACAACAACCTCACAACGACCTAAGCTTATCTCAACACACCCAGGCTTTCCATTTTTGGCATTCACTCTCACTCTCTCTTAAAACATACACATACTGAAAGAAACACACTACACACGAGGCAAATCTCTCTCATCCTCCACCAACCATTCTCTCTTTTCAACTCTCGGAGGCACTGTTCCATCTTCTGCCCCATGCTTTGCCTCTTAAATCTCCCCGTTTTTCTGGCAAACACCTTCCAATTCACTGTAATAGCACATCCTGCACCCTTTCTTTTCTCTGGCCTCATTACAGTGTGGCTTTATTCTCATAATCTAGTTCAACTAAGGAAGCCCCAAGCAAGTTTGACAATACTTTTCTCATTAGGCAAACCCAAGCAAGTTGGATCGAGTAGGCATCCTGTGACATGGGTTTGTAGCATTACAACTAAGACAGAATGTGATGTTGAGGACCCAAAAACATGGTACATAGTGTACTTATTAAAACTTGAATTGGTTATATATCCCTGGTCATCGTGTGACAACACAACAGAAAAGCTAAAACTGGTTCCCAAATAACTCTGTTGTGATATCGCTCTGCACGGCCCCAGGCTTAGTGAGTGGTTTTGGTCCAGAGGGCACACAGCACCAGAGGCATGGCCTTTATATCTGGGCCTCGACTCTCACAGGGCTCAGACTCTAAATAACAAGTGACATCATATGTATATCACTTTTGTTGCAATTTTGAGATTTTTGGACAAGAGCAGGGTCAACCTAAAACAATATATAATATAATTCGAGACAATTGGACATTTCTGGGACACTTTTTATTCCAAGACTTTGAAAAATTAATATAGTTTGATATCTCTGGTTCAGCACCAGGAGAGTGAGTCATCCTGACATCCTATCGCCTGCCTGTAGCACATTCTAATGTAAGGCTTTGCTGCTTCTTGGTGGCCAAACTAAGTACTACAAATACTATACAGGGTTTTTCCTGGCACAAAAAAGAATGGTGGAAATGTATTGGTGATTTTAAATTCATGCTAATTAACCACAATTTCAGATACTTAAATCTAATCAATTAGACAACAACTAAAGAAAATGACAAAATGCGTATTTACAGTAAGTATATTTTTTTAATAACATTTGTTCAAGTGGTTCTTTAAATACAATGCACAGCAACAAAAAATATACCACTTACAGTTAAAATGCCAAAATGTGAATTATCCTTTTGTGTTGGTTTTTAAAACAGTTTACAGGATACAAATTAAGACTTTAAACGTCACAACCATTGAAGCTGAGCAGCAATACTTTCAGACGGGATAAATAAACTGAATCTCGTCTGTAACATGAGACAAGATTTTTTTTTTTTTAACCTTTATTTATACAGGTATATCCCATTGAGTCCGAAGACTCTTTTGCAAGGGAGACCTGTTCCCATTTACATGTTACCATTCACACACCGATAGCAGGCTAACTATCGACATTCACACGAGGCAAGGTGGGTGAAGTGTCTTGCCCAAGGACACAACAACTATGACACAAGTGGCAGGGCGGGGATCGAACCTCCAACCCTTTGATCATCGGCCGACCCGCTCTGCCACCTGAGCCACAGTCGCCCCTAAAGATTACTTTTGCTGTGGGTCGCTTCAGGCTGAATAACAACTATTACTGTGATATATGAGCGTATATCGCGGCATACAAGCAATAGGCTTAACTAAGTGCCTAGAATGATCAACTCAACTGTTCTACTCGCGAACCCGTTTTAAGTAATAACATACCTGCAAAACTGTAAACAATTACACTGATAGGATGCAGCGTTAATTAAGGCAAAAGGTGCAGTGTGTAATATGACATCATCAATAAAGTTCTAGAAAGTTCTAGAATGCAACGCTCCCTGGGTAACCCCACCCCTTTCGAATAATAACAAAAGCTACAGTGGCCTTCAAGGACGAGAACAATTCTAAATTTTAAACAATGCACCTGATGACATTCCAACCATGACGCTTCCAACATGGCGGCGCCCATGCCTTGGTCCATGGTATGGAGAAATATGGAGATATAAATGACCCTTTCTAAGGGAAAAAATAATAATTCTAAAAAAGAAATTCAGCTATTATGCACTAAATTAAACATACTTATTATGGATATTATGATTATTTTCCACCAAGTCTGCTATGAAAAAAATCCCAAAATTCTACACACTGCAGGTTTAAGAAATACAAAAGAATGTTGACCTGCTCAGGTATCAGGGCATTCATTTGGCGCCAACATCTTCTTGGAGGAGGTAATGTCATTGAGAAAATCATGGAAAGAGGTTTATATTTTCTTCCTCTGCTTCAATTCTGGGATGTGGATATAAATTAAGGCACCGCGACAGCGCCGCGATGGCCAACTGAGGTCATTGCATGTTGATAAGAAAATGTGGTGAAGTAGTTGAATGATTATAGATGTTGAATGATTATGGAGGAGGAAATTTCATTTATAAAAATCATGGTAAAAAGTGAAGTTTATATTTTCTTTCTATTAGAAATGATTGCTTTGAATTTTTAACATATGAATGTAGAAAATCAACCTCAAAAAGCTTAAATTCCAAAAATGTAAAGTTTCCGAAATTACAAATCTCACCTCGGAAAATGTATTTATCTTAAATTAGCATATTTATGCAGGAACTAATTAGTACATGTAGATAGTAAGGCCTGTATAATACTTAAAAGTTGAGCTGAACCATGTATTTGATATTATTTTAACTATTTTGATAATTGATTAATATTTTCGCGAAACCTTTTCATTTAAATGCCCCAAATTCTCTGTGAGAATATGTGATAGACAACTGTGACTTTTAATATTTTGTGACATTGTATGGACAAGACAATTAATTAAATTCATCATGAAAATGGTCAATCAATGGTGAATATAATCAATTGTTGAAGCCCAAATTGTTAATAGTCCTATTAAAATTAAATATTGCTTTTTCGACCAGTTAGGTGAAAATAATCCATTACAATAAGTAGAATGTGTTCAATTTTAAAACTGATTTTTCAATAATGTCAAATTGATATTATATCAACTTTTATATAAACTTATCACTTTTAAATTGACAGTTTAGCCAGAGTGGACACCTCGGTGGACAGTTCTTACATGTATTTTAGTCTGCTCAACAGTGTTTGCTTGCCAAAGCATTTTAATTATTGCCGCTTGTTACCTGTTCCTCTGTGCCTCCTCTACTTTCGCTGATCGCCTTGTCAGCCCTGCTGCCATAATCACCTTCTTGGATCTGAGGAAATAAAAGATACAACTCATAAATAAAAACTTGTTATAGGCATAGTTTGTTATCTTATTCTAGCGAGATAATCTCAACTAGCTAGCACCTCCAGTCAAGGAAGTCTGATTATCTGATGGCTTATGTTAGCTCAGATAAGCTACAGTTCAGCTAGCACAATTACACAGCAAAAAAATATTTTTTTTAATAACTGGGAGTCTTAATGTGAAATAATGTATCTGATAGGCAAGGATGGGTTGAAGAAATGTTTGCCTATTTGCTGGCTAACTGCATTGAATCGAGAGAACAAAATGAATCAATCAGTTCATACTTTTGATTTATCCTATTTAGGGGTAGTTTAACTAAATTCTCCCTTTTCACCATAGTCTACTGTATAAGGCATGTGTTGTGTTGGACAGAAAATAGTCTGAAACTATGTGGAGCCTATCCTCCTAAATTATTAACAATCTAAAATGCCTCATGGACAATATCGTGGACAAATATAAGCCTATATAAAATATTCGGAATGAAAAATAAATAAATAAAAACACCAGTTTTTTTTAGTGTTCTCCTAGTCTTGCACAGCCAGAACAAACTAGGATACAGCTAGTAACCTATAGTGTCCTCCAGTTTACAGATTAGCCACCCTACTCTCAATTTACATTGTATCAATGTGTAGCATAGCTTACTATTAGGTAGCCTAATAAACTTAAAAAAAAGAAAAAAAATTTAAGTTTGAGAAACTTCGAGAACAGAGCTAGCGTTCATGCTAATGTAACAACACAGTTAGGCAAATTAGCCTACACCTGTTTTGTTTTCCTCTTTTATAGCAAGAGTAGCTAACTGTTAATCCATCCAGGACTGTCTGTTGTAGAGGGAAAAAAAGTGGTTTTACATATGTATTTAATTCCACTTCTGTCTTTAACATATAATAAGCTTTCCTCTATTAAGAACTTATCAGCTTTTACCAATAATATAGCCCCTAAGTAGAAATATTTGAGACATTGAAGTTACAGAGCTAGCTTAAGCATGTGGGTTTTTGTCTTTCTTTTTTTATAACTACAAGCCAAACGTTAGAACACTGGAGGTTTGATAAAACTTACCTTCATTTTGATTCCTAAAAGTCACCTCTATATGTGGCTGCAGCAGAAAAGGTTGCATTTATGAAGAAGAAAAAACTAACCATTAGCTTTTTCTAGCGCCAAACTGCAACTCATGCTGCACCATATCACCCCCGACTTGCCCTTCTGATCTTTAAGCCCTCAGGCCTTGTAAGAGCCCGAAATGTTTTTATTATTATTATTATTATTATTATTATTTCAATGTAGGTTTAACAAACCCCAAAATTGAATTAGGCTACTGCTTTATAATGTAACAAAATGATGAGCCCAAAACGTAACAAGTTTTTGACCATAATAACTAGTTAGGCTACATTTTGGAGCAAGCAAAACATTTTTCTCCTAATAGGCTAGTGTAATAGCCTAATTTTATTACATTAGGATGTATAGGCCTAGTGAGTCAATTTGTGGATGAGAGGGTTCATTGCTTCAATGTAGTGTTGTATCAATACAAATATTCTTTAAATAGTTTAAATTTAATTCAAGGCTCAAAGTGTTAGGCTATAGATGCTAATCAAAGTCACTTTTTGTCAGAATCAGTGAACACTGGCTGCACTGTGTGCTGAAAATAATACACAGCTCAGGCTCTGTAAACAGGCATTTTGATATCTACAGTGGGCCCCCTTTGTTTATATATAGCCTACTGTGTATAGAGCCTAGGCTATGTATTAACACCTGCTTTTTTTCAGCTAATTGATCCTGAGGAGATATTCTGATCTTGTGAAGTGATTATGACAAGTGTTCTACTGAATCGCTCACCCCATCTTTTTAAAACTATTGAAAGAATGCCTGTTGATACTCATCGAAGCCATAAACCCTTTAATCCATAAATTGACTCACTTTATTTATAATGTAATAAAATGATTACACTATCACGAGAAAAATATTTTGCTTGCACATTATGGGCAAAAAATTAATTGCAGGCTCAGCATTTTGTTACATTATCGACCAGTTATTACATTTTAAGCTCATACAGGCCATGATAGGCGGAATGCAATACCATCCAATATGGCCTCAGAAATGCCCTGTTGAATCAACAGCTCTCTGGTCAACAAAGATGTATTTTAGGCCTATATGAATTGTATTGGATTGCACAGGTGTAATAAACAGTAGAGGCTACTTTTTCATTATTTCTCAAATTGACATATCCAAGCCTCATATGCTGCATTTTATATTACACACTGATGAAAATGTATAGGCTACATATTATCTCATTAAAACTATTACACTTAAACTCATGTTTTATTTTATTTTATTTTTTTAACCTTTATTTATACAGGTATATCCCATTGAGTCCGAAGATTCTTTTGCAAGGGAGACCTGTTCCCATTTACACGTTACCATTCACACACCGATAGCAGGCTAACTATCGACATTCACACGAGGCAAGGTGAGTGAAGTGTCTTGCCCAAGGACACAACAACTATGACACAAGTGGCAGGGCGGGGATCGAACCTCCAACCCTTAGATCATCGACCGACCCGCTCTACCAACTGAGCCACAGTCGCCCCCATGTAAGACCACTATTACATTTTTACTTTTTTAAATCTGATATTTACCAAAAGTTATCCCATCAAAATGATAATTATTATTAAATGTCTCTAGCATCAATACAAAGATTTTGATTCATAGATATCTGTTGGCACGCTGGCTAAGTTGCACCATAGGGATTTTCTGCATTATCAGGGAGAATCACAATTATGTAAACATTTAATCAGCATTGCGACATCACTCTACACTCATGTCATGAGTCTACTGCCCTAGACTCCAGACTCCAGTCCATCTGTGGTTTCAGAAATCAGTTACAGCAAATCCTGCGAGCACTAATCCATGGGCAAGCGGAGCCATCAAGATAGCAAATTAAAGACACTGCAAAGTACTAGGCCTCAGAATGATTTTTTTTCTCTCAAAAGATTGAGAATGAATGAGGGTTTAACACAAAATAAGTTATCAAAGTCTTAATCAGTTATTATTGCACTGCTGGAATGCAGAAAAAATGCACTATTGTTTTATTTTCAAGCAGAACCTAACCAGAAGTCATGATGTGAACAGTTATGTTTAGTTATGCTTGAAGAGGCTTTGTTTGTACTTTCCTGTGATTTAAGTGAGAAGGAGGTCCAGTTTATGTTCATTGCTCATTTTATGATGAATAAGGTTTATTATTTTAACCTAAAATGTTTGAGTAAGATTTAGGTTGTGTTCTAAGCTGACTTTTTGGTATTTCATTGCTGATCTTGCAAAACGTGTATGAAAGTCTATATTTTTCGACCAGTGTTGTTTCACCACTTCAATAATAACTGGTGATATTGTGTCCATGTAGACTGGGCACTTGAATATGCATGACCCAAATAAACAACAATATGGGAGGAGAAGCATAGCCTTTTTATTCACCTGCCTATTCTCTAGCGAGAGAGCTCATCATTGATAATGCCTGTGTATAGGCCTACTATAGACAGTATAGCCTACTATGCACTATATTTAGCCTGAGCTTTTTATTCCCTCTCCCCCCCCTCAGGCCGTCGTGTGCAGTTTCATGAAGTGTTACATAAACTCTTGGCATCAACGCAGGCCGAGCAGTGTTGTCTGCGTCTCTTGACGCACACACAGGGATGACGCGTGAAGATTCAGGCACAGATTGTTATAATGCAAGTAAAGATCTTTATATAAGATCACATTGATTATTTCGGCAGCTCTGTAGCCTAGATGTTGCCGCAGCGTTTTCCAGAGGACCTGTGTGCCACCGTTTGCACCGATTGACACGCACATCACTGGCTGCTTCATGCGTCCACCACCATCGGTGCCCCTCCCTCTCTGGCTCCCGGAGACGCTGTCATAAACCGTAAAATAAATTCCCCGTGTTACATCGTGAAGGGGGAAGTCGTATTTTATTGAATGGTTATTCGGTGTGCATCTTCATTTTTGTAAATACAGGCCTTGGATGTGTAACTGGACACGACCCTGTGCAGAGACATAACACAATAGGCTGTTGCTATTTTTATTTGGGCTGGTAAGGATACGTGCGCATCGCATGTTGTGCAGTCGAGGTCGATAGTGAATAATAGATTCCTCTCTCACTCAGAGGATTTTCGAGGTTTTAAAGGGCATCGGTGAGTGGCGCGCTGCGGCGGTGCTGTGCACGTCTGACGGCTACAAGGAGCAAGTGGGAGGGAACCTGTTTGTGCTATAGTCATTGAGTTTCCAGAGTTATCGGCCGTATCCAGGGTTCAGGCACTCTGCCGTATCTCCACACTTGGTTCACCACCAACTGACTTTATAGGCTGCGACGTCATGAGTTGATCGCGCCTGACAGATGTTGCTGTGTTGCAGTTGCACAGTCGTAAATCTTCCGCGCGTTCTCGCTGTTATTCGGGGGATGATTCTGTGAAAAACGGCTTTTGTGATAGATGCTAAATCCTCGCTTTGCGCTCAGTCAGATCGCAACGTTCATTTAGTCTTCGGGATTTGCATAAAATGATACCTGGATCTGCCGCATCAATGCTACCTTCTGCAGAAGCTGCGAAACTGTACCAGACCAATTACGTCCGCAATTCCAGTGTCATCGGACTGTTATGGGCCATCTTCACGATCCTGTTCGGTATCGTTAATGTGATCATCTTCTCACAGCCCTATTGGGTTGGGGATGGCATGGATACGCCGCAGGCCGGCTACTTCGGCCTTTTTCACTTTTGCGTCGGAGATGGGATCTCCAGAGAGTTCACCTGTACGGGCACCTTCACCGACTTCACCGATATTCCCTCCACCGCGTTCAAGGCCGCCTCCTTCTTCGTCGGAATGTCCATGATGCTGATTGTCAGCTGCATCGCTAGCTTCACTCTGTTCTTCATCCTCGGCACCTCCACCGTGTACAAGATCTGCGGCTGGATGCAGGCATTATCAGGTAGGACCTAATTGTCTTAGTCCCTTCTAAAGTAGATTGCAGGACCTTGAGAGACTTAAAAGGAAAGTTAAGTGTCATTGTTTTCATCAAATCACATTCATTCATATAGAATATGCATACATACGACAACACTCATTACAGGGTAGCCTATATTTCCAAAATGTATGTTGGATCTTATCAATTGAGGCCTATTTTCTTTCTGTTGATGGGCAGTGACATATGTTTTGGAAGTCCTTAAACTCATTATCACTAGGATGGATTTGAATTTGATGTGATCAGCTGATTAGATAAATTAATTTTAGTGGGAGCAGCCAAAGTAAAGATAAGCAGACAATGCCAGCCAACACAGACGGTGCTGTCCATGGTGCTGAAGTGTTGCTGAGGAAATGTACGATGTGGCTTCTTTTTTAATGAAATGTGAAATTATCTATCAAATCCACTCAACGTTTGGATTTGCAAATATCAGAAGACGCTAATAATTTGTTTTAGTTGCCGTCTTGTGTTTTTATGTGTCAGAATACCTGTCAATCAGTTTGTGAGCAATAACAGGTTCCAATCTGGGCCGGACCAGTATTATATGATTTGATTGGCATCAAAGTGGCCAATGCACTGTCAATGTCATTATTCAGTCAAACTCATTCCCTATATCAGTCACTGCACCTTCATTCAATCATGGCAGACTTTTTTTTAAGTTATCAACCCACCCGCAAACCCTGCATTACTTCCAATCCTTTGTTTGAAATGTTTGTTGTTGTCATCCTTTGTGTTTACAGTAGGATCATGTATTGTGCCTTTGATTAAACCAACAACCCTTATTTATACATAACCACACAAGACCACAAAAGCACAGATCTCTTTTAAATAAAAATGGTGGTCCAGAATGATTGGGATAATATAATGGAAGAAAAGGTGCTTATAGTAATGCTTTTACATTGATGTCAAAACACTGATTCAAAGTCATAACAGGTGATGAATTTACAAATGTTACTTATGTTTCATATGACTGTGTGACAGCATAAAATATGTGCCTATTTACATGATAGTTGTGATATTATAGAACCCAATGTACTATCTACAATACAGCCACATTTAATGGAACTGTCTGTGATCAGCATTCCATCCTCAGCCAAAAGGTATATGTGTGCGTGAGGCAGAGTTACATTTGTTGAGGTTTTTTAAATTCTGTAGAGGTCATTGGGTCAACTGCTGGCTGTATTTTGTCACTGTAACAGTGGGCTCACATCATCCAGTGTGAGCCCAACCCAAACGTCACCAAACATAGGTCTGGCTCAGCTGAACCAGTGGACTAAAGCAGCCAGATTTTTATTTGACGCAAATGAGCAGGATAATTTGGAACAACTCCAGCTCAGTATGTTATGTTGGGTTGAATTAATGCAATAGGTCTGTCTAATGAGGAGACCGCCGGGCTTTGTGCCTCTTCAGCTCAGAGATGAAAGGAAAAGAGGAGAGACACTGACCACGGCAAGCTGGCACTGGGATGCCTAATGAGGAAGCCTGGCTGCTTAGCGCTGTCAAACTTCTTTCAGCTGAAGGTTAAGCTCACGCTGCCTTCACAGACTATCCCTGTGGAGGACAGGTGGCCCACTGGCAGCTCTGATGTGCCCTATGATGTTTTGATCGGGAGGTTCACATAGTCAATATGATAGTGAATTGTAGCTAAGAAAGTGTCTGTATGTTTGTGCAGAAGAGAAAAGGGTGTGAAATTGTATTGTCTTTATAGCTAATTTCTCCTTTATCCACTATTTTCACTTTTGCCAGGCCAAACTGAAATTAAAATGGAAAAAGTGGGTCAGCCTTAGCTGACCCACTTTTTCACCCATTCCTGCTGCTAGACTGGTTGAGGGACATGGACCACAGTCAGTATTCAGAGCACTGTTCTCTGCTTTAGCAATCATCATGCTGCCCTTTTTGTTTTTTCATTGAACGGCTACATTTTATGGTTTTGTTTTTGTCTTTGCTGCAGATCTATACGGTATGAAACATACCTCATTGAGCAACAGGGCTATTCAGATTCACCAT
Source organism: Hyperoplus immaculatus (assembly GCA_949357725.1). Lineage (NCBI taxonomy): Eukaryota > Metazoa > Chordata > Actinopteri > Uranoscopiformes > Ammodytidae > Hyperoplus > Hyperoplus immaculatus. Next base: position 10,317,129 of record OX442354.1, read on the forward strand.
CTCAAAAAACAAAACATGGTCATACTGTATGTGTTTGCCAGGTATAGGTAATTTAGTGTTTTGCTCACAGTTGCTGTTTCTGCAGCTTCAGCAAAAATCCCCTATGGCTGAGGTCAGAAGGTTGTCGATAAACACCTAACAACACAAAACAAGTTCACGCCGTTGCACCGAGCTGCTCTCCATTGAGTCAGTCAGTTAGAGCACGAGTGAGTAGAAAGGCTGAGTGTTGGATGAGCATAACAAACCCACCAGCACACATTGGTTATCTCAAAATGTCTACCTCAGCCAAGCAAAGTTCAGTGGGAAAAAAGGGGCCAGGTCCATCATGCCCTAGATGGACTCGCATCCTTCTTTAACTTTCCTCACTGGTGCTATTTCCGTCAAAACCATGGCATGCAGATGTTGGCGTGGATTTTTCTGCTGAACTGAGCACAGCGAGATACACGATGAACAAGCTCCTTTTACATTATCACTATCTGCTACCTTCATGCGATTTTCACCCTTCTTTCCCCTTCTTTTCTCTTTCTAAACTTATTCCATCAAGTATGGTATGTGCAGTCCGTTAATCTCTCTTCATCTTTTCTCCTCTGTAACTGCAGTTCTTCATGGGTCTGCTGGCCAATTAATTAAGAAGGTCAATTATAATTACTTCACTGTTTTATACCCTCTCTGTATTCAGCTAGGTCGGCTTCCAGCTTTCTACATTTATTTTGTTGATGAGATTGTTTCTTTTTCCATAAAAATGTAGTCATACCTGTGGATAAGGAATAGGTATGCTTTGTAAAGTCAGCAGAACTTAATGTACAGACTGAGGGAGGCCTACTTGGAGAGACACAGACTGGACTACTTTTGATGGACAAAAAAGGGTTGGTGTTGTATACTCTTCCCCTTTTTTTGTAGATGTTATTATAAGGTTGGTTCTGTTGGTGTGAGCTTGGCTGTTTTTATCCTGAAATATCTTCAAAAGAAAAGATTTGCTTATGAAGTCATAAGGGAAGCAAAACGATAATATTGCATTCGGAAACTTTGCTTTGAAATCATTGGTGTTTAATACTGTAGGGATGATTTTAATCAGATTGTAAACGCACACCCTTGTGTTTTCTGCAGCAGTTTAATGGCTTCCCCTACAGAGAAGCTGAATTTATTTGTAATTTTAAATGTGTCAAACATTTGTCTGATGAGGTTCTCTTGGCAAGTGTATTTTTTGCCTGCGTTTGATCTAAAACTGACCGCAGTTTCTGTGCTAGGGTCACTTGACATATTGTCTTTTAAAATAGACACACTGACTTATGTGATATATTAATGGTGTGCGGGGTATACACTTTATTTCATTACATGTCAAAATAGGAAAAGCACAGGTGTAAATAATAAAATGTACAATGGCTGCTTTTAAAACGTAAGATAGAACCGAGCCAATGTTTATGTCATTAGTAACGCTTGTGCTTTTCCTACTGTGAAATGTCTGCTGTGAATAGGGGCTGTTTTAATCAACACCATCTTGTAGATTTTTATCTGGATGCAGTCTGAAGATATGTTGAACAGTAGGATTTGCTCGGTTTAGCTCACTTACTGAATGACTGTGGAATAAATAGCAGCTATCCTAAAATTTAAGATACGCACCATTTCCAACACACAAGGATATTAACTTATCCTTATTAGCCCGTTGTTAATGGTTTTCCTTCTGTTTGTTATATCATCACCGCCGTCTCACTGCTTTGGCAGTTGGACCCTCTCATTTTAATAGCAATTAGCAACCTTTATAAAGAACCAGAAAATGTTTGTGTGTGTGTGTGTGTGTGTGTGTGTGTGTGTGTGTGTGTGTGTGTGTGTACCAGCAAACCCAGCCTTCCAAATCTCTCTTAAAGATGGATGAAGTCAGAACAAAAAAGAGAACACATCCAAACGTTCAACCTGTATTGCCTGATAGAGGTGATAATGGACAGTGGTGAGTTAAACGGGGAAACAGATTTGACAACAAAGAGAAAAGTATTGGGAGATAACATACGAGAGTATGAGATCTGAAGACAGACAGAAAACATGTCAGATAAAGAGCTCAGAGAAGACATACTATTCCGTTGGGTTATCTCGCTCTTTTTCTATGTATCATTTAGTGTTTCCCTGTGGTTGCCTCTCACTCCTGTGGTTGATTAGTTATGTTGGGGCTCATTTCTGAAAGGAGCTTTAGTTGAATGCGAGTGGTGAAGTTGGGCATGAGAGTCACAGAGCTGCATCTTTCACCGCAGCAGTACCATACCTATCAGACCTTTTAACATTCAGTACATTCGGTAGACATAATAGAAAACGCATCCTTTTGCAGCATGCTAATACAAAACCATCCCTGCCCAGGGCTGGATTATCATTTTTGTCCACATTCCTATTTGTTGAAAACACGTCTTCAAGCTGCCAATCCCAAACATCCTTATTCTATAGCAAATAATTTGCATATAAATTAACACAAAATCTATTAAAATGCATAAGAGAGTTGACTTAAATTTGATTAAATGCTGTTAAGCTGTCTCAAGTAATAGACAATGCAAAATAGTAATTTATTAACTTCCAGCATGTTAGAAATGTTTGTTCTTCAACTCAAAATACAGTACATTGTTCAACAGCTGTTATTTCCCACTATTGACTACGGTGATGTTATTTTACGGAATACCTCAGACACACATCTACAGCCTTTTCAAATGTAGCTTATAATAACATTGTAGATTTGTTTTGAGGTGTCCTTATCGCACACATCGTTGTTTCATGTATGATAGACTCCTCCCTAACTCGAAGAGACATTCTCATTGGTTGCTTTTTGTTTTTAAATGTATTCATTCCAATTATCCTTTTTACCTAAAACAGCTTTAATTTCCATTTACTTCATCATATACCATATATATTCACTCAGAGCAATCACTTCTTTACAAAGCTTCAAGATTTATTTGCTTTTTTTTCTTATCACCTTGCTCTTGTTTTTTAATATAGTGTGTGTTGGTATCAATATTTGTACATGGAGCTTTGCCACATTTTTGCTTGTATTAAGATGATGTTCACAAACATGTACCCGAGTGAATATTAGTCGAAGACACCTGCCCCATCCTTTCAGAAAGCAATGTAATGGGAATAATGTTAAGTGGATGGGTGATGGGAGATATAAACCAGGCACTGATCAACATTTACACTTTCAGAATTATTCATTAGAAGTAGCCTATGTCTCAAATATCCAGATAACACCCTGATCAATGAGGTAATGTGGCCTGTCACATTAACTTTAAATGTGCGTGCGTTCTCTCTGTTCAGTCTGCATTGTCTGAATTAGACTAACCTTGAACCCTCATAAATGCAACACAAGAACATCTGAACTACAGCCGGCAGTGACGGCAGGTTAATATGACTTTGGACCTTCTTGTTTTTTTCAGTAGGCCATGACAGTTTGTGGGCTGTCATCTTAGAAACAGTAGGATATATCCAGTCATTCGTACTGCTGCTTCAAGTATGCACAAAGCAAGAGTAATGTCTCTTTAGGGCATATCAAGTCAGCTGCCCAGTGAGCCCAGATTTGTGTATCACAGACGGTGAAACCACATGGGTGAGCACGGTCGGCTGCTATTACCGTAAAGTGCATCGGTACCTTTAAGTATGAAACACTAATGAAAAGAGTACTGAGACAGAAAACCCTGTTTATGTCTGTGTGTCTATGATTGAATAAGAAACTGGGCTCATATTTATATAATTGAGTGACAAGAAACAAACAAACAAGACTAGACCTTAGAGAATTATGAATTCTCTGCATAGGCTGAAATCCACACTGGTTGCCTGGGGCACATGGCAGTGGTAGTCAGGTGGTAAACAGAAGCGATGACAACTCATTTGTGATAATTGCAGAGCCGATCTGTATTCTCGCTGGGTCTTTTCACAGAGGCGCTGAATACTGAATGTGCTGACCGAAAGCCTTTTTTTTCTTTTCAAATCAATTCAACTGGATGCACCAAACTGCCTAATCCACACATGATGACATCTTTGCAGCAGGGTTTCTCAAAATGAAAACGTGAAATAGGGATTAGCTGTATGGTACAAAAACTCATCACTCTGACTCTCGTTTAAACTCTTTCCCCTGAGTTCATGATCACACACTGAGGAAAGATCAATCTCACTTTTCCTCCCCCATTTTCCTCACCTGCACACAGGTTATCTGTTTTTAAATCAACATACTTCCACTCCTGCTTTTTTGTTATTATGCATGCATGCAGCTAGTTGAACCACCTATAGCCGGCGGGAGGCATTGGGAAACAATCATCATTGCACCTCACAGTCTTGCTGACGGTGGACGGCAGCAGGAGAAGATGGATGGGTGATATCTGCGCACACAGCAGCACACATAGTGCACTCAAACGCATATTAGAGTGTTTCTCAGTCGCATTGGTACAGCTCTCGAATCCTCCTTATATTTGCATACAAGCTAAAACATTTCTGGAAATAGTTAATTCAAACACCACAACACAATGGATGACCAACAAAAGCCTTAACCTGCTAACAATCCTTAGTTTACCTAATAGACTTGACACAGTAATGTATAAAGGAGATTGATTGCAAGAGATTGGACATGATTCATATTTACAGCTTTGCTGTTTATATTTTTATTTGTTGATATACCATGTCATTGCGATACAGAAAAGAAAAAGGACAGGACGATTGAATGGTACTGCATAGCACAAAGGGGGAAAAATACAAAGAAAAATACAAAAAGAGGAAACACCCATAGGGCAGAACTGTCCATGCAGTTCTGTATGGGGAATAGCACAATCTTTATACACCACCTGACATTCTCATCCATGCAACACATCATTGGTTGATCTAGTATTTTACATATTCCCCTTATAGTCAAAGTTAAGATTCACCTAAAAGGAATTGATCAATTCAGGACACATTCACAAATAGCATCTAACAGAAATGTATTGAAAATTAGCTTGAGAGGTTATGATCAAAGTGGTTCCACTACTTGAACTAAAGATGATGATAATGTGCCAAAACATTTGCCATTTGTTCTTAAGAATAAGAAAATTGCTTTTATGATTTGACTAGATGATCTTGAGGTTGAACAAGTAGTTTTGAGAACATCCATTCTGATCTGAAAATTGTACCAAAGTGTAAACTGTTATTTACATGAATGTACATACTTTCTTTTTCTTTGTTTTTGTAATTACAACAGCGATATCCTTTTTAGCTAGGAGATTCACATGGATGGTCCACGTGCTGCTGTTTTCTCGATGCCTTTGAGAATGCAGATTGGTCTAATTTAAGAGCCCTTAGACCGTGCTTTTGGACATCAAACCAAAGCTCCTTCAAAAAAATACAGATTAATTAGCCAACACCTTGTGAGATTGCGTGTAGCATTTTAGAATACAAACAAGCCAGCCAAGTCCTCATCCTGACTTCTCAGTGTTTTGTGTGCCTTTGGCCCTGCAGGGTAGAAGTGCCAGAGTTGATCTTAGAAGTTTGATTTCAGAAGTGGCCTGGCCCGGGCCAGAGCTTTAGGAGGGGGAGGCTGCGGATTTATCCCACAGCGCGAGGGATGAGGTGGGACATGAAGGACACTGAGACCCATGAACAAAAACATTTCCATGCTCTACCGACAGTAACTGTAGGTGTGCACATGTTTGTGTTATGACAAGTGTATATACACAGTGGTGGAAAGTAAATTGAAAACTCTAGTGCTGTACTTATGTACACTTATAAGGCACCTGCACTGAACATGAGTATTTCCATTTAATGTTAGTTTATACTTCTACTTCAATACATTTCAGAGGGGCCACGCACACATTTATACTAGTTATATGTAGTTAACCTAATTATATATTGGTATAAAAAAATGCATTGAATGTATAGTGGAGTATTACTTGTACTGACATAATTTTAATACTGTTTCCACTACACAATATGCGAAACATATGAAAAAATACATTAATTTAAAATTTTTGCAATCAGATTGTCTTTGGTTGTTGCTTGGCCGCAACTACTTAGTCAAACTCTCTAATGTGAACTGTTGACTGAGAAAGCACAGTCCTGCCAAAACCTTGACTATTTGCTCCTCCCACCATCCCCGGATTGATAAACCTAGTCGTTATTTTCCCAGAGAATTGAAAAGGTCTCTTTTTGATCCTCTTTGCCCTTGCCAATAGTTATCCTCTGGTGGATCTGGCCGCAACTGAACCTGTTACATAAGACTTCCAAACCAGCCTGCTGCTCTGCTCACTGCGGTTTAGGCCGCACCCCTCCCCCTCCCTCAACCCTCTACCTCTGCATCCCCTGCTCTGCCTTACATTGAAGCACTGCATCTGTTACAGAGGCACATGACTCGCTCCTGTGTCAGCCTCATATCACTTGAGTTTAGTCACTAGGTCATTTCACAGCACAGCTTTTTCTCTTACCCAACCGCCGATATCATGCACAGAATGCTCTCCTTTCTAGCACTACCTTCAATCAATGTGTAATAAAGAGGCACCGCCTCACCGAATGGTCTGAGTGGACAAGAGTCAGAGCACACACGCTGACTGAATACACAGACACATGTTTAGCCAAAGTAACCAGGATAAAAAATGGAGTTAGATAGACAAATAGATGGATATAAGGGTGTGGTTATTGATAGATTGTATCAATTGTTATTGTGCTGTAATCAAAATTATATTTCTAAAGATGTCCTTCTAGTTGAGTTTTATTTCCTTCTGTAGGAGTAATTCTGGGAGCCTACAGCTATACTATAATATGCAATATTTCCATGCGGGAATATGATTTGCAGCATTGCAAAATGGTTACAACGTTTTTTCCCCAACCCCTTCTCCTGGCACAAAACAGAGATGATTTGATCAAATAAGCCATTTCCTTCTCCTTCTATGCCTTTGCATTGAATTGGTAGGTAAGCTGTGGGCATTATGTGTTTATTGACTGAGTGGGATTGAGAGAATGCCTGGAAGCTCCCCTGCTCCCCTCTAGCAACTGCAGAGTTTTTGCCAACTACTGAAGCAGAAATAGATTTGGGCTGTAGACAGCTTCTCTCAAGAAGCATGTTCCTCATCTTCCAGGGGAGACACTTGGAGTCAGTTTTTAAAAGATCTCTTGCTCCACTTTTTGCTGTTTCCTTGACACTTGAACTGTTTTAAATGTGTGTCCAGCCAGCTGTCTAAATCTCCTCTCTATGCTAGGAAACCTTTCCTTTTTCTCATTATTTCCCCCCTCATAGCCACTAAACTGACACATAGTATAACACTGTCACAGGAACACAACAAACTATTCCTGCTTCCTTCACATTTATAACCCCTTTTCTTCATTATCTTTCAACCTCTTAAAACCTAGACCATGAAGCAGACCCATTTTCACTCTCCATTTAGTCCTACTATATAGATAATACACTCTTAATTGCCTAATTTATCTGAATGCAATTACTGCATACCTTTGTCATTGTCTATCTTTCTTAAGTACTCATTCACTCGTCTTCGGAGCCAGAGAGAAATCTTAATTGTCCAGAAGTAAGATGGCGCTAATGCCTACTTCATTTTGTTAAGAGTCTGGATACGCCATGGGAAATATAAGATTAACTACGGTTTGATTTCCCACCCTCATCATTTCACTAAAGCTCACAGAAGTATAGCTCTACAGGTAAAGCGGGAACTATGTTTTGCTTTGTATTGACTTCAGATCACAAACCAAACATGATTATACTGAAAGGAGAATACATAGATTTCTGCTGAAAAATCTAGAAGTTGACTCGGACAAATGCAGTCAAAAGCCATAGATTATGTTGCAAAAATGAATGTGCGTAAAGAGAGTGAAGCTTACTGTGTTGAGTATTAAACCATAATGACAGGCTCCCTCGGTAGCAGAGCAATATGAGATAATTCACTTTTACAGGCTCAATTTATGAACTGAATTACTTGACATTATTTGTCCATAAAACCATACATTGCCCATAAACCCCAAATTGCTCCAGATGGCCGGGGCCATTGCCTTGCACGGTAGCTCCATTGGCAACGATGTCCGAGGGTGTGTAAATGGGTGAATGAGAGGCAAGTGATAAAGCTCTTTCTCCAACTAATCCATACAGTGTGCAATTTTGTTGTTTCCAATCTATTGTTACAAAATGCACAATAAAAATTATGATCTCCTACAAAGTGAAAACATGTGCACATGGTCAAAAAGGGCCAGCTGGTCCCTTATCCAGAACAATGGATTTTGGGAGGATTTTGCAGGAGAATAGTTATAGAATATTATTACACAGCTTGTAGGACAAGTCCTGAGCACCACTGCTGGAGGAACTTGTTCAAAGACTCCTCCACAAAAGCTATTTACAGATGAAGAAAATTAAACGTTGTTCTTCTTCTTCCTAAATATTTGTCTCCTCCAGAGTGTAAACTACTGTTCTTAGTCATTTTGGATATTTTTGCTAATTTAATGCAAAAATACATACACTCATGTGAGCAGGCAAAATTCGTAGTTTTTGGTGCATTTAACTGCTTGCAGGAAACTATATGTGGTTTGTCATTAAACTGTTAAAAAGTGCATGACCAACCATTGGTCCTTAATACTGAAAGCTATTTCTTTTAACCGTTTGTTTATACAGGTAAATCTCATTGAGATTAGAGACTCTTTTTCAAGAGAGACCTTTTCCCATTCCCACTTTGCCATTCACACTCACATTCATACACCGATAAGGCTAGCTATCGGGAGCAAATTAGGGTTTAGTGTCTTGCTCAGGGACACTTTGACATGTGGCAGGGGGCACAGGGGATCGAACCACCGATACTGTAGTTGAGAGTCGACCGCCCTACTCACTTCGCCACAGCCACCCCAAAATGTTACATGTGTAACATTTACACCTCCCACCTGTCTCCCATAATGTAGTGTTCGGGTTTGAGCTGTTCGTATCCAGTCTTGGCAACATGAGTCATATAAGCACTGAGACACACTGTCACAATTGTGTCTCAGCCCTGGCAGGAATCTCACTTTGCCTTGGGCTTAATGCTGATAATAACAGCAATTTAGATATCAAACACCAGGGATGAACCGTGTCTTTAGGGGTATATATTAAATAACTAGCCAACAAAGAACATTCACAGGCTGTTCTTTTGTTCTGGTGGATGCAAGTAATACTGTTATTGTCTCTTTGTATCTGTCTTCTTGTGTTATCTAGTTTTCCAATCAGTTGCGTAAGAAAGAGAATAAAGGAAAGGAACTAGTAAGATGTTGCCTAAATTCTGGTCACTATTTTGCCTTTGGGAGTGAAACACTGGCTATTATATTAAAGCAAAGTTAACTATATTTTATATGCATATTCATAGGGAGCCCCGCTGGGATAAACACTCAAAGCTATTTGAAGAGCATGTATGCCAAATTTATTTTTTATGAGCCGGGTTTTAGTTTTTACCTTAAATGCCACTTTGCCAGCCGTCAGGCATATTAACCAGATATACTGTCAATTCAAAACACACTTTGATTCATCAGGAAGCAAGATGTGTCACTATAACAAGTGACAAAATGAGGTTCAGTACTTAAGCGGCTGCAAATTACACCGAGCAGGGCATGTTTACCGTTTTATCACGTGAGCATGCATGTGTTTGTGTGTGTGTAGGAGAGCTGACTGACTCCATGTGCAGTGTGAGAGAGAGAGAGCAGTTTGGGACGTGCAAATGCATAATTCAATTTGTCACAGCTATTTACATAACGAGGAAAAAAAATGGGATGCACAAAGGACTGTGTGAGTTGAAAAATGTGAATCCCTTTTCATGCCTGAAGTGATGGAAAGAGCAGCAAATACACATGACTGTGTTTCTATCTGCCACCCAGTGCAATCAATGACATGCTGAAACACTGAACACACAGTGAAACATGAACCAGATACTATGGCGATAGAGTAAATCCTATAGTCTTTCCAAATGCAGTTACACAGCATATGTGATGTTGTTTCCCTGTTTTTTTTGTAAACCAAACCAACAAATACAATCAGGCTGCTGCTTTAGAGGTCACATTGGACATCCAGTCACCTACACTGCTCGCAAATGACAGGTGGAGATTATAAAAGCGAAATGGGATTCTCTGGGATTTAGTTGTCTCTTTTGTGGAATATTAGCCAAAGTGTGTTTCTGACTAATCTACTGCCATCATAATGGTTTATGGTTATGGTTACTTAATCTACCCTACCTACTTTCTCTTGCGTAAGCCACTGTTAGCCAACAACCATTTCTCAGTCCACATTTCCACTCACATGATCCCGCTGTTCCCAATGAAATTGAGAGAGGGAGAGACAAACACAGAGAGGTGTGTGGAAGATATCGAAACAGGTAATTGCTGAGAATTGCTCCGCTGAGGGGGCCTCAGCATATGGTAGATCAGTGCTCATGACATTCGTGTGGTGCTGGGTACTTGCTGGTTGCAGCACTCGCACAGGAGTGGAACGTGGCACCCTACATGGACTCTGTCTCTCACCACCTCTCCTCTCTCATTCTCTGTATCTCTGTTTATCTCTGCCTCATAATCTGTCCTCTGTTCCTCCAGAAAGAGACCTGAAGAGATGGAGAGAAGGGGCAAAGCTGAAAAGAGTAGGATAGCGCAGGTAGTCAATATCTCGTCTATACTCCGACTGACAGCTGCATTCTGTCAGGTGCGCTGATATTTCTGCCGCCAGGATATGGAGCACGACAGTTTTATTTCTGAAGCATGAAGTTCTGCTCCAATGCAGAGAGAGTGTGTTTGGTTTGGTTTTGGTAACACTTTATGTCTTGGTGAGCATGGATATTAAGCACCATATATATTTAATAAATGGGGTTGAACACTATAATGTAGTAAAGTAAAGGGTTAGGGATTTTTTATAACTGAAACTTACAATTATCGTCATTATTAAATAATGTTTGTTAATTATGTTGATTAATCAATTCAATGAAACAGTGAAAAATGCCAATAAGATTTTCCAGAGTTTTTTTTGTCCAAACAACAGTGCTACATGCTTGTGTTTTTATTTTCCCACCGAGCACTTTGATGAAGCTCCTCATTATTTAAGTGGATGCTGGAACGGCCCTGCTCGGTTGTGTTGTTTTGTTATGGATTAGTTCACTCCAGGCTTACTCTTGCAGTGTATGGGGGGGGACGTGTTCATAACCATTAGCTCTTTCTCCCTCATTAGTAGCTCTACATCCCTTTTATTCTCTTTACTGGAAGCTCAGTCTCTTTTTCTCGCACATGCTCCGTATCTCTATGCGCCTATTCTCTCTCCTCCTGAGCATCAATGTAAAATTCATGATGAATCAAGCGTTGACCCGAGCCAACGGCGTGCAGGAGACACCAAGGATCTGGAAAAGCTTTTGTCACCTTTGTAGTAAATGCATCATGAGGGAGAGAGAGAAGTACAGTGTATTTACATATTGAATATATAATGTAATCTGGTCTTCTGTGGCATTGCCTTCATAAAGGGGAACGCTGCTACTTAAACCCCATGACATAAAACATGTAAACAATGTGTACAACGAAATCTTAAAAACAAAACTACTTCAAACTAGCGTATAGAAATACTGAGCTACTTAGCTACTATTTGTTTTTGCTAGGAGCTGTAGTGGACTTTAAACACTGATGGGTAGTAGGTTACACTGTCTTTCCTTACAGATATATTTTGTGCCAAAGTCATAGTAATAAAAAGGCAGATTTGTCTCCTGTCTTCTGCACTGACTGAATCACGCCCACTTCAAGCACAACTATTTGTATAGTGTCAACTCTGTTAGTCCAACACTTTGAAATGCTAGATGCCAGATGGTCAGAAACTGAGGAAAACAAGAGGACTGTCTTTTTATGTACTGGAGCGAGAGATATTTAGCTTTTCCCTGAGCCACAAAGACTAAATGCTTGGATTGGTTCAACACCACTGTCACAATTTTGTTAAGGTATAGTCGACTCAAAGGTCACAGTCAACTACTAAGTCAGCATAGTAATGACATGGACACTGGGGACTTGTTAGCAAGAGCAAGGTTTGTGTCCATTATGTGATGCAAGTGACCCTGTTCCCTGGCCATCTTCTCACTGAGTACAAAGCCTTGTTGACAGAGCTGAACCATATGATAAACTCTAGGGGAAATTTTACTGACTACGATGCTATACTGTGTAATGTATGGCCCCTGAGGGGGCTGAGTGACAGGTCTTAGCGAGGACCTATCAAAACCTTTCAAGGCCAAGTTAAGTCTTGCTTGAGCTGAAAAGGTTCTGTACGAATAATCATTCATAGACCCAGGTTGGTAGGACAACACTAATGTTGCTGCTACAGTTTATGACACAGATTTTAATTGCTAAATCTATCACGAGTTTGCTAACATTGCTATAAAATGACATAAAGGCTTATTTTTATTCGTTCAAAAATGGCATAGTCTGAAATACAATATTATATTGCAGTACACTTCAATCCGTCCAGTTGAGTCTGAATATGCTATGCGAACCTCTGTGTGCATATGAATTTGTTATGACAGTTAAAGCCATGGGGGGAGGTGTAAAAGTGGCATCTAGGGGATGCTCTCCTCTGTTAGGTATGCTGCGGTATATATGTCTTCTGTAATCTCCCCCCTTGCTCACTTTTCCTCACTGAAACGTCTCTCAACACGCCCCAAAGTCTTACAGCGCTGTTAAAGACTGCAGCATTAGTGTAACAAACTGCAGTGTGTGTGTGTCTGTGTGTGTGTGTGCACTTTAATGCGTATGTGAGGGCAGCTTGTGCATGCATATGAGAAGAGAGCATATTGTTATTCCTGTCTAAAAGTACAAATTAAAGCAACATGAAGGTCCCTAAAAAATGCAGATTACATGGATAGCAAACTGGGATAATGTTCACAATCCTAAACCCCGATACACAAACAAAAAGCACTCGGGGAGGAAATATTGCAAGCAAGCATTTTGGGATAAAGAAGTAGGAAGTATGTTTTATTATTAATGTGCAATGCACTCTGGATAATTGAGCAGTCAGCTTCTTTTTCCAGGTCTACGACTGTTTTGCTGCAACATCACCTCAGAGAAGAAGCTCACACAAATTGAAGATGACAGAGATTTTAGACCTTGGGCAAAAACTAAGAATGTGGATTGCTTAGTTAAAATCAAAAGATGGAGAAAAGGCTTTAAGACCGTGCCTGGGTTTTGGTTTTTCTTGAGCTGGTTTTCCCGCAGCATTACCTCGGAGAAGAACAAGAAGATGAGAGAGATCCAAAATAAAGATGAGAGAAAGTTTACCCTTCAAGCAAAAAGCGTATAATGGGGAGCAGCGAGATAAAATCTTATATTCACCACTATAGTTAAATTCCACAAAGGAGAGAGATGTATGTGCAACAAACCAAACAAACTATTTGAATGTGAGGAAAAACAGAACAGAACAGGTTTTTTGCGGGGATGATTCATTTATATTATCCGAGCCTCCTTTCTGCTATTGTGTCTGGCAGTGACTATTGTTATTGGTTGTTTACTGCTGCTTTTCCTGCTCCTCCACTGGCACTTATTGTGTCTGGACACTTATTTCCTGCCTAAGGGAGGGAATGAAAATCAATGTGATCAATTCAAAAGGAACACAGGAATCTTCAGAGAGGATAATACAAGGGCATGCACTTGAAAATATCGTTATTTTTCTATATCTCACTTCCCAACAAAATCTCATTATCCCTGACCTCATTTGTAACACTTCTCTTTCCGCCCCATCACTGTTTTTTTTGTTGTTGTTATGTTTTTTAGTTCCTCCTCCCTCTCATGTTATCAACTCTTTTGTGCTTCTTCCACTTACCCTCCCCCCCCCCCCCCCCCCCCTGTCTCTGCCTCTCAATAGGTGTCTGTCTGGTGCTGGGTTGTATGATCTATCCCGATGGTTGGGACAGTGACGAGGTTCGGAAGATGTGCGGAGAGCAGACGGACAAATACAGCCTGGGCGCTTGCTCAGTGCGCTGGGCCTACATCTTGGCTATCATGGGCATCCTGGACGCTCTCATCCTCTCCTTCCTGGCCTTTGTCCTGGGAAACCGGCAGGACGGACTCATGTCAGAAGAGCTGCTGGCTGAGAGCAAGGGTGAGAATGTAATATCTAACCCAGGGCTGTAGAGTGCGACAGTTTTGATCGCATTTGCTACTGAAATTGATCACGTGCGATGATGAATACAATTCCACTCGCACGAGTGCGACAGCTTGCTAATGAGCAGACGCTGTCCGTCTGAGACACAGAGGAGTGCTGCACAACACTGCTTAGAGGGCTCTACATTAACACTCTCCAAATTCGGGTAAATGTAGTCTTAGGCAAGTAAGTTATTGGGTCCACCCTCCACTTTGGCTGGTGAAAGATGTGTGCTCGGGACCTGTGCTTGTGCGGCGATTAATACACTTCACCAACGGTAATAACCGGAAGGAGACGGCACGCAGTTAAGTTAGCGCGTGTGCAAACAGAACATTTCCTGTGCGCCTTCACATTAAAAGCCTGTTACTATCCAAACGTGAGTTGACTTTTATTTTGAAGCCGGTAAGCACAAGAAGTTAACGCTTCACAGCCCTGCAGTGCGCTAGCTTGAAAATCAACTGCTTCAGCTGCAGAGAGCAGTCAACAACAGTAGTCTATTTAAACAAAGTTTGAAATAACTGATAAGCCACTGAAGAACTACTCCCAACACATTCACAACAACCTATTTAACTTATTCCAAATTTTACCAATATGTATACTTATTTATTTAATAGGCTATGTTTAATGTTTTAAAGTTTGGTTTTAATTAACAGAAGGACATTTACCAAAAATGTTTATTATTATGAATATAATAGGCCTAATGATATGTATATACAGAAAATATATAGATATTAATTTTATGGGGAGAAATAATTCTGAATCAGCAAAAAATTACAATTGGCAGGTAAGATTTTTTTGTCTAAATTGCAATCAGTGCACCCCTATTCATTGTTCTACAATTATTACTGCACACACTAGGATATGATATTAATTGAGAATTTCAAATGAGACCAAGATGACAGGCTCAAAGGTAATTAGAGCTAAATGCATGGGTTAAGGTTATGCAAGTTTTCGATCATACTTTGTGTGCTACTGAATTTATTTTTGTGCTACTGATTTTTTTTGCTTGCTAGCACCAGTGCTACCACCTAAAAAAATAAGCGTGCAGCCCTGTAATCTAACCTGATAAAAAACTAAACAATGTAATATTTTATTGATCTCCTTTGGGGGACATACACTCTGTGCTTGTCCACTGCACACAGCCAGAGCCAAGTTGGCAGGAGCACTCCAGGAGCATGTTGGGATTTAATGTCTCACTTAAGGGAGCTGTAACAGGAATGTTACTTGCCAGCCTGTCAACTAATCATAATTTTTTAAGGGTATGGACAGATTCTTTAATCATTAGGCTAACCTTTCTCACCACATCTTTATTTATGAAATATATGTGAAATACTAAATATTTTTCCAACTATTATCACACATAAAGTAAAAGCATCCATAACTGGACTCTAATTCTCCTACATTTTCAATTATTTAAAATTTTGAATTAGGTTGTAAATCTCAGAGTCATTAATATTAAGTACTTTTTTTTGGCCAAGTGGTATCAGATGAATTGCCCTTAAAGTGCACCCTCAACTCAATCTGTCCAAAAGTGGGTTGGCACTAGCATAGTACATACAGTAAATGATAATACTTCAAAGATCGTTCTAAGAATAGACTCCTCATTTATCACAACCCATGTGACTTTCCGGCAAACTGAAAACAGAAAGTGTGCCCTCATTAAGGTGGTGAAACATACAGTAGTCCGGCAAACAGGCAGTATGAGCTGAATTCATTTAATGATAACAAAGAGTAAGCCAATGTTTTGATATAATGAGCTTTTGATACAGCCTCTATTAAAAAAATATATGTATGAAGCTATGAATGAATTTGAACAAAACTGCTTTTTTTGCACTTATTATTATTTTATTACTGTGGGAGAAATAAACATTACATCATGGGGCATTGTGTTGTCTACAATCCTCAAGTAATATAAGCAATTCTCAAAAAGAGGAAGATGCAATATCTGTTTTCTCATCTCAAACTACGGTAACCTTCAAATTACAGAAATGAAATAAAGAGACAGGTTGAGAGATCTACAGACAATGTCATGAAAAGAAAAACTTAAATGGTATTATCTGAAGCTGAAGCTTTATCAGTCAATAGACAGCCTCACTGTGCAGCCTGATAATGTGCCATTCCTTAGTTTAGGGCTCCAGAGACTACCATTTATGAATAATTCATTACAGCTCAATAGTCTTCCACCATTTCAGTTTTCTGTTTAACTCAGCCCTGGTGCCATCTGCTGGTGTTTGTGGGCAATGCAAACCATTGCAGTCATTGTGAAGGATGCATGCATTTGGCTACGTGTGAAGATGGTATTCTATTAATAGCATAACCTTGAACACTTTTATTTGTTTCTCTGTTTTTCCACAGAGGCAGGCAACGCCTAACCTAACCTGTAGGTAAGGACAACACATACAATGTGAATTTTTTTCCAGAGAATATATATCTCATTATTATTTCTAATTCTTTGTCTCCTGATGAAGTACTCAGATTTTGTAGTTGTTACCACTTTGGACTGAAGGATAGTGTAATCTATAACAATGCTATATTCTATAAGGTTATGCCAAATATGAATCCATGAAGTAATGACTAACAATAAATATCAAGCTTCATCTTGTAAAGAAAGCAACAGTTTATAAATATTCAAGTAAAGAACAAGAACTGTCCAAAGTGTACTGAAGTATAGTAGGCTACATTCATACATTTTTGCATTCATTCTATCAGGTTCCTGAATCCCCATGTGTCTGTCTTCATGAAATATCTGTCCCTCAACATCAGCTTATTGGAGGGAGGCTATCCATGCCTATGAAGGAGATACTATGGAACCAGCCAGCCTGCCTATCACACTTACCTGCCAAAAAGAAGAAGAAAGAAAAAAATACACAGTAACCTACCCCCTTAAAGTCTACCCATCTTGCTTGCAGTCCCCAAATCATCCATGGCACTTCAGTGGAGCCCAACACACTTCTATCCCAGTGTGTCTACAGTGCTACCCCTTGCACTACATTTCATAGACAGGGGGCAGAGACTGTTATCCTATTGAGAAGTATATGGACTACCCACTACCTACCTGAGAAGGCACAGGGTTGACATTGTATACCTGCACTACGAGCACAGACACAAACACACACAAACACACACGGCACCTCACTCATATGCACAAATACACTTCTGTTACTTCTGTAACACACATACAGTACATTCAGACAAAACATTGACAAACTCTGTAATTACAAGTATTAAACTATATGTTAACACTTAGCCATGTGTATCACCGTCAGAATGTGTCATGTTTGATTTGTAAACAAAAAAAATGCTCATTTTCAGATAGTGCATTGATGTAATCTATTGTGTTTCATATGTGAGGTTTGACAATGAAAAGAAAGTTTTGGTTTTCTCTTTTTCCCATACACCCCTTTGTTCCTCCAAATGTGTTAGAAAAAAGAAGATATTTAAGAATGTTTTATAAGAATATTATCAACCAAAAGAGATAACAACATATATTACAAATTATGTACAGTGAATATTAAAGATGTTCTAGGAATTTTAACTGAATCCATTCAATGCCCTGCTAGCTAACTTTGCACAGCGCTTCAGTTTGAGAAAAAAACTACTATTTTATAGTCTGTGGTATCTACACTGTGACGGGGGCTTTTAGGGACTGTGTGTTGCAGGATTCATGGCTGCCGTGTGAGTGTGCGCCTGTATGTGTGTGTTGGGAAGTCTCTTGGTGTATGTGAATGGTGTGAGTGCATGCACATATGTGAGTATTGGTGTGAATGTGTTGCGTGCAATAGTTTGTTGGGCCAGTGAACCAATATACCAGCCTCACACACAATTGTTCTGTTGTGTAACTAAATATGTCAGTCTTTGTCTCAAGTACTCTTTCTGTTTCTTTCTTTGACTCCCTTTCTGGCTTTGTTTTTGTTGGGACATACAGGGTAACATGATGGATTTGGAGTATTACATATGGTGAGGGTGTGACTGAGGATTGAATTAGTGGTAATGGATAAATAAGGCCTGTCCCAGCCTCACTTGTGAATATGTTCTTGTGTAAATAGATATTCTATAGATACCAAACATTCAGAAAATATGTTGAAGGATGTTAACTTAGATCAAATTAAAGAGATACCTTCAAGAATATATCAACACTTAATAAAGGTTTTCACTGTAAATTGCTGTTGTCATATTTTCGTTTATTTTGCCAATTGTTGATGGGCGCTCTAACCACCACACAACAAGTAGTTTGCATGTTACCCAACTTTATAATTGCAGGTGCATTGCGTTACTAAAGCTAGCTTTTGGGTGGGATATATACGTATATAATATGTTCAACTAGTTAAGTGCAGAGGAACAGAAATATTGCCAGGTTTACTTCCTCTGTTTTTGAAAGTAAATAGTAAATGAATTCACTCAAATCAATTGGTGACACACCACACAAATACAATTTTCAAGGTAGATAAAAAGACTTGCATGCTTTACAATGGCAAGGTCTTGGTGAATATTTTTTTAGAGTAAAGCCTTCTTGGTATATGGTTTCATTAAATTAGATTACATAAATTGTTGGTGCACAACATCAACAATCTATTTTTTTTTAGTTTAAGAGAGCAAGCACATTTTAATGTGTTGGGTGCTTTATTGTGCAAAGACAATGAGGCAGAGAATGACACACACACAAACACACACTTGCACAATCACAACTCTGTTTGAGCATACATAGGCTACAGTGCATTCAAGAACATCTGATGCATGCCTTCGCCTTGATTATGCATAACAGCTCAACAGATGTTGCCACAATCTAAACGTTTTGCTCTTTTGGTTTAAAAGTCAGTTTTCAATTATACAATAAAACAAGACCTGAAATTATATTTAGAGCATCGATTTTTTTACCTGGCTTTTTATTTCAAGGCAATTCTTTTAATGTCCATGTTCACATTCAAAAGTCGGTACTTTTCATTTAAAGTTATTGTACTCTCACCTCATATTTTCCAGGCAACACAAGTAAAAGCAAAAACTGCAGTTTCTTTAAGAGGAAAGAATGTCTTTGAGATTATGAAAGATTAATTTCCTACTTACAAGTCACAATAGCCTTTTAATCCAAGTCACATGTGTAAACCACCATAAAGAAAAGTAGCCTATGTGGGGATGGGGAAAGAAAAAAAATGCAATAAAATTAATGACTTACTTTTTGACCGTCAAAACACTATCTATTGAAAGTATAATATACGAAAGATAAATACACGTCTTCTCATCTACATTTCGTACAGCCTTTGTGAAGCCAACGTTTATAAATCATTCTTTGTATTTTAATTTCGCCATCACAGAAGTAACATATTAAAGAAGCCACACGTCAAAATTACCTCAAAGAGAGTGAACATATGTTTAGGTCGATATGCACAAGAAGGGGGAAGAAAGAAGAAGAGGATTCAGCACATTCATCTGAGTTTAGATCTGCGCAGAAGATACAAAGAAGCACATTGGCCAAAATAATTTTCAATAACGTTAATTGAAAACAAATTTCTTACTAACTTTACATAAACAAAAATATATATATGTAGGCCTATGCACTTTTACTTAATATATGTTGAATTAGGCTAGTAGAAGTATCTTGCACCACTGATTTTTGCTTTTAAACCATGTTTTTAAACCCGTGCGCCTTTAAGAGTGCTCTGCTTGGGGAGGAGCCGAGGAGGAGCGGGATTCAAACATGTAGCCCCGCCTCTGCAGCCTGTCATTGCGGAAATACGAACTAAACATTCAGCCATAACAAAATGGGAGCATCGTTAGACACTCCGGCGCAGTGTCCTCTGTGCAGCGAGCTGACCGGTGACCCTGTTACCCTGAAATGTAACCACCGCTTCTGTCGGCGATGTATCGGGGATCTGTGGAGCGTTACCCCGCAAGGGCCGTACCACTGTCCGGAGTGGAAATGTAAGACGGTTTACCAGACTCTGCCGTTTGATAGCAGCCTGACACGGCCACCTACCGACAGCCAACGAGCCCGGCCTCGCAGCACCGCAGGTACAGATTAAAATGAGTCAAAGTCGTGGCTGAAACCGCGTGATAAAAAGTTAATAGGCCTAATATTATTAATAGGTTACGTTACAAAAATGAACGTGCGACTGTCAGCACACGCTAACGTTAGTTTGTTGGCTAGGTTAACGTAAAGAAAAACATTGTTTATGGAAACGTAGATGTTGCCTGGCATGTCCCCGTCGAACAAGTTAACTTTTGTTATTTTAGTTGTTTGAGAATTAGGCCTACTACCTACAACTTTCTGTAGCTAATTGATTATGTTTAGTTCTGTCGATATATTAAATTAACAAAATACTTAACTTCCTCACCGGAAATTATAGTTTTATGCCTACTACTAGGCTACTAGTTGTTTAAGATTTCATTTTGTTGGCATGCATGAAACGATAATGTCAGGCTTTTGTGGTTTAAATGGTCGATGAGGGCAAAGGTCCAACTACGTGTAGTAGGCCTAGGTTATCATGCAGTTTTACCGTGTTTGGCCAACAACCTCTTGATTTGTCTTCCCTTCTCCCCATTCCACTTTAGATTTTTGTTGTTATTGCACTGTTATGACTGATGCATCATGACTGGCTCAAGCATTGAATTAAGTCATGATTAACTGACAGTTAAGTTAGATAAGGATGCATCGATCTGCTTGAGAATCACCTTATTAAGCGGATCAGTTATTGGCCATGCCATGACCAAACCATAGTAATTACTGGTGTATATAGTATTATGAGTATTTTCACTACCAGTTACATCCATTCAGGTGGCAAACTCAGTCACCCTTAGTGAGCTGAAAAGGAAACATGATTAACTCATAGAAGTAACAAGCTATAGAGCCACTTCTTGTATTGCTTCAAGTGAAACTACTCAGTGGGCAATTCAAGTTGAGCACAGTAGTTGTGCTTGGCAGACCCCAACTTGCAGGTGTTTTTGTGAATTATAATTGTAATAACGCTAATTAAACCTTCTCTCTTACGTCAGTTCTGCTTTATTTGTATTCTGTTTTTAAAGGCACATCCCGCAGTGATGAACAAAGCTCATCTGACTCGTTATTGAGGAGGCCCTCACTTACAAGCCGTCTTCTCGGGAAGAGGAGGGCCTGCACGCCAGTATCAGAGGAACCTGGAGTGAAACGATCAACGGCGGAAGCTCCCCTTGAACACTCCAGGGACACCGAAACTCCATCCACTTCCTCCTCAGATATACCTAAGCAGTCCACTGATGTGGAGCAAACCAAAGAAGTAGTGCACCCAGAATCTACACAGTCTGAGCATGGGGATGGAACATCCTCCAATGACAACTCTGACAGCAGGGCAGCAGCAGCAGCAAATGATGCACAGAGCGACATCATCTCAATCCAGCAGAACCAGGACAAACCGATGGAAGTTATCGTATTAGAGGACTCTGACAACTCCAATGAAGTTGATATATGTGATGCGCCTCTTCTTACAACTCCCAAGAAAGAAGCTGCAGGACGTCTTACATCGCCAAAGACACCTGCATCACCTTCCAACTGGGCTTCATCTCCTGGGGGGGTGTCGACTCCAGATAGGTCTCCTGCACACCATGTCAGCAAGACTCATCTGATACTCAACAAACGTCCTGCTGCTGCTGATCCAGGATCCCAGAGTCGTGTTTTCATCCATTCCAGGTCAGAGAGCAATAATGCCCCCGCTGTGCCCTGCCATTATTGCCCTAAAGCTGTGTGTCAGTCAGCTGTGAAGACCTGTCTGGTTTGCGGAGCTTCCATGTGTTCGGAGCACCTGCGTCCCCACCTGGACTCCCCCGTCTTCCAGAATCACACCCTGGTTCCCCCCGTGGAGGACATTTCTACCTGGAGGTGTCAGGAGCACCAGGAGATAAACCGGATCTACTGCCAGCAGTGTAGTGTGTGTGTGTGCACGGTGTGTACCGTCATAGGCTCGCACCGCAATCACGCCTGCGTCAGCATCAGGGAGGCAGAGAGAGAGCTCAGGGTAAGTGGTGACTTTATAGCATCATGTATAATGTACAATGATTATGGTTACAGTTGAGACCGACATAGCATTAAATATGTGATCTTTTATTTTCAATTATCTTTTGTACATTTTACCACAGGGGAACCTAAAGGACGAGATCAAGCAGCTGCAAGGAGCTGAAGAAGAAGTGAGGAACAGAGTGACTGAACTCACACACATGAAAGAGACCTTCACAGTAAGAGCATAAAGCCTTTTACTTCTACCTAAATAATGCATGTAATTAGGCGAATGGCTCAGAATGACAAAATAAACCTTTTTCTTATGTTGACTCAAAGTAATGCACATGTTTTAACAGGGGGTTTCAATAGGGAAAAAAAATACAATAAACATACTGGAGTTGTTTATGTGTATGAGATCAGCTTATACATTTCTACAGTCATGTGTATCACACGTAGCGTTTTATATCAGACTTGAAAGATAAGAGTTTATGTTTTTTACAGAAATGCCCAAGATTAGAATGATAATAATTTATCAACATTTATTTCTAAGTATGATCTCCGTGGTACATGTTGAATTGTTGAGCGGATAAATCCACATTCCGGATGTATAGGAGTAAGATTGATCAAGTCTTTGAGCAATTGTAAATGATTCCCTATTTTAAAGTAGGTTTGAAGTTCAAATTCCTTGAGAAAACATAATCTAAAAATGTTGACATTTCTTTTCTGTCGGTTGCATGGTAGACCAGTAATTGATCATCAAAGTCCTCTACTGCAATGAGAAAATACTTTCAGGGAATTGAGAGCATAGCATCACATACATTTGAATTGTCTCCAGGGGGTGCTAAGTGAGGCACGAGCAGAGGTGCAGCAGCAGTATGGAGCCATCAGAGAGGCCCTGGAGCAGGAGGAGCAAACAACTCTTAATTGTGTGACCAAGGAGGAGAGCAGGGTCCTGGGGGGACTAGAGGAGAAACTGGGCCACCTGCGGAGTTCCCTGCAGTCCATCCAGAAGGGTCTCCACACCCTGGAGGGGCTGGCTGATGCCAAGGGAGACAAACGCATCCAGGACCAGGCCTTCATTATGGTGTGTTGGATGTTAGCAGACAAAGGTGTTTTATGGTTGAATAAAAGATTTGTTCTTGGCCTATGAACAGCAACACACAGCAATGTCTTCTCTCTCTTTCTCACCTGACAGGAATACAGCAGGGTAGCCCAACTGTAAGTGATTTCCTCTTAACTTCCCAATCTAGTTGCATGAAATCATTGTTTTGTTGAACATGTCAGTGGTTAAATGTTCTGCCAAAAAAAAAACATAGCACTTCTTACACCATTAGCTACGTTCTGCACAGAACAAAATAAGACATCGAACATTAAATGCAGAGAGGTTTTAATAGTGGAAAAAGTCATATTATGTCTATGCTCTGCTCCTTTTCTAGTAACATAGGGAGTGGTTTGGACCAGTTCGAGGCTCCAGAGGAAGTGGACCGGCCCCGGCTGAAATGCCTGAAGAGTTGGACGGAGAAACGGCTCGACACGATTGTCATCACCGTGCCAGGCAAAGAAGTTGACCTCTACCGACTGCTCTGTAAGAAAAGAGCTAAACAAAAACCTGTTAACATACTTTCACTGATGAATCACAGCTCATTAAACCACCAAAGGACTAAATGCATCCTGTTGCCCCAAAGGTGGCATATTCAATTAGCCTTTACTGCTCCTTGTTCTCATCTAAATTTGCCTTTTTAATTTCCTGTGTACAGATGGTACCGCCCTCGTCTTGGACGCAGATACGGCCCATCCCAAGCTTCAGCTGTCTGATAACAACAGGAGGGTGACGTACAGCGAAGCCCAGCAGGCCTACACTGAACAAGAGGCTCGCTTCAGCTCTTTCCCACAGGTCCTGGCCACCTGTGCCCTGGAGGGCGCTCGCTGGTACTGGGAGGTGAACGTGTCTGTGGACGAGGGCCGCTGGAAGGTGGGGCTGTGTGAGGGTCAGATAGAGAGGAAAGGCCAGAAGGATAACTCTCGCCTGGGCTTCAACTCGTATTCCTGGTGCCTGGCCTGTGATAAAAGGAAGGTGGAAGCTCTGCATAACAAGGTGGCGGTCACCGTGGATGCGGACGGGCTGCAGAGGGTAGGAGTGTTCCTCGACTTCGAAGAGGGTATTTTGTCCTTCTTTAATGTGACACCAGGGGGCAGTCTTGCCCTGATGCATTCCTTCAAGCACAACTTCACTGATCCTCTTTATCCAGCATTTTCTGTGTCTAAGACCCACCTGGCAATCTGTGATCTCTTCCAGTCGTAAACTGTATGTTACTGATATTTCAGGGTTAGGGTTACAGAACACATGAACGCGCTGTGCCTTGGAATCTTTTTTATTATGGAAAATGTACCACTAGGTAAAATGATCAGGATGATAGGCGTGTCATACATTCTGTACTCTCAGCAAAAATACTTAAATGTGATTTTATATTATGAGAATGATAAATGTGATTTTATATAATTAGATAACACTGGAATTGAACCACACCAGAAAAGCGGTTTCATTTTATACATATACACAACATTCCAAACTGTGTTACCGTAGTTTTGGTATCATGAGTTCTTATTTCATGTTTGATTTTACATTGTCGGTGAACAAACAAGTAAGTTTTTACACTTTTTGCGGGTCAATAAGAAGTTGATTTGGATAGTATTTCAATTTTAAATGTGTAAAAAAAAATTCTGTAAGCCTTAGCTTGGCTCGTATGCTGACCAATTGTCTTTTTTTAAGGCATTAAAATGTCAACTTTTCAAAAGCAAAGTAAAACCTGTATTATGTCTTGCCTTTTTCACAATTCCTATTTGTATTTGAATAATATCTGTGGCTTCAGAAAATATTCAGACCCCTTCACTTTTTGGACACTGTATGTTGTATATTTAGTTTTAAATGGGTAAAACTGCCATTTTTGCCCATCAATCTACCCTCAATAATGCAAATTTGATAAAAAACAAAAACTGAATTCATTCACATAAGTATTCAGAGTGACCCTTCACCCTTAATTCATTACTAAGTACATCTCTAAGAGTCTTCTTGGGTACATCTCTACAAGCTTTGCACACCTGGATTTGGGTAATTACAGTTTTTCACAATTGCTTAAACACATTTCTTGATAGACTACCTCACTTTTTCAAAACCCTAAACACAAAACGCAAACACAAAATGCAAAATCCTTCACTTCTCTTGTTAAATCACACTTTACCCTCAAAACAGTGTTAACTCTTCACTAAATGGTGTTCTCTTTTCAAATGACAAACACATACATCATATGACTAGACATTCCTAGCACTCATTGAACACTGGTGTGCAGAATGGAAAACACTATAGTATAAATGCAAAACACTATATGAATGCTTTATCAGTAGAATTATGCCTTTGCATGGTCATACACTTTCACCTACAGTAACAACAAATACTTTACAGTTTTTGCCAAATGCTAACACACATGTTGCAGAATTGTTTATTTTGCCATTTCAAACACACAATGAATACTGTAGGTAGGACTGCAGTTCAAGCAATTCAGTGTGTCAGTATAAACTAAGAAACAATTACACTAAAATTAGGCAACAATGTTAAAACAAAAACAGTGTTGTAAGGAATTTGGTGGTTGGATTATGAATAATTTTATAGATACCGCCTCCTGTTTGCCTCTGGCCACATCGCCTCATCAACATCACACTCAATAGCCTTGTTTGAGTAGGAGCCATCTTGCTCAGACCCTCGCAATTATGACGCGCGTCTTGCTGAGCGCACAGCATAAAAGCTGCTCGTCCTCCTGTCGCTCTCTCTCCTCCTCTTCCCCTGACTCTTACTGTTTCAGAAATGAGCTGAGCTCACCTGGGGTGCTAGGGTTTAGACTGATTGGTATTCAATTAGTTTATTTTTTTTTCAAGAAGTGTGTTGGAGAATTTCAAACACAGTGCAAAGCATATATTGTGTTTGTAGGGTTGGTGCTTTGGTTTAGGGCATGGTTACAAAAGTTAGAGGTTGTGATGCTGTGGTCGTAGCAGTCACTTTTAGTGTTTACAGTATTCTGCAAAAACTATATTTGTACCAAAATGTGCAGTCTACTGTAAATCACAGCAAACAGGAGCTCATCTCTGACCCTTCTATAGCTAACTGCACAAACGCCTTTTGAGTTTAGAAATGTGATTGGCAGTGTGTTCTGTGTGAATACCATGAGAGAGAATTCAGGAAGAGTGTGCAAGATATAGAGAATTGTGTGTTGTGTTGCGAAAAATGTGTGTTTTGGAATGAGAATATGAGTCTTAAGGCAGGAAATGTTTTTGGAGTTCAGCAGAATTGGTTTAGCAGTTGGTAAATTAGTTTCAGATTGTGCACATTGTGTCTGATGTTCCAAAAAATGTGTTAAAACAATTGTGAAAAACTGTAATCCTATTCTTGCTGGCAGACAGATCCTCTCAAACACCATCAGATTTAAATACTTGTTTAAATGAGAGAAATTCAGTTAATGATTTTTCCTAAATTTGTAAAAAAAAAAAAAAAAAAAATCGACACAATAAATAGAAATAGACTGTTAATAGAAACACATGTGTCTGCGTGGTGACAGTTGGTGGGCTTAGTTTGAACTTTCACTGCCCCCAAAAGACGTGAGCATTACCCACAACAAGCACTGCCTTTGGCACAAACTCCTTAAGCATCACGACTGATCGCGACTGTTGTTAAATTGCCCTCCCCCTTTCCAAAGTCTGAGGCTCATTTAATCTGACCGGGGGTCTGTGGTTGACGTCACTAACGGGGATCAAAGTGGTGTTTACGAAACCCTGTCTGGATGATAGGTAGAGCAACAACATGCCAGTGGCTCAGGGACACCTGGCCATGGATAAAGATTGATCCAAACTAGTTGGCTTATTGAGAATCCTCAGGATCTAGCATAGTAAATTTACTTTAAGTACTTTTTCATTGTTTAATAATTCCTACATGACGGTTTCCTCTTTGTCAGGCTTTTATTAGGGATAATTTTAGACACTTGCGTCCTCGCAGGTGCACCAGCGCACCATGGCAACAATTTCACACATGCAGCCACACGATCCAAAGATACTTGCAAATCCCCTTTTTCGTTCTTTCTCAGCTGCCACATAAATGCAAGAGGCAAGACATGACGGAGAGGGAGAGAGAGGGGGTGACTTTAACAGTCAGGATAATTAAATTCCTCTCTCCCTGTCCATCTAGTAGTCACTCATACTCAGCCAGGCTCTAAAAAGCTTTTACAAACCTCTTACCATTACATTACATGAGCAAAGGTCTTAATGTAGGCTACAATATGTTGGCCGGGAACAGTGTGTCACATAGTTGTTAAGGAATAAAATGTACCTAATGGAGTATTGAGAGCTATAGGCGGCTTCTTGCATTAAATCAAGGGACGGTAATTCCATGAGCCTTGCATATTATAGAAGTAACTGCCCAACTTGGCAAAAGGTAATCACATATTATTAAGATACCATGGCTGCTGTGGTGAAAGTCCCTCTGTTATTCTGCCTAAAAGAGGTATGCATTTCGGGAATTAGCATGTTGGTGGCTTGGCAGTGTACAGTGATAAATTACTCCAAGGATGTGGCATTGTCTTGCAGCTGAAGAGCCTTTGAGCTACGATGACAATAAGCTCCTGCGGAAATAATCTGTTGAATCGCGGTAATATGCTGTTCCTTTCCATGGGTTTTTTCCTTTTCTCAAAGATAGATAAGACAAGATGGGCATTATGTAAAGATTAGGAGTAAAATGCCAAGCATAAGACTAAGAGGGTGCCATTTGAAGGGTGATTTTCAAATCAATACTTAATTTGAGAGGATCTAGCCTCATCCACCTATTCTGATCAGTTTTATATTAATCGCATTTGTTCGCCTTTCTTCAGTTGATTTATACTGCAGCATTACAGTAAGTAGGTCGCAGTGGCTCTCATTTGCAAAGCTTTCCCGGTGTAGCACTCTCCTCCGGATTGCATGCCTTTATCTCTCATCGCTGTTGTCAGGATGGAAAGTGGAGTGGCATGATACTACAGAGGACAGAGATTTTCAACAGGTGGGCGCCAGCAAGCCTTCCATTTACACTGTCTTCTTAAAGCCACAAAATGCAACTTTTCTGTTTTTGATCAGTGTTTTACCTTGTGTTAGATCGGAGGTAAAGCAATTTCAAGTGCTCTTTAAGAATTGGATACATCGGCACCACTTGAAGCCACCGAACATTAAAAGCCTCTTTCCCTGTCTTTTGTGGAGGTAATGACTGTTGCCAATTCAATATAAATTCTTCCCTGGGAAATGTCAGCCGTTACCTGGGTCAGTAAACGTAGTTCAGTATGTAAAATGGGGCATAGTCAAGCAATGAGACAATCAATCTTCCTTGTAGCTCCAATTTGTACTCTAGAGTCACATGTTCTGTCAATATTCTGCATTAAAAAAATCCAACCATCTAGGGTTTTCTATTTCAAAAGGTAGAATAATCCAGAGTGCTCAAAAACTTAAACGCAATCCTCTGGATAAAAACATACTCTGTTATTTTAGATTTAAATATTAGTAAGAACCTGTAACTCCAATTTAGTGGCACAAACTGGGGCCATTGTCGTTATATAGGAAAAGAGGACAGTTTATCACTTCAAATACTTAACCAGGAAGACTGTTATATATAGCAACACCAAGAGATGTATCAAGAATAGTTTTGACACATTTTCTTCCATACAAATTATTTCCACTAGTTTCACTAATAGAGCCTGAAAAACCTGAGCTATTAGGTAATTGGATAGATGCTAATGTGGGTTTCTGTTCAATGCAATCCATATACTCATTAACAGAGAAAAACTCTTTCTCTAGAGAGGGCATGCATCTGCATTTTTTTAAAGGCCCATCTAGGGACTGGCATTTCAAATTAGCTCTGGCTATAAATGCAGTGGTGTGTTGCATCCGTTTGTGCTACATACTTGTCCCTATACAATTATTTTATCCCACTTACAAGTAATGCCTGTGTAGTTCAAGCTTGAGGTAGCTCATTCCTCCATGTTGTAGAACTTCATTGTTGTCCAGAAGTTATTATAACGCCTAAAACAACCATTATTATTTGCAAGTATTACCAGGGTTTGGCACAACCCACGCACATGTAACGTCATCATGCCTTGTGGCCACACGTCCTGTCGGCATGGCAACAGATGAGCTCAGGTAAACGTGGAGCTTCATGTGTCTGACCCAGTCACCTGCCAGGCTTGGCACAGTCAGTGGAACACTGAGACAGAAAAGGTCATTGGGCCCATTGTGGAGTGACATGCCTGTTCTTTTCCTTCACCCCAGGCAAATCAATTGTACTCTCTACTGTTGCACAGAAAACGCCTCATGACTTTAATGAGCGAGTCTCGGTGTCCGTCTATCGGCCTGCAATCGATTGATTGAATCCAGTCTGATGACAAACATTTCTTACATCAGGCTGTGCCACTGTCCCATGTTTAATATTTTTTTACAGTTTTTTAGCATGAAAAGAAATAAGCACACTGATTGCATCAAGCAAAGTGTAGGCCTAATTTAAGCACTTGATTGCTAAGACAATTATGTCACATATTTTTTTGTCTAATTGTCTATCCCTGGCTGTTATTCAGTAGTGTTGCCCTAGAGCCCATTAACATGTCAGCACATTAATATTAAGAGAAAATAGCAGCAGCATCTGTTTCAAACACTCTGTATTGTCAGCTGTATGGTGCCAGTCTGCTTCCGCCTCCTCCAACCCAGACACTGTATTCCTCTCTCCCCCCATCTCCCAGAATATCTGCAGTGTCTTTACCAATATTTATATATTTATTAGTCCGTGCTCTTTCCGCTTGGCCCCAATGCAGAAGGTCAGAGTGCAGGGTCAGTGGCAAGCAGAGCCTCAGGAGATGTCCGGGATTTAGTGGTGTGTTAGCAAAAAGGGAGTCTTACAGGGAAGACTTACATACTGTCTGGGCAATTATTGTCTTAGTCACATTCCGCTCCCTTTAGCCCTTAAATAACTTTAACTTTGAGAATGCACAACAATCTACATTTGTCTGTAAACGTAATTGTTCCAAAAAAGATTCCTGTTCTTTGAGAGCAAAACATTTTAACCCCCCCCCCTCTCTCATGCACAGAAATACTGTTTTAATTACTCTTTTTCTATTTTAGATGAAGAGACATGGGCATATAATTCACAGGGCTGACCCCATGAACTGCACATAAGGACACAATAAACTGTCTTTCTTCCTGATCAATGAAGGCAATATAACGGAAATTATTTGGTGAATAAAATTGTTTAGCCCCCCGGAGGAAATAAGCTTCCAAATGAAACACTTTTCTTTTGAAATTGGGGTAAACTATTAAATGTAGCATCGTAACAAAAGTGATTAACCTCTACACCACTTGGAAAATGGGTTTCAACTCACAAAGTGCCCCCTCCACTGCTGGAGGCATAGATCTATAAACAAAATTAAGCAATCAATCTTGTGATTGCAGCTGTTCTTTCTTTGGCTTGATTTCCTAAGAGCAGTATCCATTTATTATGCTAAATATTCCTTTACTTGTTTTGAATTCAAAATGTGTTGGATTTATTTCATGATCACAAGGTAAATCAGCTACACTTCACACAGTCAATAAACAGACCATTTGTCCTTCTTTCTAAATTGTTGGCCTCTTTTTATTGTTTGTTTGGCCTTAGTGGAATTGAATAGAACTATTGGCACAGAAGCAGTTCTTGGCTCTAATCTTTATTTTCCAGACAGACACAGCTGGGGCTCTTGATCTCTCTGCTTTCAGCTCTGACTGAGGTTTTGTCTGGTTCCGGCCGAAGTTGCATGGTGGCTCACTGCACACAGAAACAGCACACAAACAGAGCCTTCTAGAGTTTTTAATCCTTTATCTGCCCTGCAACTACAGTGCATGGCCTCATAGTTCATGATTTTTGTCAAAGTAGTTCTAGAAATATGATTTTTCATATTTGCAGAACTAGTATTTCAAAATTCTAATTGTCTTTAAGCCAATGGGATATAAGCTGTTTATCAGTCAGCTTTGGAAGCGCTTGTTGATTAGAGTTGTTACCTTTTCTCCGTCTTCAGTCTTTCTCATACTGGCCGGCTCCAGCTTCATGATTAGCAGAAAGATAAAAATGGCTTCAGACTTCTCACCGAAGAATGTTAGAGATAAGCATATTTCCCAAAGTTTCACACTATTTAAACCTTCAAAACGTGTTGTCATTTAAACCCCCATAAGGTGTTAGAGTGCAACATTAAAGGCATATTATTCAAGTTACAAAAAATCGCCCCCTCAAAAAATTAAAATAAATAACTCATGATAACAAGTGAAAATTAAAATACCGGTTAATGTAAGTATAGGGGTCTCCTGTGAAAATCAACAGGCCAACAGTTCCAGAAGAGAGCATCGACTCTTAGTCAGATTGCAGAAATTACAAGTCTGATATACAGTACACAGTATGGCAAGTCGGTCACAGGCTATTTTTCATTTGGTTTAATAATGTTTCCGAGTGCCATGGTTTTGACCATAGATAGTATTTAAAATTGTTTTAACCCATTTAGCAGGATCAATAAAACAAATGTGCCCCACCACGAAGGTAACTTTAATGCAGGTGATCAATTAAATACTATAAATTATGACAAATACATAAAATGACAACATGGGTCTTGATGGCGAAACGGGGAAACGTGTCATCTCATATGTCTTCCATCTACACCATCAAAATGTCAGCCAGAAGTGCCCCTGACCCCAAAGCAGATGCACAAGCGCTGGACTATTGTAAACGAGGAAATGTTTGACATTTCCACACACAGCAGCTTTGTGACCGGTAGATAAATACTTGACACCATCAATCCTCCTTGGTGAAATCACGCCTTTTTTGGTGCAAACATATTACATCCTCAGAATAATCATCCAACATGTTCATTTCCTCGTTCCTTCCTCCTGGGCCTACTTTCAGTGGCCTGGAATGTTTTTCCATCAATGACGGGGGCTTTACGCTTTTCAAGGTAATTGGTATACTGCAGTTGGAGCCTGTGGATTTACATATTCAGTGAATCAAAATGTTATTATTATTATTTTTTTTTTAATAAACAGTTACAATTCCATTACACAGTTTGCAGTCAGGGTATCTTCAGGTCCAGGTGTCTCAAATGTTAAAAATCATGATTAGTGTATGGGTTGTTTTCTCTTGTCTATGTAATAAGCAGGTCGTTATTTGTGCAAAATGTTATCTCTGTAAAAGAAAACTGTTCTGTGCTATTTTCTAGTGAGTCTCAAAACCCCACAAGTGAAGTGTAGTCTACTCATTAAAAACAAAAACCTCACTGGTATTGTTATTTCTCTCCTTTTTACTTGAACTTCAATTTAGCAATTTTATAAATTCCCTCGGTTCAGAATCTCTGTTTCCCTCTCACAAAGTCATTTGGCTCCTACGAGCTTTCACTGACTGAAAGTGATTAATTCACATCTCACATTCAGTCCCACACCCATGGCGAAATGTGAATCACGTCTGATGTGTCCCTGGGTCATCCGGCTTGTCACATCTGAATATACTTCCCCTTCAGCCCTGCCTATCATTTACATCTTTATTTTAAACCAGTATGACTTTGTATTACCTCAGATGTTTTCAAATGAAACATTTGACATATCATCAGACTTTATAACAATAATGTATCGTTTGCAGACATCATAAAAGTAACTCCTTTTGCCTAGTTTGTTTCAAGATAAGTGTGGTGGGTGGTGTTGTAGTAGGATATTATGATATTCTATTACCAACATAAATCACAAAACAAGGTCGTAATAGAGAAGAATTGTCAATATTTCAGTTTAGACGCTGTAAATGTTATCTATACTGTGTAGCCAAATACAATTCTGTTGTCAGACTGCTCTGACTAAAACATATTGACTTTTTGGTCGATTTCAGTATAAAACCAGACAGCCATTATACACTTGTTAACACACTCACAACCCTGAAATGCTAACATGATGGACATATGCCAAAACACAAGGACAGGCTAATGGTAAAGTCATTTGGGATTAAGTTATAAATATTTGTCCCGAGGGATGTTTTCATCGCTATCAAGCTCATTTCATGGAGGCGGTAGAGAGAAAATGCCTGGGGCTCAGCAAGATTCCTCCTCAGGGAACCATGTGATGGACCAACTGACCAACTCATTAATGTGTTTACCTAAAGCTGAAATACTAAAACATGCTGTGAGTATTTTACTATATGCTACAACTATTTTGTATACACTGACAGCAGTGTATGTACAGTATGTCTCACTGCCAGTTTCTTTTACTGAACATATTCTGTTCATCACTGGCCTGAAACAACATTTTAAATCAGCTGATCACATTGACTTTGCCAAGAACTTCCTCATGTGTAGACAGAGCACTTGAGGGAAGCTTAACACAAGTCAGATGTCCTTCTGTATCCTCGAAGAGCAAAAGGGAAAATTGTATTTATAAAGTATTAATACTATGTATAGTTTATACAGTATAAGGGAAACGCTACCAGCAAAAACAAGCACCGATGATCAGGAATGCTGAACTTCTATATTTCATACATTGGACGAGACGTGGTGATCCCCTGTCCCCAGTTGCAGTTAGACGCTTGACAGAGTCACATTTTCAGCAGGCAGAGTAGAGACATCATGATGAGTGTCAGCCAGGTGTGTCATTTCACCTCTCGCTGGAGAGGCAAGGAAGATACTGTACTCTCAGTCCTCTCTCTCCTCGTCGATGCAACGACCGGCCTGTCGGCAGCATACGGGACAAATCAATGTGCCTTTACATGAGAACATCTTTGATGACCTGAGGTTTTCTGAGCCAATCCCAGCTAGATATCAAGGCAGGACATGAGCCTGATGCCATTCTTCAGTGACATTTGATTTACCTGCTTTAAAATGCAATATGTAGATTTTCAGTATATCTACTTTTGGATTCTAAAGCAACAGAAGGCAAGGCAAGGCAAGTTTATTTATATAGCACAATTCGGACACAAGGCCATTCAAAGTGCTTTACAGGGGCAGGAAATACATCAAGATTAAAATAAATCAAGTATAGAATAGATATTAGAAGAACGAAATAAAAAAAATAAACAGGACTTTAACCTATTTCCGAGGGGCTGTAACCCACTGTGAAAACCTAACAGGACTGTAACCTATTTGTAAACAGGATTGTAACCCATTTAAGGTTTCATTTTACCAGGACATTTAATAAAGGAGCACAATTTTCATTTTACACAGATCCATTATCATGGTGTTGTCACACTTGAAGGTGTTTAATTGTCCCTTCTCATTAGTGATTCAAAGAAAATACCTTTTTTTTCTTCCTTCTGTTTTTCCTGCGTCTGTAGGCTCTGGGGTGTTTGTTGAGGTGTGAACCTTGACAAAAACAATCCTTGCCAGCTGGACTCCTTTGTAATCTGTTTTTCACATTCTACTGCACACTGACATCTCCAGGTGTGTAGATGCTTCACAAATAACTTTACCCAGTCTCAAAGACATTCTCCCAGACTGGTACAAATAATAAATCTCACAACATACTTCCGACTGCACAAGCGTTTGGCCGGTTTGGTTGTTAAGGAGATTCACAAACAAGAATTTTCTGCTAGATGTGCAAGAGGAGTCCCATAAGGCAGAGCAGGGTCAGTGGACGAGCTGGGGAAATGTCAAATAGAGAAAAGTTATAAATGAAAGAAATGTGGGGAATTGATTCAGGCAGGATTAGTTTTAATGAGGCAATTTATAAAATACTTCCACCTCCACCCAAAAAGTAAGGAAAGGGCGAAACAGGCCCTTTATGTTCAGGTATAGCTTTGTCAGATTCTGTCACAGTGTTGGGATCATGCACAAGACGATTTGGGTGAATCCCATACAAAAACGTGTCTTTCTTGAAGAATTTTGTCATGGATATGATTTTTAGACATATATTAGATTTTATTAGATATTGCAGATATTAGAAATTATTGTTATCTGTTAGTGTGACCAAAGTGGTGGACGAACACACCCGCATTGTCATCCATAAAGACGTGCTGCTCGTGTGGCTAAAAACATGCCAGATTATCAGCATTTAGTTACACACTGTTTTGTGCCAGCTGTCTTTCAAACTTTTTGCCTTTATTCTGGTAAAATATTGAATATCTTGGCATTGCCTGTAGTGATACTTCTGTTAATTAAAGGATCTTGTCATATCGTGGTTTGCCCCTCTTAAAAGTAATCATGATTTCCAATTATTGGGCAGATACAGATGAGAGTCACATTGTGAGCACAGTCAGTTGTTTCTCAAGTTTATTTTACCAGCAAAACAAATAAAATATTTAAACAGTGTTGCTGTGCATTCTACAGTCAGACTGTCTGTATGCAGTGCTTATACGTACATGTAGGCGAGAAGATTGCCCACATCAGCTGTAGAATTAGTGCCTTCATATGCAGTATAAATATATATAACACGAAAATATAATATGCAGCAGTATACATAATGTCATACATTAATCTTGGAGGGTGGTGGTCAGTGTGTTCCTGTGCAGCCCTGGTGTATCTAATTGTATGTAGGTGTTACATGGGGGATTTTGATTAATTATAATTACACATGTATATATTGGTTTAAAAGGTCAAACATTGTGGTGATTTTCCAGGCATACATACAGCCTTGTTTGTGGACCCAGTCAGCTGCAAGCTACAGTTACAACCTCTTAGAATTTAACAACAGAAATAATTAGAATCAATCAGTTTTCTAATGAAGTTATCAGCATTTATTGTAGATGAGACCCTGTTGGCACCTCATAATAAAGCAGAAGTAAGCGATATATTTTTGTTAATATACCTGTTAGATCGATCGCCCTATATTTATACAGCAACCATTTATAAAGTGTGCATGGTTCGTAAAACAGGTCACTCCGCTCTGCAGTAGCCTAATCAGCGTAGAAACGTTTCTTATACAACCCTTTATCCAATCAGAAGAGAGAACGCTACCAAAAGGCGGGTCTCTCTGCCTGTGAATGCTCAGAGAGCTGAATGTTTACCTGGATACAATGGCAGAGCAGGTAAAAATAATTCCCAATGTTTGTTTTTGTGGATTTTATCACGTTTTATCATACCTACGTATCTGAAGTAATGCTAGACAACTTACAACTCGAAGAACGCTGTGCATTGATGAGGGAGGGGACTGCTAACTTAAGTCGCTGACAGGAAGTTAGTTAAAATGATCCAACCACTTAATTCTGCTTTAAAACATCCGTTTGTGGCCTATAGTTTCTATTTATTCTGTAAAGCCAGAGGACATCTGACCTTTATGTTTAATATATTATTGAGTCTGATTTGGCTCATTTTGAGTCAGTTACTCTGCCACTGTTGTCAAAGCTTTAAGGTCAAATGCCTCTCAAATGTGAATTAAGCCTATGTTTGGGTTAATGATTTCCTCCTGCATGGAACCAATAAGAGCCAGGTTCTCAAAATAGCCTATAGCCTTTGGCGGAGGCAAAAAGGAAATTTAATTATACTTGAAAGAAGGTACTCCATTGTTTCCATAAGAAGAGCAGCTTTGGTGCTAAATATTTAGTCCGATCACGTACACGCACAATGTGGCAAAGCCTCAGAGACCTCCTTCATATCAAACGACAATTTCCATTTGCTCAATCTTTTTTAATACACCCTATTATGCAATCAGTAGGCAGTGTTTGGGACACATATTTCCAAGTGTTTTTCTAACAGACACCATAAGACACTGTTCTGCTTCTTTTTTCATTCACTTTTTGTTGAATTTATTAAGTGGAAATGTAATTCAGATTGTGTCCTCATTATTATTGGATTATGCGTTCTCTCATTCTTTCCAGGATCGGATAGAGAAAATAATGATTAATCTCAAAGTAAAGGATGCACCAAGGAAATTATTAACTAAACTAAGCATTTGCCCAGTGTTATGGAGGTCAGGCCAAAAAACCTGCATCCAGACAAAGTGGAGGGGGAGAGAGGGGGCTGAATTTAAATAATACTTGACCTTTGTATCCTCCCACTTTAAAGCAACTGTTGGACCAAAGCTGAACCTCATAGGTATTCTCACTGATAAGCAAATGTACAAGCGTCAGCTGACTAATGCTTGTCATGCACCTCTACCCCCTGCCACCTCTCCAACCGCCATAAACTTTATGTGTTTACATGAGACAGAAGAGGCAGCCATCAGGGACCAGTTCTTTATACACGGATCAAATGAGAATGTTGACAAGCAAGAATCTTTCAGTTCATGAAGTTGGTTTGAAATCAGTCTGAAACTGTTTTCAGGTGAACAATTCTTGAATAAGTGAAGACTTATTAAAATGGCTCTCTTTCTTAAGATTGACTATAAAAAGTGTTGATATGAATATGATTTTAGATTAGCAGATTATTGAGGAATCACTCTGATCTGTCGGTGTATTATCACTATTTTTCATAATGAATAATTCCCTATACTGTATACATGAAATAAATAAGATAAAATAAACAAATGTACACATTAAAAGAGCACAACCAAATGTGATTTGATATACTGTAACTAAAAATAACAAAAATTATATTTGATTAATTATTGTAAAATAGAACTTCTTAAATGATTAACAGCACAAGTAACTTTCCTGAAAATTGTTTGTGCAATTGAAGCGGATTTTAAGGACATTTTTGTAGGTTCGTCTTTTTATAGATGGTTTATGATTATCACCCAAATGTTTCTTGCGCATCCCTCCACCAATTGGTTTACTACATCGCTGGTAGTCAGATCACATTCACTGGTAATATGTAACTGTTCATGAATGTATCACACTACGTAGTTCATTGCTGGTCATGTTATAGTACTTACCTCATGTAACTGCAATAACATGATAGCAACTCCATGTGTCTTTATGTCAAAAAAGAGCACACTTTTATTCAAAATAACTCTTACCGTGTTCAACAAATCAATCCTCAAACTACTTTCAAAAGAATCAAATCAGAAAGGGATTAGAGAGTAAACAGGAGTATTTTAGCCTGGTAATCACATTAGCCTAAATTGGTTGAGCCAAATTTGAAGAACAGGGCTTTTAACTGTTGTACTCTTGATAGGGTAAACTGTATGGGTAACAGCCACTTGAGACAATGTCTCCTCTACAAATACACTAGAAATAACCTCAGCTCTCGCTCTCTCCAGATACATCTCTCTTTGTGGTGTGCAGCTTCTGCTTCAACGCGTCCATCTACCTGCAGTGCTGGCGTTATTGGCTCTGGACCGTATTGACTGATTCTTGCTATGTTCTAGGCATTCACTCTCTTCTGCGATATCCCGCAGTCCTTCTGTTGTGATCACTGCTTTCAGTTTTCTAAGCCTGCTGGCATCAAGCCCAATTAATACATTCCTTTAAATATACAGTATATTTTTTTCATCTCGCTCATAAAAAAAGCACATTCTGCTTTCTGGAGGCAAGGGAGGATTAAGGGGATACTATTTTTAATAAATGTTTAAGGCCATATGTTTAGCATATGCAAAGGCTATGTTGTGCCTTAAAAACATCCTGGAATCTTATGACTTGAAGCGAGATGTAGCACAGTGGGAGACTTAAAGACTCATGCTCGGAGGGATGTCTAACACGATTAGCTGAAGAGGTGGGATGCCTGTAAGGGAGCTGTTGTAACGGAAGGTGTGGTAAAAGGAATTGGTCTACTACTTCTCTAAAATGATCACAGTGGGGAATGTTTTGTATGCTCTTTCAGAAAAGGGTAGCAACGACACAAAAATGTGGATCTTATAGTCCACATTTTCATGATGCAATTGAGTGGTCTTGAACCTGATTTTCTTGTGCTACAGGAAATGTGTGTGTGTGTGTGTGTGTGTGTGTGGGTGGGTGGGTGTGTGTGTACATTTGAGTTGAGTAAAGGGGTGTTTCGTGTCCTCCCTCTGTTTTTCATGCCTGCAGCAAAACGCAAAGCAGTGAAAGTCAAAAGACACTTTGCTTTCTTGACATCTTACATAACATACAGAGTACTCCATCTGGTTTATATATCACTTCCCTTTTTTTCATACACAGTAATCAAACACCTTCTTCCAGACTATCTTATTGGGGGTATAAAAAAAAATAGGCAAGGGGGAAATTTAGTTTTTGGATTCTGAAACCTGACTGGTTGCTGTAAGGCGGGGATGGAAGAAGAGTGTTGTTTGTTCGACAGGTTTCAGTGTGGGTGAAGACAAAGTACACATGCCAGGCTAAGGCATGCCCATGCCCTTTCTTGGAGCCCATATTTTCTCCATCAATGCCAATATCCTATGTCAAGTCTGCAGGTAAAAAATGAGAACGCATTAGAAAATGTTACAATGAACAAAATGAAAGTGCCTCAAAACCCATAAATCAGTCAGTAGCTAATCTTGTCAGTACTGGACTATGTGGATATTATTCACACCCACAATCTACCATCTACACTTCAGCTCTTTAGATGTTTTATATCACCACACTCTGAGATTCAGCTGATGAGCTCAACGCTATGACTTGTACGTCATGAATGAAGGTTGGACCTCTTCGTCAGTTAGAAGAAACCTGCCCACCTTACTGTATATTTATAAAGCACTTACTAGGAACACAAGCAATTCATCTCACCACTGCTTTAAGAGACCCTAAGAGTGCCTCATGTCAGACTTTAAGATTTCACCAGTCAAGCACTGACTATTTGTTCACCTGCAATGCTTATATCTCAGAGAGGTGTATTTTAAAGGTTCTGGATTAAAGTGCTCTCTTTGGGTCATCCTATCATGTGGAAAAGGTTAACTAAATTACTATATTTTCTTTCCTTAAAATATACCCACACATATTTGCTCTTCTCACACTACCCTATCCACCCATCTAACTATCCTATCTCTCACTAAATTGCCATGCTTGCCATTCACTGCCAACATTCACCCGCCGCTTTTATCGGCCCCTCTCAAATTTCACTGTTTCCCTTGAATGTCCAATAAACTGATAAACCACTGAGGGGTGGATGTCCTAATCGTGCAGGTGCATGGGGGGAAAACGCTACTGAGCCTTTTTTACGATATCCCCATATAGGTTATTCCCAACCATGACTGGGATTATAAATGAACAAGACCCATCTGGTGTGTAAAAATAGACATTTGAAGGTAAAAATGGAAAGTATAACATGACGTGTAGACTTGCTTGGCTATATTATGAATAGATGGAGATATGAATATGAATATATAACATCAACATCACACCACTTGTCAAGTCTGTTTTGTGTGAATGAATCTGGTATTTTGTGATTTATTGCTCAGTCGGAAGTCATTTTATAACTGTTCTGCAAAAGAATGACACCAAAAACACTCAAATGAAATTAGCTCCAATTCCATGTAAATATTTACATTCTTCATACACTCTTTTTGTTCAAATGTTGAGCTATTTTACTGTTGCAGACACATTCATTCTCCAGCCAGGCTATAAAAGATGCATCAACAAATATTGCCTGCACTGAAATGACTCAAGACTGAGGAAAAACACATCAAAAATTCTGATAGACTGTTCAGCCGCAGATCA
Source organism: Hyperoplus immaculatus (assembly GCA_949357725.1). Lineage (NCBI taxonomy): Eukaryota > Metazoa > Chordata > Actinopteri > Uranoscopiformes > Ammodytidae > Hyperoplus > Hyperoplus immaculatus. The sequence continues at coordinate 10,357,734 of OX442354.1, forward strand.
GAATTGAAAGGCTGTGACTTCTCTGGGGAGGAGAGTGTCAATATAGGCTATAATATTGGACTGTAGAAAGGAGCTGAAATCAGAATACAAGAGTACAGATAAGGTGTTATTTTCATCTGGTAAAAATGTGTCAGAGATACTATAAGTAGAATCTGATTCACTTCTACCTACACGCCTCTATTTACGCACGGAATTGTAATGTAAAGGCTCATTTATGCTCCAATTCCGTGCGAAAGACGTACGTTTACAACGTCATATCCGTCACTGCCCTCATACTTCCATGCGTCCTTTATGTTGGAATCGACATTAAGCAAATCAACCATTAGTGGGCAGCAGCGCCGCTCAGAGTAAATGTTACTCAAATAGGAAGAAGAAGAGTCAAACAGTGAATTAACTGGAATAAATATTTTATTATAGGTCCATGGAAGAAACAGCTTTAGCGATATAGGCCTACTACCGTAGCGATGTAAGAGGCTAAACTAGAGGCTGTATTATAGACAGCAGGGGTCTGTGAGGACATTAATCACAACATGTCAAACAAACTAGTCTCGCACGGACCTCCAGCACTTCTCTATTGCTGCCGTCAGACTGCTGTCTAGCTGACATTCTTCCCCGTGCGATCCCCGCTCATGCTGCTTTGTTGAAGTTGTATGTCTGTGCCCCGGCCGTGCAACTACATAGATAAATGTGAATGTAATTTCGTACCAACTCACAAAAACCTCTCCTCAAAAGTTAAGACATTTTCTAAAGTATTATATATTTAGTTTGTTTTTGTAAACAAATGTACAGTAAGTAAAAGTGAACTGTTGGCTATGCGCCCCCCGTGATCTTCGGTAGTAATGCTCCGTCCTGTCCGTTTGGTACGCATCCGCAAGCTTGCAGGATACGTGCAGAAATACGGACGTAATGTACGCAGAGTACGGACAGAAGGCTCCGTATCCGTATGCGTATGTAACGTAGAGCATAAATGAGCCGTCAACATTCCATGTTTACGGTCATGCTTCTGAAAATAAAATCTGAATATGGCCTGATGAGTTTAAAGTCAGAGTTATAATTATCATAACTGGCCCTAATCCAAGTTGCTTCTTGTTTGTGTGTGTGTGTGTGTGTGTGTGTGTGTGTGTGTGTGTGTGTGTGTGTGTGTGTGTGTGTGTGTGTGTATTTTATTAAAGAAAATAAATTAAAAAAAAAAAAAAAAATTGTCTTTTGTTTTTGTGTAGTCTATGAATTACGGTAGAAACAATTCGATGTGCGCCCTCGTGTGAGAGCATGTTATTACGGTATTGCCTTGGTCCCTTGGACTGTTTGCTGCTCCTTGGTTTGTGAAAGCACGGAGCTCGAGCTCGGCGAGGAGGCTCTTTCTGCCCACTCTCTGTAATATCGGCTAACGTTACACTCTGAAGCAAACTCAGAAGACCACTCCGCCTCCCGCTGTAAGTTATACATTTATTCTGTGCTTTTAAAACATCTTTAATAGGCTACTGTCTTTTTCAACGAACGACAATTTTACTTTAAGACGCTTCAAGCCATTTTTGTTGTGCCTATATCTGTTAGCGCCTTGAAGAGTTCAATAAGTCAGAGCCTAGGATAGACTGTTTTTGAAAGACACCTTTTGTTTAGTCATATTCAGGATTGGTCTGTCGGAGCAGCAGTTCATGTGGATTTTAACGCGTATCTTCACTAATAGATAACACTCCTTAGTAATTGTCCACTTTTTTTAATTGTTTAGCTTCATATCCCTGTTAATGGCTGAGCTGCTACACCCAACCCAGCACATGTAACGTATGCAAGAAAATTAACTATACCAATTACTCAGTCAAAACACCTGAAAACATGGTCTGAAATTATTATTAATATGATACAGGTGGGTAGGCCTGTTTTAGAAGTCTACGCTGCTGGAGATAACCAACACAAAAATAACAGTCCGCCCTTAAAAGAATAAAACAAGTTCTTCATAAAAAAAAGGTGAATGCATGGAATAAATTATACGTTTTTAAAAGAAGGTGGCAGAGCTGACTGCTTAATAGGTGAAAAGTGGATTAACTGGTGTGGCAAGGAAGCCAGAGCCAAATTTCTGGATTATTTCACAAAGGACATGCCACCATGCCAGACGTATTTATCAGAAGGAGGAGGGGAGACACACACAGTAGTGCACTGTAATGTTTATAAAAAGAATGAGGAGGTTGTGTCAGTCTACACAGCTTTCCCCCCATAAAATAGACCTTCATTGCACGAACCAAATCAGACTATCTGCAAAGGTATTGAGGTGTGATGAAATGGTTGCCGCTTGATTCTTGGAAGTGATGGATGGATCATTCATGGGTTCAGGTTTGAGTTTGCTGTGTCAAGACTTGTCCCAGGTGTAATTCAGCTATGCTGCAGCACTCTCAGAACATAGAGTCTACATGTTGTCAGAGATGGGAAAAGAGCTATAAATTACTATTGCAACATTTTGCAGGGGAAATCTCATACCAATTTTTAATCAGGATTGTTCACTGGATGACCAAAATATAAGCTTAATTTATTCCCCACTCTTCAACTACTTAATTTTGTTAAGTGTTTTAGAAGCAAGAACAGACAAATGAACAGTTGTATTTTTCCTTTGAACTGACACCACTGCTGAATACATGCTTGTGTGTCATCAAACAACACCTTACTAATGATACTGGCTTGGGTCAAACAGAAACCATGGACATGAAGGAAGCAACATGTTGGCCATTACGTTCTATGCCTCGAAATGAAAAAAATGTCACATCAAATGACACGAGATTATACCCCTCTGCATGAGGCCTTGTAAATTGCTTATTTGTTCCTTTTCATGTGTCAAGCCCCATTCCCATGGCAGCAGGAATTCGCACTGGTTTCCTTTTATAATCAAGAACCAACATGTCATCCCAAGTCTCTGGGCGGTTGGTAGGAAGGATTTTAATTGGAGAAAGAAAAGGGGAAAGAAACAGGGCTTCATCCATCGTTCCCTGTGCATATGGTGTCAAAGTTTTTGGCTTTGTGGCAAATTAAATTTTTTTTGTATGAAGCGGGCAGCAGTGGATGTCTGTTGAAGATACTGTGGATTCACTGCTGTAGCCGTCAGCAACTTATTTTTTATTTTAGGCTGTGTACGTGTACAACAGCATCTCTGTCCTTAAACAAACAAAATGATCAACCCATTACAGTGTTTCCCGCAGGATTTTTTTCAGCAGCGGTGCTCTGGCCCCGAACCCTCTAGTAGGCCTTTCACACCGCCGCAAAATCGGCACTAGTTCTGGGCTAGTTCGGAGCTAGAAACAGTGTTTTGGTTTCACACCGCCAGAGAGCCTGCTCCGGGCTGTAAAAACTGGTTCAACTCATACCCCAGGATTGAGCAGGGTTTGAGAAGAACTGCTTGCGCCAGCGGCCGGGGGAGGGATTATCCTGACCAACCAGACCAACTCAAACCTCATGCCCGCCATATTTAAAAACACCACTACTACGAGACGTAAACACAACATAATTACCGAACGTAGCGATCAAATTGACCGGCGAGAATACGCTGTATGGGTCCTGTTTGTTTAGGAAAGCAAAGCGAGAGCCAACACGTGTAAAAATAAGACGTATTCGCCGATGTTGTTGTGCTTAAAGCTAGCGGTAGCTTTAGCGTTAGCCACAAGAGCAGCGGCGTCGGGCGACGTACACACACGTTTACAGTGACGTCATGACGTTGCTCTCTTGCCGGCTCCATGGCTGTCTCCGGTCGATGTGAAACCAACCGGTTCATAACTGGGATAAGGCTGTAACCAGTTTTGAACTGACCCCAGCACCAGCCTGGAACTGGCTCATGGTTCTTTTTGGTGTGAAAGGCCTAGGGATCCGGGGGCATGCCCTCCCGGCCGATTTTTTTTTTGTACCCTGTACATTGGAATCCATGAATCTGGTGCATTTTGAGAGGAGAATATGCACTTACATCCTATTCACACAGTCCTGTGTATTACTGTAGATAGGATTATTGGTGTTGTAACTTTGCCTTTTGTGTCTTCATTTACAGATTTTGACATTTTTGTATAGAAATTAATATTTAAACAAAAAACTTCTTACTTTTGTAACCATGCCCTAAACAAAAGCACCAACCCTACAAACACAATAAGTGCTTTGCACTGTGTTTCTCCAACACACTTCTTTCAAAACACTACACACTGTTTTTTACACAAGACACATTGTTCAAAAATGAAATCTCCTGCAATCTTGGGCTAAACACCTCTCAGGATGTACCACTGCACCCTCTCTCTCTTGTTCTCCTTGCTTCTCTGTCACTTCTCTTTCCTCCCTTACTTGGTCTACATGTATTTTCTGTAATAAACTTGAGCATTTAAACAACAAGCAAGAAATGCTATAAATCGTATTTGTTTCCTTCAAATTCCCTTATATACATGTATTTGTAATGTTCAAATAATATCACCTTGCATTATGAATTCAAATCCAAAAGAAAATTCTCATTAGTTTGAAAATTTGCTTCCCTAATTTGCTTTACTAACCTCAGCTCCTCCATTGTCCCCGTCTGCCTTTCTTTTTCACCCAGCTTTTTAGACTCATCTGCAAATGTAATATATATTATTTAACTATGTATATATACATTGTGCACAGTGCATCCCTTAAGAGCTTGTACCAGCCTTTTAACCTCTGAGCCCTAAGCCATTTTTGAGATGTTTTGGTTCGCTTGGATTTATTCTCTTATTAAGATTGCATTCATCACCCCTATAATGCATAGCTGTCAAGCTATCATTTATTTGGGTCACAACCTGGACTATCAGAATATGTGTGCTGCAGTGATGTCGTTTGAATGTAGGAAATTATCAATTAGACAGTAAAAAAAGCAATAAATATCTCACAATTATTTATTGATATGACAAAAAAAGGCACATTGATTAAGCTTGTTATTGCTTAAAACACTTCTTCTTAGTCTTGGGAGTCAAAAAGTGATGAGAAAATTCTAAAATAAATATAAGTTATACATAATAGAAACTATTCATGCTCTTTTAAAAAGTCCATAGGCTTTTTCCCTGCATTTATGCTAATGACCACATGCTTACAGGCGATTAGCATAAATCCCTAACTAAAATACGCGATGAAAACGGATTATGGCAATAAAGAACAACATCGGATCTAACAGTATGGATTAATTTTTCAAAGTTCCCGAAATTACCTAGGCTACAAGCTCCTGACTGGATATAAGCTCCTGTAAAGGCTATGAGTGATCCAAAAAGAGCGACAACACACACACGCACACACACAAACACACAATGTAGTCTACTAGAGGAAAAACGGAACGGAGGTTGCGGTTTATAGATAAAATAAAATAAAATGATGATTGGGCTCAGAGGGTTTTTAACACTAGTGGTCATGTAGCGACACATTTTAGCAACTTACTCTCTCTCTCTCTCTCTCTTTCCTTCTTTCTTCGCTCTTCCGCTTCACTCGCTGCTAGAATCAATGTAACTTTACAACCGTGTACTACTGCCAACAACTGCCACACTCGCTGTTAGGTTATTTTTCTTCTTTGATGTTGGCTCATGTGTTGGCTACGTGATGATGTGCCGCGTGTTGCGCAATTTACGTTACGCGCTGCCCATTTTCTAAAAGGAGCTACGTACCAATAAAAAATAGAAAATGAGGAGCAGAAGGATTTTAATAGCAGAAAATACAGCAGCGGCGACGCGTTATTACAGTTAATACAGCAGTTTCCCGCACGTTCACACAGCAGCGGCACGCGGTCAGCAGCGGTGTCCCAATGGACTCCACCAGATTGGATGGAGAATCAAAGTGGTCTCTCTGGAGCTGTAAAGGCTAAAATGTTTCTTAGAGAGTTAAAGTTGTAATCCGTCATTTTGAGTTATGTTGATTCTAGAGGCAGCTTTGGCGGTTAGATGTAATTTCTGGCTCACCCCTTGGACCTCATATCCCAGAGTTCCTTTCCAAACCAAACAAAGTAGACCGTATGACGTCATCACTTGCAGTCACTTAGTTTTTTTACCTATTTTATTTATTTCTGGTCCAGCAGTTGAACGTTGTTCTTCTTTCTCTGTGTGTCTGCCATTGTGGCTCAGAAGTAATTAAATTTTTGATTTTAGAGCAGTAAAGTCACCACACATCTTACTATGTATCAAAGCTGCAAATACAAGTGCTTTCATCAGTGGATCATATCTATCTATCTTTGTTATATAGTAACTGAACAGAACATTAAATAGATGCACATTAAATAGATGCACATCTATCAGAGTACAACTTTAAGCGGCAGCATATTGTACAGTATGTAGATGGTTATGTGTCGGGTTATGTGGAGAGGCACTTAGCAGGGAATGACACTGAGCACTGCCCTGGGGAGTCCCACAGGTCTTTCACACACTCTCTTGGCATGTTGCATGCTGGGTAGCAAAAGCAGATGGTGACCTTTTTATGTAGTTTTCACCCCTCAGTGATTCATTAACACATCAGTTTAAAACTTACACAACGAGCTGTAATAATTATAAGTTGAATGGTTATTCTAAGGCAAGCATACTTGCACATGTCAGGCCATTGAGAGTGTGAGGGTAATATGTATGTATTGGCGCTTTTTCACCGCACATGTAGCTCGACTCGACTCAACTCGACTCGGCTCAACTTGGTTTGGTAGCAGCACGGGTCGTTTTCCACCGCAAATAGTACCTGCTGAACGTGGGCGGGGTCGTCGTAAGGGGCTGAAAGCCTACTGCGGAGCAAAGTAGCAAAGCAGAAATTACGAGCAGTTGTTGCACTATTAACTGAACCAACCCCCAAAATCACGGAGGAAAAATGTTTAAGAAATACCCCCCTTGTATCTGTTTGCTAAAAGAAGTAGAAGAATATTGCTACGGGCCATTAAAAGGGATGGTTGTTGTCCCGATGTGTGACTCTGCCACACAGTCAGCTGTAGGGATGCGTCACGTACATCCCTATGCACGTAAACACGGGCATGATAAAGTTGACTGTTTAGTGCTTGTTTCAGGATACGTGTTTTCAAATGCAAGCCGTGTCTCAGCCTGAATATTTTATTGAGGTAATCAGTTCAGTCCGAGGCTTGTAATGTAATCGCTCGCTATCATGTCTGTCCCAGCTGGCTATTTAGCCTAGCTGCTAGCTGCCCTACATGTCTCCTCTCGTATGTAAGTTAGTAACTTCCCCAACAACCAACACTGGGTGAGCTTAGCGAATATATGGAAAATAAATTCGGATCTGTGATATAAATCAAATGAAAGAGAGCCAGAGAAGGCTGCACGCGGCGTAAATACACTCAAAAGTCCCGGAGAGTTGGGGAGAATAAACAACAGAATGAAGCCACCGATAGTCTCTGGCCACTGATTGGCCAGACAATAGTCTCTGGCCAATCAGTGGCCGGCCGTCTGCCGACGTCACATTTTAGCATCGGCTCAGCTCGCTTGGAACCTAGAGCGAGGCGATACCAAAAAAGCAGCCGCTACCAGGTACCAGGTACCATGAAATTGCGGTGGAAACGCCAAAAATGCGAGTTGAGTCGAGTCGAGTTGAGCTGATACCATGCGGTGGAAAAGCGCCATATGTGTGCCTTGACTTGGTCCTACTGCCTGGTGTGTCAGTGGATTACCCATAGGCTTTAATAATGACCCTACAGCAGATGTGCTTCATTTCAAATGGACAAGATTGAAGAAGCTACGACCATATGTTGCTTTTTCAGTCTTTGCCATTTTATGGCAGCAATAGTATTAATCCTGAGATTGTTTCTTCTGCTGTAGTTTTCCTGATATTCAATGCGGGCCTCTAGCTGTGTGATCTTGCCGTCAATGCTCTGTGTTAAGTTAAGCAGGCGAGTGTTATCGTCTTCCAGATGAGAGATTATTGTCTCTGCCTCACTGGTTCTGGAACCTAGTTTAGCCACATCTGATTTCAGTGAGTCCAGATTGTCTTTAATGGCAGTCACATCGTCTCCCACCTTTTGTATTTTCTGTTGGATATCTTGATTCATGCTGCGGATTTCTTGCAATATCTCAGCGTTGACTCCAGTCGCCGTGCTCTCCATGTCTGCGCTGCTAGTAGCTACTATGCTAGCTGGAGACCGTGTCAGGAATTCGCTAATTGTCGGACCGGAAGTGTTTTTTGCATGCGTCTTTTTCTTGGGGCTCATGAGTTCAATCTCTCAGGCAACCTTTACGAGTAGAAAATATCAGATTTGGCGTATATTATTTAGCCAATAAAGTTGAAGCGTCAGTGCCTCTTCAGTACACTGCCGTTCCTCGCCGCATCGTCACCGGAAGTCCACTCCAAATACTCCTTCTTGAACATTAATGATATAAAACTGTAATTAATTAATGAAATACCATTGCTTTGAAGACGAGCTCTTCATTACTCGGAGCAGCAGGACTTTACAAAGTTACCAATAGTGTTTTAGAGTAGGTGCTCCACATCATCTAAAATAGAGACTGCTGTATTTGACTAAATTATTACAATTTATTTAAAAAATAATATAACTAAGCAAAGTCCACATATTTAATGAGTGAGGAGATAGTTATAAGTAAATATATTTAAAAAAAAGTGTTATCAATAAAATAATTTTCACAAAGTTCTGTACTGCATTATAGTTGTATCATGACTGTATTTAAATCGGATGGTTATTGCTGGTTTTAACAGGAATTATGACATTGGCGAGGCATGAATGAGCAATATGTTGTTGCTATTGAAAAGTTTATTTTTCTTCCAAATAGATTTAAGTCCTGCTGTATAAAAAAACAGGCTATTTTAAGGGAATAAACTGAAGCTTATCTGACCAGGAGACAAAATGCAACCTTTTTCCAAACTAGATACCTATCTCATCTTGTTTCAGCCATCCTGTGCAGACATTGATTTGCCGCTGGCTAAGGTTGTTTCTATGTAAACTCAGCTGAGCCCCCATGGTATTTGTGGTGCACACTAAAAACCTGATTTGCAAGCTGCATGCGTACATTGCATTCACATTTACCAGGAGGCAGCTTTGGCATATTTGCAGATGAGTTAACAATATAGAGTCAGTGTGACAAAAAAAATTCTGGATCTGGACATAGTTTCGAAATAACAGTGTTTTACTTATTTTAATATTCAGAGCGAAAACATGTAGTACATGAAGACAGACCTACTATTATATATAGTGATAATTTGATTTACTGGCCATGGCCTTACTGTCCATTCGCAAATGTATGTATGCATATCTAATAATTTAGTTTATTTACTTAAATAATTGTGATCAATTTAGCTTTTAGGTAAAATAAATTACTTCTGTGGGCTATCAAGCCAAGTCCACCCCCAATTCAAGTAAAAAAGCTGTCTGAATGACCTTTTTCTGGGAGTCTAATATGGCTTGAATGAGTTTCGGGGGAAAGGTTGTTTGCCCTTCATCAAACGCCTTATACACACACGCACATGCACAGCAGCAGTTTGTAAAAAAGTCCCGCTGCAAGTCTTGGGCCAGATGCACCATTACCCACTCGGTGACATGTACTTTATTTAGTCCTGTCTGGCTACTTGTGCAGAAAGCTGTATCTACGACTACTGGCAAGCTGCATGCTTTGTTCCGTCTCGTCAACAAGGAAATGACACGAAGAGATGAAGTTAATAATTTGCATGATTGATTTCTTTGGAGCATTCTGATTAGAGGTTATTAGCATTTCTTAAGTTTGCTTTATATTTCCTGCAGACAAGAGGAGGGTTGAAGTTCTTTTGTTGTAGCATGCCGTGTTCCAAGTATTGACTTTCTGTCACAGAGGACCTTATGGTTTGCGCTTTGTCTGCAGTGTGCTATCATACTGGACAACCAATCACACAGTCTTGAGTAGTAACAATAATTGTATTTGCCTGTGTGGGCATGATTGCAGCTGTGATTGTGGAAGGGCTATCCTTACTAGGGCCCGACCGATATGGATTTTTGGGTGCCGATGCCGATTATTTTCTGAGAAAAATTAGGATAACGATTAAATGGGCCTATTATTATTTTTTAATCCCATAAATATATATTGAAAAAAATTACCTTTTTGAACCCTTAAACATATATAAATACTTGTTACTGTCAATAGGTGTACAGGAACTTTTTATTCATTGAATAATAAATATTAATATGAACATGCATTATCTAAAAAAAAAAAAAAGTGTTACAAATATGTCTAAAGTGACATGATGCATTTTTAAACTCAGACATTAAGCATTTTATGTAACTGCACCCAACCCTCTGATACTCCCTCCCTCCAAACATCAGCATCTCAGACTAAATAAACTCATTCAAAAGTCAACTCAAAACTCACCTCTTTCAGAAAGCATAATTACACCGGACTCCACTCCAAACCTTATCTTTAATTTGTCTGTATTTTGTTTTCTTTTTCTATAAGTATGATTTTCTATATGTTTGCTGTAAAGTGTATTTGAATGATCTCCAATAAAGCACTATATAAATTCTATATAATAACTATAATAATATCAACTACTATACAGTCAAGAGTTGACCAATGACTCTGCTATTGGTGTCAGGGGGAACTGTCAAGTGTGAATTAATCCAATGTATTACAACACACCTGCTGCTAATATGCTATAAGGCTACCTCCAGGGCAGCAATGCATCTCACTCAACATGATTGCTGGAATATAAAAAAATCGGCAAAAAATCGACGGCCATTTTGCCGATGCCGATTTTTCGGAGATGTGCTATAATCGGCCGATTAAATCGGCCGGCCGATATATCGGTCGGGCCCTAATCCTTACTGCCTATCGATTCAAGCCTCTCTGTCATTGCATCAAAAGTGAGTAGCACAGAAACAATGACAGTCTGATGAGGAGCTGTAATGTGTTTTTGTGTTATAGACAGGGGTGCACATAACTTTTTTAGTAAGTTACTCAGGTGAGTACCAGGAGATGGGGTTTGGTACTCGCCCCATATGTAGCATTGTTTTAATAAATGCAGTCTTCCTCACTGTCCTCCTCAGTGTCTCCTTCACTGTCCTCGGCTTCAGCTGCTTGTGTTGTAGATGATGAACTTCCTACAGTCACTGTTATCACTTGTAGCCAGCTGCATTTTAATGGCTGGCAATAGTCTTGATATTTTTAACAGTATTTCATGCCTCCATGCAGATCATCTGATGTTATGAAACTTACCCAGTTTCACAAAGGAGATCCCATTTTCAATACACAACTTCTTAAGCACAGCAGTGTTCTTTGCTCAACCTTTTTGTAAATAAAACTGTAGAAGCTTGACCACGCAGCGATTGAATGTCTCACAGTAAGGAACGTTGTGATCAGCTAATTTTGCGCAGTTCTCCAGTGTGTGCGCAGTGCACAGAATGTGGACAAGGGAGTCTCCAACCGCAGCCAGCCGGCGTAGTTTTGGCACAATTCTGTTGTACACACCGACGTTGACAGCAGCCCCGTCCATGCACACAGCGACCAACTTTGTCGTCCAGTCATCCAAGCCTGCATCCTGAAAAAGCTTCACAAGCCCGTCTGTTATTGTCTGCGCGATTCGGTCGGCATCCAGTTCAATCAGCCCTAGAAAGTCAGACGTAAACTCTCTGTTGCTGGACACGGACACAATGTAAACGATCTCCTGCTCGGTTTTTGTGGTGTCCTCCGATCCATCAAAAAGCAGCCCCCAAAATTCAGCCGACTTCAACTTGAGCCTTAACTCAAGATTATGGTTCGCGCGATGGCCTCCAATTATCCGTGTCCCCCCTTCACGTGAGTGATATGCGCACCCGACATTTACTACTACCCACTTCAGTAAAGGAATATCCTCGGCATAAGAAGACATGGGACGTGCATGTTTAGCTTTAAGAAAGGCCAGGAGAAAAACATTGCAAAGGGCTTGACGCTGTTCTTCATTCAACTTGTTTCGCCATTTAGCAAGTGGGTGAGTGGATATTTCTTCTTGGCTAGCTTGTTTATTCGCGATAGCTTGTGCAACACTAACGTGCTCCTTGCTCTTTTCATGTTTGTCGAATAGTGGGTGGTTGAATTTTTTTGATCCTATATAAAACGCACCTGTTCGGTCTGCTTGCTGTGGTTTCAGTGCGCTCATCATTCGTTTCGAGCCACGGCAAATCTTGGAGCCACCTTTCGGAAAAAACTATTTTCTTCTGCCTTTTCTTTGCAAGTGGCGTAACGCCAAAGTAGCTGCTCAATGTATTTTGTTTTTTCGACATCTTCCATAGCAGTCTACTCTATTGAGTGGTGACAAGATACACGTGTAATTTTGTTTTGATGACCTTATGTTTAGTTACGCAAAAGCGTGGTAGTGACCCAAGTGACGTTACGCATCCCTGATTATAGGCACGCATGCGTACTTGCGTACCAGTTATGTGCACCCCTGGTTATAGACAGAGGCTTTAGCTCGGAGACGAGGGTTATCCGAGGAGAGTTGGCTTCATGAGAGAAGAGATGCCAACATATGACATCTAGCATTCATGAATTTGAATGTTCTTTTTTGCATAATATGTATAATTAATTCATCGTCAAGATCTCTGAAAAGGTAGCTCAGTCAATGCCATCTCTCTCATTGTAATGATAGAGGGGGCTCCATTTTTTTCATGTGATGCTGCTACCTCTCTGTACACTTTACTGTATCTTTACTGGTTATTTGATCTACATTGATGAAGAAAAAATATTTAAATATTTTTATATTCCCCAAACTAAGGAATTGAAAAAGTATTGGTTCAGGATTGGTACCAAATCCAGGTATTATAGGCACTTATGAAGATGGAACTCTGTTGAAGTACCATTTTGAGAAAAACTACACCAATTTCTTATCAGTGATCTAGAATTGGATCAGTTTTAATAGATTTCAGACATCAATTAAAGATTATTATCAACAAAAAAATATACAGTTACCCAAATTTGCAGCCCTAAAATACTGCTGCAATTATATATTCCTAACACAGCTGTTGTTGGATGAGCTGTAGAACAAATTGATTTGTCACACTGCCCAGCCAACAAATGAAATGTTAATATAATCAATCCTTGTTGCTCTAGGAACAAACAACATCAAAATTCAGTTAGTTAAAACAAAAGTAAGTAAAGGTAACATTGCTAGGGTGTAACTATTAAACTATGAGGTTAAAATCATTTAATTATTCTTACTTAATCCAAAGAAGCATTTCTCCTGCTTTTTTAAGATATTTTTTTGGCATTTTCAAGCTTTATTAGATAGTACAGAGTTGAAATAGGGAGACAGAGAGAGAGGGGGATGACCTGCAGTAAAGGACCACGGGTCGGACTTGAACTCACGACCACTGCAACGAAGGCCGGAGCCAATATGGTACGCGCTCTATCCACTACGCCACCGGAGCGCCCCTACTGCCCTATTTCTGTGTTTATTTTTCATCGCTATAATTGAAATTGAAATGCTTTAATGATCCTTTGCAGGAAATGACAGTGTCACACAAAACAGCGTCTGGACAGACATAACACACACACATTCCCTCATAGCTAAAAAAAAGATAAAAAACAATAAATACAATAATAAATACTACAAAGTGCAAGTTATATTTGTGCATTATAAAACCGTATGGCAGCTGGTAAACAGGACTTCCTGTAGCGCTCTGTTTTGCACATTGGTGCAATTAGTCTGTGACTGAAGGTGCTGTTCTTTATCACCTTCAGGGCATGGAGTGGGGTTAGTCATTATTGAAGCCAGTTTGTTGAGGATTCTGGCCTCTGCCACCTGTTGGACCTTGAGCTGCTCAGCCCCGACCACTGAGCTGGCCTTCTTGATCAACTTGTCCAGCCTGTTTTTGTCCGCTTTGCGGGCACCTTCTCCCCAGCATGCCACAGCAAAAAACAGAGCACTGGCCACCACTGAGTGGTAGACAGTGCACAGTAGGGGTTGGCAGATGTTGAATGACCTTAGTCTCCTCAAGAAAAAGAGTCGACTTTGTCCCTTCTTGTACACCGCCTCCATGTGGCTTTTCCAGTCCAGCTCACTGTCGAGCTGCACACCAAAGTACCTGTGGTTGGCGACCATCTCCACCACAGTGCCCCCAATGCTGAGTGGTGTTGGTTGAGTCCTCCTCCTCCCCCTCCTGAAATCCACAACTATCTCCTTTGTCTTTGAGGTGTTGAGATGGAGATTATTGTGTTTACTCCACTCCACAAAGTACTCTATGGTGTCTCTGTACTCCTCCTCATTTCCCCCTGTGATGAGACCAACAACAGCTGTGTCGTCTGAATATTTTTGCAAGAAGCAACTGTTGGTGTTGTTTGTAATCCGCTGTGTAGATGGTGAACAGGAATGGAGCCAGCACAGTTCCTTGTGGAGCCCCTGCGCTGCTGAGGATGGTGCATGAAATAACATAACATTAGAATGTGAACTGTTGCTTTCCTGAATGCCAATCCTTACACAAACACTAGTCATCATGTAGTGAGTGAGCTCACATTTTTTCCTAATCTTAACCCATTGATGACTATGGCAATCTAGGATGCATGTCCTTAATGCCTGAGGGTTTTCTGAAAAAAATAGTACGAATTGTCAAGTCTGCCAAAACCTTAATATCTAAGCCTGTGTAGCACATAGAAACATGAAATAAAATACGTTTAAAAGTTAAGGTTCACAGGTTTTATTTAAACATGCTCCCTTAGCGCTTACAAACCAACACATTTTTCTAAAAATCGTCAAAATTAGATGGGGGAGAAAATAAATAAATAATTTAAAAATAATGTGCTAAATGAGGTTATGATCCTGCTTCCTTTTAGCATGGATAGTAGTGACTGAGTGTGCAGTGGAGGGATAAAGATAGACAGATATAGGAAGGAGAAGATAGCTTTATTTTATTATTTAGTTCAGTTATCACTGGCACCATAAATCTGACTTCCCAGTACAACTGGAACGCAGAATGACTCCTGCTGTCGGGAGTCGATCAGCTGGTCCAAACGGCTGTATACCACAGAGATGAAAACGAAACTGAAACTTAACTATCGCCTGGCTGGGCTGAATTTGAGTTGGAGCAGCAAAATATAGCCTAAATTCTTAAATATTGTTAATAAATAGATGCAATGTTTTGTGTGATTTTCGTCAGTAGCCTATAGTAGACCTAGATTCTGCGCTCCGAATGCCACTAACTGTTCAGTAATACACTACTGCCGACACAGCTGGCGTATTTTTTTTTTATTATTATTATTTATTTATTTTTAATTTTTTTGATTGGCGTGATTTTCGGCAAACCATACAACTTTTGGGTGGTCACGTGGTCTTAAAACATCAACAAAACCCACCTCGTGTGTATTTGAACCAATGACGGTGCATTCTATGTTGCGCACGCCATGAAAATTAGATAAAGTAACAATGCTGCACTACGCAGCATCAGGCAGGAGATACAATGTGGCATCGCGCAGCAGCCGTCATCAATGGGTTAAAGGGTTGTTGTGCTTGGCCAGGTGTGCTGCTGGCCTAATACTGCAAATTTGACTAGCACCTGCACACAATGATGTTGGCGGTTACTATGGAACCTTCTTGTTGACTCATTTGAACTATAGGCAATAATAGGCAATAAAAGTTGGTTAACCTGTGTGTGTACTCACGTATGTGTGTGTGCATTACCTGTACCGTGTCTGCAGTGACGTGCGGTGAGGTCAGTGAGTGGGTAGGCTCTGAGTTCTGAAAGCCAGATTTCTCTAAACCTATATATTGTTAAATCAAAAACAATAAACAACAAGCAGGCACGCACGGCCGATTTCAAATAAGTTCCTCCCTCTTTCTCTCTCACACACACACACACACACACACACACACACACACACACACACACACACACACACACACACACACACACAGACCCCGACACACACACACACAGACGTATATGAAATGTCACGACGGTGACTGCAGGTTTGCCCGTAGCCTACTGTAGTTTGGTCTAAATGATTAAACATCGCATCCATCGACTTAACAGACCCGTCCCTCACACCAAAGGGCCGAAAAAACTTAGGGGAACGAGTCAAACCTTCGCCGATTCAAATTACTACTTCTATTCAGCTTCAAAATAAAAGACAGCACTCACTATTCTGTAGGACTACAGCATAACTGATGGCAACTCCACTCCATAAACTTATCTTAATAGATAAAGTACCAGTAGCATATGGACCTGTCCTGCATCAGCATCCTTCCGTTCATGTAGGCTACCTTTCCGTTTGAAATGCTCGAACATTGTTTGTCCCTGTTGCTGCTGTACACCGTCCAAGGCTGGCGCAGGCCTTTCTCTTGCTATTCATTCTGTTCCTTTTTAAATTATAATCCAATTTGTTAAAATTCCTCCAGTCTGAAATATCTGCGGACACGGACGGCAGCTGCAATGTTGACTTTAAAATCCGCGGGGGTAACGACGTGAATGAGCGTAGCCGGCGTAATGAGGTTGGCCTAAGCTGCGTAAATGTCCAGTAATATCTCGATTTTAATTGGTCCATGAATGATATGTAACGTAAATGCTTCTACCATACCACATTTACGTCAAAATAGGCACAAATAATTATGCTTATTTGCGTACATGTTAAAGAATACAGATCGAAGTGAGCATGCGCGAAAAAATATATTTTTGCTTGCCGTCCAAAATGAATAGAGAGCAAAGGCACTGCTTATTTTGGCGTAACTTACTAACTGCCACCTTTCTCATAAAAAGTCTACACTTTTTTAAAGTAAACGCGGATTACATGTAAAGATCGAAATAATTAACAGTAATAATACAAATAGAAGTTTATTAAATAAAACATTTATTTTATTTTATTTTTATTTTTACTTTTTTGCACACGGCGCCAGGGTAGGCACTGCCTACCCTGACTGCACATCACTGCGTGTCTGCAATGATGTTCAGGAGAGGAAGTGAGATGGTAATCTTTTTAAATGAAGCACGTGAAGTAGTTCAGTTCATTTGATGAAGTTGATGAACTTGCATGATTACTGCATCTTTTGGGTTGTATCCACATGCTTAAATGCTTTTATTGTGTAAACGTTTTGATCGTTTGTAGCAATTCATTCCAAGTGAAGAGATCTTTAGAGACATAGATTGATTTATCTATGAGCGCAATATTCATCATCCAGCATCCGCTGCCTAGCAACCAGGTGGAGCTAATGCAAGCAAGACAAGCTGTGAAGAACCTCAGGGATCAATCCTTCCTCTGCAATTAACATTGTGCCATTTATTGTGGCTCATTGATATTTGTTTATGGAAATACAGTATATCAAAATCAGAACCACAATGTAATCGGGTATCGGGAGCACACACTGAAGTATTTCACATATTAAGTATGGCTTCAGTTCAAAATGTATTAAGAGAAGGTGTTTCCATTGTCTTGCTTGGCACAGTCTGTATGCTAAAGGTGGTGGGTGGCTTCGACACTTAGCCATTGACATAGTGAGAGAAGGCAAATATCCCTGTGGAACACATAAATATGTCTACTCCATCATTAGCAATGCCAGGCTTATCGCACTCCCGTTTTGGTTTTTCTACACAACGGTCAACAGGATCAGAGAAGCGGTGGAATGTTAAAGGAAAGGTAGAAAGATGGCATACTGATTGTGTTTCTATTTATCAAAATGAGAATAACATGTATTTTATTTATAGACCAATAATCGCTGCATGTCTGAAACTGTGACTAGAATGAGATGTCTAGAATTAAATGATGGGCATAAGACAAACATATGCTTCCTGTGATTAACCTTATTAGATCCAGGGATCTACACATCACACCACTATGTTGTCGCATACAAAACAACTGGCTATTTATATTCCCCCACCCCCAACAATATTAGAGAGAAACGGTAACAACAGAGCAGAGCTTCTAACCACTGCTGTGATTCCAAAATGTCGCCATGACTCGTCATTGGTTGCAATATACCAGCAATTTAAGGCCACTTTTACGTCACTTTAAAGGGCTCCACTGTGTCGGTTACTGTGTGCATTGAAATGCTATGAAAGTTATTATTGTGATTGTGACCTACAAATTGAAAGGACAGCGTTATAGAAGTTCTCTATGTGCTTGAAGACATTTTTTTCTTCACCTTATTCCACAAAATGCAGTTACACAACCCCTTTTATTTTGTTGGTGTTTTGTGTGGGGTAGGATTTTATGTAGGGGAGAGTGGCCTAAGTTGTGCAACTTTTCACTCAAAGTGACTTTAAAGTAAGGCCTTGACAGTAAAGTCTCCAACTCAAATATGTACATACACTCAACAAAAATATAAACGCAACACTTTTGTTTTTGCTCCCATTTTTCATGAGATGGACTTAAAGATCTAAAATTCATTCCAGATACACAATATTACCATTTCTCTCAAACATTGTTCACAAATCTGTCTAAATGTGTGATAGTGAGCACTTCTGCTTTGCTGAGATAATCCATCCCACCTCACAGGTGTGCCACATCAAGATGCTGATCTGACATCATGATTAGTGCACAGGTGTGCCTTAGACTGTCCACAATAAAAGGCCACTCTGAAATGTGCATTTTTTTGCTTTATTGGGGGTCTGGGGACTCAGAACCAGTCAGTATCTGGTGTGACCACCATTTGCCTCATGCAGCGCAACACATCTTCTTCGCTTAGAGTTTATCAGATTGTCAATTGTGGCCTGTGGAATGTTGGTCCACTCCTCTTCAATGGCTGTGCAAAGTTGCTGGATATTAGTGGGAAGTGGTGAAGGTCAAGCACATCCCAAACATGCTCAATGGGTGACATGTCCGGTGAGTATGCTGGCCATGCAAGAACTGGGACATTTTCAGCTTCCAAGAATTGTGTACAGATCCTTGCAACATGGGGCCGTGCATTATCTTGCTGAAACGTGAGGTGATGTTATGGATGTATGGCACAACAATGGGCCTCAGGATCTCATCACGGTATCTCTGTGCATTCAAAATGCCATCAATAAAATGCACCTGTGTTCTTCGTCCATAACAGATGCCTGCCCATACCATAACCCCACCACCACCATGGGCCACTCGATCCACAACATTGACATCAGCAAAGCGCTCACCCACACGACGCCACACACGCTGTCTGCCATCTGCCCTGAACAATGTAAACCGAGATTCATCCGTGAAGAGAACACCTCTCCAACGTGCCAGACGCCATCGAATGTGAGCATTTGCCCACTCAAGTCTGTTACGGCGACGAGCTGGAGTCAGGTCAAGACCCCGATGAGGACGACGAGCATGCAGTTGAGCTTCCCTGAGACGGTTTCTGACAGTTTGTGCAGAAATTGTTTGGTTATGCAAACCAATTGTTTCAGCAGCTGTCTCAGTGGCTGGTCTCAGACGATCTTGGAGGTGAACCTGCTGGATGTGGAGGTCCTGGGCTGGTGTGGTTACACGTGGTCTGTGGTTGTGAAGCCGGTTGGATGTACTGCCATATTCTCTGAAACGCCTTTGGAGACGGCTTATGGTGGAGAAATGAACATTCAATGCACGAGCAACAGATCTGGTTGACATTCCTGCTGTCAGCATGCCAATTGCACGCTCCCTCAATGCTTGTGGCATCTGTGGCATTTTGCTGTGAGACAAAACTGCACATTTCAGGGTGGCCTTTTATTGTGGACAGTCTAAGGCACACCTGTGCACTAATCATGATGTCAGATCAGCATCTTGATGTGGCACACCTGTGAGGTGGGATGGATTATCTCAGCAAAGCAGAAGTGCTCACTATCACACATTTAGACAGATTTGTGAACAATGTTTGAGAGAAATGGTAATATTGTGTATCTGGAATGAATTTTAGATCTTTAAGTCCATCTCATGAAAAATGGGAGCAAAAACAAAAGTGTTGCGTTTATATTTTTGTTGAGTGTATATTTCAGGGTGTTGTGCTTCCCTGGCAATAAAAACTTTGGATCTGGAATAAACTGTTGAAGAAATATAGCTTTCGGAAAAAAAGTTGTCTTGATGCACAACTTGCCCCCGGTGTGGTGTAAGTTGTGAGGTTGGAGAGAATACCATGGGGTGAGTTGTGCCATTGCTATATATCTCATAAACTGTAATGCAAGACAAATCCATTAGACAATTACTTATTTAAGGTTTATTTAAAGTAAATAAAGTAAATAGTTGACAAAGATTGAAGGACAATTTTCTTAAACAAGGCCTAGCAGATCTAATGGTTTTACCTGCAAAGCTCACGATGACAAAGTCACCATCATCATCTTTCTGACCATCTGAACTCTCATCAGTGGTGTCGTTAAGTGGAATTGAGATGTCACTCTCTTCTGAGCTACTGTAGACAATCACTTTCTTTTGGTGACCAGCGTATACAGCCATGCCACTGGCACAACTCTCAGAAATGTACTTTGCACTAGTTGCTTCGTGCTTGTGGAACCAACTGCCGCCTGACAAATGTGATTCCCCTACATTTCTGCCTTTTAAATCAAGGCTCAAAACCCATATGTACACCCTGGTGTTTCCTCCCCATTAACTATCTTACCTCTGCACTACTATCTGTGTTTATGTGGATGTATAGGCTTTACGTCTTTTATTTTGGTTATTGTTATTTTACCTTTATTGTTTACCTACTGAATGCACTATGTACAGCACTTTGGACAGTGCAAACTGTCATAAATGTGCTTTTATAAATACATTTTACTTACTTACTTACTTATAACTCACCCAGGCCCTTTGGCACAAATCACCCCATCCCCAGAATTTTGGATAATAAGCATGATGCAGCAGTTTAGGGCTGACATCGTGCTAACTGTATAGACTCAAAATGTAGCATACCAAAGCACTAAAACATGTGTCAAATGTTTTCAAACTTGTCTATAATTGTTCAGACACAATTATCAAAAAACCTTGATCATGGAAATTTTACTTTGAAAGGCAAAACACAGTTTTTTGAGCTTAAATGTGCTTATATCTTATTCCTTGTGTCTCCCTTCTTTACAGGATGAGTCAAATGGATGGCTCTTCTTAAATATGTGGTCACATTTCCAATTTCTTCCACGGTTTTCTAGAAACAAGGGGTGGAACAACTTCCAAAATGCACAACTTAGGCCACTCTCCCCTATAGAGTTTTATCCAATAATCACCATTTGTTGTGCATCATTGAAGCCTACCTCATTAGTTAATTTAAGTCTTGGTTAACCGTTAACCTGGACAACAAGCATTTGAAATCTGCTATTTCTAGCTACCTATGACCAGGGCCTTCATTTCCTTGGCTTAACTGCAGAGCAGGTATGTGCTGCCTACCACATAATATAAATAACGGTAAACTATATAACAGAAACAAATCTTAGTATAATGCAATATGGTTAAACAGCAGCACGCACTTGAACCTCTAAAAATCGGTTTAAAAAATCAAAGGTACCTTGCAATAATATGCTGCTATATTAGGAAAGCAGTATGTAATAAGCCTAACAGCTAGAAACTGCGACGCAGCAGTAGTAGTAATAATTACTGGCTGTTTCCCCCAGCAGTGTTTTACTGTACAGCACAGACGGAGCTTTACAGATTTGGGTCTGCTTTGATGGCGTTGTTTTAAGGGCGCGGCTTAATTCTCGTCAACTTATGTTTGCTGGATCCCTGTTGAGCTCTGATGGTTTTGCTCATTCAACCCCCACCTGCATGTGTCATCTTGGCTTTACCTCTCTAAGTCTTCGCTACTTCTGCTTTGGCTTCACACTTAGCCTTAGAACAACAATCACCACCTGTTTCTCTTACAGACCATTTAAAGGTGTAGTAAGTGGTTTATTTATGTTTGCTAAAAGAACCATTCCGCTTACAGCACCTTTTAATTATCATATTCGAACACAAATTATACATTTGTGTTCGAATACAACGCTGTGTTATATCAAATTAAAGTCCCTCACTGTGTTTTACTTTTGTAGTAAAGTATTGTCAAAAATATGAAACAATATTCTCTTTTGGAAATCACTGAGTGTTTGTAGTGCGGGGTCAAGCTCTTCTTCAACACTACTGCCCAGTTGCACTCACCTCCATTATCATAAAGTGCCTCAAGTCAAGCGGTTAATAAACAATATTCATTTACTTTATCGTCCCTTTTAGCGCAAGGAGGAGGAATTGAGGGCTGCCTCTACTGAGAACCAGATGAGACGCTGTACTTTGAAATCAGTCATCCACAATCCCTGATACATTTATGCGACAGTGCTTGAAATTGTTGTTCAGAAATGCACAATCTTGATAGATGTGTCACTTTATAAAGGGAGTAGTCATGTAGGTTTCGGTAAAGATTCTTATAATTATTAGCAGATTTTTCCACAGAATTGCACTGTTAAAAATCTTACCCCAACATATGTAGTAATTCCATTTCTGGGATCCTGTTTTTTTTTTAATCCCCAAAGATAAGATCATTAGTACCATTAGAGGAGAACTTTTACGTAATAACGTTTGAGTGAGTCAGCAACAAGAGGGTACTGTACTGTGCCTTTCTTCAGTGTGATGTCATTACTGAAAATTAGGCAGGGAAACTCCAAATCCCAGGAATCGTTAGCACTATAACATTCCTCGTTAAATCTCCTCAGATGATTTAACAGTATTAATCTATTCGACTCAGCACACTAATCCATTGATAGTCAGTAGGGTGCAGTTCTCTCTTTAGACTGACTGGCTGCATACAGTTTCCAGAACATGCATTGGTGGCCTGTTCTGACTCAAGACAGGAATTTACTGCTTTCTCCATTGTCCTTTGTGTATTAAAAGTTGCCATGAGCACTACTGTCTGTGATGTGTTCATCTTTTTCTCTGCCCTTTTGCCACAAATGAACGTCATTTGTAATTTCCTTTACATAAGAGTCTGCATCTTTCAGAAAAACCATTACTATTGGAGTTTTGAAGAAATTTGAGATTGGCCCTTTCGGTAAGCTGACTAGTAAAATACTAAAATCAATCTTTTTACTTTCACAATATGTTAATTTGGCAATGCCTTCCTTTGACCGGGATGTTCTAATGTTATGGTTTACTGAATGTATCAAAAGGGTGATCAAACAGGCCACAGGGAAAGAAAAGGCACTATTTAAAACTTGGCCACAACATTGAATGAGATGCTAGGGGTTGTGCCCCCCCACCCACCCTCCCAAGACACTCAGACCCTGTTTCCACCTGGGATTAACATCTGACTTTTTGAATCTGGTTACAAGTGGCCAGCTCTCAGTCCGTGTGTTCCCACTTGTATTTTCAAATTTATAATAGACTTCTTTGTCTACTTGTGATCCGATTCCATTTACCCGCGCTGTATTTAAATCAACACGCACATCATTTCCGTTTGCATTGCTGTTTTTAACCGGTGGGGTTCAAACAAGTAAACATACAGGGCTGTACAGTGCCACAGTTTTAATCGCATTTGCTATTAAAATGTATTACGTGCGAAGATAATTACAAGTCTAGGTTGACGAGATAGGCTACTGTCTCATTTAGACAAGGAGGAGCGATGCACAACACTGCTTACATTAACACTCACCAAATGCGGGAAATATCATAGATAGTATATCAAAGTAAAAACTCTTAGGCGAGTAAGGTATTACACCTCTTTGGCTGGTGAAAGATGTGTTTGCCGGGCTGCTTTTCTAACGTCTGCAACACTCTTGTCACCACCACCAGTAGCCTACACGGCTTTCTGTATGCAGTTAAGATACTGCATATGCGAACAGAATATTTCCTGTGCGCCTTCACATTAAACGCCTGTTACTAGCCAAACACAAGTTGACTTTTATTCTTAAGCAGATAAGAACAGGAAGTCGTTGCCTTGCAGCTCTCCAGTCAATGGCAGCGATTTCCGTGTTTTCAGATTTACGTAGTGAAATGAAAACAGAGGACAGAATGCTTGTCATTTGCAATACTGGCGGATGCAACTAACGTTCATGAGGCGTCTATAAAAGCTGCATTTTCAACGTATTTCCGCTCAGGCAGGGGGCGGCAGTTGAGTAGGAGGTCCCTAATGTGGATAAAAACCACATTGGTGTTCCCACTACCAAATGAATGCGGACACAACGGTCACAATGGACGTAAACCACCTCCGAATGTGGTTTTTGTGATCCGATCTCAATGAGTCTTGAGAGTGTTTTCACCTGTAGTTAGAGCTTTATTCATGTGATCCGATTACAAAAGTCAGATGTTAATGCCAAGTGGAAACGGGGTCTCAGTCCTGAGTGCAGAAAAAACACACACACACAGCATTTTTTTAATATAATGACAGCCCTGGTGTTTCATCTTCTGCTCCTAGAAGTGCTTGGTTGGAGCTGTAATGACTTTGTTGAAGCTTTAAATGAGTTGTTCTTCCTCCTTGGTAGTCCTAATTGACTATTGAGGCACACTGGCACAAAGTAAAAGCTTTGTTGCTTGACAAAAGTCAACTGAACTTTCATATTAATGTGGGTGTTTCTTTTGCCCCATAGTGTATCATTTTTTAACTTAGTATTTGTCAGGGAGAAATGGACTTGGCAGCTTTTACTGAGGAAAAAGCTATACAGTAAAGCAAGTGAATTATAAAATGGTGAGACTTTTATGTTACATGATAAGCAATAACAGGAATGTAGGGATGAAACAAAACGAACAAGGGTGTCTAAGGCTCAACATAGATGGAATAGAAAATGAAAAGCTTTTAGATAAGGAGGTTTCTAAGGTTTGTGGGTTCGCAGTTAAGGACAAACCTTGATTTTGAAAAAAGTTAACTAGGCCTTTTCTCATTCTGTTCCTGTTCTATGGAAATACTGTTGACACCTGACTCTGATAAGGATGCAGTTATCCGTTCAAAAAACAGATCTGGTTGCCCGAACGGGCAAGTGGATTTTAGAGGGATTGTCAGTAGTCTAGGCTATTTATTCATGTGTTTAAAAAAAATAAATTCCCCGCACACAAAATAGATCGGCTATATTTGCAATTGAGCAGCTGCGCGCGGCAGCCAGCAGCATCACGTTCTCTCTCTCACACAGACACACACACACACCAGCCTGTGTTCGCGCAGTACGCAGTTTCGCTGTCTACGTTCCGAAAGCCGGCTCTATTAGGCTACAGACCTGGTTCCGCTCTTTTCAAAACCCATAAAACAATAAGGTTTGAGCTTATCGATATCGCTATGGAGTCCAGTAGGTCACATGATGTAATTTTAAATATCGAGTAGAGTCGGGTCATCTTCAACTAATTAGACCTTTGGCGTATTATTCCATCAGTGGTCCGCATCATAGACTGTAAAAGTGTTGTACCTTCGACTGTCTTGAAGAAACTCCTTCAACCCGCTATAACTCTGTCTCCCAAAAAAAAAAGAAAACTCCATCCGCTGAGCCGCTGCCGCTGCTGCTGCCGACGGGCTCGGCACCGTCTCATCATTCATTCAAAGCATAGATTCAAAGCAGCGGTGATCAACAAACGAGAGACTGTGTAGCAAGTCCCGCAGTTAAACAATTTGATAGTTTTTAAATCCATATTAAAATCTGCAGGATAATAACTAGTTAGCTTAAAAAAAATCGCAAACGGTTCAAATGTGATGTGTTCAGGTCGGCTCAGTAACATGATTATTAGGCACAGGCCAATAAAATGACATCATGATGTGTTCAAATGTAACATCAAGAAAAAAGGAAATTTTAGTTTTTCGCGAGAAGCTTGAATAATACAGTTTGGGTGAAAAACTTGTTCTCCCAGCAATATAAGATAAATAGTAGGCCTGAATATGGAATTATGACCTGTTTAAAGTCCTATCCTTAGCTCTGCTCATCTTATAAGCAATTAAAGCAATAATGATGCAGAGATAAATTAGTCAACTTGCCGGCTTGACCCAACACCCATGTTCCAGTCCCGTGCCTCCCGACTCAGGAATTTTTCGGCTTCGTCCGGGGTGTTGAACGTGCCAGTATTGCCATCCACTGTGACCACAAAGTTTGCTGGGTGCCTGAAACTGCACCTGATTTTCCTGGCTCTGCATTTCTCCTTAATGTGCTGAAACACCTTCCGTTTCTACATGGTAGCAGATGTTAGATCAGGAAAGGTGAGCACAGAGCGCCCGTCGTACTGTAGTGGCGTTTTCTCCCTGGCAAGCTTCAGCACCACCTCCTTCACCTGAAAATGGTGTAGCTTGGCAATGATAGCCCTAGATTTCCCATCTTTAGCAGGCGCTGCGCTTCGATGTGCACGATCCACATTCACGGGCCGGTCAAAATTCTCATTTCCCAAAAGCTTCGGTAACAGCTTGGCAACAAACTCCGTCGGCCTACCGTTTTCAGCTTTCTCCTTGATTCCGATGATGCGGATGTTCTGCCTCCGGGAGCGGGCCTCAAGGTCGTCTAGCTTGGCTTCTTGTAGCGTGTACTCGGATGCAAGGCTAGCGTGTCGCCTCTCCAACTCCTCTAGCCGTTTCTCGTGCGATTCCACGGCAGCCTCGGTTGACGACACACGTTCAGTAACGTCTGATAGAGCCGATTTGAGGGCGGATAGGGACCCTTTTAGCTCGTCGAATCTCACATCTACGGCGCTTTTCAATGCATTTATTGCTGCTAGGACGTCTTCGTTTGTAGCCGGGGCTTTAGCACTAGCAGCTACAGGGCTAGCTGCAGTAGCGCCAGCTTCTTCAGTGACCTTGGCATCGTTTTCGACAAAACCCTCTTCATCTTGGCCTTTTTCAGATTTATGCCCCTTGCCTTTTCTTGTCATTTTGTCTTTCTTGTTAGTTCAAACTCGCCAAAATTTAAATTTAAGAACAATAAGTGAGGTAAAAAGAAAAGTTGAGGCGGAGCTTCCCGCAAACACGTCTACTCCATAGCCAGGGTTGCCAGATCTCCTCCGATCCACTATTTTTAGTTCCGATCCGATTTCAATATCTGGGTTTTGGATATCGGCCGATACCGATACTGTCCGATACGATATCATAATTGTTATACATTTTTTGTTGGTGGTGAAGCGGAGAAGTCGGAAAAAAACTTCACTTGCCTGTTTTCGTACATAACTTTCCCCTTTGCTTGTGCCGCCTTCATCACACAAACTTTATCCTTGAAGTTTAAAAACTTCATGATTAACGGCCCGGGAAAGGGGGTAGAGCGCGTGGATTTTGCTGGACCGATGGGGAAGCTGGGGATACAATGAGCCCGTTCAATCCGCACCGCCGTAGGGAAATTCTCAGCACCAAGGATGTCGGGGAGCCACTTCTCCAGGAAGGCTTCTGCATCCCTGCCTTCTGCGCTTTCTGGGAGGCCGATGAGACGGAGATTGGAACGACGTAAGCGATTCTCGAGGTCCTCGTTCTTCTCAGTAAGAAACTTTACTTGCGTTTCCAATTCCGTCATCTTGGCTGTAAGCCGCGCTGCTGTATCTTCCGTGTCACCTATGCGGGTTTCAGCTGTGGTTAACCTTGCCCTGATTGTATCCAGATCGTTTCTGATGTGTGCTATACCGTCAAGGACTTCACGATGACGCTCTAAACTTTCTGCCTTTAGTGAATTAATGGCCGCAAGTATCGGATCTGGTTGTTGGGGATGAATGTCATGTGGAGACTCTTCATCGGAGACTGCGGCTGTGTCAGTCATCTTGGTGTTGCCATTATCCGCGAGCGGGCTAGCAGCCTCCTCGTCCTCATTAGCCCAATGCTCGTTGCTAGCTAGCGTCGACCTCGTTGTTGGTATTTCAGCATTAAACTGATTTTCAGTTTTTTGTCTTGTTGAATTTTTGTTTTTTCCCATTTTGGTTTGCTTTCTCCGCCTTAGTTGCCGTTCAGGACTTAAAAGGGTCTGTTTTATGATTCACTTGTCAGAGACTCACGAAGTGTGACTTTCTAGCTCAACGCCATAACCGGAAGTCCCCGTGCCAATCTATTTAGTAAACGTAGAGAAATGTCACTTGATAGGTGAGAGATTTTAACTGGTGGTTTCCGAGCAAATATATTCGAATACTTGTTCTAAAAAACACACCATCAAAACCAACATTAAAGGTGCTGTAAGCGGAATGGTTCTTTCAGCTAACTTCCTGTCAGTTACTGCAGTTAGCAGTCCCCTCGCTCGTCCCTACTTCACCACATTAATGCACTGCGGTCTTCAAGCAGTGAGTTATCTAGCATCATCTCAGATCCATAAGTGTGATAAAACATGATAAAAACCATCAAAGCAGACATTGGGAAGGATTTTTACATGCTCCGCCATGTAGGCGCATACACATTCACCCATCTGTTGCTCTGGCGTGCACCGGCAGTGAGACCATGAGTGAGACGGGTGTCGGTTTTTTCCAATCTCTTGTGATTGGATAAAAGTTTTGGGATCCTCCAATAAGTTTATTTGCCGATTACATGCAGAGCAGCTGACTGAGAGATCGGCTTTATGAAACGTGCACATTATGTAAGTGATCACTGTATGAATAAAGAGCGATTTAACACTTATATTAACATAAATAAACCGCTTACTTCCACTTTAATAATGCTAATGTACTCACTGAAACCGAGTGTGTGAGCCGAGACAGCAAGCTGCGTAGTTTGTTGATGCTTTAATAACTTTCAGACGGTAATAAAGTCAGAGTTCCTTAATTTTTCCCCGTGGAAGCGAACAGCTGTTGTTCCGTTCCAAATCAGCTGTCCTCTGAACCTTGTAACCCATACAGGAGCTTATCATTTATCCTGGAACGTGCATCTTTTCGGAGATTTATACATCCATACAAAGATCCAATATTGATAGTCTTTTGTGTTCATATTATATCCATTATTGACCGCCTATTCCCATGATGCAAGCAAGTCACGGTTGATGATGGGCAATAGCAGCGCTGAATGTAAACAAACAGCTGAGCTAAGCTAACGTTAGCTTTCCGAAATCGCGCCAATGGTGTGGTATAGAGTTATAAAGAACACAATCTATTCTTCCTCCATCTCTCTCTCCCTCCTGCGCTTGGTGCTTTTAGTTTGCCTCACTCTGGTAACATCACGTAGCCTACTACAGCTGATAACACCGGTTGCGCTTTGAAAGGGTCAGCGGCCAACTAGGTCAAAGTTCAACTAATTCGATAATATATTTTGCATTACATTTGACTCCTCTTTCATCATTGTGGTGAGATGCCGTTTGGTTGAACATTTACCTTTTTATTTCTGCAACAGAATTGATTGACGGTTTGACTTTTTATTTTACTGTTTAATTTGGGGGGCAACTAGCGGTTAAGATGTTCAAGACCCACTTCTCGTATGGCCGTGTTTTAATTTAATCAAACTCTTTCAATCATCTTTAGAATTAAAATTTTGGAAAATTATATAAAAATAATCATCATTAAAATGTTATTAGCCATCCCTAGCTATAGTTATTTTAGAAGTTGTTTCACCAACGACATATATATTTTTTGAGCTCTTACTTTTGTCCCTCTTAAAGTCTTTAATGCTCCTGAAGTTACCCATCAGGAAAGCATGTTTTCACTCCAGTTAAGATCAAAGTCTTAATTTGCTCTTAAACATCACCTACACGACAACAAGGAGAGCAACAGCTAAGTCTCTTGTGGCTCCCAGGAGAAATCTCCTCTATCAAAGGTGCTCTCAGTAATCTGAAGGCGAATGCTCCATTGGCAGTTGCTAGGCAACACCATCAGCATAACTATGGCAAGTCAGAGAGCACGGGTACGGGGATCCAAAGACTGAAACATGCAAGGGTATTTAAGGATGTTGGAGAAATGCATATAGTCAGGTATGTCTTAATTATTACTTTATCACAGACTGTGTTTATGTTAAATTAGCAACATTTACAGAAACATGATGCATTTTTTTTCAATGTTTTAAAACTATAAAAGGCTTGATTTTACTGCTTAGGAACTAGACATAAATAAATTATCATATTTTTACCAGTAAGGTTCAACTCTTGCAAACAGGCTTTAGAGACCTACAGTTCATCACGATCTCTGTCCTAGCTTGGAGATAGAGATTTTCTGGCATGAGAGCCAATGTTTACCTTCCTCCTTTTTTCTTTGTGTCACTTTGTGCGTGTGTAACTATCAGCAGTAAGAGGTCCGGCTGATAGTTACAGAAAATGGAAAGTGCAGTGGCTAATTCCTTAGAGAGTCCCAGTTTAATGTTTGACAACAGAAGCCTGAACATATGCTGTGTGGCCTTCACCGACCTCTGCAATCCTATGTGTGCATACCACTACAAAGGAATGTTGTCAATGTTTCCACATGTTTTGCAGACACAAATGTACTCGGAGTAGCACACTCTCATTCTCACCTGTCTGCCTCCTCTGCCGAAGTATGTCAGTGGAATTTTTTTTTATTTACATTATTGATGAGCCTTCATTAATTTAACCATTTAGCAAAACTTGTGATGTCTACCAATTGCACATTGTGTCTCACCAGAAGTCAGCTGTTATTACAATGAACTATTATGCTAATATGTTGTTTTATCAAAAGAAATCCAATATAACATTAAGTGCAATTGATCAGCCTCAAATAAATATATAATTTAACTAACACCTCTCTAACTGAGCAATCACTAAAATGGAATATTTCCCGAAACATTTGCTGCTGTGCTATTATTTTTGATTGCTTTAGCATGTTAGATGTTTGTCATGCTGTGTCCACAGGTCCAGGGTTTTCTTATACAAAGTGCATGTACATTTGGCCTCGTAAGAAAATCAGTATTTGTTGTTTACTCATTGCATGCCGTTTGCCTCCGACTGTGGTGATAAACTTCCTGATAACTGAGCACTTTGTGTTGTTTCCAGATATCACTTATAGTAGTTGTTTGTTTCCTTTCCTGAGGACAAAGCTCCCTGTCAGAGTCGCTGTCCTCGTCCTTGATACAGAGTAGTTCCCCAATCGTTCTTCTTTTACTCCACTAGAGAATTACCATGTAAAGTAGCCATCAATTTTCAGACAGGCCATCCTATTGTATGTTTGCACACACGCTTGTGCATGGCCTTTTGCCTCCAGTTGACCTTCAGTGGAGCTTACTTTATTGAGTCGATGATGACAATCTCGACTGTTGTTTGTCCCCATTGAATCCAATGGAACTATTAATTAATTCTGATCAATAAGACCACTGCTGTGTATCCTCCTGTCAGAGCGAACAGCCAGCATAGACAGAAGGATACAAATAAATGGCTCGTAAATTTGTCTGAACGTATCAGAAATATTTATATATTTCATGATAGTGGCTTATATTCATTACACAAATGGAAACCCTAAAATTATGAATGTTGGAAGTTACTGTTACTTCTACAAATGGAGGAGAATGCATGAATAACAGCTTAATTGTTATTTTTAAAACATGTAGCAAAATGTATGACTTCCAAAGACTGAGTGGAGTTCCTTGGTTTTGAAATAGAAAACTAAAAAAGCTGTCTGGCTGTCCAACAGTGTAGCTTTTAAGGCTGCTTGAATCACAGCCGAATGTGGAGATAAAAAAAAACTCTGGGGGTAGCTGATGGCTTAAATCATGAAACAAACTAATCAAATTGGAATTTAAGCCAATGATTAATAATTTAATTTGAGATATACGTTTGTCTGCAGATGAGGTTATATTGTCAACACTGCAGGCCAACACCAAAACTACATTCCAATTAATGAGCCGTCAGTGACTGGATTGATATGGAAAGTGAGATCCTTGTTCTCCATTTACTCATATGAGAGTATGTGTGTATAAAGCAATAACCTGTGTAATTTTCAGATCCATCCGCTGTTGTCCTCTTGGCAAACCTAAAGGCCCCCAATCTGACCTAAAACGGAAATCTGTGGATTGCCTGTATTTGCTAGCCCCGTGTTGTGTAATTGTGTTGTAAAATCTAGTCCTCAAGGGGGATTATGGGTAGATTGGTTTATATCTCTTGCTGCCTGTGCTGTACGGTAGATATGTGTCTTCTTCGGAGTGAGGGACAATAATGGAGGATGATTCTCCACTGATGTTTTGTACATAAGTGGTTTGGAAATTAAAACTTAAAATTAATCATTCCTCTTATTATTTTATCCTTTTTCATATTTTAATATGTCTTTATAATTTCTTCAATGATGTAATCCAACAGTACTACCACTCACACGCTGCTTGCCTTCGCTCTTTTGTTTTTTCAGGTGTGTGCACCATGGCGTCTAAACCTCACGCCCCTCTAATGAAGAAGCACAGTCAGACGGACTTGATAAGCCGCCTGAAAAGCCGCAAGATCCTTGGAGTCGGTGGAGAGGATGACGATGGTGAAGTGCACCGCTCAAAGGTCAAATTACTTCAAGATTTTTTCCTTATCGTTTTTATTCAATATATGGGCAGTCATGCAGACAACAAAGGCAATTAACCACCAGAAAAAAAATTATTATAAAGAATATTATAAATGAGAGAGCACATGTTTTTAACTACCATCTGTCAAATGGATAATATAGCAGCAACTTGACCACAAATGCTTTCATTAACCCTGAAAAAAGCTATTGATCCCTTTTCCAAAGCATAAATGGGCTCTAATTGGTTCATCACTCTCTTTGTGTGCATTTGCTTCTTATGCTTCAATGAATCTAGATCACGTAATCCCATGAGCAGCGGCAGCTCCACTGAAATGTGACAGGGTTCCCTGGGAGACTCCCCGCCTCTTCCATCTCATGTGTTCTATTCCTGCCTCACATGTATTTTCACATTGATATCGACATTACACGGTGATGATGTGTACACCAAAAACACAACAGCACCATATGCTGGCTCATACCATGAAAAAGGCGAATCCAATCATTTGTGTTGAACCGTGCGCAGTTGCAGACTAAAAATACCTTCTTGGAATGTTTCAGGACTCAGATATCAAAATTCCAATGATTTATTTTATTTTAATCTGGTTGCATCAGAGGGATCATAGGCAGAGCTGACTGTTCCTGAATCCTCACTGACATGTTAATCAGACAAGAGGGAGAAGAGAGCCGAACAGAATGGAACAGGCATACGGGGATGGCTGATTGCTTGTGAAGAGATGTCGGTCCCCTTTTTCTCAGCCCCTCCTGAGTGTTTGTTTTCTCTCTCAATGTTTTAGCAAGAAGCTTAACCAAGACATCTGCCACTCCTTTTCACTCCTCCACTCCTTCATCAGCATACTGATGGATAGCCTACATGTACTGATTAACATGGGACTATGTCATAACTATGTCGGAAAATTCTGACTTATCAATCAAATCATTATATCTGATTATGTGCGGGCCAGAGCCCTATGTTTGGGGCTCTGGGGCTGGGGTAACTGGATGACAGCAGTGCTGGGCATGCGCTGTCGAAGCTGTGATAGTAACAAAGATGGCTGAGGATACGTTGTTTGAGTTTGAAACGGCTTTGGCCTCGATACTTAACGATTTGGAAGACGGCATTCAAATCTTTCATTAGCAAAAAAGGAGAATTTTCTGTTTTGCCAATCGACCACAGCAAAAGTTTAATTTACTGGTTAGCCCCTCACAAATTTTCGCTAAATGGTTGTAGTGCATCCAATTGCATGCAGTGGTATTTGAAATGCACGCGTAGGTGCCGCCCCTTGAGTTGGGAAGGTATTATGATCGTGGCCAGACCCTATTGTTCTAAATGTGGGTCTGGATTTCCAGGCTACTGAACTGCATCATTCTAGATAGATACTCAATAACTGGCCTTAATGATTACACAGTGATCCAGCAACAGTTTATGCAAAGCACAGTAACAGATTACTTTGGCTAATGTGTATATTGTACGTGCTTTTTTTAATTGTAGGCTTCCCTATTCGACTTTGGCAGCAGTGACCCCAATTTAGAAATTACGTTGTTGTTCTTACGGTGTAATTGTTAACTTCATCTACTGCATTGTGCTGTTGCTCTCGAGTTGTTCCATTTATCCTCACCACAAGTGGTTGCGGTAAAGACAACCTCTAACATCAAGATTAGCTGCATATAGCATGAGTTGGTTTGGAGAGGAAACGGTTGACTTTATCCATGTAAAACAAAAGAGGGAAGTGCTCATGTAGCCTGTGGACTGTCTCTTCCTGTCGCTTTTACTGCTTAGAGATAAGAACACTCACTAATATTTCATTGAGAGAGGGGCTTGGTGTTTTTTGTACTATCATACTGTATATATAACTGCCAGAGATATTGCTTCTACTACTTCTTCTTCTTCTGTTTTCTTAAATCTACTGGTACACTATTATTGTTAAAGTGATGGTTCAACAACCATGCTCTGACATTATGAGCCCAGGTCTTCATGAATAAGACATACCAGATTGTTACATGTATATTTAGTGTCCCAGAGGATGACCATTGAGACGAAACAGTTATTCCATCTACCTAATGTGACTGCACAAACTGACAACATCGATCAGACGAGAAGCATTCATGTATACTCATATGTGCAATTTTAGGCTGGAGGAGAACGTTCTGCATATGTTTTATCCCCTCTGGCTGAAAAGTCGCCCTTTTGTCTACTGAACGTAGCTGACTGAGTGAATGATGATTATACCAGGCCCTAGCAGCTGTGGCCAAGCCACAAACATCATTGTGTATTTCTTCCTTTTCCTGTTTCTTCCTCTCTCCCCAACTCCCTTCCGCTCTGCTCCACATCAGGCCAGCCCTTTACCATGAGTTGACGCTCGGCTCCCTTTGGGTATTTCCCATAAATATTTATGTGTTCCCATTTAAAAAAAAAAAACAAACAAAAAAAAAACCCTGCAACCATGGCACAGGAGGGCTGATCACGTAGTCACAGCTGGCACAGACCAATTCATATATGGGTGCTTCATTTGGTGTTCAAGGAGCGATGTAATGGGTCTAGTCTGTAACTCTTAGCCTTAATATGAGGATATTTAACTTCAAATACCGGTATGTCTTTTTTAAGGGCTCTGCTCTGAGATCAAAGCCAGCAGGAGCCATGGGAAAGAGGAAATGCATTCAGTATTTTCTTATTTTCCCCTTAGTTTTTGAACATAAAATGTGAGTTTTACAAAGCAACTTAAAGGTGGCGTAAGCGATTCTGGAGAAACCTTGTTGTCAAAATCAGTGAATATCCCTTCGATATTCTATCCGCAAACCTGTTCGTACTGTGTGTGTGCTGAAAAGAATCTGGTGTTGATACCCATCCCTAGTTCTGTAAACTGGTATGTAAACAAGAGAGGCCCACCATAGCTTGCAACATGCCCGTTTACAGAGCCTAGGCTGTGTTTTAACACTAGGTTGTGTTTTTCAGGGCAAACACTGTACTGACGGGTAGCAGATAGGAGATATTCCATGATTTTGACAAACTGATTTTTAACAAACTTTCTCCAGAATCGCTGACTCCACCTTTTAAGATGCATTTACCGGTAAGTGTTATCACATTTGTCTATATTATCCTGCAAAGCACACATGCAATAAACAATAATATGATGCTCTCAGTCACTAAAGCAATGCATTGATTCAGAATAGAAGACTGCACCTTAATGTAGCGTGTAGCCTATATTTTTTTTGCACTTCAGAGAGATTTCACGGGCTCATAAACCAGAAAAAAACAACTTTGATAAGGGTTTCTCTGTAACCATTGATATCCAAAAATTGATTGAGTTTCTTCGCCTTAGTGGTGTTCATGCTTGAGTATATTTTTAGTTCTAGTGTTGCAATGTCTCACTGCAACACAAAAACAGTGTTACAGTTTAATGATGAAGGGAACTCATCAATGTTCAGGGAGAGATCAGCCCTGAAGGTTTTGGGTGAAAGAATCAACTTCACAGCCAACCAGCTGTTGTAATTTCTCTACGGTTTACAGTCTGTTCTGGCTGGGTTTATCTTTTTTTCATCTTGCTCTCTGTGTTGTTTGTTTACCTCCCTCCTCTTGTGTATTTTAGAATTTAATTAATTCTGAAATCTAAATTGGTCAGCAACATTGCTAAGCTTACATGCCAAACTAATCAGTGCTTTCACTCCCTGAACCACCTCCTTTGAATATTGGAATATATATATATATTTCATTAATCTATTGAATTATTTTGTCTACTCATGTCATAAAAAGAAAAGAAAAAGTAAGTGTGAAAATTTGTCAATGATAATTTCCCAAAGCCCAAGGTAATGTTGAGTCGGTGTGCTTGACTAACAGTTGAACAAAACTAGAAATGTAAAAATATTATCCAACTTGGCAAACCATATAAACCTCCCATTTTAAAAGCTGGAAACAGCTGACACCTTTATCCAAAATACTTCCAATAAGTGCATTCAACCGTGAAGGTACTAGCTTAGAACAGCAAAAACCACATAAGTACATTAGCTTCAAATAAGTCAAACAACAAAGTGCTACATGTAGGTGCTAGTGTGGTTATTATTATTATTATTATTATTATTATTATTATTTGATATGGTATTAATATATTCCCTGTGTATCGACTCATAATTTAATAATTGACTAATAGTTTCATCACTACATCATACAATCCCTGGCAATACAAGAGTGAGCAGAAATGGAATCCGTAGTGATGGATGCTTTGAATTTGTCTTTTCAGGGCAGGTTCATTTATATAATATATTACTGCTTCATGGAGCAGAGTTAGAAAACAAGTTGCCAGTTTGCATTCCAGCATTGTCAAGCATCTATGAAAAGAGAAGCATATCCAGACAAATATCACCAGGGCAATGTCTGGGTGTGTCATCTCAATATGGTTGTATAATAAGATGTATTATGTGCGGCATTTCAAGAACTGCCTACTGTTTTCCTATTCAACCGGAAATAAACAACTGCTTTCGATGTGACTAATTTCTCCCACTCACACAAAGTGTTTTAGGTTGTCAGGATTATTCATTAACTATTGCCTAGTATTGGTGTTGCAAAGATTAGCAGAATTTGTAGCAAATTAGGCTTTTCTTCTGGTATATGGTAGACGTTAATTCATCCAGAATTTACTGCAAGATGTTGTAATGACATACCATCTTAATCTGCAGGAGGTGATTTAGGAGGTGAAGACATTTAGGGTCTCTAATTAAAATCATAACAGTTCTGTCTGTGACTCTCCTTTCTTTTCTCTCTACCGTCTGGTTAGGTGCTCTTCTATTTACTAGTTTGCTACAGATGCGTTGACAACACTAGCTACATATTTTATAGAGAGCTGTTTACTCTTAGTTATGTAGTGCTTTGTGGAAGGCTGTCATAGTATATTTCTCTTAAGATGACATGTTTGCTATCGCATTTCCCTTCTCATAACTAATTTCCTCTTTTTTTTTTGCATGCAGATCAGCCAGATGCTCGGAAACGAGATGAAGTTTGCAGTGCGAGACCCTTTTGGGCTAAGGTGAGATTTCAACTGCCCAGAGTTAATGCCGCTGACTGGGTGAGGTCATCTGTGTATCACTTCCAGTAAAGTGGTTCTTAACTCTGAGAGAACTAATGTGCAATCAGGATTGGCTGTGGTGTGGATACAGTATGTCATATCATGTCTCTATTCTTAGGGTGTGGATACTCATCTCAGCAGTGGGTTTCACAGTTATGGCCCTGATGGTAAGTGTCGCTTGAATTACCAACACAATGAAGAAGTTGTTTCAGATTCATGACTAAAAAGTCTATTTTTAATGTGTCGATATAAAGACTTTTGTACAGCTATAAGGGAGAAAAATCACTAATTTAAAAAATAGAATCCCCATTATGCGAACCCAGCAGTGAGTAACTGTAGATCCTTCTTCGACTTATCAGAGAGGGACATCTGGAGAAACAGCTCAGTCTTTGTGGACCATACCACCTAAATGCTCACTGTCCTCAGTGTTTAGTGCATACACAGTGCTTCTATATCACGTACTGGAAGACTTAATGTCTATCCTGATGCATTTTTTTTGGGGGGGGGGCTTTTGTGGAAGACAGAATACTGTTGTGTTGATAAAACAGACTTGTGTTGTGCTCCCCCTCCTACACAGGCCTTAATATTTCCAAACCATCTTTATGAGATTGTTTTTGAGGAGGAGCTTACCACGACTAGCATCGCCGTTCGCCTGTATGGAGGAGCACTGCTCAGTAAGTCTTCACACCTAAAATACCACAGATTATAAATGCATAAACATATTTATACTTCCTCATGTCTGCTGAAATTATGCTGACACACAATAATTTTAATATTTATTTATAAACATGCTAACAGTATACACTGCTCAAATGAACACATTATGTGAACGCATTCAGATGATGTAGAAAAAGCTCTCTTCTTGCTGCAAATTGATTTCTTTGGGATACAAACAGAGGCTGTATCATTTTTGTAGTTTCATGTACAGTAGTTCTTATTATCTACTGTTCACTATGCAGCAGGCTTAGAGGTAAAGAGTCAAACTCTCCAGAATATTTATTGTAGGCTCTGGTGCCTTCTGTGTCGCCTCATTTATCAGGGCTAAATCTGGTGGGAACACAGTGAAGGGTGGCAGGTACAGGGTATGTACTGTGTGTGTGTGTGTGTGTGTGTGTGTGTGTGTGTGTGTGTGTGTGTGTGTGTGTGTGTGTGTGTGTGTGTGTGTGTGTGTGTGTGTGTGTGTGTGTGTGTGTGGGGGGGGGGGGGGGGTTGGTCTGGTCTGGAAGTCAGAGGGCAGACTTCCAGAGTATTACTCTACATTCAAATGTTGCAGCTTGCTCACTCAATCACGAATAATCTTTTTTTGTTTTTATTTTTGTTACCTCTTCCGAGCCACGCCATTCACAGGAGACAATAAATGCTCATAAATATGCCAGGTCATTATGTTTATGGCATTTGTGCTTCGCTCTCCTGTAACGGAAACAAATGAATTGGAGATGCAAGCGATTGTTTTAATAGCCTCAGTTTGAGCCTGTCACTCAGTTGGTGATGGGTTGGTGACGCTGAGAAAAGACACGGTGTGACTGAAAGAGTGGCAGGTAGCAAACATGTTTATTGATGGTCATAATTTATTAGCATGGAAATGAAGGAGGCTGAGACTAAAGATGGAGAATATATTCAGTTAATGTTTCCAGTTCGTCACTGTCATCCGAATCAGGCAATAAGAGAATGTCAGCAGCATATAGACCTAATATAGACATAGGAGCACTACATATTTCATCTATTTTATATCTTCTTCCCCTCTTTCATCACAAGACATGTATGGGAAATTAAGGAGACACCTCATGCTGTACTCACACATTATAGATATCTCTTTACATATCTGTACCATGATAAATCTGAAAAATCTAAAATAACCCTCTGTGTGATTACTGCGTTGCCTGAGGAGAGGTTAAAACCAAATGGTTCCAAGGGGGGAAGATATGAAATGAACTAGCGTTCACAAAGCGAATGGCTTCCTAATTGTAAATGTCAGCAGGGATTAGCAAAGATAAAGGGATGTTGTCCGTCAGTGTCAAGACGAGGTGCGGTGAAGGGAGCGAGGGATGGGGTCTCATCTGCCACACAGATGGAACATGGCAGGGAGAGGACACAATCCATCAGCCCTCCCACCTTTCTGCCCACCCCTGGCATGTGTGTGGGTTGGATAGCAGTGAAATACAGGAAAATGAACTGGAATGATGGCGCTGAATGAAATGAGTGAGCTCAGGCTTTTATTGGAATCAATGAGTCTGAGCATTCAGCGGAATCAATAGGCCAATTAGGCCCATGTGCACATGGCATCACAGATAACAGTTGGGGAAGAGCTGCAGAGTAAATCGTTCTCATTCTAGTTTTGTTGGTGGAATTGCTCCCGAAAGTGAATTTTATTCCCTTTTTTTACCTCGTTCTTTTCCAGGCCTGTCCCTCATCATGTGGAATTGCCTGTACACATCAGAGAAGATCGTCATCCAGTGGACTCTGATCAGTGAAGCCTGCTACTTTGCTGTCCAGTTTCTAGGTGATTTAACTTGTAGTTTTAGTTATGCTTTGTCCTTCGCAGTCTAATCTCTACATCCGACCCCCCCCCCCCCCCTTTCTATTTCACTTTGACAGAGACAGCAGAGAAAAATAATAAACATGAGTCTGAATTGTTTTTAACACGAAATCTGCAAACGTATGTGTTAATACTGCCCTCTTGTGTTCAGAGTGTGGAGTCACGGCTACAGTCTATCCACTCCACACTATAGACTTGAACATTTTTCAAGTCTATATTCAAACAGAACTCACATGACCATAAGTACATTGTAAATAGTAACTGGTCCTTCTATCAATACCAGACCCAAGTGCTGGAAACAATTTCCACAGTCCTGGTTCTGTTTCAAATACTTCTAATGTTAGGTTCAAGCTAATATGAGGTTTAAAGTCAGTTTCTTAACTTACAAAGTTCCCTCTTTTTTTTTTTTTTTTTATATCACTCCATCTAAGTTCAGCAAGGAAACGGTGTCCAGGGAAACAAAAAAATTAGAATGTAAATTGGAAGCATAAAAATACCCTATTATTGATTTGATATTTACTGCGACAAGTGTGTGAATGGGCATAAATGTAAATGTGTAGGACAAAAAAATAGGAACCTATGAAGGTTAATATTGCTAGGAAAAACAATGTGCAATGTGCTTTCTGCTTATAATAAAAATCATATTTCAAGTAGGAAATGTTTCTCTCTGGTTTCAGTGACATCTATCACCCTAATGGAGATTGGCATCCTGCCCAATGGTGCCATACTTCTGCTCCTCAGTCGAGTGTTATTCCTGGTGGTCACCATTTCCTACTACTACCACTTGGGCCGGAAGCCGAAGAAGATCTGAGCTGACTGTGTGGTACTTCCAGAAGGGGACAGCTGAGCACAAATCACAATCACGGGGTCTAAAGGTTTGGAGTATTATTTTATTGGGGCGTGGAGTTTTACTTTTCTAGTGGAGACTCCCCTTGCCCCCTGTCCATTCGACCTATCCTATTGTAACCCCCAGTATTCAACAGATGAGCACAGCGTTACATTCCAGACTCTACAACAAGGACCCTCATGAGGAAAGTTAATTACTCTGGCCTGTGAGGTCAAGCCCTTCTAATGACACACATTCTTCCTTTGTGCAGTTCTAAGTGCTGTTATTATAAATAAGGAGCTATCAGTTGTTAGTGCATTGCGTTCTTGTGTCACCTAGTTAATATGTACAGTACAGAGTCATTTCAAACATCTGATTATGTTGTTCAGCTACATGATTTGCGGATTCAGTATTTAATGTTAAAATCAGATTTTTTTTTTAAATTTGATTTGACACCAAGTCTTAATCACACTCAAAGACCAAGATGTTGTGCTTTTAATAAGTTTGATGCTGTGTTGTTAACTCTATACTGTATGTATGCTAAAGTTAAGCCTACATATCTGTGCTCTTGCATGCTTCTCTGAAAGCTCTCTAGTAAAGATATGGAACGAAAAAAAGCATCAACTCTGCTGAATGTTGGAGACAGATAAACTCCACTGAGCACACAGAGAAAACTAAAGGTCAAGTTTGTCATGCCCATCAATCATATTCCAATTTAGGCTATATGAAAATAAATGCTGAAACAAAGTCAATTTCAGGGATAAAGTGATTTTTTTTTTACTCCTTGAGGCATCAGTCAACAGGTTTTACCAAAGTGAATAGGAATTGTTTTGTACAGAGTATTTACACTGCTGAGATGAATACATGCAATGTTGATAAATGCATGTGGAAGAGAAGCAGTGAAGATCTCCCTGTTGTGTGTTCACAGCTTACAGAAAGTATGTACCATTCTGACCTTTTACTGGAAAGCTAGTTTATCAAGACAAGAGTTTCAGTGTGCAGTGAAAAAAACCTGAGCTGGTTCCTCTTGGGTGATGTAGCACAGTTTTTTTTTAATTACATACACCATGTCCTTATCCTTGCCTTAAAACTACTTCAAAGAACAGTCATCAACACTGCATCCTTCTTCTTGTATATATGTAAATAAAAGTATGTACTATTATGTGTTCTTGTGAACCGAACAGGGAACTTGCTCAGTATTAGTTAAATGCTTTTCAAAGGTTCATCTTTCTCTTGGCGTGTGTTATTGTGTACCTATTTAAGTTAAATTAGTGTTTTTGATGTAATGCATGCAATATAATCAAAAAAAGAAATAGCTCAAGCTGTGTAGTAAGCTGCCACCAAATAGAATGCAAAGATGAATTTTGATTTTAATGGTGGTGAATGGATTCATTAACTAAATATGGATAAAAATTCTAAAAGGAAAATAGGTTTTTATAATAATTCATAACTTAATGTGCTTTAAAACAGGTATCATCCAGCACTTGGCAGTTTTCATCCAAATTATATATTCAATACAATTTCTACCTCCTGATACTTGGCACACGCTCAGGTACGTGAGATCCCTGCTTAACATGTTAGGCTGTGCCAGCAATGCTAATTAATCAACTCTGAGCTCTACTATTCAGCACCTAAGGCCAGTCGAAAAGACACTAAACATTTTTTTGACATACTTTGTAAATGTTACTTGAAACAACATTTCGAGCTTGAAAAGAAACATACTGTATGTCTTCAACAAAGGTGGTCCATAATGTTGTGAATAACTACGTTCAGTCCTTCCCTAGAAGGGAGTGGTCCTGAGGTCAGAGTGATTGAGGGTTTGCCGTTTTGAGTCCGGCACTGAAGGCAGATGTGCTTGTTACTTGGGTGAGCTCTCAATGCAGATAGGGAACGTGAAACATGGGTGAGGTCTCCCGTACTCATGAAAAGTTGTAATTATTCTTTTTCCAGTGTTTAATTAGCTGCAGCTCTCTCAAGTAACATCTTGTGCCCCAGCCTTCTGCTCCGTCCTGACAAGCATCGTAATTATGGAGTTCATGAAAAATGTAATTCCCTTTCCGTCGATAGTACAGGCCTCAAATCAGACTTGTAAAATGTTCAAAGGTCTGTGAAGCATGTTATTTTAGGAGAGATGGGCAGTTTTTTGAGGGACGGGCACAAGAAGGGAAATAAATAGTTATTTCATCTTCTTGGTTCTGTGACGTAAATTAGTCAAAATATTATGGTAAATTGTATCCTTA
Organism: Hyperoplus immaculatus; assembly: GCA_949357725.1. Taxonomy (NCBI): domain Eukaryota; kingdom Metazoa; phylum Chordata; class Actinopteri; order Uranoscopiformes; family Ammodytidae; genus Hyperoplus; species Hyperoplus immaculatus. The sequence goes on from OX442354.1 coordinate 10,400,486, forward strand.
ACATTTTTTAAAAATTAATCAAGTTAAGCTATTCGTTCCAACTGATGTAGATCCAACATATATTGTACTGTTGTGGTCAACCGTTTCAAGTTGTAGCATTGTGTTTTTATGTATAATGTGTTTTATTGTACCTCAAAAATGAATTGTTATGGGTTTCCACCATTTAGTTTGAAATAAAGACGCAATTGTTTATTTTGAAGACTTCAGAAGTTATGTTGCTGGTCTTTGCTCATTGTTCTTTCTTATTCAAATATATTGGGGCTGCAAAAACTTATATTAATATTAAGACATGTGCTGTTTATTTTCTAAATCAATTGTTTGACTAATCGTTACAGCTTTCTGAATAAACTTTTGCTTGGATACTGGAGGCCACATCTTCAAGGCAATGTAAAAAAGATACTTTGATTTCTGATTTGAATTGTATCACTTATTGAGCAGCTAAATGGAACTATATTGAAACAATAATGTATTCATCAAGCTGGCAGATTGACCACTACAAACATATTAAAAAAACAAAAATGCTCAATTTACACATTGGGGATCATATGATTGGGTAAGCTTTTCACTCAATCAAAGCAACCAGTGTAACTCCAGCAATGTTCTGCCCAGCAGCAAGGGTGAGCCTTTCATTTTCAGGGACAGGTACACGCTCACTAATTTGATAACCCACAGACTAGCGCAGCCTTGGACATGATACCTTTCGTTTTACTGCAATAACCCGCAAACATGGAGCATATCCCTCCACATAACAGAAAATACAACTTTGTTTTGACATGTCTCAACAAAAACACTATAGAGAGCTGGTATGTAATCCCAACCTTTGTTTGGCATTTCTGTTTGGAAGGTGTTCTACATGCCACAACATGACTGGTGTGCACCAAGATCATTTATGTGAATTCTAATTAATCTAGCTGGTGTAGCAGGCTTCTTAACTATTCCCATTCCAATCGCTCTCTGCTTTACACACATATTGCATTGGGCAAAGGGTGAAAAGGGGGATTGTGTGGCAGGAAGTGTGTGTGTGTGTGTGTGTGTGTGTGTGTGTGTGTGTGTGTGTGTGTGTGTGTGTGTGTGTGTGTGTGCGCGCGCGTGTGTGTGGTGGGTCGAGGTTGTTTCTAGGCAAAACTCTCCCATGTGTATGCATTCCCCCCATACTTTCCAATTAATATATTGAGTCTAGGTTTATTTGTTAAGACACGGTGGGTACGCTATCTTAGAATGGCGTACAATGGATCATTTAGAATGCAGTGTAAAAATATTTTGGAGGGTTTACCCTGCCACAATTATGATCACACGTAGGCCAATGTAAACATAACTGGTTTGACAACTTCTGGTGAGCAATGCATCATGTTTCGGTACAGTGGACAGCCAGCTGCTGTAAATATTTTTAGGTTGTGAATTCTCTTCAGAGCTAAAATGAATTAGGCCATTGTAGTCCTTCAAAGAAAAACGTTTATTTCTATTTACAAAAAAAAAAAACATGCCCAATTGAGATAATGCCAACATGTGTTATTCTGCTCCCAAATTAAACACTTTTATGATCGTAAGAAAATGCATCACTGTGGCCTCTGTAGCCTACATTGTTGGGCTGGGTAGCCAGGAAAGGGTTAAAAAACTAACCATGCCTGCTGCACGGTAGGGGTGTGAGGACTTAGGACCAGATACACACACGCAGACATACACAGTTCTTGTTTCTCACAGAGACAGTTAAGTCACACAGCAGGCGAGACAGAAGACGCTCGATCGACACTTCAGCCAACTTTTACCACCTTTTGGAGAAGCAGTCAAAGTAAGTTTAAGCGTTATATTGTCTACGTGTATCTAGCTAGCAATAAAGAAAAATTAACTTCCGTTACGCCATATGTAAAGTCCCTGTTGTCAGTTAAGCACCATCTGTTTTGCCTTTCGAAAACTACTTGTAGCTTCCGACAAAAACCCATTAAAGATTACTTTACACTGACTGACAGAAAGTCAACTTTCGTGGCACGAGAGCATGGACATATAAAGAACGGGAGTTGGCCTTTCTTTATAGGACCGTGGAGTTGACGTAACGTTTTATTTGTGTCTTTCGATAAAGTTTTTGAAATAGTTAAGCGAAAATACTTTATTTGTATTACTGTCGACAAATTGCGAAAGACCCCGAAATAGTTTAACTACGCGAAATGTAGTGCTCAACTAGTTTTAAAAGTAACACATTTCATTTAGGTCCATTTTAGTATCAACTCATCCTCTAGAGTCTGAAAGAAAGCCTACTTGGAGAGACTGACTATTCTGTATTCTACTCAGCAAACTGCCTTTGATTGTCAGGCATGTCAACTTGTTTTTGGTGTAATTTTGTAGTATGCTTGCTATGTGTCTTAAATATGTGATTAATTTTGTGTTTGAGGTTTTTTTTCCCCCTGTGCTGTTGGTTGACAAGTGGTCCCCAAAGGCTTTATGCTCCAGGTTTAGTTAAACTTTCATGAGTCCTGCATATAAATATTATTTCACCTAAGTGACAGCCCACCTAGATGATGTAAAGTGCTTCAGGATAACTCTTCTCATCACAAGGTCCAGTGTCTCAACTTAAAAGTGTAGCCAAGTTTACCATAGCCAGAGGCATTTTTTCCTGGGTGATGGATGGAGCCATCAGCTTTTTCAGTGAATCATCTAAATAGTTTGCGTACAGCATGCTAAAACAGCATAAAAATAAGAATCAACCCCAGTATTGCAAACAAGGTTTTGATGCAGCTCCAGTGTTGCATTATTTTGCAAAAGCCCTGATTGTGCACCCCTACCTTCTGTGACGTGTGTTCCTTTTACAAATATTTTTACCACAAAGCTGTGGGAGAGGGTTCTGTGGAACACAAACGTATGTTTGTTAGTATGTGTGTATAAGGGCAGAAATTTCTAAGTGGGAAAAAGTTGTGAGCTGCACCAGAGCATTCCTGAGGCTGAACTAAAAACAAGCAATGAGAATGAGGCCTGGCAGTAGCACCACATTTTACTAGGCAACATCCCGTTACCAGAGCGCTCTTGAGGTGCAAGATGTTAAGCAATATTGCGGTTTACAAGCAGAAATGCATGACTGAGAAGGCAGTGGAGAAAACTAAATTATTTATCAACTCTAGGTTAATGTCCACTCCTACGGTTTATTTCTCTAAACTGTAGTTTTATCAGAAAATATTACTAGATTTATCAATGATACAGTAACATAATTTGGCTGTTGAGTTTCCCGTTTACAAACTGCAGTAGCCTATAGGCTATCCCACTGGATTACAAAGCCTTTAACAGCTCATATATCAGTATTGATGTATCTTGAAAAAGGCTCATATTGCTGGTTCCATTGCAGCTTCTTTCTGGCTTGAAGAGGTTTATAGAGTGTTGTTTACGTCACTTTTTGAAGCTGACAGAGACATGACAATTTGTTTTTGTGATTTTACATCAGCCGTAAAAAGTCTGTGGAAAGAGTCTTTTGTGGGCTAATGTTTGCGTCATATCAAAGTCACATCTTTTTTTCTTAATGTTAAAGTAAAATCTTGGATCTTGGCTTAACTGGTAAGACCTCAGGGCAGTTTTAAGCAATGTTGCCTCTGGTAACTTGCAATAGGTGTCATAGACTAAATTAATTAAAAAAAAAAAGATTAGTTTGTAGTACTCTTTAGTCTTGTTACCACACATGCTTCATCATTTCTTCCTGGATGGGGGCAAGTTACCTGGCACTGAACCCCTGTCAGGATTTCACCCCTTTAGTGTTCTAAGTCATACAGTGTTAGCTTCCTATGCTCAATTGGGAAATCTCCTCAAGTATGTGTCAGGCTTTTCAAATGGTGAAGGAACTCAACTGATAAAACTACATATTTTCCATGACTAAATAAGCACCTTTATAGATGTAAGCAAGCAATCATTACTCATTACTCCCAAAAGCTGTTTCAAGTATACTGTATATCATGAAGCTGTTTCTTCGTACTAAAAAAAAATATAAATGCTACTTTGATTTATTTTTTTCAGTGTAGTCACCACAAGTCCACTGAGCACACAATGAGCTACATCCTGTCTTTAACAGTTGCAGATGATGCTAAAGCAGGATTTCAGCTGGTGGTATTAAGAGGTTTAGTAGCAGGATGGTATAAGATAATTCATGCCAACGTGTGTAAATGGGTCATACATGAATATGATAGGAGTTGGCTGTAGATGGATGTTGGCACATCAGCTGGCTTTCTGAGTTCCAACCGTGCTGTAGTTGATCCATGCTGGGTCCCTTACAGGCACAGTCGATGCCATCTGCCACTAATGCTGCTTTCATAATCATCTCTGTACCCCATGCATCTGTAGTAGCTCTTAAAAAACTCATTTCAATTGAACAAATCCTCAAGTGCACCCCAAACCCCGTTCGATGTTTGATCACCTTGTACTAAACCACATGGAAGGAAAAGGGGGCTACGAAGGAGGGGGAAATGGCTATGTGAGGTCACAGAGTTTGAAAAGTTTGGGTGATTTAATCATAGACGGTCCTTTCTTTTCTGTTTTCATAACACAATAAGCCTGATATTACCCTTGTCTTTTTTCTGCCGTCCCATTTCAGATAAACTGCTTTGTCTATTGATGTCAGCAGCAGAGAATTTAGCTGTGATACACAGTTGTATTGGCACTTTACTTGGAAATGGCGTTTGGCTCTTCTTTGAATTTCCATTGTACTTTCCAGTTCTTATTTTCACCATGGAACACGTGTCATTCATTCTAGTATGATTTGGGTTTGTCTTGGTATGTTCAGCAAGAGAAAAACCCCTATGAACTGGCCCCCAGTTTACAATATCAGCTCAATGTGTGCGTGCATGCTCTGATATATGCATGAGCTCGTATGGAAGTTCTGCAAAAAAGTTGACAGTATTTGTGCTGTGTTTTGACTTTGCTGTTCACCTCAATAAAGTTGGGCATCTCAGCATGTCTGGGCTGGGCCTGTTAACCTACTTAATTGTATACAAAGTAGCATCAAGGCATTGTTGGGAGTTGTTTTCAGATGGATGGGGCTCAGTCAACAAACAGCGGTTGTCATAACTAAGCCTTTTTTAATCTGCACTGCTGCTCAACATCTAGACATAAAGACCAGTAATCTGCTTTAGGGATTATCTACTTTGTGGTTTGGGCTTTGTACTGTGTGTTGTAAACATGACATTATGTAGGTTTATCAAGTACATGTAACGGCCTACTAATATGGGTTAGTTATAGTTATAGTAACCCAGGCCTCCTCATAATTGTATTACCTGTATCATTAGACATATATTTGTATTGTAAATGGGTCTTCAACAATAATCCAGTGACAATGTAATAAACAGGAAGTCAAAGTTACACAGCAGTTAGAACTAGCAAGTAAACAACATGGTAACTTTTTTAGATGGGCGTTGTACATTTTAAATACCCCATTTCATATTTTGCATTTTACTGTAGCTCATATCCTGTTGTCATGCTGCATATATTGCTTGAATGTTGTTGCTTAATTTTTTCACTTGCGTGTACAAACACAAACACACCACTAACCTACGGAAGGGGAAGATAGTGGTCAGATGTGACGGAGATATATCAGCAAATGGAAGTAAATATGCAGTATTTCTAAGTTATAAGCAAATGTTGCCAAGTCAACTCCAAAGTAATCGAAGTAGCTGGTAAGATAATACATAAAGCTTAACTATCCTTTACATTCAGAAATAATACACAATGAGCATAATGGCATGGATTTCTGCTTCCAAGAGTAGCTTCCATTGTTTAAAGTAGAACTAAAGACACACTATTATTAGGCCCAGGCAGAACCTCGGGAAGAACTTGGAGAGTTTTGATGTAAAAGAGACAGGGAGAGGAGAGCAGCTTGTCATCTGATACACAGGGAGTTGTCTTTATAGGATATTTTTAGACTCGTCAAATAACCACAATGGCTGGTTGTAATTTTCAGTGCTCTCGGCGACGGAATAGTTCTGGCTGTGGTAAATACAGGATATTCTTTGGACTCCTAGAGTCCAGGCTGAATCATGCTGCCAGAGACTTTCATAAAATGTCACTTCTGCTGTGTGTGTGTGTGGTGTGTGTGTGGTAATGGACTCGGCCTACAGGTGTTTCCTCAAAGGAAAATGTTACTCTCAGAAAAGTCCCTGAATGCAGTCATACAGTTGTGTTCAAAATAATAGCAGTGTGTTTAAAAAAGTGAGGCAAGATCAAAATCCTTATCATAGCTTTTATTTCCAAACACGCAAATGCATTGGGGACATTGCACATTCTATTCCAAATCCAAATATGAAGAAACATTTGTCAAATGTTTCTTCATCTTTACAGAAAGTGAAGAAAAAGGAATATTAGACTCTTCAAAAAAAATAGCAGTGTCTGCATTTTTCTTTACAACTCAAACATTTACTGTATCAACTGAAAAATGCATGAAGATTTAGCTTTCCTATGAATCACTGAACTAATATTTAGTTGTATAACCTCTGTTTCTGAGCATTTGTGTTGCATAAAGCCGACCAACTTATGGCGCCTGTGAATAGGTGTTTCAGCTCAGGACGATTGGACTATATTCCACAATTCCTCTGCATTTCTTTGCAATTGGAATAGAATGTGCAAAGTCCCCAATGCATTTGTGTGTATGGAAATAAAAGCTATTATTAGGATTTTGATCTTTACTCAATTTTTTAAACGCACTGCTATTATTTTGAACACAACTGCATGTGTAGGCCCGTGGGCAAACACATCTGTGTACAAATCTAGAGGAGTGAGATGTAAACTCACTGTAAAACTATGCAGACGTTAGTGTTACTTGCCCAGTCATACAGCTACAGATCTCAGCTTGCTTTATGCAACTGATTCACAACATCGCAGTGGAGTCTGTTATGTGGTTGTATAACATCATTCAGACCTAACCAATATGGCTGAAAATGGTTTTAAATAGACAACTCTCCTTGTACATTTGGCTTGGAACAGTCCATAAAATTGACAGTAAAACATGGTTTCTAACCAAACTTGGGGCTACCAGTAAACACAGTTAGAAATCACTGTAGTTCCCTTTTGTTTGAGACAACAATAGCATTTTTTAACCACATGCTGTCATGGTCTCCACACACTCATCATGACTTCACCACACCTCACTTTGTAGTGGTTTTCCCTCCAGTCTCTCCCCCCTGGGTGGTTCCTTTAGTTTGTAAGGAACAAAACTTTATTCGTCAACAAATTTGCTTTCAAAAGCATCAGACACTGTCAATAAAACCTATTATTTTGAAGGCAACAGTCCAATTGATGTCTTGTAAAAATGGAAATAAGAGCAGGTTGGTCTGTTTAAAACTGGAGAAACTTGTTTGCTGAAAATGAATGAGGCTGATTTTAATGCTTTGAAGATTAAAGCTGTGTAAATCCAGAACCCAACTGTGCCGGTTTTCCTGTGTCCGTGCTTTGTGGCTATCTTACTATACTGTTTTAGCAAGGCCATCCCAAGGCTAGCTGCCTTTGTTTTTTTATTGTAATTCTTCTCCTTCATGTGTCCGTCTTCTCTTTTTTTAAACTCATGCACCCACACTATACTGCAATATAACAATGTGTCGTTTAATCTAACCAAAAAATTCTGTTTACTTCTGTCTTCCAGAATCACAGCCATGGCGAAAGGCTGCATCAATGTCATCAAGTACTTTCTTTTCCTCTTCAACCTCCTCTTCTTTGTAAGTTATCACCATTCCTCATCAATGCTTTTTGGCTGTGCTGCAAGAACTGAACAGGCATAGCGTGCACTGTACGAATTTTTTCACATGACTTTCACTTTGTTAGCAGTTTTGTTTACCTCAGACAGATAGATTGGAATGCTATGCTCCTTCAGCCAAATCAGACAGTGATCACTGATGTTGCTGGGTAATGCAGCATGCCTATTATGTGTTGAAAAGACGTAGTACACTACATACAGTCTATGAAAGGAAAACTTATTAAAATGCCATCAAAGATAACGATTGAACACATTGATAGCCAACAAACTGAAATGCTGAACCCTAAAAACTGACTCTGCAAGGGTTTCCGGACCTTTCCAATGACTCTGCAGCTATAAACCTGACGCAGACCTTTTGATGTGAACACTCCGTTAGTGTCTAATAGCAAGCGTGTGTCTGTCAGTGTTGAGTCGGTGTGCACAGATTAGACGAGTGAAGGCAAGGGGAGGCCAGGAAGTGGTGGGCTAATGGTGGCTGCCGGGAGCTCAACAGTCCCACGAAATTAACAGCTTTTTAACCAGGGCTCTAATGACTGTTGTGGGGTTGAGGAGGGGTGGCGGCCCAAAGGGGGAAGTTGTTGAATCAACAGAGTCTCTCATCCATGGGTATTTCCCCCACTACTGTGCCCCCAAAACTTCTAAACAAGGGCCCTCTTAATTACATAGTAGTTCTGAACTTCATAACCTCACAACAGTACGTATGGTGAAGCACATAATTGTTATAGCATTTCAGACGCCTGTGACAAAATGTCTAGAGGTGATGATTCTTCTTATTCTTTTTGTCTTGACCCCTTTTATCTTTAGTTATTATTGTTCATTTTGCTGTTCTGAATTAGATTTTGAAGACCCAAGTATGACTAGTACTGTAGTTCTATGGGTGGCTGGGTGTTACTTGTGAGAAATACCAGCAGAGTGGGTATCTTGGTCCTCTCCACATCCTCTTTCTTTCTGCATGAAGCTGTGAGAGAAAGAGACAGACAGTGGGAAGAGTTGGGATCTAATTAATCCCAGATGTGAAAGACTGAGGAAGCAACAGAACAAGGCCCTGTGTTAAGAAAAAAGAGCTCAGCTTCTGTGTTTGATATTATTAGATTCCATTCCTGATTCTTTTCTATTTACCCTCCACAGATCTTCGGAGCATTGATCATGGGCTTTGGCCTGTGGGTCCTTTTTGATACCAAGAGCTTCATTGCTGTTCTACGTAAGTGTCGCATGACTCACACACATCCCTTCGATCGCGTACCTTATGATAACTCTCATGTCAGCAAACATAGAGCCCTTTTGACCTGTGTCAGTGGAAATAGACATTGGAGAGTGTGCCTGTCAAATCCTAAAACCTCTGGCCTACTCTGGGGTAGTTTATTTAGAATTTTATCTCATAGGACTTGTTCCCAAGGAATCTGAAAGGGATTTTTTTTCGCACCAGAGCAAAAATGTGACTCATACATGAAATGTAATGACTTGCTAAGCCACTTAAAAGCTGCCCCGTAGACATGTTGAGATCCATGCGAGTAGCTTAGTCAGGGGATTGATAGTTTCACAGGGCATCTCAAGTTGTTTTCTTCTAATGTTGGAAAAATAGCAACTACCCCCCCCCCTTCCCCGCTCCCCCTTTAGTTTTCAAAATAATTGTACTTTGAACTCGCCAATTCTCTCAGCTCTAACGATGGCAGAGTTGCTGTAGATAGAAAATCAACTATCTTCACAGATGTTATCACAGCCTATTTGTAGACACTGCGTTGTGAAAAAGATGGCAAGCCTCCAAACGGTATTCTCAAAAGAGACAAAGGTATCTGCTTTGTCACGGACAACAATATGTCCGACTCAGGTTATCTACTGTGAAGACACTAGAGAATGCCTAATGAAACCCAACTTTGCCTGGAAAATGCAAGGAAACCACATATGGAAACTCTTAGCAGCAATAAATCTCATTAGAAATGCTTTCAGTGTATTCATCCCAGATGGTGAATTGCCGAGAGCAGCAGTGAACCTTTCAGTGTATAAAAGAAGAATTCTTTCAATTTATTAACTGGCAACTTTATCTGCATTGGTAGGCAAATTTAGTGTTTCTTTGAATGAGACAGTGATACCCATTTTCCTATAGGAGATGAGCCAACCTTAACAATACTATGACTTTTATGGCTCTTATGTAAACAATATTTGTACAAGAATTACTATTTCTCACTTCGACAGATTAATTCATACTGCAACTATTTTGATTATTGTTTCATTGTTCATCCTCAAGTTTTTCTTCAAGCAAAAATTCCAATTGTTCCAGCTTCAGAAATATACTTTGTTCTGTTCAACATCGTTAAGAGATATTTTTTTGTTTTGTACTGTTGGTTGGACAAAACAACGAGTCTGTAGAAGGCTTGAGCTCTTGGATGTTGTGACATTTTATAAACATAACCATGAAAGTTGCAGCCCTAACCTATTTAGCTCCTTTTTGCAGTCCATAACTGTGAAGTTTTTCAATGAGAAAGGCAAATCCCTGAGGGGCTGAGCAGATCTTGAGAAATCTATATTTAGGCTGGAGGCCTGCACTGCTTTGACTAATGAGTTGTGGAGTTTTGATGGAGTCCAACCAGAACTGACCTTGTGTCCTAGAACCAGCCGTACCGAATCTCATCTTCCCTTGGCTCATATTTCTGCTCTGAGGTCACTACTCGAGGAGGAATCACTCCAAGGTTATTATTAAGCAGAGTTTGCTTATCTCCAGTCAGGCATCCAGAACATAAAGGCAGTTCAGTATCCATCATCCCTGCCAGCCTCAGCCCTATTGTTATGATAATCCAGCTGTTCCTCCAGAGATAGCATAGATCCTGCTTCACCGATACCCTGAGGATATCCCTTCCTACATGAGGCTCCATGACCTTCTCTCCTTCATGTATTTTTGTTCACTGTATACCCAGGCTGGATGGGTCAACCTTAGCTCCTCCCTTGGTCCCTGGATTTCAAACTCAGCTGGAAATCTCTCACCCATCCCGTAGAGGAACAAAGGCTAATGCTGCAGGCAACTCTGTTTATTGACTCTACGTGTTCCCCTCAGAAGTTTTACCATCAACAGGATCTGTGTGTTTTCAGTTTCCATTCTTTATGAGTTATATTAATAGACGCATCTGCAGCTGTCCCACTGGCTTCAGGCAGTGGAATTGGGGGATGCTTTGTTTTCACGCCCACAATGTTTTCAGTTAAAACAAAACCGTTCTCCTTTTATATCAGTACATTGCTGTTAATAGTTTACCTCTGTGACATCATGCCTAAAGTTTATCTCGGTGGCGCTTGCCAAGACACAGCTAACCTTGTGTTTACACAAAAGGCAGCCTTGGAAAAGAGGTCAGTGAGCCAAAGCACAGTTTGAAAAATTCAGAAACTTTCCAACCTCATGAACAGAAAAAAAAGAACTTGTTTGTTTCTGAGCTGCTTCAACTCTAGATAGTCAGTATAAAGTCAATCTAGTTATGGTTACATTTTGAAACCGGACAAACTGTCAACCATTACTTTTTCAGCTCTATAAAAGCTGAATGTGTGGCTCTGCTCATGTTTACAGAAGGCCCTGCGTACCACACTCCCCCCTCCTCACCCGGCAGCTTTCTTAAAGGGCACCGTTACTCTTGCCTCTTTAAATGGAAAGTTCCATGGAAAGCACCCGAAGACCTATTTAAGAATATCTGCAGTGGAAACAAGCCATATTTTATACAGAATTGCACAGTAACCATGGGAACACATGGTGGCTTTAAAAAAAAAAGTGTATATGAAATTAAACCAGAACACAGATGGTAGGTCCACATCAGGAAAGTATAGTGTTGCTCTGTAGCTTTTATACACCTGGCAGACGGTCAGGGAGGAAACTCTGAGTTTTAAAAGACATTCATTTACAGAAATGGCAACTGAATATATAAATCCCCCTCTGTATTTTTGCTGTTTTTACTGTAACAAGTTTTTCATTCAGTCACTGGGCTGTAAAGAAAATCTCACTCAAACAACAATCTATATGATACTTCCCATTATTAATAATCATTGAAACGGTCTGAAAAAAGTATTTTAAAGGTCCTTTGAACTAAATCTCTATTATGATAATTAAATGTGCCTCACGTGCAGTGAAATGCATCATACAGTTTGAGTTCTTGCGTCACTGCTCTTTCTTTTCGGTCTCTCTGCCCTAGATATTGATCCTTTACGCCACAAACTAAACACTCATTTGTCTCCTTGCATGCTTTGTTTTGATAACATTCATACTCAGTGTTTTTTCAATGGTCTCATTCAATCTCTTTACAGTCACTCAGGATGCTGCTTGAACTATTGCATGCAATTTCCCAAATGTATCCAGTTTTTAAGGAACCTGCTGACATCTGTTGCTTTTGTTGAATCTTGTGTGTGTGTGTGTGTGTGTGTGTGTGTGTGTGTGTGTGTGTGTGTGTGTGTGTGTGTGTGTGTGTGTCTATGTTCATATGGGTGAGTTAGAGAGAGCGAGAGACTGAAATAACATGCTTAAACAGAGTGCTGGATATAGAACATACAGTGTGCCTGTCTGCCTCCCTTTAAATGCTACTTTGCAGCCACATAAACAGTCTGCACATGTTGACTCAAAGTACTTTTAGCTTTCAATTATTCTCAGACTACCACAACATGCGCTTCTCTGCTAACCCGTGTAGAGTCAGCCACGGACATGCCTGTAATGACTTCTTGTGCAAGCGTGTGTAGTGCATTTTGTGTCTCTATTATTATATTAAAGTAACTTTTAAGTATTTAAAGTGGTTGAGTATACTTCACCATCTTTGCATTAGGGCAGCAGAAATTGTTTTCATTATTGATTTATCTGCCAATTATTTATGTATTTTAAGCAAATGAATGTATTGACAGTGGACATCTACAAAGCAGGCTGTAGCTAAATCATTTAGAGTGTTTGTAAAGCGGCTACCTAAAGTCTGACCTGTCTGATGCATATGTGGACAAATGGACATTTTTACACAGTGGAGTTGCAGTTGGAAAGACAACATGTTTTTACAGTTGTGATTATTGACATTATTTGTGCATTTGCCAAAGTGTATACTAACTTGTATGTTCATGTAAACAGACTAGTATTCATTTGTTTGTACCTTGACATTTTTCGACTACTTCCTGCATTCTTCTTCAGAAGCGTCAGCTGATGCTTTGACGCACGTTGTGTCAGCTGATGTTATAGACAACCAGCCGTCCCGCCAGAAGAGGCAGGACGGCTGGTCGTCTGTTGTTCGTTCATTCTATGGAGAACTGCATCCCAGGTGTGGGACAGCATGTATGCCCCCTCGTCCCGGTTTACTGTCCCCTGGGCCCGTTTCCTGATCTCCACCGCCCACACCATGGCCCACACCTGGGATGCAGTTCTCCATAGTACGGACGGACAGCAGAGGACCAGCCTCTTCTGGCGGGACGGCTGGTTGTCTATAACATCAGCTGACACAATGCGCGTCACAGCAACAGCTGACACTTATGAAGAAGACTGCAGGAAGTAATCGAAATATGTCAAGGTACAAACAAATGAATACTAGTCTGGTTACATGAACATACAAGTTAATTTACCAAGTTAGACTAAATGAACTGTGGTGGATTTAAATGGCCTGTATTCACCAGAGTTTGCTGAGCAGATAGTCTTAAAGGTTAAAGGGGTCACTGGTGAGAGACGAAAACACCTATGTAAGGACATGTGTTCAACTTGTTGTGATGAAACGATCTGTCTATTTGTAGAAGATTAAGACACGTGATGCACCTCACACAGAGATATAAACGCAGTACGGTAACCTTAAGGGAGAGCCAAGCGGCTTCTCAGCCTGCTGCTACCATGCTCCATGAAATCCTCTATGTCCTGTTGGAAGCTACTGCAATAAACTTGGAACATTGATGAACTGTCCAGTCTGCCGCCTCTGTCTTTGTCAGCCTTGGGGGAAGATTCGGCTACTACAGAACCTTTTTGAGTTACAGAGTGTATACTGTACAGTATACTACTGTATATGATTATTGCTGCATGAAGCTTCCGCTGCTGATATAAGAGGATTTTGGAATAACTACATCTTTCCAGCATTCCAATTATCAAGCCAAGAAGCACGTTTGTGTTTACAGTTGTGTTCAAAATAATAGCAGTGTGTTTAAAAAAGTGAGGCAAGATCAAAATCCGTATCATAGCTTTTATTTCCAAACTCGCAAATGCATTGGGGACATTGCACATTCTATTCCAAATCCAAATATGAAGAAACATTTGTCAAATGTTTCTTCATCTTTACAGAAAGTGAAGAAAAAGGAATATTAGACTGTTCAAAAAAATAGCAGTGTCTGCATTTTTCTTTACAACTCAAACATTTACTGTATCAACTGAGAAATGCATGAAGATTTAGCTTTCCTATGAATCACTGAACTAATATTTAGTTGTATAACCTTTGTTTCTGAGAACTGCTTCACTTCTGTGTTGCAGGAAGCCGACCAACTTATGGCACCTGTGAACAGGTGTTTCAGCCCAGGACGATTGGACCCCATTCCACAATTCCTCTGCATTTCTTGGTTTTGCCTCAAAAACAGCATTTTTGATGTCACTACATAGGTTTTCTATTGGATTAAGGTCCAGGGATTGGGCTGGCCACTCCATAACGTTAATCTTGTTGGTCTGAAACCAAGATCTTGTTCGCTCACTGGTGTGTTTGTGGTCGTTGACTTGTTGGAACACCCATTTCAAGGGCATTTCCTCTTCAGCATAAGGCAACATGACCTCTTCAAGTATTCTAATGTATCCAAACTGATCCATGATCCATGGTATGCGATAAATAGACCCAACACCATAGTATGAGAAACATCCCCATAACATGATGTCTGTGCCACCATGCTTCACTGTCTTCAAAGTGTACTGTGGCAAAACCAAGAAATGCAGAGGAATTGTGGAATGTAGTCCAATCGTCCTGGGCTGAAACACCTGTTCACAGGTGCCATAAGTTGGTCGGCTTTCTGCAACACAGATGCTCAGAAACAGAGGTTATACAACTAAATATTAGTTCAGTGATTCGTAGGAAAGCTAAATCTTCATGCATTTTTCAGTTGATACAGTAAATGTTTGAATTGTAAAGAAAAATGCGGACACTGCTATTTTTTGGAACAGTCTAATATTCCTTTTTCTTCACTTTCTGTAAAGATGAAGAAACATTTGACAAATGTTTCTTCATATTTGGAGTTGGAATAGAATGTGCAATGTCCCCAATGCATTTGCGTGTATGGAAATAAAAGCTATGATACGGATTTTGATCTTGCCTCACTTTTTTAAACACACTGCTATTATTATGAACACAACTGTATATTCATTGAGCAGTGGTGGAGGAGCTGCTCTGTCTGTGTCGGCTTCTTCTCTGTGGATGGGAGGGAGCTATCTCATAGCTCTGGCTGCTTTGCTTGGCCCAGGAATCTTTTAGAATTGGAGCCATTTCACAGAGCTCAAATTCTGGCTTGGTCTGCAGACCGAGCGCTAACTTCTCTGGAGCTCCTCCAGCCCAGATAACGCACACACAGCCACATAATGGCTCCAGTTTATCTCCTCTCCAAACCTTCCATCTTTTAATTTCAGTCCCCACCTCCTCCTCATGGAGCTCTGCCACTCTACATACCAAAGAGTGAAATCAATTAATCTCGCCACACAATTACAATATCTTGGCCCGACTCTCTCTCTGGTGGTCCATCAAAATAATCTTTCTGTTGGGGTGAAACACTACAATGCTCTTGATTCAGAGAAATAGAATGTTTTCGCTCTGAATCATCATTCTTGGCTCGATTTAACCATCTGTCTGAAAATGTTTTTGCATGTGAACTAGGTCTTCCTCTGAGATCCATTCGTTGCACACACTGTGGTTGAAGTTTGAAAAATAAAAACAGTTCAGAGATCAGGAGTCTGTTCTTGCTATTCTGTCAAAGAAAAGGAACTTGAGGTTAGCCAAAGAATTGAATTAAGCTACAAACTGTAGCAGGTATTTGCTGCAACCATACAGGTTTCAGTTGTTCTGTGTGAAGCTGAACTCTGGCTGTGGTTTTGTCTGTCTGTTTCCTCCAGAGGAATCATCACACACGGTGACAGTGGCTTCCTACATCCTCATCGCCGTGGGATCCCTCTCCATGGCCATGGGCTTCTTCGGCTGCATAGGAGCCGTCTACGAAGTCCGTTGTCTCCTGGGTCTGGTGAGGAATTGCTTTCACTTTATGCTCCAATAATAACATACCACAGCTCAGTTTCCTTTTTCTAAAAAAGTTGACTCTCAGAACAGCAAGATAAGTGCAGTTTAAAACTAAAGATGAAACCTCTGTGCACAGTTGAGTCATCAACACCACACAGGAAACCAAATGGTTTTTTTAATGATAGAAAAAAAAATATGTTAATGTATTGCTATCCCTCCAATGTTGAGTCTCTAATAAAAGGATAAGATGCCTACAATAATACTAATACAATTCTATCAGTCAATATTTGTATCTATCTTTAAACTTATTGTACAACTGCAAGAAAAATTCAACTGAAATGCACATGCTTTAGATATCAAGCTGGGCTAAGAACACATGATAGATTCCTGTGGACAGTAAAGCCCTTTCACATGTCTGCTGTGTCGGGGGGCCGTGGGCTTTGCAGCATGTGTGGATTTAGTGAGGAGGGTGAAGGGGATAAAGCCAGCAAAGATGCAGGGGGGTACAACAAGAGTGGGGATGGGTGCGTGACCTCTACAATGTTAAAGCTGCTAAGGGGTTAACTGAAGAACTGCTGTGACCTATTTATCCCAGTGACCAGCTGGCAGAGGCACCCCCCCCATCTCTCGCTCTCACACACACACACACACACACACACACACACACACACACACACACACACACACACACACACACACGAGGTTGTGAAGGCATCTTTAATAGCTGACATTACTCTTGCAGAAGGCTTTAGAGAATATTTTTTTAAGATGCATCATATAACAAAGATTAACAACAATGTAAAAGGAATGGTTCTGCATGTGTTTTTGTCAGAATGTGCCAAAGGCTCTGTAAAGCTAAGGGGTCTGTAGGGATCACTTTGAAGGACAGCTTTCACTATGTCATATGATATATTTTATTATAGACACTTTGTGTCAAATGTTGTTATACTGACTTTTGTTGTTGTTGCTATATCCTCCACAGTACTTCACCTGCCTCCTGCTCATCCTTATCGCTCAGGTCACTGCTGGAGTTCTCATCTACTTCCAAAGAGATCGGGTAAGAAATCCACTCGTCTCCCCTTCTTCTTCCCCTTCTTCTTAATCTCACGTCTTTATTATTCATCCTCCTTTCTCTACTGTGGTCTTCTTAGTTCTTCCCCTTTTAACCCCTGCCTTATTTGATCTTACTTCACCTCTCCTCCTGCTGATACACCTGGAGCCTACTGGGTATTTGTGCTGCCCCACTTCACAGCTGCGTCTTGGAGCCCCCGCCCCCTGCATCCTGTAATGACACACAGTTTCTACCTCAATGAAATGGAAAGTGACAGGAAATCTGAGGAGATGTGTGACAGTTGTAGAGGAAGTAGCAAGCATGTTCTTACTGTATGTTGAATGTTTCCATTGTCGTCTCAGTTCAGGCCCTCTGGCTGTGCTTTTTCATGTTAGGAGGAGAGGGCAAACAAAGGATTGTTGTTGAATGAGTGTTGCAGCAATCCTATGCTGACATATTAAACTGGTATGTGTGTCTAACACTGCCAAATCTAAGACAGTAATTTTATCACCCCAGGGATAGAAACCTTTGATGAATCAGTGCCCCCTACAGGCAGGATCATCCTCTCACCATGGCCGATAGATAGAATATGTTTCAGTTGAGTGTCAGCCTCTTTGGAATAACACACCAAACTGTAGTAATGTTTAAAACTTTTTCATAAAATCAAACTGTCACAGCACTGAAAGCCACGGTGTTCTTCTGAAAAGTTGACATTTTGAGTATGATACTGAGACACACTTTAAGAGAAGTTAGGTTTGATTTGAAATCAAACACAACAGTGCAGCCACTCAGCCAGATGTCAACTATATATCCAATATTTCAAAATATGTCCAAGGATCCCATTATGTTTGTGAGTTTAACACCAGTGGAGCATTTTTTTTCATGTCAAACGGGTCACTCCATACTCTAATATTATTTTGTATACAGTATATGAAATACACCTTCAAAGGTGGTGATTTTCAGAGGTAGGATTTGAACTCTTGAGTTTTTCAATCTATAAAAGGAATAGCCTGAATAATAGGACGAGCCATGTGTGTTTATATTGTGTGTTTGTATAACCTTTCCCTTGAAAAAGCTCCCACCTGCAGGTGTATAGGTGGAGGCTGTCTCCGCCCTTTCAGCTGTAAGACCTCCAGCATGTACATGTGTGTGTACAAATGTATGTATCTCTGAGAGCACGTGTGTGTGTGTGTGTGTGTGTGTGTGTGTGTGTGTGCGTGTGTGTGTGCGTGTGTGTGTGTGTGTGTGTGTGTGTGTGTGTTTGCGTTACATGCGTTCCCTGTGTTTAAGGCTCACCACAGAGCAGGGTGGTGCCTATTCCCAGAATAGGGTGAGGCGCTCACTCATCTCCTGTACAGCTCTGAAGAGGCACGGCTGTCGAAGCTCTGTGGTCAAACTAACACACATAAACACAGAGTAGTGCTCCTGCTAATCTGTACTGTGCAATGTAACAGCCCAGCACAGGACTTGATAGGGCAATACCGACCAAGGTGTTGCCCCGAGAAACATACATTTCAGAGATGTTTCTCGTAAATTTTAGAAGAAGATTTAGCGTCGGTTGTGTTTGTTTTCTTGCCTTCAACACTGTCTCTCTCTGCACCAAAGATTGATTTTATTGAGACATTCTTTTATGGGAACATGCACATAAACCTTTTCATCTCATCTGCAGTTGAAATATGAGATGTCCAGCATCATAAAGGGCATGATAATCAACTACACTGGATCACACAACAGGACTGCAGAGCAAACCTGGGACTACATTCAGAAGACGGTGAGTTGGCTCAGTGAGACACACACAAAAATCCAATATAATTAACTTTTATATATTATATAATACCCATGTTCTTCAAGAGGTTTTTAACTGGCATTGTCAATGCATCAAAGAGTTCTGTTATGATGATACAGTGACAGTTTGCATTTCTAGAAACATTATTAGTCCTCTCGGTTGAAAAAAATGACACATTAACAAATTAAACCAAATAAAAAGAAATGTATACATACTGTATAAAGTGGGATATTGTAGCAGTCAGCAATTCCCAATATCTATAGGAAATACAACTCTAAGGGATATGACATTAACTCTGCAAGTATCCCTAGTGAAGCCTTACCGTGCAAGTAGTTCTGTTATAAAGTGGAAAGATCTGAAAATCGACATTTAGATGAACTGAACACATTCACTTCATATAGCCCACACTGTGAACTTTTTTCCTTGAACCGATTCTCCTCTAAAGAATTCATCCCTCTGTAAACTTTTGACTGCGAGGTCTTTGCATAATCCTGAGTCAGAGAGAAGGATATCTGAAAATCTCAAACATAACACTTGAAACTATTTGTACAGTCGTAAACTTTAAGGGTAAGTGGGAAAATGTGTTTTGTTTTGATTAAGTCTTTTTGTACTTTGAATTAACTGACTTATTAAACTTCATCCCATTGCAAATAAATGCATGTCTGAAGTCCGATTTTGTTCTCTATCTCTTTCCTCCTTCTTCGTGTGTTTCCTGCCAAGCCACTTTACCCCAAAAAAACAGCAGCCAAGAAGAAATAGGAGCACAATGAACACCACAATGGAAAGGCTCAGCCAGTTGATTTGCTGCTGTACTTTTTCCCTTTTCTTTTTTCTTTAGTGTGTGTGTCCTTTTCAAATGTTTTTACTCCATGTCCTACTCTTTCTCTTCATCCTCCTTCATCTTTTGACTCACATCCTCCCTCTGTTTTCATATCCCCAGATGAGTTGCTGTGGATGGACTGGTCCAGGCAACTGGTCTGAGAACATTTTGGTCAAGAACAGCAGCAACAGCAGCAACAGCAGCAACAGCAGCAGCTCCCAGATCCTCTATGCGTGTTCCTGCCGCAATGACTCTCTGCCTGGCGTCGAAGTCAAGGATCAAGGCTTGTGTAAAAGCCTGTCCGTAGAGAAAGCCCCCGTCTTTGAAACGGTAAACAACAATAGAAATCTGCACTAGACATGAAAGTCATAATTGTGAATGTAACGATTCAGCCAACAGCTGTTAATCCAATTCTGTTTAACAGTAGCATTAGATGTTCCTTCTGAGTTCATCATTTTTGTTTTGACACACACACACATTCAGGCACCGTGTGAGACTGCGCTGTAGAGCAGCTGCTATTCTGGCCTCCTTTTCTTTTCTTTTATAATATATACTTTTTTAAATAAATTCTTTGCTTTTATTTGGTTGCTAGTTTATACATTTTTGATCAGCCACGATCCATCCACTACACAGGGATGTTGAATATGTTTTTGTTTGAATTCATAATATCTTCTTTTTAATTTTTTTATATATGGAAAAACAGAAATATAATATATAAAATAGATGAAATGTGAGTAAAGTATAAAGTAAAATAATCCGTCTACGACGTAGATGAGTATTATAAGTATATATATAAATATAAAAACAGCATTGCATAATTATGCATTGCATATAATTAAGTCATAAGTAAAGTAACTCAGAATTCTTCTAAAGACAGTGATCTAGTAACTGCCCTTAGTTAGATTTTCCCTGCTTTCGCAATGATACCTGTCACAGTGTGAATGTATTATAGTGCCACCCAGTCACACTGAGTTGTACATAAATGATTACATAATGCTAACTGACCCAAGTCCTAACCCAGGCCAGTGTTACTTCAGCTGGGTGGGCAATGTTACAGCACGCCCGCATTGCCCTGATAGACCTTGCACCTTTAATAATTACTGATGTCGCTTTGAAATGTGTTGTGTAACTCCGACTGCTGGCTCCATGTGGCACTGTGGCTGCACTTTAATCAGCCGAGGCGGGTCCTTTCTACTGTGTGACTTGTTCAAACACCAGGAAAGCTCCATTGTTCCGTTGTGCGGTCTACGTGTTTCAGAAACATTATTCTCTCTCTCTCTCTTACCCTTTTCCCTCAGCTCAGCTAAAGCCGTGTTATTCTTCCCCTCACTGACTCAGTCCAAAGCCAACAGTTGTGTTTTGAAAAGGCTCTGTTCATGTCCGGCTGGGATCACGTAGCCATTCATCTCTCCTCTGCAGTTTGGCCTGCAAAACCCCCCTCTTTCCAAGTCTCCCTCAACCTCTCTCGTTCTCTCCTCTACAGGGCTGTGCTACCAAAGTGGAGAAATGGCTCCTGGACAACTGTGGAGTTATTCTGGGAATCTGTGTCGGTGTGGCAGTCGTGGAGGTATCTATATAGCTCTCCCACACTCGCCTTAAAGGATGAGTGGTGGATTTATCTTTTTCAACGCTGTTTTAACATCATACTTAAGTGCCCATATGTACTGTAAGTTTAAATTGTTTGCCCCCCCCCCCCCTGTCTATACTGACCATGAATCATTCCCTCCCTGGCTCAACTCCAGCATAAAAGATTGGGGAATAAATCCATGCAAAAAGTAGTTTAGCCAAAGCTAACATATGACTTCATCAGTTGAATAAGCAGATTTACCAAAATGTTGAACTTTTTCTCTGACAAAAAAACAAATCTGATTTTCTTCTTTGAGTTTCCTAAAGCAGTGTTTCCTTGTCGAGCCACAATGAAAGAATATCTTATGATATTCACATCTAGTTTTTTGCCTCACTTTCAACATACACAAATGCATGTACACATTCTTTTAGGACACACACGTTTATTTAAAGTTTTGACACTTGGCTGAGGTGGAAAAGTTGGTGTATCGATGATAGCAAAACGTTAATTGGATTTCTCCAATCAACCATGTTGTACATGCTGCGTGTGACTAAAACGTCCATTTAAGAGACAAAAAGGAGGCTACTTAAAACATCTGATCCGTGTGAAACCATGACGGGACTGCCTCAAATATTTACATTCAACAAACATAAATGCAATATGTACATTTTAGACATTGTTTATCATCATTCGAGGTTTGCCCTGTGCTTGGGCGCCACATCATCTTGTGGCGCCCTCTTACTGCAATATATAAATGGTTCCTGACTGGAGAAGAACCAACTTTCATCAATCGCATAACTACAGTGGATGGAAACGCTCATTAATTCACATTTTCTTTTGCCAATTCCCTGGATATAGGGCTAAACATTTCTCCTGCATTTGGATTGAAACTTGGCTACTGTTATTTATGCGTTTAAATGTTTTAGCTTCAAACAACTTTATGTTTGAGTAGGTGCTCCCCTGCTAATTTTTAACTCTGATAACTGATTTAATATCTCCATTTTCTCCAGCTCCTTGGGATGATCCTCTCCATGTGTCTCTGCAAGAGCGTCATCCAGGAGGATTATACCAAAGTACCCAAGTACTGAGCTGAAGACAGAACCAGCTTCACACCACCTGCAGATGGAAGGCCTCTTTTTCTATCTCTCTCTTTCTCTCTCTCTCTCTCTCTCTCACTCTCTCTCTCTCTCTCTCCCTCTCCCTCTCTCTTTGCCTCACATTCTTATGAACACACACACAAAAAATTAAGACAGCTGTCTCAACCATTCAAGCTTCTCTTGCCTTAACAGCTGTGCAAATTTCTCACGCCACACATGTCCGAAAACACACACACACTCACACACACACACACACACACACACACACACACACACACACACACACACACACACACACACACACACACACACACACACAGACCCGCACGCCTACCTTTCAAAAAGCTTGAAACACTTGTGGGACATATGTTCACAAGTAACCATTGTTGTCTTATAATTTTTAATTTTTCAAGGAGACAGTCATGGTATTTCGGTAAACATTCGTTAATATTTTGGTGGAAGCCCTGAGAATTGTGCTGTTTGATACTATGCAAATGTTCATTCACGTTTTTACGTTGTTTAATTATTCTGGGACAGACTCAATGAAGCGCTTAGCGTAGTAATAGTATTAGAAATAGAGAGAGCACTTTAGTGAGATTTTGTGAGCCGACAGCCAGAGCGTCTTCTGACTGCAGGGCACAGAGATGAGAAGGAGACCGTCGGGTGTGGATGGGTGCGTGGTAGCCGCTCTCATGGATTAATGCCACTATGTTATTCTGAAGCTGGTATTTTTGGGTGCACAGGGTGGAGGAGAGGCCCCAGGGCTGGGCTGCTGTGGTGGAGGTTTTGGCTTCTTTCATCGGCCTCCTCGTACCCAGGAGCCCTGATATTAACCTCCGTTTACACCCACCGCCACCGCCTCTTCCACCCTCTCTCTATCCAGCTGTACGCCCCTCTAAATCACGTCTCTGTCTTCCTCTCGGGGTGTGTCTGACTGGTGACCTGTAGCTTTACAAAATGAGTACTTTTGCATGAAGTAAGTGTGTGTGTGTGTGAACTGTTGGTTGAGCGATTATTTTATTTCTATTTGGTCTTTTGTTTTTTATAAATATTCTAATGTCGTCTATTTCTTTCTTTTTTTTCAACTGTATATATGACTTTGGTAAGGGATTATTGCACTAGTGCATGGTCAGCGTTTTATACAGTATGGGAAAACTTACACCCACATGCTCTTGTTTTAAGAGTCCTATTGTTCCTCGTTTCCTGTCTATTGTTTATGTTGTACAGAAAAGTACTGAATGTGTCTGCAACAGCAGCTCGTCAGCACTATTTCGCTCCAAATAAGAGAGATTGTGACCCTCAGAGGTAATCTGTCATCACTCCTGAAGCCATATTTCCATTTCTGTAGCATACCATGAGTTTGTGAACGGACAACCAAGCCTGCACAAAACACCATTGAAGCTCCTCACCCCTGCCCTAATGTTGAAAAGAAAAATAATAATTTATTTAATTTTTACCCCATCATAGCAATTACATACACAAATCGCAGCAGTGATTGTTTTTCGTAGAAGTCGTTTTGCCTGGTTTGTATTGTCGGTAAAAAGAGCAGAGAAAAAAAAACCTCATCTAGCAGTTATTGCATATTTCAAAAGCTGACAAGACCAGAAAACGTCTGTTCATTAACTCATGCTATCTTTGCCAGAAATGTTTTGACAGAAATATTGCTTTTGAGCTGGTATCATCCCACTTAATCCATGTCGTCATCTCAGTCCTTCCACTTAATTTCAAACACACTATTAATGCTGGACTCATGGTTCATTTAGTGGATGGATTGCACTTTGTATGTGGTTGGTAGTTTTTCAGGCCGTCTCGCAAGTCATTTCAAATCATGTTCATGTCTGGATCACGGCCTTTACCTTATGACCCGCCAAATTTAAACATTAATTTAACTTAAAGATGATTTTTTTTTATATTGTTTGTTCAAGATATTTGTACGCTTTAGAAAAAGAAAAAAAAGATTTTGTTTAGTAGAAAAATATTTGTGGACCTGTAAGCCATGTTTAAGAACTGTTTCTTTTTTATTATTGAGAATTATTAATAAACCTGAATCCAGATTCTCTATCTCTTCTTTTTTGTGGTATAACAGTTGCAAGTTGCATCAGCTGGATATATAGACAATGGGTTACCATTGATCTTCCCAAGCTGTCAGGTTCTGTACCGAAAGCAACCAGAAGGTGGCAGTATATGTTTAACAGTATCAATGCCTCAGACATAATGAGCAAAACTAAAATGTCATGCTATTTTGAGGGTAAAATAAATAAAAAATGTTGTCTATGGATTATTATATTATAAAAAGCTTTTCGTATTAGCTGCGGGTTTAACAATTTGGTTTAAACAGAATCTTAAGAAATGTGTTATTTGACTACCTTCTCAGTTACATTTTTTTTAAATGATTTTCTTAATTTAGTCATATTTTCTTGTAAATTTTGTCTCTGTACCCAATGAGTTAACACAGCGATGAGCTTCAAATCCATTCATTGTTCTACCATTGAAACAAGACTGTTCCTGCAGTAAATACAAAAGAGCTCCCCTCATCATATTTAAATGCTATGACTCTTGGTGTCATCATTTCATGCCAGGAGCTGATATCTCACCACTGAGTCACCCAGCACTGCTCTTACACAAATCAACACAATCACAATCCCAGCACGGACCCTGCTGCCCAATCCACTATTGTCTAAGACTTTTAACCCCGATATGATGAGTACAGCTTAGCAGTCCCTCCGGAGACTGTTTTCAAATGGATCAGCAGAGCCACATCTCATCAGGGAGCTCTGTCCATACTGAGCGCTTCAAACGGCAAACTTCTCCTTTCCACTTAGGCATAACAACTATGGTCTACACAGGAAGGGAGAAATTGTATCTTCAAACTAAAAACATGTCTCTATACCGGATCTTCATCAAGCTAACATCATAGTCTAGTCATCAACATTTAAAAATTATGCTCTCGACATATTATGAATGGATAAAGCTGCAAATAGGTTACTGAAAACACAGAAAAGATTTTGTGATTGAGGAGGAAACAGGCTACATGGTTGAATGCAGTAATGTATTGCTCATAGGCAATCAACACCCAAATGCCCTAACAGATTTGAATCTAAGAGATGAACGAATCTGAAACTTTTTATTTGTCCGATTAAAGAAATAAAGTAATATTCTATTAGTCAACTCTAACTGCAATATTGTTTCACATTCAGCTGGTTAAAATGTGTTCATTACTGCTTTTACAAATTTTCACTCAAGTAATTGTTTAAGCAATATACCAAGCAAGTGTGTAAATCATTTGCTGTTTCCAGCTTCTTGGACTGTAAGATATTGTGGTGGTTATTTTCACTACTTTCTGACATTTAAAAGACAAATCTATTGATGGATTATCGATCAATCTGCCGATTATGATCTTGAATAACTGAAACAGTTCACCAGATCAACTAACAAATAGTTGCCATATGGATTTTTGCTTTAAATTCAGACTGGGGAAAACTAAGTGGGCCTATGGAAAGTGAGCTGCTGCTGGGCTCATCAGTTCACACGCACACACACACACCCACACACCACACATTGTCCAGGCCAAACTCAGCGAGGAAGGAGAGTGCTTCCTCTGTTTTTTTAAACATAACTGTCAGTCAGCAGGTCCAGGACAGAGGAAGTGGGACCGATGCTGATGATGATCCCACTGAGACCGAATGAAATAAAAGGATGAAAAACGAATGTCAAGCCCACGTGTTTCAGTGAGCACCGAGCAACTGGGGAAGTGAAAGAATATGCTGATTTGATTTGAAAAGTCTCTCGCAAATGTGCAATAGGCAGGTAAAAATGTTTTAAACATCTTAAAATTGAGCATTACACGTATTTGACACCACTGCATAGAGCTCATGCATGCAAATGAGATGAGTATGTTTACCAGGGTTTTACTCTCTGTAACTATTTGTCTCCCTATCGATGTGTTTTTTTAGTTGGCTCTCTGCTCCATTGGTGCTCATCCAACACAGATAACAATGGGGTGTGTTTGTGTGTGTGGGGGGGGAGGGGCTCTGTGGCTCTTCCTCTCAGCATCCGGTTCACATTTTAACATTAACATGTTCAGGCAGCAGTCAGTCACCCCCCCTCCTAACGGACCCCACCTCCACCTGCAGAACTGACCCATCCGTCTGGCCCCATCCTACTGCGCAGAGGGGTCCCTCCCTGGCTTTTTCCTGTTTTGTAATCTCTCACAGGGATCATACACAAACAAACAGTGCACGTTTGCTCGCTTACACAGATCCGTCTGATAGATCTGAATAACAATATGACTGGCTGGGACTATCCCCTCCTGTCTGGCTGGCACAGATTAATTTTAAGCCTGAGGATCTCTGATCAGAAATGAGCAGTGCAAGTCACACTCTCTCTCTTATTCCTCTTTAGGGCTAATCCAGTGTGAAAAGGTTCTAGCTCTCATCTCTATGTGGCCTTTGACTCTCAGAGAGGAAGAGCTCTGAAATCACACTGCTGCCAAATGCACTGCCATCCATGCCACAGTAACAGTGAACATCAGCAAAAAAGTCTGTGAAGCGCCTTTACCACTGCTGTCAATTGAGATGGAGGAAACTTGGCAGATAAATCGATAGATAAAAATAATTATTAAAGGTGAAGTAAGCGATGTATTTATGTTAAAGGTCACATATTATGCTAAATGCACTTTTTAAATGTGTTCTAATATATCCATGGGTCCACGGTGTGCCTAGAGACTGCCAAAATATTAAAAAAAATAACAATCTCTCCTTTTCTCACTCTCCCCCTTTCTGAAACCCCCTCCCCTCCCCCCCAATATACTCCAGTCAGAATTCTCCTCGTTTCTGACCTCACAAACTGGAAAGCCAGAAGCTTCCACTGTGCAGCCCACACCCCTATTTCTTATTGGTCCACGGCCCTGACAGACAGAGGGCGAGGCGTATCTGGCTTCGCTTCCGGACAGGGGGCGGGGGGAGCTCAAAGATTGTATATTTACGAGGGGAGCTGCAGCTCTTTTTTTTAAAATAGACCATTGTGAGATTAACTGAACATCAGCATAGTACAATAAATTATCTGAAAGTTTTTTTCAGCAAACAATTGAAGAAAAACGTATTAGAGACCACTAAGACCATATAATATGGTGTATAATAGTACCGAAAAGTGTATAATATGGGAGCTTTAATATAAGTGTTAAATCGGATCTTTATTCATACTAGGCCCGGTTCTAGACAGTTAGATTTGGGTGGGCCTGTAGAAATTTTAGGTGGGCACACTGGGCAGAGAGCCCGAAAATGTTTTAGCCCTTGTAAGATCTCTGCGTCTGCTTTTTGGCACATTTACTGTGAATTGTGTAGAACACAATATGCAAATAAACTTTGAGTGTTGCTGTGTGGGAGATTTGATTCTTGCATGTTTTTTTTCCCAAATGTTTATGAATAACATATAATATACATTAAAAACAACATAATGTATATTTTTTTTAATTGTAGGCAGCCTGAGCTGATTGAAGAGAAAGCTTTGGGACTGGGCAACCTGGGTGGTGGTAGTCCAGAGCTACAGTATCTCACAAAAGTGAGTACACCCCTAACATTTCTTCAAATATTTCATTATATCTTTCCATGCGACAACACTGAATAAATGACACTTTGATACAATGTCAAGTAGTCAGTGTACAGCTTGTATAACAGTGTAAATTTACTGTCCCCTCAAAATAACTCGACACACAGCCATTAATGTCTAAACTGCTGGCAACAAAAGTGAGTACACCCCTAAGAAAAAATGTCCAAATTGGGCCCAAAGTGTCAATATTTTGTTTTGCCATCATTATTTTCTAGCACTGCCTTAACCCTCTTGGGCATGTAGTTCACTAGAGCTTCACAGGTTGCAACTGGAACCCTCTTCTACCCATTCATGACGACATCAAGGAGCTGGTGGATATTAGAGTCCTTGCGCTCCTCCATCTCCCGTTTTAGGATGCCCCAAAGATGCTCAATAGGGTTTAAGACTGGAGACATGCTTGGCCAGTCCATAACCTTTACCCTCAGCTTCTTTAACAAGCCAGTGGTCGTTCGGAGGGGTGTTTGGGGTCGTTATCATGTTGCAGTACTGCCCTGCGGCCCAGTTTATGAAGGGAGGGGATCATGCTCTGCTTCAGTATGTCACAGTACATGTTAGAATTCAATGAACTGTAGATCCCCAGTGCTGGCAGCACTCATGCAGCCCCAGACCATGACACTCCAACCACCATGCTTGACTCTAGGCAAGACACACTTGTCTTTGTACTCCTCACCTGGTTGCCGCTCCACACTCTTAACACCATCTGAACCAAATAAATGTATTTTGGTCTCATCAGACCACAGGACATGGTTGCAGTAATCCATGTCCGTAGTCTGTTTGTCTTCAGCAAACTTTTTGTGGGGTTTCTTGTGCATCATCTTTAGAATAGGCTTCCTTCTGGGATGACAACCATGCAGACCAGTATGATGCAGAGTGCGGCGTATGGTCTGAGCACTGACAGGTTGACCCCCCACCCCTTCAAGCCCTTCAGCAATGCTGGCAGCACTCATACGTCTATTTTCCAAAGCCAACCTCTGTGTACGACGCTGACCATGTGCACTCAACCTTCGTAAACTGGGCCGCAGGGTGGTATTGCAACATGATAACGACCCCAAACACACCTCCAAGACGACCAGTGGCTTGCTAAAAAAGCTGAGGGTAAAGGTTATGGCCTGGCCAAGCATGTCTCCAGACCTAAACCCTATTGAGCATCTTTGGGGCATCCTCAAATGGAAGGTGGAGGAACGCAAGGTCTTTAATATCCACCAGCTCTGTGATGCTGTCATAAATGGGTGGAAGAGGGTTCCAGTTGCAACCTGTGAAGCTCTAGTGAACTACATGCCCAAGAAGGTTAAGGCAGTGCTGGAAAATAATGGTGGCCACACAAAATATTTACACTTTGGGCCCAATTTGTAAATTTTTTCTAAGGGGTGTACTCACTTTTGTTGCCAGCAGTTTAGACATTAATGGTTGTGTGTCGAGTTATTTTGAGGGGACAGTAAATTTTCACTGTTATACAAGCTGTACACTGACTACTTTACATTGTATTAAAGTGTCATTTATTCAGTGTTGTCCCATGGAAAGATATAAAGAAAAATGTGAAGAAATGTGAGGGGTGTACTCACTTTTGTGAGATACTGTATATACTATACACACTACTTTCCACTATTGCCTCTGATGTCCAGCTGGGTGAAAATAGTAGCTAGCCGAGGTTACGACCCTGCTAGGGAGTCCGGAGGTATGCCCCCCGGGAGATTTTTTTTTATCTTTTTAAAGTGAAATGCATGAATCTGGTAGCCTGGTCCAACCAGACCATCGTACTTCATTTCATTTGTACAGAAGGTCTGGAAGTGCTGTAATTGGCAAACGTTCACTCAGGCGGAGTGGAGGCGGACTTGGAGGTGGGTGTCTGTCGAAGTTTAAAACTATTGGATCTGCCCAGTGCCACTCTGGATTAGCCAACCAAACGCATCACGTTTGGTCATCACGTGTGTCATGAGCCGGTTTTTGACGGTGCGTTTCAGTTGGACAGGGAACTCGGAAATTTCCGACTTCACTACATATTGTAGTCTATGAATCTACCGGTACCTGGCAACAGTAACTTGTTAGAGCCTAACGTTTAGTTATTTGGACGAGAAAGGTTTTAGGCGTCCATACTTTAGCGAGCAGATGCACTGGAACACAGACAGGTCGGAACTCGGAACTACCAAGTCGGAAATCTCCTTCTTCCGAGTATAAAGGAACGCAGCATTCAACTGAAACTGGAGCGCGACTTCGACGTCATCGTTCTCAGCCACTCGCTCTGTTCGCTGATTGGACGACTGTAGATTCTCCGGCAAAAGCTGGGAAATGCACTGTACACCCAGACTGACTACTGAAGGGAAAATGAAATTTGGCCGGAAGTAGGCAGGCGGGCGGAGCCAGGCTATGAATCTGGTGCACTTTGAGAGGAAAATTAAGAGGCTAAATCTGAGGAATTTTGTGTGAACAAATAATTTGGAGACACTGGGTCTGATGAATTAGAAGCTATTGAAGAAATACACATGGATTTTCCATAGAAATATAAATTAGAAATAAAATATTATCCTCTGGGATGGACTTGGAGCTCTTTTTCTTTTACGAGACATATTTTTCTGTAATATAATGAATTAATTTAAATGCAGTGAGAGGAACGAAGCAGAAGAACTCTGTTGTCCATTTATCTTTTTTTCCACAGACGAGGCTGAAATAGGCTATAGACTATAGGCCTACACAGTGCATGGGCAACTGAGGGCAGCCCCATTTTTAAATATTTTTAAATAAACTCAACTGTGCATGCCATGGACTTGAACGTGACGTGATCAGTTAACCTCGGATTACCTCCCAGATGAACTGATTAACTATCTACCAAAACATTGTATTCCTTTTATTGTATGATAATTTACATTCACATAATATGATGTTGATATCAAACACACAAAAAATAAAAAAATAAAATTAAAATTGGGGGGGCCCCCCTGGCAGTCGGGACCCTAAGCAACCGCTCATTTCGCTTATGCCTTGGGCCGGCGCTGCTGACCAGTGACCACTATAAGCGGGTGGGTATATATTTTTTTTGATTGGGTGGGCACAGCCCACATTTGGGTGGGCACGGCCCACCCTGGCCCCTGGCTACCGCCGGCCCTGATTCATACAGTGATCACTTATATAGTGTGCACATTTCATAGAGCCGATCTCTCAGTCACTCGCTCTGCATTTAATCCGCAAATAAACTTTTCGGGGATCCCATAACCAATCACAAGAGAGAACGCTACAAACCGGCACCCGTCTCACTGCCGGTGCACATGCAGAGCGACAGATGGGTGAATGTGTATGCGCCTACAATTGCGGAGCAGGTAAAAATACTTCCCCATGTCTGTTTTGATGTTTTTTATCATGTTGTATCACACTTATGGATCAGAGATGATGCTACTAGATAACTCGCCGCTTGTAGACATGCATTAATGTGGTGACGTAGGGACGAGGCAGGGGACTGCTAACTACAGTCACTGACAGGAAGTTAGCTAAACTGACCATTCCGCTTACTGAACCTTTAAATGTAGCCACAGACTTAAGAACAAAAACATCCCAGCATCCAATTCATATGAACCTCATTCATCAACTCTATGATGGACAGTGACATCTCCCTCGAAGCATAAACATCAACCTAGCAACTGTCGTCACATTCAAAATTCTGATACAGCTTATTGTAAAGTGTTACCCAGCTAAATGCTGCGTGGGAATATTTGACATCACCTGCTTAATTCAGAGCCATTCAAACGGTGCAAGAGACAAAATGTTAAATTCTCCCATGTGAAAACCACTTGTTTGGCTGAAGACAGTGTGTCTATGTCGTGAATCTGATATAAAAGAAAATGCTTTCAGGACCTTTAAGGATCTGCATACATATATGCATTACACCAGCTTGGGCCCCTGTCTATCAAAGGTCAGTGGACTCGCATACGGTTCCATCTCTGTGGAAAAAAGCGACCATCATCCCCCTTCCAAAAAAAGCGGTCCCCCAAGATAAAAACGACTATAGGCCTGTTGCTTTGACCTCCATTGTAGTCAAGTGCTTAGAGAAGCTAATGGTGGGGAAGCTGAAGTCAAATATAAACGGACATTTAGATTCATATCAGTTTGCCTATAGAGATAACCGTGGCACTGATGATGCAATCCTCACTATAACACATTCAGTCCTGCAACATCTTGAGAACCCCAAGGCTTATGCCAGATTATTGTTTGTTGACTTCAGTTCCGCCTTTAATACTGTGCAGCCACATATCCTTCTCAGTAAACTTCAACAGATGTCTGTTAATCCATATATCATCAGATGGTATCACTCTTTTTTAACTAACAGGACCCAACAGGTTAGAGTGAACCAGACAACATCCCAGTCAAAAGTAATAAGTACAGGTGTTCCTCAAGGGTGTGTAAGTTCTCCTCCCTTATTCACAGTATATACTAATGACTGCATCAGTAGGCATCCTAGTGTCTCTTTTATTAAATTCTCGGATGACACTGCCATTCTGTGTCTTATGGATAATGATACGAACACCCTTGTTTATAAGCAGGAGGTAAACAACTTTGTACGGTGGTGTGAGGACCATCACCTCACAGTTAACACAAAAAAAACTGAAGAAATGGTGTTTGACCCAGGTCATGTGGGGGACCACACTCTGTTACTTATTCAAGATGCTAACATTGCTCAGGTTGATTCGTACAAATACTTGGGCGTGCATATTGACAATAACTTATCCTGGAGTGTTCATGTAAATAGTGTGTGCTCTAGGATCCAGCAGCGACTTCATTTTCTACGAAGGCTCAGGGTGTTTGGTGTCCAAAGGAAGGTGATGCTGCTTTTCTATCGTTCGGTGATCGAAAGTATAATTCGCTATGCAATCTCTGTTTGGTTTGGTAATTTAACTGTGAAGTGGAAGACTCAAATCAACAGATTGGTTCTCACAGCATTGAAAGTGATGGGAGTGAGGGAGCACCCCACTCTCCAAGCAATATTTGAGGAAACAGTACTTAGACAGGCTAGGAAAATAATTGCAGACCCCTCTCATGTCTTACATTCTGAGTACGACCTGCTACCCTCAGGCAGACGGTACAGAGTCCCAGTTAAATGCAAGAAAAGATATTTGAACAGGTATAAATTTTCATTCATTCCACTATCCGTTACTCTGTTGAACTCAGGCCGTTAGTAGAATGCCAATTGTAGATCTGTATGTATGTATGTATGTCTGTATGTATGTATGCACTTTATCATTGCACTGTCAGCACTTGTGTGCTAGGCACTGTATTTTTCTATATAGTATTCTATTTTTCTACTGTCTTGTTGTGTTATGTGTTATGCAGCAGTCTGTACGTCTAAGACAAATCTCCTTCGGGACAAAATAAAGTAATCTTGATCTTGATCTTGATACTAACACTTTCGTCTTTTTATACTGCAGTAGCAGCTGTGGTAAACATATTTTGATTAAGATCACAACCAAGGGCTGTGCCTGAAGTACTAATTGTCCCCCATTGTGTCTGTAAATACCGCTAAAAACCAATCACACTGTAATCTGTTGCACCAAATTGCGGCCACAATGTTGTAGAAATGGTGTCGACCACAAGCAGGAATGACTTATCTCTGCATTAAATGCTTTGAGGGTGTGCCTGGATGTGTTGGTATACTGTACACACCGATGTGTGCTAGTGAGTGTGTGTACTTGGCGTTCTAGTGGGAGTTTATGTCTGATCTGATTGATGGAGGTGCTAGTGGAGGAGTCGCTCCACTGATTGAAGCTACAGGCAGCACTAGGCTTCTCATTAACCTATGATAATGCACCTGTCTCCCTGATACGAAAAGCCTCGAAGCAAATTTGTTGCGATGACTGTTCTTGCTCCTTTTTAGCTTTGCTTTCCCTCGTCTGACTTCTCCCTGCTCCATCCATCCCCTTCTGTTCCCTCCTCTTCTACACTCTTGTACATTAGGCTAACACAAACACACACACACACACACACACACACACACACACACACACACGCACACACACACACACACATTTACTAGGATCTGTGATCACTAATCCTCCGAGACCAGGGTTGATAGAGAGGATCAACTGTTCCAGCTTTCATGGCTGCCTTTGTGTACGAACTGAAAATGTGGCAACCTCTTTTAAATGGCTAACACTAGGCAATGTGCTATCAAAGTCAAAACACCCTCTGAGTCGACTCATGTGTTGGCTGACAGAGATGTGATCTCTCCTTCTGGTCAGTGGTTTATTTTAACTCACAACAAGAACAATTATCCAGCTTTCTTTTAACATAACACATGGATTAGGTTGCACCAGCTGCCGTATTTGTAAGTCATTACTAAGTTTGTGTGGAAAGTCCTTGCTACGTTTTGCTTGACTCAATGTCGTTGCAACATTAAAACTTAAGAAATTTCTTGGGTCATTTGCAAGCTAACGCTGAGCTTTGTTCATTTGTTCAGTAAGCTAATGTTACGATACAGATAACACACAGCTGGCAGTAACCAGCGGTGAAAGAAGTATTCAGACTGTTTACTAGGGTATTACTACACTGTAAATAAGGGTTAGAATATAACTTGAGTTTAAGCTAAATGTGCTGGTATATAAGAATCAATATATGGTGAAGATGCTATGTATATATGATTGGATTGTGTAAGTATAATGTATCAATGTTTAAGTAGCATTTAGCTGTTGTAGCTGGTCATAATTGAACTAAAACATAGCCTAGAGGAGACTGTTGGGTCGTTTAATCTTTAACAATGCATCTTATTTTATAGGAGGATCATATGTTTCTGCAAACTTACTAAAGCTCTATTATTTCCTCTCAATTTCCCATAAGTACAGTATTCGAGCAAATGTACTTTCCCCCAGTATCAATTTCTGGAATTTTAGTAAGAACTAATCTTATTTATAAGGGCTATGGTTGGACTCATGATGCTGATGTAACTGGCTCCAGTAGTCGGGAGTCCTATCATAATGTCTTTTAATAAAACATAACAAGGCTTCAGATCCTGCACCAGATGTCTTCTTTATTCCCTGTAGCCCGTTCCAGTCGGTTTCTCTGCTCTCCAGAGGGCTTGTGTGTGTGTGTGTGTGTGTGTGTGTGTGTGTGTGTGTGTGTGTGTGTGTGTGTGTGTTTGTTTGTGTGTGTGTGTGTGTGTGTGTGTGTGTGTGTGTGTGTGTGTGATTTATTTATCCTATCTGCACACTCAGTGCCAGGAACACACCCTGAGAGCTCACAGGACTATGGGAACGCTGCCTCGAGCCGCTGGAGAGTGTCAAGAAAAGGGAGAGGACTTAGAGGACAGATAGTAAATCAGTCCGGACCTAAAGATGTGTGTCAGAGCTGTGGCATGGTAGGTCCAGGCTGCTTCAGAAGACGTAAAGGAAATCGCAATGAGTGTTTTAAGGGTGGTTAGGTTTGTGTGTTTGAGGGGGGGGGGGGGTGAAGCTTCAGTAGCTCCCATTAGTCACTCTGTCAGATGTTAGAGAGATGGACGGGGCTGCACATTGGTCCCAATTGATACCAAACAGCCTTTGGAATTCAGATATCCCAATTATTGGCAAAGACTCGATCATGATTAAATAATGTGCATGTGTGGTGTTCGGAATGTCTTTGACATGAATCTTTCGCTTCCAACCTCTAATTTCCTCTGTTTCATCTTATTCCACGCAAATCTCTTGGAGGACAATCACATGTTACTGGTTTGATGTCCCCGGACAATGGAATGGGTTTGTTTGCGTTGGATACCAGCTGCCCTCAGTAAGTAAAAAGGTGCAGGGCAAAGAGGAACACCCCAGACCATAAGACCAGGGTCAGACCTTCCTGTTTAACAAGCAGCCAGCTTCCTGTTGGGGCCCTGTCCTGTGACACAGTGACACCTCTTTGTCCCTCTTCCCTCGACCTTCAGGGACGAAAAATCTACACACAACGTTATGGAAACCCTGCCATCCGTGTGCTTTTCATTCACACATGCACCGATCCAAATAATACCTCCATAAACAGCACAAATTATAAAAATTACTGCACTGTGTTTCAAAACAAACACCCAAATTCTTTGTGTCACCATGAGCAGTGTTTGGGAATAATTTTTCTGTGTTTATCCAGTGCGCCGTCATTTGCAAAAGAGAGGCTTTCAGCATGAGTGCCCATTTATTTCTGCTGCTTATTGAGTGGGACTGAAATGGTGGTGAAAACAAGCCTCTCGCTGCAAGTGAATATCCTCTACTTGGCAAGCCTGCTGTGTTTCACATGTAAAAGAAAAGACTGCTGGACATAGAGGAAGCCCAGAACAGCAGCAGCTGCCCTCTCATTTGATACAAATTGGGGAGAAAAGGGATGGTAAATTTATGCATTAGTGTAATCAAAATGAGAGGAAGGAGGTGGAGAGCGGAGCGGATGGCCTTCAGTGGAATATTCTCGGATGCTGATTAGGGAGGCCATGTTAATGAGATTCGTTGTAATACGGAGAACATTATGCCCCCTGCTGCTGTGGTCGTCTGTGCCGTCCCTTTCTCTCTTTCTCGTATCGTATTTTGCTCTTTTTTCTTGCTTTCTCCTGCTCTTGTCTCTTTCTTCCTCACAGAGGGAGCCATGTTTACGCTGGACAAACACAGCAGGAGGTATGGCCTTGTCCCCCAAACTCTGTAATGATGCCGGTTGTTGAGTCGCACCTTTACCGTCACACGCTCTTGCACAGCCGTCCTGTCTCTACTTCCTGAGGGGCTGTGAGCAGGAGGAGCAGCCAGCCAAGACACACACACACACACACACACACACACACAAACACACACAAAGCACCTTGGGATTTTGGTACGGGTGGCGCCACGTGACAGGCAGGCAGCTGGGCCACATTAACAGGAATAATGACAAACGGGCCACTGCTGTTGTTTTTTTCACCTATAAGCACTGCATCATAGCCTGTCAGGTGCTGTCACTCAACAATGTGTCTCCAGAGTGTGTGTGTGTGTATGTGCGTGCGTGCGTGCATGAGTGTGCGTGTGTAAAGACTTCATATATGCGTCGCCCACCAGCCGAATCCCTAAGGACCCATCTCTGGGCTCAGAGGAAAGCTGTGCAGGGAAAGTAGGGGGCCCAGATGTTTTATCTCAATACGCTTAAGGATGAGTTCATGGGGAGAACATCTGAGGCTTTTAGCTCAGTTGACCCTAGAAAGAAACTCTTAATCCAACCAGTATGAGGACATATGTGTACATATCCTTTTCGCTGGATATGCAATTATTGTGCCAATACTTTTGTTCAGACGAAACTGTGACCCAATTACTTTTTTTTTGGCACAAGAGCTCCTCAAAACAAAGATGGAAGAGTAAAACATTGGCCAGATGCAGAAACAGAAACAAATGTGTTGGAATGTCTATGGTGTGTATGTGACGTAGCTATAGAGAAGAGGAATCGGAAAGGGACAGGAGAGGTTTTTAAGGAAATTGTTGAGACTGTGATTGTGGACCGCAGGAAGGGGGGGGCTTGAGGTTTTAACAGCCAGACTTAAGTGGCCCCTATTAAGCAGAAGTGTGTCTGTGTGTAGGTGATCCTGTTTCAGTACAACAAAAAAAGTCAAGCCATGGGCTAATGGCCTCCCTCAGGTCCACACAGCGTCTGTGTCGTGACAGAAAGGGAGAGGTCGGCAGGGGCCAGATGGAGGGATGGATCCCAGGGTGCTGTGTTTGCCCTCTGGTCAACCACACTTAACTTCCCCCAGCTGAGTAAAAACAAATAAGGCCAAACCACAAGCAAACTTCCAGAGAACAGTCCCCCACATGTTGCTATATACAGCTTCTGTCCAGGCTATGCTGCTGCAGACTCACACTTTTCTATGTTGCTTTCATTTGTGACTGATCACTTTTTCGTTTTCACTTATTATTGGTTGATACCATTTATTCCATCTGTTGTCTGATGTTTCTGTAGCCTAGCCTGGCTCCGCCCGCCCGCCTACTTCCGGCCAAATTTCATTTTCCCTTCAGTAGTCAGTCTGGGTGTACAGTGCATTTCCCAGCTTTCTCCGGAGAATCTACAGTCGTCCAATTCATAGACTACAATATGTAGTGAAGTCGAAAATTTCCGAGTTCCCTGTCCAACTGGAACGCATCGTCAAAAGCCGGCTCATGACACACGTGACGACCAAACGTGATGCGATTGGTTGGCTAATCCAGAGTGGCACTGGGCAGATCCAATAGTTTTAAACTTTGACAGACACCCGCCTCCAAGTGAGTGAACGTTTGCCAATTACAGCACTTCCAGACCTTCTGTACAAATGAAATGAAGTACGATGGTCTAGTTGGACCAGGCTAGTGTTTCTGATGTCTGTTTAGTAATAACCTTCTTTTGCAATGCTGCAGGCCAAATTTCCCACTTGGGACAGGGACAATAACAAACTGAACTGAATTGGAATGCACTTAAGTCAACTCAACATGCAGTATATAATGGTTTATGTTCCCAGATGTGACATTGTATCCTTGCATACCGTGGAAGATGCGTAAGGCTATAGTTTCATTCAAAAATAGTAGCTAAATAGTGGTCAAGGAATACTGTCTGCAGTTCCTCATCACAGTGGCCCTTTTCCTCACTCACTTAGAGCTTAGATTACTGTCTTTTAATGGCAGGTCTACGGTCACTGTTGAAATAAAACAAATTGATTCCCTCAGATGACAATGCAAAGTGCATCTGTTGCAGTTTTCCGTGACTATACCTCATACTATATGAATCCCCTGTATCGTAACTACTTGTACCACAGATGAGGTTGCCTTCATTATTCAACATACTCAACAGACTACTACAACAGACTGTACATGTGGATAAAGCCATGTTGCCAGACGTAATAATATGAAGTATGATACATTGCCACAAGTGATGTCACTCGAGTCACTGTTTGTTGTAATTGAAACCTAAAAGTTTGAAATTGAAATACATTTTGGGTATGGTAAGTTAGAAAGCAAGCCGTTTCTCATCTTTGCTTAATGCGACTCAAGACTATATTAGCCTCTGCTAGCGTAACACTGCTGAATCTTAGAACAAATTGTAAGTGGTTGAACAGCATTGTGGGTTATTTTACCTCTTTTACCAGCTAATGTTTGCTCTGACTGGATGAGCTCTGCCATGAACCACCGCGTCCTTCACAGTCTAAAGCTGTCCTATAACACCCACTGCTTCTGACCATCAAGCCAATCACTGCACAAGTGGACAGTGGGTCATGTGAGACCAGTTAAGACTTTTATGAGGCTCCACCCGACAGACAGGGGGGAATGGGACAGAAGAACACTGTCTTTTATGGGCTATTGTGGATAGTGTGCTCCCATCTCAAGGCTATTGAAAGGTCTCCCCAGCATGGAGACTCTCACAGCCTGGGGGTGGGACATGGTGCACCTGGACTTTTAGATGGAGCAAGCAGACTTAACCTCCTCTCTCCTAAATCCTGCATTTCCTACACCTCATGTGTCCACCTCGCCACTTATATATGCGTATATCTTTACACCAGGGGGTTTCAAACTGTGAGGTGATAGACTTTGCTTCAAAATCCGTGCTCCTTCTCAGAGTCATAATTCAGAGAAATTTCAGAACTCAGGGACATAAAACACATACTTTTCAGATTGAGCGTGACTTCTCGATCATAAACTTATATCCTGTGTCGACCAAGATTAAATGCCCATAAATCTGCTACCAAATAAAATAAAATAAAACACTCCTTATAAACACAGAATTTGCCTGAGAACCATCACTTTCTTAAGTCTTCCGCAGCAAGAACACTTGCACATGGGTAATAATAGTACACAAAGGCATGCTAGAACAACATATTTACTCTTTGCATCCCCCAAAGCTCCAGAAAGCTTTCTTTATTTTGTCTGAAGAGGTGACTTGATGCCTTCATGATTGTGATTGTTCTTCTAGAAGCAGCAGAATTCAACAGTGAGAGCGAGCAGTATATATAGAGATTACTGTACCCGCTTGAGGTTAGCTTGTGGTTCTGGTTAGTTTTATGTTCAACAGGCAGCTGCAGGGATAAGTGAGCTCACTCGACATTTACGTCCGAGTCTCCACCGACAGCAGGCCTTTATGACATGCATGTGCACCCGCAATAAGTGAAAGCCTGTGTCACTGAGAAGAAAACTAGTCCCATAAACCAAGATGCAATTAACTCCACTACAGAGGAATAAACTGTGGGCCTGTAGAAGCAAGCACACCTCACTGAATTTTGATTTTAGAAATGTATCTCACAATTTCCCCCAGCTTGTACTCCTGTATCCATCCATCCATCCATCCAGAGAGCCGAGTATGCAGTGTGCTGCCAACGAGAGCATTTTGATTCATGTGGGGCTCGCTAGTGAATGTGTTATTGTGTGATCCTGAGCCTGTTTTCATGCCCCACCGTGCTGTCTTCCGGGTGTTATTAACTTAGCATCCAAGATGTGTGTTGGAGGAGGTTTCCTTTTTTCCCCAAATCTTTTCTTTTCTCTTTTTCTAAATCTTTCTGCTGATTGAATTCAACCTTCACTCTTCATACCATTTGCTGAGAGCTATATGTGGTAAAAACAAGGGAGGAAAAGGAAGACAGAGTGTGCGGGGAAAGTTACAAGGGAAGATGTTGAAAAGGCTTGATTTGGCGTGCAGTGCATGACACCGGAGAGCAGCTTCTGATTTTGGATGTAACAGCCTCCTTTTCACATCTTGCCTTTTCTGATGTCAGATCATTGGCTGCCAAAGGGTTCCTCTCAACCACTGTAGAGAGGGTGGGATGAATGTGTGTTCACACAGAATCAGGTGAGAAATCAGGCTTCCCATTCTTCAGCAACATTATTTTCTCACATGGCAGATGTCTTGGCGCGCCACGGTGACCCGCAAAATGGGTTTGATTTGCAACTAACAATCTCTGATGCTAAAGGATGTTGAACATTAACATTAACAGAAAACGTTAAGTTTAGCTTAGCATCAAGAGTGGAAGCACAGGGGAAACAGCTGGCCTGGCTCTTTTTCCAGCAAAATAACTTTCCTTTGTATTATAGCACTTGCAACATGTTAACAATATGATTCGACTCTAGTCCTCCTGTCACAGTGGTTTAAAATGATTTGTCGATCAACAAAAGACATTTCAGCGTCTTAAGCATGAAGATTTGCTGGTTTAATTTACACACAATCATTGGTTGACAGACTTCACATTGTTGTATGTTTATGCTTTTCAGCAGCAATTCAACAACATATTTATTTAAATGAATAGCACACTGTTAGCTTATTTTGGCATACAGACGGTAAACAGCTATTCTGATGACAAGACTTAAGGATTCATTACTTTGCTAGGGGATGTCTTTTACCTTTGGAAAAAGGCTTGTTGACAGTCTTTAAGCTAAACCAAGATGCTGGCCTTCTTTGATGCTGCTGGACTGCTCGAGGCAGCTATATAGTAACAATAAAAAATATAGTCAATATAATATTGATCATATCATCCAACCCCTGCAAGAAAGCAATTAAGTTTATTTCCCCAATACTTCCTTTTAGTCAGATGAATGTTGAGTCAAATGTTCTATAGTAAAAAGAAACTGTCACCAGCTATATCTCCGGGCTTTTGCCAAGTGTCCATTTTTTTCTTCCATCCCTGCCCTTCCTCTTTACCCGTCTGCCTCCCTGCAGTCTGGACTTGTGTGCCATGTGCTTTGTGGCCTGTGGATAAAAGAGTGAATATGACAGGGCGGGACGCCAACTGTCCCCAGAGGGACGTGAAGTCCTTCTGCCTCAGCAGTGAGTGAGAGCCAGCCCATCTTAAATTAAAGCCTCAAACTCACCATGACAGAGGAGGACGGAGAACTCAAGACTAAAAGCGACTGGACATTCTGTCGGGTCTGATCAGGAGCCACGTTTACATCCAATACTGCACCCATGTGATCAGAAAAAGTACCTTCCTTCCAGGTCTTAAATACGGTGGAAAATCCATCCATAAAAAGAGAGCATTATGTAAAACAGCTGTGACACTGCGGTTTTCTCAACAGGTGTCATAAATCTGGCTCAGAGCCACTGTCCAATAGTCTGAGGCGAGGAGAAGATAGAAGATGGCAGCGTCAAAGCCGTCGAGTGTCATTACAAATCACTCATAGAGGACTTTTACTGGCACGGCCACTGTAGTGCATACGCAGACGTGCTTGTAAAACCTCAGAAGTCTGCCCTGTGATTGGAGAGAAAAATGATGGGCCTCTGGGTTAATGGTGAAAGCAACCGGCGGAGGAAGCCTGTGTTTTTCTAGCTCATCTGGCTTAGATTAGTGCACGCCTGCACTCCACTGTCACAGTGAGAGCGGAGAGGAGAGATAGAAGCATTAAGATATGAACAGAGCACAGAGCGAGGAGGGAGGGGACCAAGGGGAGGGGAGGGGAGAGAAAGGGGGGGGGGTAAAACAAACAATGAAGGCAGAAAGCATGGAAGGAGAAAAAAAGCATTTGCAGAGGGTTTTCAGATTTGCGAGGAGCTCTGGCTCTGTCACCCCGAGTGCTTAGCACAAGTCAGAAGCATAAACCCTTTAGATAGGCCTTGTGCAACAATGGAGATGGGAAAAAGCTCTCAAGACGTGACCATGAATAAAAGCAAAGGGTCTGGGTGAAGGGAACAGAGCCAAATGCAAGTGCTTGCCCCTGGCACGTCCTTGTCCGCTAACTGAGAGCACATGCTTGGCGCAAAAGGACAACTTTCACCCTCATCACCTTCAGAACATCCTTCTGCCTCAACAATCCCCCCACCCCCGCCCTGCTAATGCACTCAACATGTCACACTGTTGCTCCCCGCAGTCTCGATGAAAGTGAAGACAAACACAGACACTATAAAGGGTGAGGGTATCCATATCACTCACTGCAGGTTAGCATTGTTTACATGGTTTGCAGCTTCCTCGCAACACGCTTGAGTCCCAAAGACAAGTTGCTGACGTGTTGGGACTAATTGTCTCTTCTGTTGACAACTGCAGGAAGCAGATTCAAAGGCTTAGTTGCCTATTTTATTAAGTTTTGACAGTTTCATTCAGTGTCTTTTGTCCTGCAACATGTTGTGTTTATGTGCCTCTGCACGCGACCGCGTCTCTAAATAATTCTTGGGATTGAAAAGGTTATTGTAAGTGGTATTTTCTTTCTGTATGCATGTTGTCTCATAAATGTTTGTGTTTATGTGTGTGCCAGTTAATCTGGGCTTTTAGACAGTGAGCTGAGTGGGGGTATTTGAGCCTGTCAGTCTGCCTCAGCTTGTTGTGTGTAGCATTCGTGCAGACAGGCTTTCTAGGTCAGGCATAATTGACGATGTGTATTAATAACAGTGAGTTGTGTGTGTGTGTGTGTGTGTGTGTGTGTGTCTGTGTGTGTGTGTGTGTGTGTGTGTGTGTGTGTGTGTGTGTGTGTGTGTGTGTGTGTGTGTGTGTGTGTGTGTGTGTTTGTGTGTGTGTGTGTGTGTGTGTGTGTGTTTGTGTGTTTATATATGCTGTATGTGTATGCGTGTGTGTTGCTGTCCTGGATTTTGCTGTCTCACTGTCCTCAGGCACACACTCAGCACGACAGCACCCCCTCCTCATAAAAACTCCTCTGCTCCCTGGGGTTCTTGCTGTCTTGGGGGATATCAGTGGGACACAAAGGGCTGCTGGGGGTGTGTGTGTGTGTGTGTGTGTGGGTGTGTGTGTGTGTGTGTGGGAACGTCCTGCTGTCACCGCAGGCAGGCCAGTCTATATGGGGTATCTCTCTTTCTCTCTCTCTCTTTCTCTCCCAGTCAGATACTGTAGGAGTGGGGGAAGCTACGGGTTCACAGTCTGAACAAATAACATCACCTCTAATGGGCAGACAGTGCAAAGCAGCAAAGCAGTCAAACGGCAGACGAGTTGAAAGAAAGAGATTGAAAGAAATGGAACCTTGCATAATAACAATAATTAGTGGTTTCATGTCCATACAAACTCATTCATGCCTTCATCTCCAGCAGGGTGTACAACTGCACAAAGTAAAGAGCATT
This sequence comes from Hyperoplus immaculatus, assembly GCA_949357725.1. Lineage (NCBI taxonomy): Eukaryota > Metazoa > Chordata > Actinopteri > Uranoscopiformes > Ammodytidae > Hyperoplus > Hyperoplus immaculatus. The sequence continues at coordinate 10,444,262 of OX442354.1, forward strand.
TGACAATCTCATCACAGTAAGCATAGTGCTACTGAGCACAGTATTCCTGTCAATAAAGAAAAACTAATCTAAATCAGGTCTTTTTAGTTATTTATATATTTTTGGCTACCATTTCAATCTATAGCAATTACACCAGAGCTCTTGGAGCCGCTCTAAAGAAGTCAGATGGGGTAAAAAACCTGAGTAGTCACATGAGCAGACTGGTTATAAACAGTCCCCGTGGTTTTGAAGAGAGAATGAAGCCTGCTTAAGTTCCTTTACGAACAGCGTCAATGTGCACAGTTCTTCTTGGATCTTGGATGCAACCTTCTTAATGTGCTGCAGACGTATGATGGTCATTTCATTGGAATATCTTTTTGGAGAAGCTGTTATAAACCAGAATTTTACTTTAAATCTTTACACTGGCTTTCCATGTTGTTCTCGGAACAGATTTTAAAGATCTGCTGCCAGTTTATAAATCACTATACTGGACTGGGGCCAAAATAAATTTTTTAATTAGGTTGAAGAATAAAAAACGCGTAGGCACTTTAAATCTTTTGGAAGCAGTCAACTAAAACCAACACAATGAAGCTGTGTTTATTTGGAAACTTTCCACTGATAATAAATGCACACCGACTTTACCCTCATTAAAGTCTAAATTAAAACATATGTTTTCCTGTAACTTTGACCGACTCATTTATTCCTTGACTAATCATTCTTCTTTTTATTTCATTGTTGTTCTGCTTTGATTTAGTCACTCTATCTCTTCATTGTTTTATTTAATGCATTTCTTATTGCTATGTGAAACATCTTTTGGGCTGCCTCTCACTCTCTCTGCCATGGTTGTCTCTTTGCTGGAAGGTAAAAGTATTTAAGTGACAGCTTGAGGGACAGACCTTTGTCATTTCAGAGAAGCTCTTTCTCATTGTGGGGAAAATGACTTATGTAAACCCTCACCTCACAAACTTTTTTCATCTGGGGGAAAGAAAAACTCAACTTTTCCAGCTCTGTCTTGTGGTGGAAGATAAAATGCATTTTCCTCACACAATGAGCAGGCTTCCTTGTTAATCTTGCAGGATGCACTTTGAGCGAGCTGAGTCTGGAGCTGAAAGCCGCGTTACCTTGAAAGCAGAAAAGTCGGTAAAGCGGTCCTCTCTCTCTCTCTGTGGAGCAAAGCGCTCCTGCTGCTTGGCCTCCTAATCCCTCACGGAGCTGCTGTGTTCGACACACACTCCAATAACCCTACGCTTCTTCTTTTGTCTGACACACGTCTCAGCTTTATCTGTGCTTCCTTTCTTTCATTTATGTCTCATCCACTAGCTGGAGCTGGAAAGAACCCCATCCACGCACATACACACACACACACACACACACACACACACATACAAGCACACAAGCCCCTTCATCCTCCATCCATCTTCTATCTCCAAGAACCACCGCTGCTCCCAGAGGAAATGTGAGTGCAGGGAGAAATCGTGTCCGTGATCACAAAAACTTCAGTGCTCTGACAAGCTAAAGCACAAAGCACCAGGAGTAGTGTGTGAGTGTGTCTGTGTTGTGAGGGAGATGGAAACAAGTGAAGTTAGGGTGATATTATTTGTTTGTTGGTATCAGTGAAGTGTTCACATAATGGTTCTCGCCAAAATTCCCCCAGCATTGACCAACATCTGACAGCAGTTGGGACAATAAATCTCTGGCTCCTTGTTAAGACAATATTTTGGACTTGGACTCCGGCACACACTGGTCTGTGGAATGTGAATGTGATCGCTTGTAATTCCTCACATCTGCTTTCCTCATAAGCGTCCACATCTTTATATGGTCAAAGTATTCTGTTGCTCCTGCTGCTATTCGCTAACAATGTCTAGAAGTGGCCTGAGATCATCATCTCATCATGTCCATGTCCACAGTTTGACAACTGCGGGGAAGCTTATTCACAGAGGCAGCCTGTGAAGCGTGTTGTGTGCACTCCTCCCTCTTGCTAAAAGCTACACGTGAACATTAACATATTGCTGCTGGAGCACACTTAAAGACCTATACTTCACCCGTGGAAATATGAAGGTGTATTAAACTCTGAGATCCTATGAGGTATAAATGCGCACATTTTTTAGAAATCAGTTCATCCTAGCCTGAGAAAAGGCAGAAAGAGTGCTCTCTCACTGTCCAACCCTACATTTTCCCATGTGTGACATCACATATGGTAAAATGTAGGGTTAGGATTAACAGGATAGCTGGGCCAAGGGAAGACTGAGGGAAGAAAAACCACATACCTTATATTATAATAGCGATTTTATAATGATAGAAAGCCGGTTCCGTATGGGTGAAGGGATCCTTTAACGTGCACATTGTTTGCTCCATTCTCACTGAGAGTCCTGCTACTTTTGTCTGAGCAGACCGAAAAGGAGGGCCAAGTCCTGTTTGGCTCACTCGCTGAACTCTGTTGTCATGGCGACAGAGACGTCGTGGCAGTTGGAGTGCATCTTCCCTTGGAAGAGAAGAAGCAGCACAGAGCATTATGCATCTTCTTGTGCCGCCTCTTTACTATTAATGAACATAAATATTTATGTGCTTTGGTAGATAGTTTCACGGTGGAGCAGAGCCGGTGGCCTGCGGTGAGCGGAGACATGAGCTGATGAAGTGGTCTGTGTCAGACATTTGTGACCGTGTGCTCCTGTGGATGAGCATGTGCATCTCTCACCACCCTCTGATCTAGCTTTAATAATGTGGGTGTTTAATGCAACACAGAAATGGGGCTTTTATTGTGGTTTGCATACATTTAAACCTCATCAATCTGCTGTGATCTTTTATTTGAATCATGCATTTCTGTTGGTGAGCCCTGGTACTGCTGTACTGTATGTTCACAGTACTGCATTCTCACACCATTGTGCTCCAACTATATGTCGATTATAATTATATGTACTGATCATAGCTAATCATTTGTTTACTCCCTCGACAGTGGATGGTGCATTCAAGATCTGGCATAAAAAAGGCTTAAAATGCATCGGTGATTTATTTATTAATGATCTATTTGTTAGTTTTTCTCAATTGAAAAAACATTTTGGTATCGAAAAGACTAATTTTTTACGATTTCTGCAAATCAGGCATTTTACGCAGAAGTTAATTCCCCAATTCCCTCACAAACCGCCAGCCAATCATGTCGATTTGTTTGTTTCTGTAAACCCCACATTAAAAGGCTCAATTTCTGTGTTTTTCAACCTTATTTTGAAGTTGCATAGCCCCTCATTAGCAGCTATAAGAACCTTGTGGAAGCAGGACCTAGGTTCTGCCTTCACAGATCACATGTGGGATTTAGTCCTGGATCGGATACAGTCTACCTCCATGTGCGCCCGACATGCTCTTGTGCAATTTAAAGTAGTACATCGTATCCACATGTCTAAAACTAAATTAGCTTGTATGTTCCCCGATGTAGACCCGACCTGTGATAGCTGTAAGAGCGCACCGGCATCACTCTTTCACATGTACTGGTTGTGTCCCACCTTGACTGAGTTCTGGACATCAGTTTTTCAAACAATTTCTGAAGTACTTCAGCATCAAATTGAGCCGAACCCTTTCACTGCAATTTTTGACATTGCTCCAAATCCGGGCTTGCCTAAAGTGAAGTTGAAGGTACTGGCCTTCACCTCATTACTTGCTCGTAGGGCTATCTTACTCAAGTGGAAAGATCCTGCTCCTCCTTCCCACTCACATTGGATTAGAGACATTATGTCATGTATGAATTTAGAGAAAATACGTTATACTACCCAGGGATCCGAGAATAAATTTGACAGAATTTGGCGCCCCTTCCTAGATTATTTTAAAAAACCAACAACAATAATACAAGAGTAGCTTTTTTTTTTTTTTTTTTTCATATCGATTGTGTATTTGTTTCTTGTAGCGTATTTCGTCTATGTAACTTTTTAACATTGTGTATTGTTTTATTTTTGATGCAGGATTGTTTGTGGTTGGGTGGGGGGTGGGGGGGGGGGGATATGGGCGGGGTGTGTTCGGGGGAAGAAAAAAGGGGAAAAACTAAATCATTGTACTGTATTTGCTTTGCACATCTTTTGATGAATAAAAAAACCTTTGAAGAGAAAATAATTATATGTACTGACAACTGTTTAGATATTTTGTTAAAGTTGAAGTATGTGATATTTTTTTGTTAATATGCGTATGTGTAAAATGTCTCTGTATTCATACAGCAAGCACCTAAACAGCATCGCAGTTCATAACACAGGTCTCCCAGTCATTCAGCTTTGCAGTAATTGGCAGTTAGAATTTTGAGTATCCTGCTTGTTTTATCCAAGCAGGAGACAGAGCTCTATAAAGAGGCAGGTCTCTGTGCCTGTGAACGATGACTTGATGCTCTCCATCGCGGTACTATCTGACAAAGACGGCTGTGCATTCATGTGGTGGTGATGTATGGGGACGAGGGAGGGGACTGCCAACTGCAGTCACTGACAGGAAGTTAGCTAAACCATATCACTTACTTCTCCTTTAATAAGGTTGCTAATTTCTCTATCAAAAATACCAAAAATTACCTGATTCAATCTTTTTCATTGGGATGATCAGCTGTTTTTTTCTGTTTTATTTCACCGTAAATTGAATATCTATGGATTTTCAGTCAGACAAACAAGAATTTAAAGATGTCCCCAGAGTGATTAAGAACTCCAAAAGTGTATTACAGTTACATTTGGTTAATTAAAGCAGTTTGACGCAGCAATACAGCATATTTTATAAAAAGGAAAAGGAAAGGGGGGAAAAAAGGTTAAATATGAGGCTGGAGCCAAGCGATGCTTAGCTTGATTAGCTTAGCACAAGGAAGGAACTCACTGGGAGTCGCTGCTCCGAGCCAAGAAATAGTCATGGAACATAATCCCTAAATATATTTTACACTTTTGTGTAAAAAAACAAAAACAAAAAAACTAAATAACGTGTTACGAGTTCTAATGTATTTTTTGAGTTTTAGATGTGCTCAAAAATACTGCCAGAAAAAGTGAATGAGCCTATTTCCCGAAATAATGAAATGTCTACTCTTTTAACATAAACCTGGAAACATATTCTATTTTCAGTGTCGGACAGGAAAGCAGTTGCTCTCGTTTTTACAGGAATAAGACAAACACAGAGCAGGAAGAGTAATGAATAAAATAAATTCAACCTATCTATAGTTGCATTTCCTTTCGCTTTTCTTAGCTTTCCTCGAATGACACTCTCTGGCTACAAGGTCACCCTGCCACTTCAATGTGAAGTTTGAGATCTATATTTTATTGGCTTCTGTGCCACTTGTGTCTCATCCTCATCGTCTCGTTCCTGTATACTTTGTTCTCTAACACACACACACACACAGACACATTTTTTTGTGTATCCTCTTTCTCTTGGACCTGTACAATTATTTCTGGTAATAAGTGTAGGGTAGAGGCTCCCCGAGGGCTTCCCACTGTGGGCTCTACTTTATAACAGATTAAATCATAAGTAGCAGCTGTGGGATGTACGGGGAGAGCAGAAAACCCATTTTTTTTTATATTTAATTTGCATTCTCTCCTCATCTCTCCTCCAGGCCTTTTTGGTTAACGTGACCCACCTCCCTTAGCTGTCTCACAATCTATCCTCTCTGTGATGACTAATTTAAATTGCTTTGATAATCCGTTAGTACTATGAATTAAATAGCCATTAGAAGAGGGTTCACAGGGAATGAAGAGGATGGAGGAGGTGGCCTGTCTCCATCTCGCCTCGTGCTCTGCAGAGAAACATATTTCACATTTATTTCTCATTGATTTGAAGCATTAGTTAAAAGCAAGGCTAAAATATTGTCCTTTCATTTAAAGCTGAAGACCATTGTCTTTTAAACACACAATCTAGAGAATGTCCTTATTTTCAGACAGTCATAGCCTCGTGTCCTCAGCTGTCATTTTGTAGACTTATTTCAGCCTTTATATCAGAGTATTTTCATTTACTTCCCGATTAGATATTTTTTCAGCCTCCAGTAAGAGTAAAATATGTATTTGAACTAGCAGACGGAACATCGGATGAAGTGGGAAATTGTAATTACGTTTTATCTTAGCTTTCCCTTAAAACTTGACATGAGAGTATACGAATGGTCTACCGTCATTCCAGGCTTCCCCCAACACCAAACATCTCTGAAGCCCTGTTTGAAATATTAAAAAAAAATCCTAACTTTTAACTTCCGCTGATGACAATGAAAAACTATAAATGATTGTGTGGCAACTAGCAGATAAGTCCCCTCTTGTCCTATATAATTATATTGAATTAGGGTTCCCACTATTCTTTCACATGGAAAAATACCTTCTGCTTATTCATACTTTTTTAAGCGAGGTGATGTTATACCTTCAAGAAATATTCTATTTTTATTTACTCTGTTGACGAAAGTTTCTGTAGATGAGCTGGGCTTGCTGTTTCCCATCTCCAGTATGTGTGCTAAGCTAAGCTAAGCTAACTCATGTCTTCATGATTTCACTAATGCCAAGTAAGAGAATGTCTGCTTTCCTAGAAAGGTCAACTATTCCTTCAATGAAATGCTGTTGAAATATTGGTCAAATGGTCTCTTTTTTAATGTCTTTTTGCTCCTGAGTTGTACTCGTGGGTGGTATCTGTGGACCTAGAAGAAAACCAGCTTGCTCAGTTTACCAGTAGTGTACAGTTAGTAAAATCCCTCCCAGGAGTAAGGGGGGGGGGGGGAGCTTCCATGATTAAACAAGGCCCTCGGGCGCCAAACATCTGTATCGTTAACTGTAATTAACAATGCACTTTCCTTAAGAATAAACAGTTTTAATAAAGCAGCTGAGATGGAGCTCTTGAAACAAGGAGAGGGGTTGGAGCAGATTTACAACATGTCTTCCTGTAAAGCTCCGATAGGAAAAACTGATGGAGGGGGGGAAGGAGGGGTGCTTGTGCTGAGAAGTATTCCCTGAATCCACTTCTCACGTGAAAGTTTTATGTAGGCCTATCTGTCACTTTCTGAGTGCTATCGTGCTAGAGCAAATGGCACATTCATCCAGAGGGAATGTAAATATCACATATGTACACTGCCAACTGACAAAAGCATCAACATCCCTGATGAACTCGGCTCTTGGATTCAAGATTTCAAAATGAGCTTATTTGAAACTCAGCAGTCAGGTGCGTCCCCTGTTGACATGACATGAAGAAGAAAATAAGAGTAAACCGGGGCCGCTCCGCTTTCCCTATTAGCCTTTTTTCCCTTCATTGCTTCCCTCTTTCATGAAGTCTTTCATCTCACATAGTATGTGACACGTTTTCCATTTATTCTTTGATGCAGCAACAGATCGGTCTTGAAGTATACTTTGATGTGACAATATTTTACACAGCGAATACTTTAAACTCAATCAGGAGCTTTGAATCATCAGTGGTGGTGATCCAAGGTTAAATGTTCAATTAGACCCTCCACCTTCACCTTGTCGTGTCCTTGTATGTAAGTAATTACACCACTGTGCCTCTGTCTCTCACGATAGGTCGTTGCAATCAATCACCTGGATTATCTTTGGACAACGATCACATCTTCAAATAATGAGACTGAGATCCATCGGTAAGTTAATGTGTCACATCACTCAGGCGTGATGGGGGCCATATTGCTCCGGTGGACAAATAACTGCCCATTTCTAGTCCATCACTTTACTTTCTTTGATAGACTTTCCAGTGGAATGACCTTTCCAGCCAAAGTAGATGACCGAGCATTGAGTATTATCTTAATTTCATTTGAATTCCTTTCGATAATCAATTATGAATCATTCTTCGTATTTTATAATTTTTTTGGCAATAGCATTTAGCAGATGTTGCAGAAAAATGAAGCATACCACAGAGCACGTGTACATGTTTCCAAATTTTAGTTTACATTTGAAATTCTGTTATCTATTTTTGTTGACCTGTCGAACTGAGCACAGAATGCACACTTACTACATAATGAGGGTTGCTTTCGAACCAGTGTTTTTAGCTGAAGCTATAATAGGTGATGAAAGCCTGTGCTCCTTACATGACCATCAGTCGCTGGTGGTTGAGCCCACTCACACAAAGTACTGTATGGGAACGGGGTAGCAATTACGAAATATTATATTGCTTTTTCTTCTGAGATCCGCAGTGACCTTATTGGCATCTTCTGATATTTCAGTTTTTGCAGCTGTCTGGTTTAACAAGAACTTGTTGTCTGATTTTCAAAAGTATCCACGTACAAGGTAAAGGTGCCTCTTAAAGTATGACATCACCTTTTCTTTAGCCTGAGGTGTTTCTTAATTTCTCCATGGAAACAGGACCAAAATAAACACTCATTTAGTGCAGTAGATTTTGTTTTGGGAGTCTTGTGTCTTTGTCAATGGAAGCATGGCTGCAGCTGTTGTGCATGTAGAAACAGGTTAGAAAACACCTAACCTGATGTCGAAGAAGGAGGAGGAGCAACTCATTTGCGTTTTATAATCTCAAATGAAATTATGCATGTGTGGTCTGGCACTTGCGTGTTACATGTTTGAGTCAGTTTTCAATTTACTCAGGGAGCTGTGTTTACATCCGTATCTTAAGACATCTGAGTGAGATGAGAAAAAAAATCTTTTGTTGGTAGATTTCAGATTTCTGATTCTTGAGTGTTGGACAGGTGTTACCAAGGAGTGGGCCTTGTCTCTGTTATTGGCCACACTGTACACACACACACACACACACACACACACACACACACACACACACACACACACACACGTGTAAATCCCTGATGGTCGGCCTCGCGTCTGGTGTATTTCACATAGAGCAGATAGTAATGAGAAAAAGGATAACTGTTCTCCATCAACAGCTGAGCCCTGCAGCTCTTGTCAGCATTAAGTGCACATGTATAGCTGCTGGCCATGCAGTTGCTAAGGAAATGTTGGTATCCAAGCAGGAATTGGCACGGAAACATCCCCAAAGTTTATTCAAGAGATTGGATGTAGCTGGAGTTGATTTGGAGCTGCATCGATTTTTCAGTTATTTATACTAGTTCTCTCAAGGGAAGGGAAGGGAAATTACCCGGGCATCTGTAAAAAAAAATAATAATGTATATAGCCTATATATTTATTTTTTCAGTATTTTTGAAGTGGGGGTTGTGTTGGGTACATAGTTATTATGTTACCTTATGGAGCTGGCGGTCAGCGCAGTCATTTTAAGCGGTGATGCCGCTGTAGCAGAAGTCAGCGTTACTGTTGCAGACAGGGCCAGAAGAAAAACCTTTTTTTTTCCAAAAGTATAAAGTTAAAATCTAAATATCCCTTCAATTGTACACTGAACTGAGATTTTTTTCCACATCTTTAGTTTGCAGCCAGGCAGCTGTGTGTTTTTGTTTTCTTGTGTCTCTTTAATAATCCACAGTAGCTCTGAGTCAAGCAGCTGATTGGAGGAGTGAAAGAAAAATAAACGGCTGTCTGGAAGCAAACTTAAGCTGTGAAAAAAACCTCAGTTAAGCAGACAATTGAAGGGATATTTAGGTTTTAAATTAACATTTATATATGTAGAGAAAAAAAGCAGTAAAACCCCACTTAAAAATTCTGAACTATCCCTTTAAGTGTAGCAGGTCCAAAATAAACACTGGGAACATCATTATCGGCGTGTGGACCAGAAAAAACAACGTTAGTGGTGGAAAAGGACAGGCGTAAGAGTTATAGTCCTCTTTAAAGCCCCCAGCTCAAAATGTATTAACAGGTCTCCACATTAATCTTGGTTAGCGAGGTCTCCAACAGGCAGAAAAAACTAGTGACCACCATGACAGTGTAGTTTCCACACTCAGTCCAGTTAAAAGCTCTCAAAACCGTGGATCCAGGCCTCTGTAGACGGACCAAAAAAGTATACTGTAAAACATCAGACAGGAATACTCACAAACTTGGATTCCTCTGACTTGCAGTTTTTGTGACTTAAAATTATGATTTGAATCAATGTACAGCTGAAAGTTCATCTAATGAGATGGTTAAAGAGACATTGTCATCATATTTGCAGACTTCCTGGCATGGAATGTTCGGGTGAGAGAAAATTGCAAAGTGTTGAATCAGATTTCTTAATGCAAAAAGGTGTGTCTCAAGGACTTGCTTATGGACCACCTCAGTTTTTCACTTTTCTTTCAAATGTTTTACTCCTTCAAAACAAAAGAAATGTGTCAGTAATGCGATCACTGATTGTTTCCCTTTGGTTTGACCATTTTCCTGGTCTTTCCTGAGGTTGTTACTGTGAGGTCATGCTTTTTTGTTTTATGTTTCTTTTATTGTGTCATGTTTTATGATCTGTCCTGCAGTTGAGTTTACAACACTCTGAGGAAAAAAGGTGACACTTCAATTGGAAATTGGTTTCCCCTTTGTTTTTAAGTGTAACCCGGTTAAAATATTTAACAGATAGAATGGCCACATTGCCTCAATCCCACAAGTCATGATTCATTTTTAAAAATCTCTTATATCCCACAGTTCCACCTTACAAGACTTCCAGACCAGAAAATGTGTCCGGGCTGCACCAAAAAGCACAGAGCTTAAGCGGCACTCACAACAAGAGGCTCAGAACTGTTTGAATTAAACTAAACAGGGATGCCTTGTCAAAACACACAGAACAAAGAATGTATAGCACACCTACAGTAACCCAGTGAATATAAGAAAATAAAATCCTGTAAATAAAACAGAGGACTGCCGGAATTCTGTGTGACAGACAAATGGATCTTTCCCCTCCCGGTGAATCAGATTTCCAGAGGAGGAGGAGGGGGAGGAGGGGATGCAGTGGCAGCTCCCATGGCCTACTTTCCTCAATTCGCCAACCATTTCATCCTCCTGGGAACACTGGAGGTACAGTATATGGAGGGAGTTCAGCCACGCTTGGCCTGTCACCGCAAGACAGCAAAGAAATGGCTGCACTCAAAGGGGGTGCGAGGGACGAGGGGGAGAGTCAGCACACTTGCTGTACATAAAACAAGGGCAAAGACGGACCAGTCATTCCTTGGTTATTCACGCGTTCAATTTCCTCTCACTGTACACACAGCCCCGTTGCATGCTGTGTTTTCTCATTGCTTGGCCGAGCTCAGTGCCTGCAGATGTTTCTGAAAACAGCTGAAAGAATGGCTGTGTAAAATATCTGGGCAGATTGACACACATCTCCGCCCTTTCCCTCTTCCTTTCTCTCTTGTCTCCTCGGGCTCCTGTCACCGACAGCATGTAGACAGCCGTAATTATTGAGGTGGAGGAAAGCCTCACACTAGATTGCCTACAGGTGTTTTTCTCCATTGCAGAGGAATGCACAAATACACTGTAGCCTACAGAGCTGGATCAGTTTATAGAAAGAATTAAAGATACTCCAAAGAGTGTTCTGATTTCAGATTCAGCATACTCAGTGCTTCTGTACTTCTTCTGACGGATTGTGTCCAGTTATGCCTCTAAACAGCTTGTTGCTAGGTTACAGCCAGGTACCACACGCCATAACCACAGCAGTTGCTAAAATGAATGTGTTTCTAAATAAAGATGGTTCATTACCTTGTAGCTTAAGAAGTCAATTCCATTGTGAGCGCGTCTTTGTAAGCTTGGCTGTGTAATAGACGCAGACAGGCTCACTTTGCCAGATGGAGATGCATGAATTCACAGATGATTTCACGTGAAAGCAAGCTGATTTCAAACGGTGTCTTGGTAAATTCTCGGCTAGAGAAATGTATTTGCCACTTGCCTCACGTGAACGGTTTCTGCTTAAATATCTAGCGAGAGCTAATTCTCCACAAGGTTTCGCCTCAAAATGAGCCTACATGTTGAAGTCAAATTCTATAAATAAAAACTAATTATGACCAAGACAATACAATGGAAAATGAAGGGACTGTAAGCCTATTCAGAGGTATAAGAGAATGTGTGTGTGCTACCCTGAAAGGGCATCCAGGAGATGTGTCTCGCCCGCCTACACCCCATATCTGTTTGATCCTGGTCCTGAAGTCATGCAGGGGGCAGGAGACCGTGAGGTGTGGCACGTTTCCCCTGGGTGCTGCTGGCTGATCCCACCTGACAGATAGAGGCTGCAAGGCGTGGGTTCAACGTCTTCGTGTGTACATTTTATCAGAAAAATGTCAGGCACAGTTGATGACAAGACTTGCACAACATTGTTTGTGCTTTCAAGCAAAAATAATACATACATAAAAAAAATATATATATCATAAAAGAAAGCATCAGTGTTTTGTGACTTATCCTAAAACTGTGACTTCTGCTCTATATACAGTTTTTATTTTAAAAGTTTCCAGATAACGTTTTAATTACATTTTTGTGAATGTGAGCCTAAATCAAACAGTTTATGTTAAATCACTGAGTCACCCACAGAACATTTACATTCACAAGGAATAGTTAAACAATGAAGATATACAACTGTAATGAGGACAAGTTATGGTGTTTTGGAGGGTTAGTGTGGTGGAGCTATTTCTCACTAAACAGTGAGTGGAAAGACAGAGTCTTGTCACCATGAAGTTGCCAGCACGGACCTCCCTGTAAATCCACGCTTTGTACATTTTACATTTTAGTTAAAGTATGAATAAAAACATGAGAAAAACACATATTGGATGTTTGAACTTTAGAAATTAGAACCAGGCTAATGTTCTCTCTGCTTTTGATCTTCATGCTAAGTAGGCTATGACCTCCAGGCTCTAGCTATAAGACTTGATCAATAGAAAAAACATTATTAACTATTTTTTTAGAATAAATTCCTTTGCTTATGCTTCTCCAATGTGAGGATCTGCTGTTTTTCACAGTTTTTTATAATTGTAAATTGTGTACATTGAATATAAGGTATTTTGTTTACGACTGTTGGTGGTTGGAGACGAATAAGTGCTCTCTATAAAATACATCTCAGATGGCTCTGGGAAATTGCGACAAGTATTTATCACAATTTTCTGACATTTGATAAACAAAATATCTCATTGATTAATTCAGAAAATGACTTCGCAGTTTGTTGAAGCTACTTACAGTAACGTGCAGACACACGAGTGGCAGCAATGCTGTAATCTAAATCTCAGCAGGGATAGCAAATAAGTTTAAATGTCAAACTATTCCTTTACCCAACACACATGCATTAGTGTCAATAATAACTAAGTTGCACATGGGAGAAGAGCTTTTAGGCCAAATGTAATCCTGCCAAATATAATTTCAACAGTTTTATCTCAATGCCACCGAACGATAAAAACACAGCCCTTGTGTTAATATGTACATTTTACAAAAAACACTTAAAGACAGAATGATCCAGCGTCACATTACCGCAACATGCACTATCAAATTACTACTATGCTATTGCCGAGGAATTTCCTTAAGACCAAATCCCTTGTGTGCATCTGTGTGTGTGTGTGTGTGTGTGTGTGTGTGTGTGTGTGTGTGTGTGTGTGTGTGTGTGTGTGTGTGCGCACGCACAACAATGAGTTCGACTCTGTGAAAGGCTGTGAAGCATGTCGCAGCCTGTATAATGAGATAGCATGTGGTATGATGCTATGTGTGTGTGTAAATTGAATTAAATCGGTTTGTGTGCAATAAGAATGTGCATGTGAGGAAGCTAGCCTAGTCAGCCTATCAGTGTGTGTGTGTGTGTGTGTGTGTGTGTGTGTGTGTGTGTGTGTGTGTGTGTTGTGCAATTAACACGGACACAAGAGTACATTTTATTGCCAGCAGCATGGATACTGGAGGAAAAAGTAGAAGATACGATACACTAAATCATGCCAGAAAAAAGTGAGGATTTCAAACTATTTTTGCAAACGTAATATAACACAGTGTGAAATCCAAACTCCTAATGCTTTATCAACCACGTGGATTTGTTGGACCAAAAAATAAAATACTTAGTTTGCTCTACTTCCATCGCCTCGTATATGAATCCCTTCAAATGTCAATATATCAGTCACCACATTTGAAAGAGTTTATCGATCTAAGTCACTTTAAAATGTTTCCTTGAATTTGTTTGAAGTGACTTCGACCGTCACTGAAAAGGTCAAAACCTGAGACTGTAAACTGATTTCGGAGATGTTTGTATTGACTGCTGTACTACATCCCAAGGGCCACAGAGCACTACATTTGTTGATCAATCACTGATTAGTTAGGAAAAACAAATCATCATTGAACAGAGCAGGGTTGAGGCCTATAAGAAGAAAGGGACTTCTCCCCGACACCAGTGATCCATGTGAGCGCTCAAAGACAGGGGGTGGGGGTTTAGTCAGTGATTCACCTCAGCCTTTCTTTACTCTCTGACTGAGCCCTCTGAAAATACCCAAGGAGCCAAAAAGAAAATACCTCACAGCTGTTCTCTCTGCAGCTAAGCCATTCCTGTGATACTTCTCCTAAACACTGGCAAACAAAGGCCCTGTCTGGACCCCAACTCCTGACGTTTCTTTGAATCCAATCTTTTCCATACACTAATCTCTTGCCTTGTTTTAAAGTTAACTTTGAGCCGCTGGTTGTCATTTATTCTTGACTCCCTTAAAATTGAAGGATTCCTTTGGGCCAATAAGGGAAGGGGGATCAGGAGAAAACACAAGGAGACTGGGGGTTGGAAGTATCACGTATGCCACTGGGAATGTCAGTGTCACGACCTCAGAGGGAGAAGGCAAAAAGATCAGTCTCCAGAGCGCTTATCTTGCTCTCCATCTGTAGTAGATTTTGTGACATGGGGAGCACAGAGGGATAGAAAACACTACAGCCCCCCGAAAAACAAAAGCACTCCTCTTGTGTTCTGGCTGCAGAGAGAGGGGCTCACAGCATGAATAATTAACAAGGGGATAAACAACAACTATCCACTGCCTATCTGGGCAAATGACACTTATCTCTTGTCGGAATCAAAAAACAGTGTTGAGCTCGTATCTCAAGAAAGCAACACTCCCACAAAGATTATAATACATTCTCCCTCAGGATACTCTCCTAAAGCAGTCATTTGTTTTAGCCTGTTCTGTGTTCCAAAACCTTTTCATTACTTTCCCCACAAGTCATGACTGCTTCTTGTCTAGTCTGTGTAAACATGATGTTCACTTCCACTGTGTCTGTGTGTGTCAAAGATCATCAGGATAAACATAATGATGATGTGCTGGGCTTTTTTATGACTTAAATCCTGCACCTCCAAACAAAAGGACCTTTATACATGAAACAATTAAACAGAAGACAAAGAAAAGAGCTTTGTTAATTTAAATTTTTTAAGTTTTTAATGTTTTTGTAGGCTATTTTATGAAACACTCAGTATCCTAATTAATTCCTGACATTAACTAAGTAGTTTCGTGAAAAAAAAGAGAAGGGGATAAGGAAACGTTGTGCCCGTTGATCCAGAATCTAAAGCTAACTTGTTACTTCGTTATATCTTCTGTTTAATCCACACATCATTTACTTTTATCATTATCAGGCCAGTAATGAAGTATCCAGCTGGTTGCCTGGCAACATCACAGACTCCAGAAAATGGCTGAAAAGAAAAAGTCAGGTAACAAAGATTCACTGTGTGTGTTTTAAAGCTAGTTTGTAACTTCTGTTGCCCCCATGATGAATTCTGAGTCATTACAACAACGCTGTCGGTGCATCTACTTGTGCATGAGGTAAGCCTTCTGTGATCTTGCCTGGATTTGATACCTTCCGCTGTATGTCAAGGTTTTTTCTTAGCATTAGAATCAACAAATGAAACATTACTTGGGCGCATCTTGGGATTTTTCTGAGCTCACCAGTGCCGGGGTGAGACCAGTTTGTAAACGCTGCCATGCTAAGAAATACAGAGAGAGTTCTGTGGAGCTGCTAGCCAGGCATAATCAATTTTGCGTCAACTTGTTTATTATGAAAAAAGCTACACACTATAGCTTTAATCTCAAAATCGTATTTTGTATTTCTTTCGAAATTTAGTCTTTATTCTTGACATTTCAAGTTTATTCTCGAAGGGCATAATGAAAAAATAATAATAATTCTGCTCTAATAATTTTTTTCTCTGCAGTGTCCCATAGGCTACTACTATGTAGAGTTTGTATTCCTCTCCAAATAATAACACAGGAGTGGCAATAGAGAAGGTACACTGGGGGCGTGTCTATGTAGGATGAGTCTCCGCCCTCCGCAGCAGAGCAGGCTGCAGGATGAGCCGTTCTGCCTTCACTCAGTTCTCCAAACTGTTTGCATACCAATCCCCCGTCAGCGCTACATGCTCGTCCAAATTGGGGATCTCGGAGCGAGCGGTGGATTGTATTAGCTGGACCCTGCCTGCCGGGGCACGATTCACCTCCGTGGACATCCTTGCTGATTTTGTTTTTATTTTGGTCTTATTTGAATACTTTTCCTTTCTTCTCACCTCATCGGCTGGTTAGTGACATTTCTCGCAGGGAGACAGTTCGTCACAGCCGCTCGGCACTGAGCTGCGCTTTGAGGTAAGAACAAACGTGTCGCTAAAGTGTCTTCAACTTCAAATGTTGTGTGTGAAAACAAAAGATTAGACAAAAGATTCGACAATCACATGTCGAAGCCCCTTTGCTTGTTTCCTTTTGACTGTCTTGCTAATCGGGCACATTATTGTCTGATGGTTATGCGAAGTGTCTGATTTATGCTTTAGACTACTTTTTTTCTCCTCGAATGAGCTGCTAAAACCAAATCACCATCATGGAAGAGAAATTAAATTACGGAGAAACCCCCTATCCTAATTGTTAAAGTAATGTATTCTGCTGTTAAAACCATACAGACATGAGTTATAACCTCAAATTTCGGTCACAGATAACAGTGCAGTATAATATTAGGAAACCTGACATCAGGGTAAATCCGAAGCGATGTGTGTCAGTCTCCAAGCTGGCATCCTTCCCAAGGGGGGTGCAGCCATAACCGAGGAGGAGGGCTGTCTGCGTGGATGTACGGGGTCACCATATGGAGGTCTCTGGCGGCGCTACCTTTGCTGTAGGGCAGGAGTTCACTGTCAGTTTGCATTAATCACAGGGATTCATCACCCAAATACACCTCATCCTTCTCTGTCTGTCTGAGCTCCACTGAAGCAAAACATGACACATTCAAGAGCTCTGGAACAGAAAACTCAATTGGGCCTAATTCTGAGGTCACCCTTATAACATACTCTATGACAAAGTATCATGACAAAGTACTGAGCGTGTGACTTTTTGATTGAATTCATCATTGCTTCACTTCACTCAAATATTTGGACACTATCTGCAAGAGGGGAGGGGGGGGGGTTGCAGATTCAAAGTAAAAAGAAAAGTTTTGTGCTCACATAGACAAGACCCAAACAGTTGTTTCAGTCAGAAATCAGGTTCTAATTAGATTTGGCTGGAGGAGATTGTCTCCAAGGGACCCATTAACTCACACCAGTGTACAGGTGAGTGTGCTATGCTGGATTTTCTTGCCTCAAGTTAAAGTCACAGCCACTTACTCTGGCTTTCCGTGTGTGTGTGTGTGTGTGTGTGTGTGTGTGTGTGTGTGTGTGTGTGTGTGTGTGTGTGTGTGTGTGTGTGTGTGTGTGTGTGTGTGTGTGTGTGTGTGTGTGTGTGTGTGTGTGTGTGTGTGTGTGTGTGAAAAAGGAAGAGAAGAGCCACACCAGCTCGGATCCATGGCGATCCTGTTATAATTAGTGAGCTGGGCTACCATACTCCTGCATCATTTAAAGATCTTTTTCCCCTCCCTCCATTTTTTTGTTCCACTATGTTCTCAGAAAAGCTAAATGTTTGGGAGTTAACAATTTGTAGATATAAACTGGAAACAGAGGCGGGTTTGTTCCCCCATGTTGTGGGTGAACATTTGCCTCATAAAAAAAAAATAGGAAAAGAAACAGTAGTATTGATGCTTTTGGAGCCGCTGCCAACACGGATGACTAAACGCCGCCTGAAGTCTCCCTGTCCTCAGCTTGATTCACATGTGACGTGTTGGGAAATAGTTTTGTGGCTCAGACGCAATAGTGATGTCTGAGGGATGAGGCCAAATGCAAACAACAGGGTTCAGTAAACCCACAGTGTAATTTACACAGGGAATAAAGGTTAGCAGAAACAATGTGGAGGATAGCAATTAGGAGCAAGCGATGTTTGAGCAAATATTGCAATCTCCTCCGAGCCAAGCTGGTATTTATTCCGCCCACAGACACGGAGCACCTGGTGTGAGACTTGCCACTGGTGATCACTGTACTCATTTTAATAGTGCCTCTGATAATGTGTTCGCTCTTAATCGCACATTCACAGTGGCAGCGATAAAAGGCCATCAGCAAAAAACAAGTGAAGAGGAAAGGAAGTGTGAGATTGAGACTGTGTGGAAGTGTGAGATAGAGACTGTGTGTGTGTGTGGGGGGGGAGGGGAGGAAGAGAAGAGCCCCACCAGCTCAGATCCATGGCGATCCTGTTATAATTAGTGAGCTGGGCTACCATACTCCTGCATCATTTAAAGATCTTTTTCCCCTCCCTCCATTTTTTGTTCCACCATGTTCTCAGAAAAGCAAAATGTTTGGGAGTTAACAATTTGTAGATATAAACTGGAAACAGAGGTGGGTTTGTTCCCCCATGTTGTGGGTGAACATTTGCCTCATCAAAAAAAAAATAGGAAAAGAACAAAAACAAGTGAAGAGGAAAGGAAGTGTGAGATTGAGATTGTGTGTGTGTGTGTGTGTGTGTGTGTGTGTGCCACCCAGCCCTTGGCAGAAATATAGTAGGAATTGCAGTGTATGGCAGCTCCTGCTGAGAGAGACGGGGTGACTGACTTGATGCCGCCTGACCTGGCAGAACATCGCTCATTAAAAGGCCTGAAATTAATCAGTCTGCGGATCCACATGGTTGGGTGCCTTCGATTTCAGTCTCTCCCTTCCTTTCCCTCCCACACTTTCCCTATAACATTGGCTGATGTGCCTGTGAATTAGGCTGCTGCCCTTTTTGGCCAGTCATTTCATCACTGGGCAAGATTTCACATTCCTAATTCGCCACAACCTCCTTCCTCCCTCTTCCAACAGTCTCCGTCTATATCATCACATCTATTATTCTCTCTTCCTCTTGTCCCCATCCTTTCTCATCATCCCTTTCTCCATTCTCCACCTTTTCTACGGCCAGCAAAGCATGTCGTCTCTATCCATATCGATGGGTTTGGAGCGGCGAGGCAGAAGGGAAAACTAGGCTGGGTCATCAGTCTACACTTGCTTTCATCTGTATCAGCCCCTCTACAGCGGCAGCGGTCCGTAGAGAGCCCGGAACTAAATGGAGTATCTATTGGCTCAATGAGAAAATTGCTTTTTTTCGATTGCTAGAGGACCCTTCATTTAATGTGTGTGATGCTGAGGCCTCCGTCAGTAATGGGTTCAACATCTTTGTTGTCGGGAGACATGAGAAAATGAAATTTGCTTCTCAGCTGGCGGAATTAATTTACTTTCAGAAGAAAGGTGTTTTTTTTTCATCAGTTGTTTAAAAGCTATGAAGGTGTCTGCTATAATACATGACTGCACTGTGTGTTGCAAAGTGCTGGATGTCCAAACCCTGTGGTTTGTTTTCATCTACTAGATACTTTCAGGTAAAGGTCCTATATTATTAATTCAATAGTCAGTTCAATGGTTTAATTGCACTTGACTTCAGAATAAGCACCCCAATGCACCCAACTCCTCATATTTACATAGTGGTATACCTCATGGAAACCCAC
The DNA here is from genome assembly GCA_949357725.1 of Hyperoplus immaculatus. Classification (NCBI taxonomy): domain Eukaryota; kingdom Metazoa; phylum Chordata; class Actinopteri; order Uranoscopiformes; family Ammodytidae; genus Hyperoplus; species Hyperoplus immaculatus. The sequence continues at coordinate 10,463,818 of OX442354.1, forward strand.
AATAATTTGTGTTTCCTTTCCAGGTTTTCTTGAAATATAAATTTGTGCTAGGTTTGAATTGAAACTTGACTTGTGGTTGGTCACGTATATTTGCTCTTTTCAAGTTTTCTTATATCGATTGTGACATCGTGAATGATCTGACTTCCGGTTGCGCCTCTCTGCCGCACCCTGCGTCTGCTCAGTTTGTGTTTTATATAAATGTTGTTAAATGTCCAATCTGTAAAATGTTGAATTCTGTTATTGTAATGTTATGTTGAATGGATTTATTTTTTGGGTCCTGTCTTAAAGTCTTAATGCTTGTCTCCTCTTGTCTCTTTTGTCTTTTCTGTAATGTTGTTAATGGAGCTGTTGCGATCCAAAACAAATTTCAGACTTGCTCTGACAGAGTAATATCGTATTGTATTATATCGTATGAAGCAAGTTTAGGAAAGACTTGTGTTATATTCTCCTTTTCAGTGACTCTACTGCAAAGCTTCAGCTCCCCCGGATTTTCTGTCAATGAATGGAAGAATATATATACTGTATATACTGGAGCTGCACAAAATAGTCTCATATTCAGTAATGAGACAAGGCGATTATTGTGGGAAATAAAGTAAAGGCACGATTCGGCCTGATCACATACCATATACAGTATATCTAGTGTGGTGCTAGTGCTATTGAGGGATGATATCCCAATGTAACAATTTACTTTTAACCTCAAAAGCATTTTTTTGGTTTTGTTTAATACTGCTTTTAAATGCTTAATAGGGGTGGGTTAAATTAAAGTGATACCTCATAAACTAACCTCTGTCTGTCTGTGGTGGGTCTTTGTGTGAGGTACCCGTTTTTAGATTAGCTTTAGATAAGCTTTTGTCCACTTTTCCCTGCATGAACAGCGCTGAATATTCCAGCGATATTCACATATGCATTCCTTTGGCCCTTGTGTGTCTCCATATGGGCCAGGAAGGAGGGAATGACCTAAGCATGGGGCAGCTGGCAGCCCCACAGTTCACAGAGAGCAGGAAGCTGAGGGGCCTCTCTCAACCAACACTTCCTTTTTATCAAGAGGAAGCAGGCCGGCTGTTTGTGCTCAACCCAAGAATTCTTTGTGCTTATCTCGCCCTCACCCTATTTCCCTCAATAATGGCTGTGCTGAGCAGGTAATGAGGTAAAAGGTATGTATTTGACAAGCTGGCCTCGGCAGATAGCGGGCTCTCCAATGGTCTCACGGCTTGGTAGGCGCTTAGTTGAGGCTACACTCAGCCCCGGTCTCAGAGTGTCCAAATCACATTTATCTCCAAAATCCCCCCCTCTGCATAATGTTTTTCAAAACTAATAAACCGTGCCGCTCAGGTGTCCATTAAAAGGCTGCTGGTGGGGACACACTGGTCATTACTAGTAGCGAGGACGCTCAGTAAATCCCTACGCTTTTGCCGGAAGCTTTCTTCTCATCAACTCGTGCTCTTTTCATCCCCCAGATGTAGTCAAAGCTCAGAGAGAGAGAAAGGGGCTTAGGCTGGCCGGGAAGTCTGGCACTGATAGGTATGTGACACGGGGCTGACGTTTGGGGGAGATTACCTGCCTGGTTTTAGAGAGGACTGGAGCTAAACTCCGATCCACCGAATGATGCTGGAGGTTAAGCACATTGCTGCCTGAAACAACACTGAAGCAAAATATCTAACAGGGAACCTCACAGTTTCATGTGTATACATGGAGGTTTTGTTTGCCACAATAACAGCCAGTTCTCTACTCACACAATGGTGCTCGCTTGATTCACATTGGGTTCAGTGTTGGCACACTGGGCAGGAAGAAGCTGGGTGTTAATCAAAGCAGCACTATGGGAGGAAGGTCTAATTTCTTGGCTTTGTTGTTGTTTTCCCCATTCATTGCCTAACACAGGAGCTTTTCACCGGCGATGACATTTAGTGCCAACTAAATGAACATCTGGATAAAGAACTCTTGTGACACTCGCTTCTTGTTTCTTGCATTAATTGCTCGGTTCCTGCTTAGGATTTCATAAAGACTCAATGTTTGGAGTAATCGTTTATGAACACAAACGAAGCATTGTACGTTGTTTGTGGATCACTGCAGAAAGCGAAGATGGTTGGTGGATGAAGAAGATCACTGTTGTGTGTAATTTTAAATTAGATCCTGTGAATAGACATAGAGTAATGTAAGGCTTCCCCCTCTGCATGTTAGCAGACATGCAAAGGCATTCGGAGATGCTGTTTTCTTTTATGCTTTCAACAGATTTTTTGTGTTTGTTTGATTTGCAGTGCTGCACCTGTTGTTGTGATTTGGGCGGTGTAGCTACTGTTCTACATTACAGAATTAGAGCTGAATACATTAGTAAATTAGCAAATTAATAAATAAAATACTTTTTTAAATGTTTACAGCACAATTGTTTCAGTGAAAGAGCCACAAAAAGTCTTAGGTCAAGCTTGCAAGGAGGAAATGTGACTTCAGGCGTCAGTAAACTTCAATCACCTGTTTTCACTGTTCTAGTATTTTGTCGAACAAACACTGCATTCATTTAATGGATCAAAAAAGCAGATTCAGCAATAATGAGAGCAGTTTCTATTAGAACTAGCTTGCCTCTGCAAACCCCTTTAACCTACATTATGCTTTTGCAGATGCTGTATATGACTTCAGTCTGCGGCACACTACTGGGCAAAAGAACAATTGTGATACATTTTGTGGCCATTGTCTGATCTTCTCTGGCTGTTTTTCGGGGATTGGTATGAGCCCAGCTCAGCCCAGCTCTGTTTTTACAGCCTCTCCCTGTAGCTCATTGGGCCTAATGGGTCTCCCTTCTCCTGACTCAGGCATTTTTCTGATGAAATGGGACTCTCTCCCAGCTTCTGGTCTTTCTCTTTTTCTCTTTCCACAGCCCTGACTGTCCCGACACCCTTCTACTCCACCCGTCTCTCTCTCCTTCTCTACTCCCCAGTTTCTCCTCCTTGCTCTTCCTCTTTCCACCCATGTTTTTTGGGAATAAGAGTATGTACTGTAGCTTCACCAGAATGGCCTCATTAGTCATTTATAGCTTTCTTTTAATTGGTTCCTCTTTTCTTACATTTGGCTCTGCATTTGTATTCCCTCTGACTAAAGAGGATCTGAGCTTCTTTAAATATACTGTTTATTTTTAATCACTAAAGACGGGCTATAGTGTAATGTGATATGATAATTACTCCTCGCATATACAAACACACACTTAATATTACCACAAATTGATTTGTTTATTTAAAGCACACACATTTTTTGTATGGATGGACAGTATGGTTGTTAATGATGACCTGTATAATTAGCCCATTATAATTTTAAACAAATTAAATGCAGGACAGGTCTCGGAGCTGGATGTGAGCTCATTAACTGTCTTCCTCTTATGTACATCATGATTGGAGTCACATCAGATTTATGGACACAGGGAGGAATGTCAATTGGTATATATGACGCCGTCTTGTTTGCTGCCTCGGCTTTTCCAGCATGGCTGAATTATAAGCCCCTTTTATACAGAGATTGCGGCATATTGATGGAACAACATCACTCCAATATGCTGGCTTTGCTTGCTTCTGTGTTATTTACACAGCACCAAGCAACGCCGGCCTGCTGGCGCATCAGTAGCCCCTTTTACACAGCGTCCGGAATGAAAGAGGTGCTTGTAAACAGCGTCAGGTGTGACGTAAACATTTAGCGCCACGCCGGTCAGCTGCTTTACAACAACAACACTGGCCGGTGAATTGAGAGCAGAAGTGCTTGAGCAAATGTACATGAGGCTCTCCCACACACGCGCCTGCAGCCTGGGTGCTGCTGGCAGGTCTCAACTGGAATTGGGGTTGTTTCATATTAACGAAATACAAACCTCATATCTGCTCGAATCTAGGCTAAATGTTTTCCATTCATCTCGTAATCATGGCACAGAAAAACCTGAGCTCAGCTGAGTTTTTTTCTACATTTTGGCTTGAAAGAGAATGTTGTAAACTTCAATAGACGTAATTGGGCTAATATGAATCTGATGATGTGCATTTGCATTAAAACATCATGCCAAATATGAGAGTAATAGCCTTTTAGAAAAAACTGGCATTTTTCTTTTCCACGATGATGGCTGCTTCTTGCTCCTTTGAAGCCCACACACCTTGTCCATACAGTGCTGCTTCCTGCAGCTGCTGTGGAATAACAACAACGTTACAGTCCCTCTGTCAGGACGAGACTCTCCACAGGTCTCTCAGACACATGGGCTTCTTGTCAGCCTCCACAGCATCAGGGGGACAGATCAGTGTTTGATTTTTAGAAAAGTCCACAGCAGGGTTCCAATTCCTACCTGGGGAAACTTTGGAAGAAGGCCCCGCTAATGATGTCTCTCCTGCCAGGATCACAAGCCTCCGAGGTAGACGCTTGTGTTTCGTTTCAGCTTGTTAAAGAACAGGAAAATTTGAGATTATAAACTGGTAGCAGTGTAAATGAGGGCTATCAAACTGTGGGCATTTAGAGCTGCTCCAGTGCTATTCTGTGCTTGTGGGATAATGAAATATCACCTGAGGTTACATCAAATGAGGTCCTATTGTGCTGGAGTGTGATACAAGGGTGCTTTCTTTCACAGGGTTTTCTGTTTATTTCTTCAGTGTCATTCTATCTGTGGCTCACAATAGCATCATTAGACAGTAGTGGTGGAAAAAAATTATGCACAAGTGGTGAAGGGGTGTTAGGCTGTTTGACAATTTAGCCTTAAAGTCAACTGAGGTCGTTAAAACGAGCCAGCATCCTCCAGTGATCCAGCCCAGTTTGCTTGTTCTGCATGCATCTTACAGTGATTCATTTATTTCACACCTCCTGCATGTCTGACAGAACAATAGCCGTTGCCTTTTACCAATATATAAAATGCACAATGTTGTAGACTGTTATTTTTACTCCTCTGTGATGGAAACAATTAGACAGCAAAGACTGTGCGACCTCACTGCCTCATGATTATTTGATGCTGCTTTATGAAATTTTTAGCCCACTGCCACTTTAAAAGCGCGCTCCTCGAGACAGCAATCACAGGTCACTGCACTAAAACATGGCCTCTGTCCTTTGGGCAAACAGTCGGTCAATGCCAGACGACATGTTGCGGCCACAAGCAGAGCGCGCTGCCATTACTGGGGAGGGGAGGGGGTTGCATGCATTTTATAAACTCAGTGGATCATTTCCAGTGGGGAAGCGTAAGACGCTGTGGTTTTTCTAAGAAGAGGGGAACAAAAATAGATATGAGAAGGTATTTTCTTCAACGTAAGATTTCTTTGCTAATAGTTCTTATGGTTAACACATGCACACCATGAAGCATAATTCATTTTTTCCTAATCCTCACCTCGCTGCATCTTCTTTTCTCTGAAGCTCAGGGGGGAAAGGAGAATCCACTGCATTGAAAAGCTAGCCACTGTTTACCCATTTCACGTATATTAAAAGAGTTTGATATTTTCATGAAAGGTATTTCAGTTCTAACATTTCTGACTCCAGGGATCACCTTCACTTGTGTTTTTCAGAGATAGCACATGCGTGGCAAGTGTCTCCAGTATGTGCAATTAAATCGTCTGCAGTGCTCATTGATTTAAGAAAAAAATTAATTATTTTATTCAGGTGATCTTGGATTGCTTCCCAACCTTATCTTGACCACCTGGGTGTGACGCTCAAAACTTTGAAGTGTTAGGATAAAACAGACAGCTCAGGCATTTCTCCAAGAGTTTGGGGCCCAGATCGTCTTTCCCGATAACACTTGGCAGGCATCAGAGCCCATGTGAAATGCCTCAGCACAAATGTTGAAGCCAAACTCATTTTGTGGTTGTCTCTGAAAACCCCTGGATGTGTGTAGAGGTTCTTTTCGCTTCATTTGTCAAATCCGTACAGTAAAAAAAAAAAAAAAAAAAAAAAAAAAAACATCTCCAGTGGCTCAGCTGGTGGTTCCAAACTGGTGTTTTAATTGGACAGATGACACTGGATTTAAAGTGGATAAAAACCATTTTACATTGTGTTTTGAATGGTTAACTAAAATAAAGTTTCAGTCAATAACTGGACATGATCTTGCCTCATTAAAATGATGCACAAAGGCAACAAATAAGGGAAAGGCAATGTAGTTGGCAATTACCAAAACCTCTTTGGCTTATCTCTCAGGCAGTCTAGAATTGAACAAGCTGCTTTCTTTTTTTCTCTTGCTTTTTTACTGTAATGAGAAACAGATGTCCGACCTTTTCTTATTCAAAACATCTCTGCGTGAGCTTTCCATACATTTGCCACATCTAGAGCAAACCACCTCCTCTCAACTCAACCCTTGTTAATCTAGCCTACACTGCAAGCTTTCAAAACACCCCCGTTTCAATTATTTGGCCAGCTCTTTATGTGTATGTATTTATTCTGTTGCCTTTCGCCTGAACCAAAGGTCTGTTGTGTTTCAAAGAGGCTTGAGACTTTTGCAGACAGTTGGGAGTTTTTCTAAACTGGAAATACAAGACCGTTTAATATCTCCTACTGATTATCCACCGCTTATTATACTGAATATCTCCTATAATCTCCTCCTGCTTTCTTCATATCCTTACCATTTGGTAGCTGGTAAACAAAAGAAAATGAAATTTAATTAAGTAGATTTTTTTTCTTTCTTGTTTAGGCTCATGCGTCTCTGGATAACAAAATTTCTTGCAGGCGATGTGACATACATCTTGAATAGATACTATCGGTGTGCATAGAAATCTTTCAATAATCCGCAACAATCATCTGTGGCAGTTTGACGAACGCTGCTTTAGTTCAGTGTACAGGTGATTAGCACTTCAGTCACACAGCCGCTCGGCTTCAGCTCATTGGACTTCTGTGCGTGCATCTCCAAGACGAGCAGGAGGATGTTTTTGCATTTTAAACTCAAGACACACTTAAAGTTTAAATAAGCAGAAGAGCAGTAATGTGTTTCGCCATAAATATCCCAGCTGTGGTCACTTGTGTGGTCCTGTTACAGTAGTGGTGAGCTGTAAATGGGTTGTTTATTTATAACTGTTGGGTTGCAGTAGGCCGATGGGTTCCCCCCAGTCGAGACTGCAGTGCACGCTCGCATTACTTACAATTTCATCACTTCCCCCAATTAATACTCAACATAGCATCAGCAGCATCTACTCGAGCGAGACGGTTGTCATCAGTTCCCTGTAGAAGTTCATCAAGAAGCTTCTGTGTTACTATTATAGCTGTTTTATACTTTCTGTGTGTTTTCAATCCTTAATCAAAACCAATCATTTCAGATCGCTTTGACCTCACCATGGTGCCAGTGTTTGTCTGACCACATATACACTCCCACACAATTGTCTCCGATCCATCATGTTTTGTGGTGTAAACCTATTGACTTTTTGTTTCTTAAGGGACCCAATCTTGGACCGCCTCCAAGCAGCTCAGTTTCCATCCTCTCCCCATCTTTCCTCTGTCTCCCATAAATCAATGTGATGTAATTGCATAAACTCCCTTTCCCACAGCTTGGGCCTGGAGGCAGAGTATTCTCCGAGTGAAAGTGTTTCACTGTGGCCAGTTAACCTTAACCCACTAACTCCCACAGCTGCCATTGTCCCTGGCTTGTGAAAAGTTTGTATTTTGGTCTTTAAAGATCTCTGTTTGCAAAAGGTTTTTTTCATTGGTATTGTTCGACGTTTCATGCATTGTTTTTTCAAGCAGCAGTGCTGTGAAAGTTATGTTTCTCACAGCTGGTCCTGACTGTTTACATCTGGCTAATACACTCTAAGCTCAGCAGATTAAATCTCATTTCTCTGAGTGCTTTTTGTGTTGAGCCAAGCATGATTTCTCCTGACGTCTCCCCGCTTGTGGCTCCCTCAGCCCTTCCAAAGAATGTTTCTTAAAGCACTCCTCCATTTTCACAAGATTGTAGCCTACCGTGGAAAATGTCTTGCCCTCTTTTTCCACATTACAGTCCCTTCCTCTTGGTAGTCAGTCACTCGCAGGCAGGATAACTTCCCAAAGGATATCTCTCAACTCTTGGTCCTGGAAGCATCAAGCTTTAAGTGAATCAATGTGGAAAGGAGTTTTGTATCTTGAGATTTTGGAAGTTGACAGTAGACTTACTGGCTCAGTTCACATCTTCTTTATCCTGGGTTCATCTTCCACTCCTCTATTAATCTTCCTGCCATCAGTCTCACCCTACTATACCGAGGAACACGAGGGATACAACTATTTTTGTGCCACTCATGCAGAAAGACATTTTTATGCTATTTGGCCATTAGTGGAAGCACATTTGACAGTGTGAGAGACAAAAAGACTGAGTCATTTTCTCTGCTCCCTCTCTCTATGATGTTGTGAGTTTGTCACAGCTTGTTACCTTCTATCATCACCACCACAGTCACTGCATAACTGGTTGACATAGATGAAGGATTCCGAGGAATTCTGGGTCCTTTCGCACACGTGCAGCTTTATGAGGGGGTCTCAGTGTGGAGCGCCTCTGGGCTGAGGAAATGGTCCAGATGCAAAGCTTCTGGTTCTCTCGTAACCCAGTGGGACACCTGCCCAGCTGCTCCTGTACAACTTCCTGCAAAATCACCCACAGACTAGAATCTATCTGTATTTAGCAAATTTGTTCAATGTTTTTTTATGCACGGTAATGATACATGTGCACTCTTGTTATGAGCAATGCATTTCAACCTCATAATCAATTTAGTTAATCTTGAAGTAAACATTAGCCAGACTCATTGAATATGCAGCACTTGTTTTACCTGAAGGTCAATGTTTTATTTATTGATTTATTGAACGTTTGGATGTTAAGGAAGTTGGTCTTTGTTTCAGGCAATGTGTTCTATCTCCACTATAAAGTACTTGCCATGGCAAAGTTGTGAAATCCAATATACCATCAGACCTTGGATATAAACTGGGAAGCAAACCAGCCATCTACCTCCATGTTTGTTTTGAGTTTTGTATACCACATGTTTGTTCTCATAAACAAAGCAATTAGGTGTGTTGTTTCAGCACAGCCTTTTGCAGCGTTGTTTAACCTATTCTGAACACGGTTAAAACGACAATTATATGCCTCAAATAAGCCAAATGAAAATATTCAATCACGAACACTCACTGCTATACTGCCTGAATTCATAGTAGTGTTTGGATAAAGAAGTTAGCTGTGCTGGGTGTGCTCTGTACGGCATGCGGTGAAAACTATAAGCAATGAGAACCAGACCTACTAGGCTGCACATTTTGGGCTGAACTGATGTCGAAACTACCAGGCAGCAATCCAAGGGTCCCTCTGCCCATGTTTGTTCGTTATATAGTCTATATTGAGATTTATATTTCATACTAATCCAAGTTGTCAGTTTTTGTTTTTCATTTGCATTGCCATGTAATGTATACACGCATTTACCAAGTGTTCATAAAGCAAATTCTGATAAACACAAGGAACACATCACTGCACACTGACACAGCTTTTTGTCAGCAAATAGCTATTTCATAAAAGGAGTTTTGCTCGTGGAGGAGCACAAACTCAAATGCCCTCCACTGGTTTTAATTATGAAAAATAAGTTGCATGTGCTCCGTCCCGTTGAGCAAAGAATCTGTTTCCACTTCTTGTATGACTTCTGCATCGAGATCTTTACCGCATTGTTTGTCATCACACTAAACGGCTCCATAAGTCACAAGCAGACAGAAGGTGAAGGTATAATGAGGACAGACATTAACAACTACAGGTAACGTAGAAATGAACATTGCTAAAGTGGTCTTTTGCTACAGAATATGATTCCAACATATATACAGAACCTACTGCTCTATGGTGTTTTTAGCTACATTTAAATGAGGCCTAAGAATGGTTACCAGATGTGTTCTTAACACACGTTTAAGTGCTTGGTTTGACTTATAGGACAACAGTGGCCACATATTTCCACAGTCAATGTCTTGTGGAAAATACAATACCATATGTTCCTAGCAGAAATGCCACGAATTCCCACAATATCAGCCTTTCAGGTTTAGCAACATACAAAAACTTCTATAGGTTCAGGTTGACAATTTGTTGACAATTTGTCTTTAGTTGAGATGAAATCAGTCGTGGAATAATCAATTAAATGACTTTCAAAAAAGGTAATTGGCAAATATTTGGATAATTGTTTAAGCATAAATGTCAAAACTTATCATCTTCTGTCTACACAATTGTCAGGAGTATCTGCTCTAATTATATTTTATGTGATTCCAAATTTAAAAGTTTAGTAACTGACGAGCATTTCTTACAATTTATATTTGACGGACCGATTAATCGAGTAATTGACAGAATAATGGATAGGGATGGCAGTCATTTAAAAAATGAATAGTCCTGTCAATCGTCCAATTAGACTTGACCACAAATCTGGTGTGTTGTCTTTTTGTGCACTGGTAATGTTTTAGCTGGGGGAAACGTCCTGGGGTTAGACTTCCCCATTGTTCAGGCAGCCTAGATCCTCATCTCGATTCCTCTGTAAGGTGGAGGCTCTGTGCGCTGTAAGCTGTGAATTCTCAAGCTTCACTAGGCTTTACAATTTAACTTGGATAAAAATGTTTATCATGCGGCTGTTCGTCAGCTTGCAGGGCCTGTCTGTCTATGGGAGAGTTGGTGAACAAACTGGCGAGAGTTTAACAGCCTTAGCCCCTTCTGTGTTTGTAGTAATGAACTCTTACCTTGGCTTGGAAGGCTGCACTGCTGGTATCCTTGCTGTGTTTTTGTAACCCTCACTAAAAAAGCCTTGCTCCTAATTGTATCCCACGGGGCCCCTGAGCTCTCAGTATTCACAGCCTTTCCTGTCCCTCGCACTGATCCTCCCCCTTTCCAACCTCAGCCCCGTCATCCCAATTGGACAGGTCTTTCCTCTTTAATCGTTCAACTTCAAAGTGGTGTTGTGATGCCCCACAGGCCCCTGGCTCCTCTGAGGCAGGGGGGGGGGGTCTAGCCTTTGGGGCCTGGGAAGTAGGGTGAAAGTGTGGTGGAGTATGAGGCGGCTTGTTAAGTTAGACAGGCATGGGTTTAAGAAAATAACAATAAGTAGTTGGGTTGCTGTTTCTTATCAGGGTGTCACTAAAGAGAAGTTGGTGTTGTTTATTGTAGAAGCAGGTTGCAGACGTTTGAAAGGGTCTTTGATCGGGGGCATGTTTGCAGATGGTGGAATATAGAGGCTGCTGTCTGAGGAACCTGCTACACAAGAGGTCTGGCTAATGTTTGCCGCTGACTTACCCAAGACGTGGACACAGTGTCAGTTTTCATCTCGGTCAAAATAGCACCCTACAAACACGTTACCATGGCCAGCGTTCTTAACTGATTCCATTTAGCCCAGAAGAATCAACACCGAGAAAACAGATGACTGCATAATGAGTTTATTCTGGAAGAAATTGAGTACGCCAAATAAGTTAATGCATTCTTGGCAGGGTGTGTAACCCCGGCAGCAGCAACAGTAGTGTGGAGAAGTAGAGAGGGGATTGTTTTTCCAATGTGGTAGTTTATCCTTATCTCTGGTGGTTGACTCAAACTGTGAGACCGATAAATCCAGATGGGGTAAGGCGATAACTCTACCTCAGCATAACCCTCATTAAAACAGCCATTCAGGAGATGTATGACTGCCTGTAATTGCCCTCTTTCTCATTTCTATACTATTACCCCATGAGGTTAGACTATATCAGAATCACCAGGGAGAGCTGTAGATCGTTCTTTTTATTAAGTGTGTTTATAAAGATTTGATTGAAGGCGTAAAAAGGTACCACATAGGTCATTACTGCAAAAGTTTTGGTGCTACCTCTTGAGCTCGGAGGTTTGTTTTTGTCAGCACAGGTGAGAAGTTGAGGTCAAACCCAGCTGCGAAGTGTAGATGGAAGAATTGTCAGCCTTCCTACGTTTTACTGCCCACTTCCTGTCCTCAGCGGATGTGTCACCGATCAAACTCCCTGCTGTTCACTGACCTCTGACATTTCAGTTAAGGTTGACCGGCTGACTGCCAGGATGGGGTGAGTCATGGAGGTAAAGGGGACGACCACAAACGACCAGTCCCTAGCCAATAGAACTCAAATAGGGAAGGATATAGTAAGCTCCAGATGAACCTGTTTGTGTGTGTGTGTGTGTGTGTGTGTGTGTGTGTTTGTGTGTGTGTGTGTGTGTGTGTGTGTGTGTGTGTGTGTGTGTGTGTGTGTGTGTGTGTGTCATCAGATCATGTCTGATGGCAAAGGTGTTTATGGCAGTGACACAGTCAAAGACCTGAGGAATGTTACAAATGGGGATAGCGGGGCAGACTTTCACACAGTTTTCATGAAGTTGCCCATAGATGTACTGTACACACAAAAAGTGTAACAAAAGTAGTTATATTGTGAAGCGTGAAAAATAAGAGCTTGAGAAAGACTTTGAAATCCATCCTACTTTCTCACCATGACATTGGTGGTTGTCACAGGCCTATAATATTGGCCTCGATCCGAAACGGACCTGTGGAAAACCTATCCAAACATACCCACAACAAATATAGAGAGCACACCCAATCCCACACTGACTAAAACAGCTTGGATTCCTAGTTCTACACCCTGCTTAAACAACAAAACATGCTGCAGCCAACTGGGCAACAGCAGACAATTTTTGTACAGGTTTAATATCTGTGAATCGAATTCCAATAAGTAATTTAACAGCATTAATCTTTCTTTAACTCTGTTGTCAACCTGTGAAGACCTCAGCTGCACACCAATTACTGTGTGAAGTGGACGTACTTGTCAAAGTGTCAGTGGGATGCAGCCTCCGAATGCCAAGGTCGGACACTGTTTGATGATCTGAGAAGCACTTTGATTGAAGCGTACCAATCCCTTCATTCCTCTTATTTCATTTTTTTGGCCACCCACAGTTTCTGCCACCATCTCTATTGTGAATTGGACTGTGGGGGATAACTACAGTACACACTGAATGTAGAAGCGCATCATTTATAATGTGCTACAACCGGAAAGATGCGGGTGATGCAATGATATTGTCAGAGCCTGAAATCATCAGGCATAGGCTAATCAATTAGTGGCTGCCTTGATGTTTGAATTGCCCACAGTACTTGTGAGCTTAAATGTCAATGACTACTGGCGGGATAGATTTTTTTATTAAAGCAAATCCATTGAGTGGACGTACATGAAACCTTTTCCTCTAGTGTTGGAGTCGTTCCCCGCTTAGTTGGACCCTCTGTGGCCTGGCCTTTATAGTCTCCCTCGAGGGTTCGTCCTATTGTTGTGCTTTCTCAGCCGCCTGCGCTGATCTCTCTTCTCAACCCCATAACTGATTCAATGAGGCTCTGCGATCCTATTGGTGCTCCACTTTCCTATGAAAAGGTTTCCATGGAAACCAAAAAAAATAATACAGTCTCTCACCACTGTTGCTCTTTGACGGCTAATGGCTCTCTAAATAAGGGGTCCAGGAGAGACTACCTCTTTTTTGACCACTCCACTGCTCGGTACCAGATTACAGCCATGAGGATGTTGACTGTTTATCTATATGCTGCTATTGCCATAGACTGAAACTAAATGGAAAGCAATTACAGTGTTGTATTGCTTGGGAATATGTTTGCCAAGTCATATTGTGAATCTTTTGTAGATAGATGCCTCCTTCAAACAAGCTCCAATCCTTTAGCTCCCTGTGCACGTGTAGCCACTGTGGAGATGTTATTGATTCCCTGAGCATGTGCTGTGTAGTGCCTGAATTCAAGGCTCTGTGATAAGGGACTGTATCATTCCAGTGCATCTCCCCACTTCTCAGATTTGTCCGTTTTCTCACTCAGGCTTTGATTGCCTTCTTCTAGATGCAATCAGAGCCCTTGTATTCTGTATGGGGGAGGGTGTGTTGCTGCCGCTGTCAGTTGGGTTCTTCGTCCCGGTGAATCTGATGTCTGCTGGCAATATGGTGTGTCGGCAGGATGATGTGGCTTGCTCTATCAGCTAGAATACTCCTGGGAGATTCTCCATCCCCAGCCCCTGTCAGAATGAAAATACCCTGCCTGTATTTCACCATCTAATGTGGCAAGAGCTGCATGCTTTCAACGCCTCTGTAGGCAGCTCTCGCCAAATTTGATGCCGTAGTTGTCTTGTGGGGCTTTGAAAAATCCTGCTCAAAAGAATAACCAGTCGAAACCATGCTGTCGACTATTTTCCCACATCGAGGCTTCAGTTCCAGCAGCTTAATTGGTTCTCATTGCTGTATCGTTATTTTCAGCTGGAAGACACTTGTGGCAAAGCATTTAAGAAACAGGAAAAAGTTTAAAGCCTTTATATTCATTAGACACACTTGGTTGGAGACGTTTATTTTATCGACAGTTAAAACCTGCAATGTTGGGTAAAAAAAAAGGGAGCTATTCTTTTTAGTGAATAATGCATGAGTTCAGATGCTCATCAAGGTCACGTTATAAAACTGTATGAGGGGCCTTCGGTTCTTAGGTCTTCTTATAAAAGGTAATTAACCAAGACAGTAGGTCCAAGATTCTAACATCTCAAGGCAGATATTAATATTTTACCTGCCCAGAACACAGGCCTGGACTGCTACTATTAAAGACTGTACTTTTTTATCCTTACCTTGTTAATTCTGCCTTCCAGCTGAGAAGTGGAATATTCATACAGATAAAAACACTGTTGCAGTCCTAAATTAGCTCACTGCTGGGAGTGGGTGCTTCATATATAATAAATGCGAACTCTGTCATTTTAAGTGTCCTAGAATTGTGTTTTTCTGAGTGTGTTTTTTTCAAGCACACATTCCTATTCTGCTTCAATGAATTACGCATACTAAGACAAATGTGCCATTATTCCACTGTTTATTCATCTCATTTGCTCAGTCCTGACCTCTGCTTCTGTCTTTGTGCTTCTGTCCAACAGCCCATGAAAACAGGAGAGGAGAGGAAACCTGAACAACTTCACCTGAACAGAGGCACAAGGACGTAAACATGGTATGTATATTTAAAGTACACACGCTCTTGAAGAAAAACCATTACTTTTTTCTTCAGATCATATTTTCGTGTGAAGCGCATTTGTGCTCCTGAATTCCCCCAGCATTTGTAAAGTGGGGTTGTTGCCATGAAGTTTTCAAATCAAATCCAGCTGACAAATGTTAAATCAGCGAGAAAAACCACAACAAGAGCTTGCTGACAGACTCTTTTGAATGAGATGCTGACAGCACAGGCGCAAAGCCTTTGTTACCATTAACAGGAGGCTGGCTGCTAGCGAGAGCCTGTGCGTGAAGCAGGTCCTGCGAACAGGCAGACAAGTGCTTTTGTCCCTTTACTGTCACGGCAGGCCAGCACTGGTCTTTGTTAGCCCCTGATTTGCATTGGCATTTGTAGCATTAGTATTCCAGGCACGTCTGAGTAGCAGACCTGTATAGATTGAGAGGTTAAAGGGGAGTTTAGACCCAGACACATCAGCTGTAATCAGCCATACAGCACATAAACATGAAAGCAGCCAAACTGACACAGAACTGTGTGTGTGACATGTAAGATTATAGCCAGATTTTTGACACATCTCTACTTTTTAAGAACTGACTTAAAGTTTTGTTATCGTTTTTGTACAATTGAGGTATTGTTTTCTGAATTGTGGACTTACTTTGGTACAGACTCACTGAGCTATGAGGGATTTAGCAACATTTTGAGTGCTAATTTTAACTTTAATTTTACCTCCAAAGAAAGTGGTTTAGATAATCTGTTGGTTTGTTCCCCAGGGCCTTAACTTGTAGATCCCAGCAATCACTTGATAAATATAAAAATGCAACATTTTCATCCATTCATAGTGGTCCACTTATCCGTCCTCTGGTTGCTGTGGCAACAGTTCCATGCAACATTTTCATAAAAATTAAAATAGATGTTTTTGGATTCAAAGTTAATACTTGACCCTGGAAACTGATGTGGATGAAACCGTCTGGCCACAATATTAAGTTAGTAGCTTTGTTGAACATGACCTTGAGTTCTTATCCATTTTGGCTTGAATTTGAGATTGAAGTTATTTTGTTTACCTTAGAAACAGTGGTTGACTTAACAGTCTCATCAGTATGAAATTAAATAGTTTTCCTCCAAAATCCTGCAAGGAGTTACATTAATCACCATATGCAGTATATGCTTCTATTGCAGCAAATAACAAGGCACAGTAAGAAACGTGAATTTTCTGCTACACTTTTCATGCAAAGGCATAAACATGCTTTATTTCTGTGATGTTTTTATTTGCAATGGGGCCTCCAATATACATGTGTGGTATGTATCCCTTTCATCTCATGCTGTGATTAAACCTCCACAAACATTCATACGCTTCATCCTCAAGGCTTTGTTTTAATCTTTGCGTTGCGCTTCAAACTGCAGCATATAAGACAAATTAGGTTACAATGTTCCTTTTGCTGATTTTCTTCTGAACTTAAGCTGAGAGTATGAAGGTTGAGATGTGTGTGTATGCAAATACAGCCATCAGTAAGTATGAAAAAAACAGCTCCATGGTCTTCTATACAGGGGAAATAGCTGGGTTCAAACTAACATATGGCCTTGCAACAGAGTGTGAGTGATCTCTCATTAGACAAATGGCTGGCCAAGCTGTCCCTCTGTCGTAAAGTGCTCGGTTTAGCTCCCCTTTGTTTTCCAACAGGAACTAGTGGTAAGTGGAGAAGCCAAACACAGCTCTAAAGACAAAGGCCACTCTCACCCTGTATCCGGGTTGCCTTGGAGACCAGAGTCCTTATTGGTGGGATGGAAAGATTCCAACATTTGTTAAGAACACAAGAAAGTCACAACACTAATTATTTGTTTCGTCGTGCACTTGGACGAAACTGTTCTTTTATGCAACGTTGTGTGTGGGATTGTGTGCTCCTGCTTATCTTTCCCATCCTGTGTGTCTTTTTGTGTTCTGTCCCCTGAGGCTCAACGCGTTGTCTCTCCTTAAATCTCCCTTTGTTTACTTCTGCCGAGGCCATCTGTGATGAAAACAGCCTCAACTTGAACAATATTTAAACCAATGTGTTGAGACAGCATCACCAACATTTTAACTGTTCCATGCCTTAGGGTCAAACACAATGTCAAATTAGGGTTAGGTAGATTTATTGATTTGGATTTTTCAACAACTTTTTTTGTCAAGCGAGGAACTGATATTGTTTCCGCTCCTCCTGACAGAAGGAGGATTTTAAAAATTGCGAGAACGAAGAAAGAACAGGGCAGAAATAGGATTCCAGGAAAAGAATCCCCCTGTTGTCATCACAATAATTATTGAGCATTTAGTATGGAATTGAGTTATAACCCATTCTAGCGGAAAGCCCCAAAGGCAATGTGTCATCCACCTGAGCATCCTGTGGGAAAAGCCCGAGCTGAGTCCAAAAAGGCAACGGTGCAGAAGTGTTTATGTGTTCATTTTGTGCTGCGAACCTGCTACCACATGCCCTCACTGCCAGACAACCAGCGGACTCCGAGATGGAACTCCAGGGGATCAATGCATCATTGACCATGTTCTTGGGCCTGATATTGATCCAGCCCTGCGCAGCCAGTTTGTCTCTTCACTCAGCTAGATAGAGGTGCCGGCAAGATTAAGTGAGAATCTGTGCTTTGGGATGGGCGAGGATAACACACATACACTAGTGTTCAATAGAAGTCCAGATCTGCTCATCTCAATCACATGTCCTCTGCTTGAGTTAACCGAGGAGCGAGCAGTACCCTAACCCCTTCCAGTCTCTCTTACCTAGGAAGCTGGAGAATCGATTTCTCTGCAGGAGTATGAGCAACTGTTAGTACAGAGTGACCCAACAGCCGGATGTGTGTGCCCAGTTGGGATGTGAAGAATGTGGCCTGCAGTGCTGTTGACAACACATGGTCCGTCTGTTTCTGACTGTACATTTGTTCAGTCTGGGAGTCTTCCCTAGTTAATCAGCCTGTTGTTCAGGAGTGTGTCAGCTGCCTGGTCAGAGGACTTCTACCCTCGGGGATTCACACAATCTCATTTCCAAAATGAATAGGTCAGAAGAGTGCCACTCACAGGCTCAGATTAGAACTGCTTTAGATTCACAGCACGTATAGGAACAATGGGCTGAAATGATAAATGGCTTTGCAAGGCAGAGGAAATTCATCAGAGAGTATCCACTTTTTTATGGTGAACTCGCAATCCTGATAATGTGCAGATGCTGGTAGTTCTCACCAATCCTATATATATATACTGTATATATACAGTATATATGCTTTGTGAAAAGTCATTAAGCTAAACTTGCCAGAGGGTAGGTTATTTCTAGGCCTCCACGTGAGCATCTAACCAACATTTGAACCTTTTGTGGCAAGCCTAGCAGTTTCAGAAACTTCCCAACCGGACTGTGTTTCTACGCTCTACACACATATGCACTGTGTGCTGGGATGCCTTTCCTGCTTTTTATACACTTTCTCTATATGGTTGTTCCCTGTTTTCTGCAAGCTGTTTGCCCTCTAAAGCAGCATACAGTGATATAGCTGCTTAGCATTCAGTACACTTCAAAGCTCCTCAGTGTGACAGCACAGCCCAGGGCTCATTCTCTCCTAATTGGAGGTTCATTAAGGGACATGGTGCGCCTCAGGGGAGCTCTGCTCACTGCCATAGGAGCATGTCTTTGTTCGGATTTTGGGGTGTTTACTCGATGTGGCTGATTTAGGAAGTCATCGGAAAAAAATACGAAAATGGGTTTTTAATTTAGATAAGGAGTGATGTGTGTGGTCCTGTAGTGTCATTGTCAGAGGGTATTAGCGCAGAGAGCTTTAGAGTACCATGCACTAGATGGAAAAGCACACCTGCTCCAGCTCCATCAGGGAGCCAGAGGATGAAATGTGCCGTCCCCAGGGTTCAACAACAGGTCATCATTTAGAGGTTCAATGACATTTAAAGGGGTCAAGTACCAGCCCTTATACTCTCAGCAGGGCTTCTGAATTAATGTTTATTTGTTATGTAGGCTCATGCTCAAGATGAAGGGAGCTGGCTGGTTATTAGGCAGGTGGAGGGTGGCGATAGATTGGCGAAGAGAAGACAAAGTGTCCGTGTCGTGCTGGTCCAATTGTTCGGGGGCGGTGGCCAATGGAGCAGGTGAATAAGGACACACTTCATTAATTGTGCTGAAGATGTCAACTTCAAGGAGAACCACCCAGGGGTTGTATTTGTATTTGGAGCAATGCAGAACTATGTCTTCCTTATCTTTTAATTACAGTAGGTTGACATGACCATCATGGTTGATTGTGTAGATGACGGCCAAACAGACCTCTGGATTAGAAAGGCCTGTAGCATTTTTTTTCACAATTCCCCATTCTCATGCTGAGAAGAATTTAGGTCAGATGGGTTTGCCCTCATTACAGAGCTCCAGCTTCTGACGGTACTGTGAAGCCGATTTAGAATCAGTTTTCATGAATCCACTGTCAAACTCACCCATGCAGCACTCCACAGTCCAAGCTTGTTGTTGTGGATCAGTTTTCACCAAGAGTAAACAATTGTATTTTACTGCTGTGTGGCATTTCATGATGTCAGGAACAGGAGAGGCTGCAGACATTGAAGGAGTTGGCATTTCCTTTATACCTCAGGGCAAAGACTGCCACTCAGATTGTCAGATTGAGGACGTACAGTATTGCCAGGCTGCCAGCTAACAAACACATAATCAACAACTATAGCTATGCAGTATTTCCAACTGCTGTGTTTGTAATGTTTGCTTATATGTAGGGGATTTATTTGCAGATCTACACAAACACAATTCCACATAACTCTTGATCTTGACAATGTTGGCTTAGCAAAGCAGTGCACCTGCGGGAGGTCGGCCTTTAATCGGACGGTAATTTGTCGTGGTTGTTGTGCGGCTGCACCTCCTTGGGTGTGAACCACGTTACCCTTGTTTACATAATGCACTCTGCAGAATGTTCAGAGAGGCTTAATGGTCGGATCTCTACGGCTGGCCTCTGATCGATGAGCACCTGCGATCCCATGGGAGTCATGGGAAAGACCATTTTGTTTACTCTGCACTTTCTCTGGGTTCTCTGTGGCAGTTTGATTTATACTATGCTGGTTTGCAACATAGGCATGTTCCTTGGAGCCAGGCTAGGCTAGGCATGTATAGCCCACTTAATTCTTAAGCATCCAATGCATTTTAATGCATAAGAAACGAAAATTGGCTCCGGATCTGACAGTGGGTGTGACCCTGAGATGGGAGCAAAGAGCAAAAGGGTGAAGCTGGAAGAGAAAGCAGACATTTAGCTTGCAGAATGTGAGCTGAGCCCTGAGAGTTTTTCCAGATGACCCCATCCTCCCCCCCTTTTTCTGTTCCGCCTCTTCATTCCCTGATCCAATAAATACAGTTTGCACTCTTCATAGGGGCCCAGGACCTAAAGTGGAGTGCTGAAGGGATGAGAAAAGACCTTTTCTTAGGCTTCTTTATGTGAGACTATAATGTATGCAAATCTCAATTAAGACCTCCTATGCCCTCATTAGGCCTTTCAGTGAGGCTTAGGAAAGGGAGGGGTTAATTAATACCCATCTCGGCTTGTTGGTTGCTGTCAGAGTACCACTAGGAGAGTGATCAATACCTAAGCATATCATTATGATTTAGAGGAGCTATTTAACCAAAGCTCTAAATCAATTTCCCTGGGTTTGGAGAGGAGAGGAGGGGAGGATAAAAAGCCTTCAGGCTGGTGAGGGAAGGAAATGTTCTCACTCTATGTTAACTGGCTCCCACAGCAGACAAAGACCGCCTTCACATTTTCAGTATTGTTCAAATGTATTGTCACGGCAACGTACACAAGCCTATGATGAAACAACATAACTTTGGAGCTCGCAGCCCACTTAAATTAGGAGCAGAGGGAAACACACAAAACAATAACAGAAAAACAGACTGGAGAAAAGATCTGGGTTATACCATTCCTATTTCTGCAATTGCTATACTTCTGTATAAAATGATTCCAGCAAAAAGTTGAGCAGTTTTTGTTAGAGACAGTGGTTTTATGATTTATTTCTCCTCCTGGAAAACATGAATTTCCTAGTGTAAGGGGTGAAAAGGGTCAAGGTTGAATCACATTTGAGTGACAGCAAAGCCGGTTCAGAGATGGACATGAATCGAAGCTGGCATCGATCACAACCCAAAGCTTCAGCGCTGCCTCAGACAGTCATGTGGCAGCTCTGTAAAGACTGCCTATAGATTAGGAGATTACGTCTGACTGATGTGAATGAGAAGAAGACTTTTTAACAATTTATTTTTCAATTTGGAGGTGGCATTGTGAAGCTGCCTAGTTGTGTAAACCTTTACACTTCCTCAGAGAAATCTCTTTTTAATCCGCTTGTTACCCCGCCTCGATCCTGGCTATTACTATGGGAAAGCGAATTAATAATCAAAACTACAAAGCACAGCGTCGGTTCGTTTCTGCCAAATAATTAATTTTCTTCTTTCACTGAGACTGCAGTTATAGCTGCCCCGCAGATTGTTTCCACTTTAGTTTTTGCAGAATGTGTAGAGATGATTCCTTAGACAAATCCTGTCCTCCCTGAGGGGAAAAAACGTGTTCATTTGCAGCCTGTTGGGTTAAACAAATGCTCAAATGAAGGCTTTGTGGTGCACCAGATATAAATAGGAACTGTACACAGGGTCACGGATGCTGAGGCACCAATGTTGTCTCCTAATGCAGGAGAGGTGTTCTTCATTAAACAGGAGTGCTTTCCATGACGGGCGCTCATCAGGGAAAGTGTGTTTTATGTCAGATAGAGGGATGGGAGCACAAGGTCTCTACCTCTCATTACATTAGAAAGAAGAAGCTGCATAGTGAAGGCCATGCCTTGTCGGTTAATGCACATGGAGCCCCAGTCAGGACTCATTCCCTTAAAAATGCCCTTAAGGTGCACAGCCCCACGAAGCCACACTGAACCCAGGGACCCCATCTGTCCAAAGCTAGGGAGTGTTGATTGGGAATCAGGGCCATCTGACTGTGAAAGCACATTTTATGATTTGTTAAGTTGTCACGGTGTGTGAGGGGGATGAGTTGCGTCAGATTTGGTTGACACTGTGTAGCCCAAACTTGAAGTTAGTTAAGGAATGGTGAGAAACTATAGCGCGCCTGAGGGGATAATAGAAGGATTTTTGGCTGTATACGGTCCAAATGAACTGACAGGCCTGTGTGGGTGTGTAGGTGTGTATTCTCTCAGTTTGAGTGGCAGAACTCATTAAATATGTGAGCAGCTTTTTTGCAGAGTATTCTTTTCTTGGCATTTTCATCTGAATGCCTAACCAAAAGTGCAGGAGAATGGGAATACTGTGAGCATTGGGCAGGATTCATTAAGTGGCACGCTCTTGTTTTAATGTTGTTTTTATTGTTGTTTTCTCTCAGGGGCAGGGAGAGGCTTCAGCACGGGGGACAACCATGGAGGGGGACTGTCTCAGCTGCATCAAGTACCTCATGTTTGTCTTCAATTTCCTCATCTTTGTAAGTATTTTTCATCTCTCTCTCTCTCTCTCTCTCTCTCTCTCTCTCTCTCTCTCTCTCTCTCTCTCTCTCTCTCTCTCTCTCTCTCTCTCTCTCAAACACACTTAATATGGCTGTCTCCGAAGTTAGTGTCAGTGCAATGTTTTAAAATGGGCTTCTGGCTGCCCCCTGCCCGGCTGCATAATGGAGCCACATTTGCATTTCATTAGGCAATGCAATCCTGATTCCATCAAATTCTCTTTTGATTAGATTTTAGTGTGCCGACACTCATCTGAGGCTCACTGTGCCATGAAGACTTTGTGACTGGCACCTGAGTTTATCAGTCTTGATAACACAATCAAGGGTAATCCTGTTACTCTGAGCCTGTGAAGGTGGAAGGGAGGTTCAGAGTAAGAAGGTTTGTCTCTTCCCCTGCTTTATGAAGCACAAGTCAACCATTTAGAGACTCTACTCAGAGGTGGTTGTTCAAGGCCGGGGTAATAATGCAACCAGCAGAGCAAAGAATGAACTTGACTGTTAGCATCGCTCGTTAACAGCCACTGTCTTACACTGCCGCCCCTTTGTTTATTTCCATGGTCATTTCACTCCCATTTAACACAACAGTATTTTTCTAGCCCAATGCTACCTCCTCTCCTCTCCCCTTCCCACAACCTCTGTCTCTGAGATGAAGTGGCTTTCAATTTCCAGGAGCCCAAGTCTCTCCCAATGACAGGAAGAAGAGGATTGTGTTGGAGCGTATAAGGCTCAGATTTCCCCCCACACACACACACCTCGATACCTTCTTTTCTTAATCACATGAGTCACCCCATGCTGGTTTCAGATAGGGTCTTAGTTCTTTGAAAAGAAGGATGGGAGGGGACGGAGGCTGCAGTACTGTGCATTTCTTTAGCAGAATGGGAGGTTAGTTGAAGTAGGGTAGATGTCTCCACCCACCCCCTCAAAGGCATTATGGCTCTGTAGATATTCAGCCTTTCATGTGCACTCAACTGTCACCCTTTCAAAGATTTGCGTGACCAGCATGTTTTTTTTTCTGGAAAAAAGGCACATATTTATTTTCCAACATAAGAAATCTTTTTGAATTTTTCGTGAGCCATTTGGGAAACGGAGCAATCCTCTTGAGTTCCACATTAATTATTTAAACGGATACAACTTCAGTTTTCTAACTAGTGTCTTCTTTCCTTTTTCTCCATCAGCTGGGAGGTTCCTTCCTCCTGGGAGTGGGAGTTTGGGTCCTGGTGGACCCCACAGGGTTCAGGGAAATTGTAGCAGCCAACCCCCTGCTGTTCACCGGTGTCTACATCATCCTGGGCATGGGAAGCATGCTCTTCCTTTTGGGCTTCCTGGGCTGCTGTGGAGCCATCCGCGAAAACAAGTGTCTGCTTCTCTTTGTGAGAAATTTAAAATGCACTTTTGTTACTGATGTTGTTTGTGTGTATGTGTGTTGATTATCCTGTCTGTAGTTTTTTTTTGTCATCCTTGAAACAGTAAGCCCGAAGAGCAAAAAAAAAACGATATGCCCCAAACTTCATGCATAGTTAATGCTGAGTGAAGCGGGCACTGCCGAAATGGGTTTTTTAAGTGACTGACACTCATCTAACCTTGTCCCACTCTGTCTCACCCTTTGCCTTTTTGTCTTATTGCAGTTCTTCATGCTCATCCTACTCATCTTCTTAGCAGAGCTGGCTGCTGCCATCCTAGCCTTCATATTCCGGGAACATGTAAGTTGCCATCAGCGTCCACTTCACCTTAGGTCACCAGTGTCCAGGGCTGGTTGTCAAGTATCAAAGTACAAAAAGCTGGCATTTATTGTCTGTTCAGATTGATACTCTTCTTAACTTTTATTTACTTATTCTTTAACCGGACAGTTTATGATTTAAATGACATTTTTGCATATTTTATCTAGTTCATTTTTAATATAGCTTTCCTATATGATTGTTCGTGATTAGACAACCCTAAAATAGTATTCCATTAATTTAGCATTGAACTCCAAATATTGTCAGACTTGTCAGATGATAATCAGACATTATCCCTGTGGTGACACTAACCTTTGATCTCGCCTGCGGTGCTTATAGCTGACCAGAGAATACTTCACTAAGGAGCTGAAGCGACATTATCAGGGCTACAACAACACTGACGTCTTCACCTCTACATGGAATGCCATCATGAATACAGTAAGGCACACATGGCAAATAGCTTGCACACCGTTGCTTTTACCAACTCATTGCTTCCACCGACAGTCTGTGGAAACCAGAGGGTTTTGCAGCCTGGCGTCAGGGGACTATGTTTTATAGATAAAATCCTAGACATTTAGGCCAGTGCACAAATAGGCACTCAAGAAATAAGGCCTTTTTCTCCTTTTCCTCTCCTCTCCTCCCATCAGTTTGACTGCTGTGGGGTGAACAGCCCGGAGGATTTTAAGGACAGCCTGTTCAGAGTGATCAACCAAAATCATATGGTGCCAGAAGCCTGCTGCCAGCGTGCCAGTCAGACCGGAGAAGTGCCCTATATCAGCCAGGAGCAATGCTTAGCAGGCAATATGAATTTCCGACATAATAAGGTAACTTCTGACATCCACCATGGCAACCTCTCTCTCCTTCCTTCTTTCTCTCTTCTTCCAGGTTTAATTAGAGCAGGAGACAGTTGAGGGGTTACATCCATGAACTTATTGAGTCCTCCATGGCTGATTAAGGCTTATCCAAGTTTTGGGTGTCATGCGAGGCTTACTATGTGTGGAGACAATAGTGTGTGTGTGTGTGTGTGTGTGTGTGTGTGTGTGTGTGTGTGTGTGTGTGTGTGTGTGTGTGTGTGTGTGTGTGTGTGTGTGTGTGTGTGTGTGTGTGTGTACATGTGCATATAATGGTAAATTGGATTTTTTTGTGGAGCATACATGTGTGTATGAGTAGAGGATAATAAGTATGTGAATGTGGGGTAATTAGGTGTGCTTCACGGTTACACACATGCACATCCACATCCCTGCTTCCATGTGTGTATAGAATGCGTTGGAGTGGAATACAATTATAGTGGGGGAGCTGATAGGAAGAAATTTTCCCCGTGCCCCCCCACCTGTTGTTTTTCTATGCCACTAGAACAATGCAGGGTTTCCACAATGCTTCACTCTCACTGTTCATTCACACAAAGAGCCCTCATTAAAAGGCAGTGAGGCTGGAGGCCCTGCTTCCCACTCATTCGACCAGGCTTTTGTTCACAGCATCACTTGATTAAAGCTGTGATGTTGCTTAAATTGTCCCTGTAATGCTACCATTACATAGCCAATTGATTCTCGGCTGAATGTCACATCTTTGTGTTTCCACAGGGCTGCTACTCTGCAGTAGTTGACTACTTTGAACTGTACATCTATGTGGCTGGAGCGCTGGCCATCGTGGTGCTGACCATTGAGGTATGAACCGATTTTCACTTTAGTGCAGTCATTACCTGTGCAGCATTTGTGTTGCCTTTTCAGGGATGTGATTGTTCAGGTCAAAGTGGGGAATTGTAAAATTAAACTGACCCTGCGTTCCAATCCCCATACTTCCCTACTAGTATGCCAGAAAAAGATTTAGGATGTCCCAATACATGCATGTCAATTGTAGTATGCTGAAAATACCTAGATGCCCCACTAACTCCAAAAGCATTTTGGAATATTCGTCTTAATTCTTGACATTTCTCGACATAATGAAAAAAAAACTTCCTTATCTGTTTTTTTTTTCTCTCCTGTGGCCCTAAAACTCTTCTGTACTTTAGTATGTAGTATAGTAAAAAGAAAGAGTATGTGATTTGGAACACAGGGCGAGAATAATTTCCTGAATATGTATAGTGTTATTTAGAAGATATCTGGATGGCAAGATCTCCATCTAGCGGTAAGACTTGGTGCTGCAGGAACATAAATCTGACTGCCCTGCCTTTTTTCTTACAATTGGGTTTTGACACACCTACACTTAGTCAAATTTTCTTTCACATGTGCTCTTTTCCAACACACAGCTCAGCACAATAGTTATTCTTTTGTCCATAATCAGAAAAATACAATTGAAAAACTTCATACACGTTTCAGGATCATCTCCTGTACCACAACACTGAAAAAATCCACTCATATTACAATGGCTTAAGGTTTACCATCAATCACTGTTGTCTCTTCTAATTGTGCTTGCAACATATCATTATGATAAAATGAGTGGCACCACTTTGTTGCATTGATCATGCTATCTACATCACACCTTATGTCCTATACTTATGTCCTTATGTAACTCTTTCATAAAGGTAATTCTGGAATAAAAAGAGGTGATCAGTATTGTGCGGATCAATTGGTCATATAGCGTTAGTTTAGAGTGGAAGTAGTACACTGCGTACAGTTCCACACTTTAGCCATAGTTTTGTGAAAATGGTTTTCTTTCTGTGTGCTTATAATTTATTTATCTTCCTTCCTTCACTCAGCTCTTCGCCATGGTCTTTGCGATGTGTCTCTTCAGAGGAATCCAGTAGAGCTGCTCCATCTGTGAATTTCTTCTTTTTTTTTCTTTTTTTTAAGGGATTTCAGGAGAAAAGAACAAAATGGACACTTATAAATGTGTTGATCTCTTCTTTCTTTTTTGGCTAATTGGTAGAAAGACAAACTCTCAAACTCTTGTACTTCACAGCTGGACTTTTGAGGTACTGGGTGGCAACACATACAAACAAACAAATACACTTAAACTATTAATTCATTTGGAGATCAGAGACAAAACTGATGTAAAAAGATTTGTGTGTAAAGTGGAAACATTACACTTTTTGGACCAGGTCTAGCACAGACTGGGCATAATGGGGACAAGGCATGAGGACCAGGTGAAGCCTAAGCAGAAGGCACTGCACTGACATTTGGATGAAGAATATTTATATTAAGTAAAGTTGGCTTAACTGTAAAAATGTGTTTAATGTACACTTTGGCTGTTACCCTTTTTCCTTTCATACTGTATACTGTAACACACTCCCTCCCTCCATATGCCTTTTTTTTTACAGCCACACTTCTTTGATGCTGTATTATATAAGCTCTGTGTGTGGGCATGTCTGGATGTGTGAGCGTGTGTGTGTGTGTGTGTGTGTGTGTGTGTGTGTGTGTGTGTGTGTGTGTGTGTGCGTGTGTGTGCGCGTGTGCGTGTACATACTTGATGCTCTTTTTGAATGTGAATGAACTAGTTTGTGAGCATGTGAGCTCATGGCTCTTTATGACCCTTCCTGAGCTCTGATCTTTTTCTATTTGTATGGTGATGTTTATTGCATTAGTGGTTAAATGTGGTCTTAGGAAGTGAAATGTATGTGTATGCATTTGTATTAGATTGTTGAAAAGTCAATGACATAAAAGGCATTCTAAATGACAGTCCCTGTGTTTTGTTTTTTATTATTTGCATAGTCATCGGATTTTTTCTATTTTTATAAATTCAAGTCATTGCATGTGTTCTGCAAATAATTGAGAGTTGATACTGTATCGTGGTATTTTTTCTAATATCAAAATAATTTATTTTAACAGTCTGGTAAGACAGACAGCTTTAAAGGATTTTGGGTTTTTTCTTGCACTGGGCCTCAACATAAAATACATTTTCTATCTAAACTGCGAAACCAAGATATTAGTCAAAAAAGACCGTTTTCAACTTTCGGTTGTAGCCTTAAAGCATTTCTGATTGGTCTCTTTTAAAAAAGTAAAAACAAATCATTAATCCGTGCTACACATTTTCAACATCTGAGTTATTCAAACATAAAAGATTGATGTTTAATTTATAGATGAGCTGAAGCCAAATGCAATGTGGTTAGGTCTCATGGCTCGTGGTGCGTATGTGATAATGAACCCCTCAAATGCATAATCGTATTGATTTATTTTTTTCCTGCAAGGAAATCCATAATGAGTTTGAAGGAGACCATTGCAGCTTGTGCGGCAAATGGCCAAACAATGCACAAAAGAAAATTGGAAAGTAAAGCATATGAGGAACATTAAACAGTTAGCCTACAAAATGAAAACGGTAGAATGAGAAGTGCATCATTTTTAAAATGTGTGTGAAAATTAGGGTAGCATATTTCAAAAAATATTTAATAGTTGAAGATTTAAATAGGGAGATTAAATATTTTAGGAACCAACATTAACCCACTTTGCCTGATACTCTTCTATGTGTGATCATTTATTCTCCTGATAATCGTATTGCCCCAGTTTGTGTGGAGCAACTGTATCATTTCTATACCTGAAGTTTACTCTCATTATTATAAAAAAAACAGACAAGACCTGTGTCAATGTGAAGATGTAATGTACCAGAATACAATATGATTATTTAGGTTTTAACAAAGGGGTGTTTTCACACAATATGATACCCTATGACTATTGGATCGGACTTTTTAGTTTTATTTTACCTGATTATGTAGCCTACTGATTTATTTGTCAGATCAGTCTGATTGTCAGGGGCAAATGTTAGCTAAAGGGCCAAAAAATAGCTAAAGTTACTCTAGTAACGTTTAATTCCAGGAAGCAGTTTTACAAAATGTGCAACCAAAGAAAAACCACTCATTAATTTCAGGCGGGAGCGTTTTTGGCCGCTAGGGGGCAGAAAAACATCAAAACAGAATGTCGCAGACTGGTACTGCACATAGCCCTTCACCTGTCCACCTGGGAAAGTTGTTTATGATGTTAACATTTCAACAGAGAAGTACTTATTTTCACATGCAGCAGACACGTAGCCTCTTAAACATTTCCGTGCGTGGAGCTATGTCTCCGGCCACCTGATGAATGCAAGTTCAATATTTTGATAATTCACTGTACATTTAGCTGTGTTTTGGGTAATCTGTATCGTTAGCTTGATAGGTGTTCAGCTGTAGTAGCCTACTTGCTAACGACATCCATTCTGAGGCAAAGGAGAACCTGTGTGACTGCACCCAGCAGGGTTCACTGCTATGCCTCCCCAGATTTCATTTCAGTTTTGGGTGGGTAAAGTGGAAATCTGACTGACTTAGGCTCATCACTCAAGCCAAACAGGTAAAACTCATTCACTCTTTTCCGGTTGTTGCCCTCCATAATTTTTTCCTGTCTGCTTGTGTCTCCACCTCCGTCACACTGTTCTGTTAGTATGTGTTTTTTACGTCTTGAATTTTATTCAACTGTCACTGTGGTTGGTTTCTCAAAGGTATAGGTCTACATTAAGTCTGGTTCATTTAACGAACAAATAACCATATTCTTCAGATAGGCATCTTCAGTTCAACAGTTGCAAGAAGCTGTTAAATTCTTGAAAATCATAGGTTTTGTTTGCTATGTATTATTGGTACATTAGCACTTATATTAGTTAAACCAGACCAAGTTTGATTATACTGCACTTTCTCTTGCAACAATCCCAGATAATTTACATTTAATAATTTATTAATCTAGTTGGTAGGCCTATGAGTGGTAAAGAGCCAAGATGACCAGTGTTTCTTTTATTATGAAATTGTTTTGTGCTATATGGCTGTGGATGTCTTTCTAAGTAAATCAAATACAAAATACAGTTTCCCCTGCTGTGGTTCAACTTCCTGCAAACGCCATTACCCTTCTTGGTTTTCTTGGGGCTTATTTAACTGTATAGTTCTGTCATATTTATTAAATAATTGGACAGGAATACTTAAGATAAAACTTGTTGTGTAAACTCAAACTGTCTTCACAACAGTACATGTACACTTTTTTAACAGGCTTAGTAAGAATCACACTTTCACACTTTGGGAATGTATGAACACTGCTATTAAGTTGAAAGTGAACCAAACAATTGCTTGCTGACTTTGTTTAGTTGTCCTGCCTTAGAAATCACATGTATAAATAAAGCATCCTGACCCTGTAACTTCTTACAACTGGTTACTTGAAATGCCTCCCCCACAGTGTACTTCCTCCATAGGTCTAACATATAAAATCTTAAATGAGAAATCAGTATTTGTTTCTGTTACCCAGCACTGACTTCAAATCACCACATGGGGGCAGTAGCATTCCTTTCTCCAACCACCCCTTGTACGGGATCTTTGACCTTTGTAAAGAGACAGTTCTACATAAACATAAGGATTTCAGTAAGTAGGTATTTATCATTATTTTATAATTTTGTTCCATTTCAGGTAGTTAACATAACGTAGATGTTTTTCAGAATTCAGAAAGGAAGGAAGACTTTCAGGTACATTTTCCTCATTTTTAGTTATAAAAAAATTAGAAATAAATGTAGTGGCTTGCCACATAAACCTAACACAACACCATCTGTGTGCATATGTTACATGGTGCCCTTAAACTGACTCTGTAAACATCAACTCCAATCCAGCTACTCTCAAGAGAGCCTTAGATTTTTATCCTACACACTCCCAAGTGTTGTCTGAAGCAAATTTGACATGACTATAAGGCCGGACCCTTAAATTAAATCAGTGTGTGTGGCACATTTTCCCGTTTGACCTGCTGATCAGAAAGTAAGCACCAGTAGCAGTTGGTGTGTCAGTCCCCCCTCACATTCCCTCCCATTTGATGTGTCTGCATTGGCTCGGGTCAGGATCTCACTGAGTAGTTAACAGCTGCTAAGTGTTACTAGTGGTCAGCACGAGCTGCTCTTGATCCTGGTGGTTCTCTCTCTCTCTCTCTCGCTCTCTCCAGTCGCATCACATACAAGTTATCTAGTATTGACACAAGCCTGAGGTGAGCAACCCTCATGTTGGCATCAAAGCAGACTTGCTACTTTGGTACAAAATCAACCCTGATGCAGATATAGTGGCTGCGTTCCTATACCCATACTTCCCTTCTATTAAGTATGGCAGAAAAAGATTTAAGATGTCCCAATACATGTAAAAATAATAATAATAATTCATTTTATTTGAGGGCGCCTTTCATAGCACTCAAGGTCACCTTACAGGGCAGTGTTTAAAAAACAAGATCAACAATCATAAAAAACACAAGAACAAGATACATTGAAACAATGTACACAAGTGGGGTGAAATGGGTGGGAGACAAGGAACTAGATTGAATATGTCAGTTTAAAAAGATGAGTTTTTAGACGGGACTTACAAGTGGAGAGAGTGTCAGAGTTACGAATGCCAGGTGGGAGGGTGTTCCAGAGGTGGGGGACAGATCGGCTGAATGCCCTGGACCCCATGGTGACCAGGCGGGCGGGTGGTACAGTTAGTTGAATGGAAGAGGAGGACCGGAGAGTGCGGGTGGGTGTGTTGGTGTGCAGGAGTTCACAGATGTATGGAGGGGCGAGGTTGTCTTGAAATCGATGCGGGTTTTGACTGGGAGCCAGTGAAGCTGCTGAAGGACAGGGGTGATGTGATTAATGGAGGGGGTTCTGGTGATGATGGGGGCGGCAGAGTTCTGGACCAGTTGAAGCTTACGGATGGACTTGAGGGGGAGACCAAAGAGGAGGGAGTTACAGTAATCAATGCGGGAAGTGACCAGGGTGTGAACAAGGATGGCTGTGCTATGGGGTGTGAGGGATGGGCGGAGGCGGTTGATGTTGCGTAGATGGTAATAGGCAGACCTAGTGATGTTATTGATGTGTGCTTGGAATGATAGTGTGCGCCAAATGTGGTCAAATGCAGCATGCGAAAAAATACCCGGATACCCTACTACATCCGGACCAGTCGTAATTTGTAGTGTGGAAATAGGCATGCTTTTTTGTTGATTCTGAACCATAATCTACTTAGCAGCAGAAGTTATACATCACATTGACTGAGCCTCCAAGTTAGTACAACCAGCGATGCGTCGCGTCCATGGAAGTATTATATTGCGACAGAAATATATGCAAGAGGCAAGTTCAAGGCGAGGTCTTATAACAAAATAAATTGGTAAAAGTAGGTCCCAATTGCCTACTGCATGCAAGCTACATACTTTTTATGATCAGCTGTAGTATGTAGCATTGGCGATTTGGAACGCACAGAGTGTTTTATCTCATTAATGGTTGCTTTTAATTTGACTCAAAAATACCTAAATATACGACTCATTTTGCTCTGAGTTTGTTCAAATAAATTGACAGATTGTAGTAACTCTTCTCTCAGAGAATCTATGATTCTTTCAGCATTTTCCATCTTAGTTGTGGAAACCGAACATCCTTGCAAAAGCTTTTGGATCCTCTCTATAATAACTAGTGTTCACAAAAGACAAGAGAATGAACAACCTACATTCAAGAACGCTCCTTTGTTCTCATGTAACCAGTTACAGGGGTAGGATGTGTCGTCTTCCTACTGCCCTCAGAGGTACTTGTGTAAAAGCCCTTAGAATAATGTTTGATTTTTTGTTGTGTATGTTGGGGTCACATCAAAGGATAGATGTTGTAGTATTTAACTCCTTGCTCCAGTGTAGTCTCTCACCCCTACGTCTCCTCTTTCCTCATAAAAATTCCTACCCAGGAAAAGGGGAGAAGAGAGCAAGGGATGGGATGGAGGAGAGGTGGGGCCGAGGGCCTCCGTGTTCGGTTTGTTTTAGCCCCCTGTTTGGAGAGGAAACTTTCATTGCTTGATGATTTATGAGTGGTTATACTCACAGGGGAATTAGAGAGTGCCTTTTCCTGTATGTAATAACCCACACTCTAACATAAAACGTACGTCGCTCCTTTGTGTTGTGTTTATCCAGAGTGAAAGGTGTTAGGTCCGGTGGGGAGTTGGAACGGCCCGGAGAGACTCTGAGGGCCGTTCAACAGAAACCATACCAGGGCAGGGGGGAGACGATTCACATCTGCTTGGATCTGACCGCAAACCCCATTGTGAAAATGTGAGAAGCTAAATATACTCCACGACGCAGTGTGACATGCAGGGCCCGCAATAAACCAAATAATTCTGCATCCAGTGCTGTAACAGCCCCGCTGTTGTGGCATAAAAGGACTGAATTGTCCCACAGAACCAGTGGTCTCGGATTGGAACGGGAAGCTTTTGTGACGCACAGTGTGGTGCCCCTGAAACAGGAAGTGAGCTAGAAAGGCCAGGAAATGAGTCTGTGGGGATGGGTCGTTTCTCAAGCCGAGCATCACCGCTGTCTGGAGAGATCTCTGGTACCCTGTGACTCACTTGTGAAGCATGTGTATCTGTCCTCAGGACTTGGGTTTTAGATGATGACTACAAATAGATGGCCCTTGTGAGAAGACCACAAAGTGCTCTATGGTTACAAAGAAGAAGAGTAATGTTTTGCAGCCAGCCGTGTCAGCCGAGTTGATAGTGACTGTTAGAGGCCACTTCATTTTTTCTCATTAGCTATATCTCTCTCTTTGTGTTGTTAGCATACTTTGTTCCCCCTTCCCTACAGTATGTTTCTGTGCTACAGAGTTTGCTCACAGCTGGAGGTTAATGCGGTGCTTAACTCCTCACTGCACGGCAGATTTTCTCACCCTGTGGCTGTCGAAGTTGAGCCGACATCCACGCCTGTCAATCAGGTCCAGAGTGACCGGCTGCACATGGGTCCACCAGAGGTCAACTGTTGTGTATGTCTGGCCTTTGAGCTCTGCAGCAGGAGGGCTTCTAGTGCAAATGCAGTGAACAAGGCTAGACTTGAGTACACAATAAATCAATAAAACATTCATAATTGGAAGCATATTGCCAACAGGAGAGACACAATGAAAAGAGGGAGTTAGAAACACAGTCTGATAACAAACTTGGCTGTTGGGGGGAAATTGGTGGACAGGCTGCTGATTTCAGTACGTCGACTCATTGTAGACATAGACAGAAAAGACAGGGAAAAAATAAAGGAATCACGGCGTGAGTTATTTCATTGCTACAGCATGCCAGCTGACAGTTGAAGCATGTTTAATCGGTGATTCTATTTAGGTTCTACCATATGCATTTTGTGAATTATACAAAAACATAACTGCTTTTATAAACTTAACCAATAGTCCTATACTTAATGCTTATGAAAATATTCACTTTTATATTTTCCCATTAGGTCAACAGTGCTGCTACTCTACAATGATACATGCATGCTGATTTTACCCACTAACCTAGAGGTTAGATTGGCAGAGGTCACCTCTTTTAGACATTCAACCAAACCATCAGCCATGTGTCGGTACCACTTTAAATCCTTTCCGTCTCTGTTTATGTGAGCATGTCAAAAAGCCACACGAGACATTTCCACACTCTAATAAAGTAGAGTTTTATTTGTGGGAGTCTGTGAATGATGTGAGCCATCGGGACGCTGTCTCCATGGTTACAGACCACAGAGATGCCTGTCAGGCAGCTGGCAGACCATCGGCTGTTTAGTGACCACTGTCAAGTGATGGGAAAAGGGTGGAGAGATTAAGACAGCAGGCTAATACCTCCTCAGACGTGGGAAGATGCTCGCTTTGATGACTCACTCACGTTGAGCAACCTTTCTCTACACAGTTTTCATTTAGACAATTTTGTCCAAGGTTATGTACTATTGTCAGAAAGAATTACTTAAAGTAAAATGGTCAGCACTTTTCTATTGTGATGTTCTATATGTAATGATTTTGGAAATAATTTGTCTGCAGCATTAATTGGTATGTTGCATTTTACTGTGGTATTTGTTTAAGGATTTGCTCACTGTAACTACAAAATGTAGATAGGTAGTTAGGTAGTTATATAATTACATCTATTATAAGATCATCATATGTTTGTTGTGTCTTTGTTCTGTGTGTGAACCACATACATCTCAAAAGTATTGTATGTGTTCATGAAAACCGCCCTGTTTTCAGCTTTGTGAATGCATTTTTCAGCATATTACATTTTTAATTAATTAATTTTTAGTTTTATAGTTTATTGGCTTAAGAATTTGGAAAAATGGGACACACAATTAAGGTTCATCAGAAAAATATTTTCATTTTTAAATTCCCACATGTGACAGGTAGGATATGAAACATTTCAGTTTGAAAAGCAAGTGCAGCTGTAAAAAGTAGTGGTGAGGTGAGGAAGGGGGTCATGTCATTATTTTTTCATCCTTAATGCCTTTACTGGCTAAAAAAGGAGTACTTCAATGCTTGTGATGGAGCATTGTCCTGCATAAAAATCATGGTCTTCTTGAAAGATGCAGACTTTTTCCTGTACCAATGCTTGAAGAAAGTATCTTCTAGAAACAGGCAGTAGGTTTGGGAATTGATTTTGAGGCCATCTTCAACCCGAAAAGGTCCAACTAGCTCATCTTTAAAGATACTAATAGTTGCCTTTAAAGATGAGCTAGTTGGACCTTAACCACCTGACTTAAACCCTATTGAGAACCTGTGGGCCCTGCTTAAACGGGATATTTACAGTGAAGGAAATCAGTACACCTCTCGGAACAGTGTCTGGGAGGCTGTGGTTGCTGCTGCACAAAAAGTTGATCGTCAACAGATCAAGAAACTGACAGACTCCATGAATGGAAGGCTTGTGACAGTTATTGAAAAGAAGGGTGGCTATATTGGTCACTGATTGTTTTTTTTTGACATGTCGAAAATTTTTATTTGTAAATTTTGAGTTGTTTTATTATTCTCACTTTAACAGATGAAAATAAACAAGTGAGATGGGAAATTTTTCGTTTTTTTATTTAGTTGCAGAATAATTCTGCATACTAATATTTGCCTAATAATAGCAAAACATATATTTTCGTAAGAAAGACAAAACCTCACTTTTACTTTCGTAAACATTCAGGTTTAGGTTCTTTAACATTTTGGATTGACCGAGAGCACTGTAGTTGTTCAATGATAAAATGAATCCTCAAAAATAAAAATTTTGCACACAGTGTATTATTCAACTTCTTCAGATTTGTTTCCTCACAGCTTGGTAACAAATTATCCTGAGGTCCAGTCCTGGTTTAAAGCCACCTAAAAATCATGTTAACAAGGAGAGGAACAATCAGCCTTAACTTACGGTATATACTTAAAGTCTCAAACTTCATCATATACTCGCAAATAAGTCATTTAAAAGGAACACAGACACACGTTTTTATCAGGTATGACCCCTAGATTTTCAAATCTTCAACCCTGCAGATGTGCTCCACAGTTTGAGCATCATAAGAGATAAAACTTTTTAGAGTTGAGTTTGTAGATACGTTGATAGAAGGGGCTGGACCAGAGCCAGAGAGCCCATTAGAAAGGTATCCATGCTCCTCTCTCAGTAAACCCCCACTCTGTCCGCCAAGTCCTCCTCCTACACTTACCTCCTGTTGCTGACAGAATGACCTGTCACATTCTTCTGTGATCCACAGATGTGATGACATGCAAATACACATTTAGGCTTCAGTTTTAATTTTGTCATTCTGAGTTAGGTCCTAAAATATGGTTTAGCTGAGAGAATACCTCCCTGTCTCTTGCTCTTTGTTTTCTTTTTTTGTTACTCTACCTGCATGGCAAATAGCCTGGCTCCGCCCGCCCGCCTACTTCCGGCCAAATTTTATTTTCCCTTCAGTAGTCAGTCTGGGTGTACAGCCCATTTCCCAGTTTTGCCGGAGATTCGACAGCCGGTCCAATCAGCGAACAGAGCGAGTGGCTGAGAACGATGACGTCGAAGTCGCGCTCCAGTTTCAGTTGCCAGAAGCCGGCTCA
Organism: Hyperoplus immaculatus; assembly: GCA_949357725.1. Classification (NCBI taxonomy): domain Eukaryota; kingdom Metazoa; phylum Chordata; class Actinopteri; order Uranoscopiformes; family Ammodytidae; genus Hyperoplus; species Hyperoplus immaculatus. The sequence goes on from OX442354.1 coordinate 10,500,635, forward strand.
TGACACACGTGACGACCAAACGTTATGCGATTGGTTGGCTAATCCAGAGTGGCACTGGGCAGATCCAATAGTTTTAAACTTTAACAGACACCCGCCTCCATGAGTGAATGTTTGCCAATTACAGCACTGCCAGACCTGCTGTACAAATGAAATGAAGTACGATGGTCTGGTAGCACCAGGCTACATGGCAAATCCTTACGCAAACAAATGTTACTACTTTTAGATCAGAAGTTAATTCAGGCTGTTTTTTTTTAATGTGTGTCAAAAGCTTGGATAAATGTGAGCTGTTTATTTTGCAGGTTGTAATGAGGGACATTTTACTGGACAAAGTGATGTATGTTGTGTTCCTTCCCCTTCAGTGGCCTGCTCCTCCCAAAAAAAAAAGCCTTGCTGAGGGGCTGTAGTGCTGACTTATGGCCACAGCAGGAGACTGCTCCGCCTTTTATGTCCCATAGGACGGCATCAATATATCAAGCTTCTGCCGGCTCTTTTGATTTACAACAACAAGTCGCTGGAAGTTATTTGAGTTAGGTAGACTTTGGTTGCAGAGCAGCAATCGTGGCCTGTGTGAATTTACATGAGTTTTTTTTTTTTTTTTTTTTTCAGCTTGCTTGTCATGTCCTTTTGGCTCCAGTCATGTAAAGCTCATATAGGAGTCCCTTCATTGGTCCAAAAGTGAGTAGAGAATTTAGATTTTACAGTTTGCGCTCTAAAGGGATAATTTAACTGTAAGCGAAGTGTCAGCTCTAAAATATGACCAATAAGATTTTTTTTTCTGAAATGTGATATAAGCACTGATTTACAGCCTTGGCCTGCTAACGATGGCCCTTAATGAGCAGCTCAAGCATCCACTTGTTTATGGAGCGGGCTGATTGACAGGTCAACCAATGGAAAAATAAAGTTGTGAATGAGGAATTGGATCTGTCCCCTCTTTGCCCTATCAGCAGGGCCCTAATGTATTGGGGTGAACTTTGAAGTGCCCTAATGGTCTTCATGGTCCCTTAACCATGCAGGCTTCTATTAAGGGTGTCAGTGGAGCCTGGCTGGAGCAGCGTGACCCATTAGGTTTAATGAGTGCTGTTCAGGGCACAGTGGGCTGCTCTTCTTCCTCTTTGTGAGTGTTTGTTTATGTCATCTACCCGTGTTTTGGACAGAAAGGAAGTTTAGAGGCATGGGGAACGTCTCTTAAACTAGAGAGGCCCATTTGGTCTTTTGGATCTCTGATTTTATCAGACCTGTGCGGCCGAACTCTTGTCTGCATCAGCGAGATAGTCCCGACAATGCACAATTTGAATTTACTCCTGTTAACATTTGCTAAAAACTACAGTGCCCAGCTGTTTTAGGAAGTTATCAAGCCAACAATTCAATGATATATTTGTGATTGCTTTTTATAGATTAACGTCTTCTATATGGGGTTGATAGCTCAAAGACCTGCCGGGGATTACAGATAATACTGAATGATGGACTAAGTAATTTTTGGGTTCTGTGTTTTCCTGGGACTTGTTGACAAAAACAAAAAGCAGGGCTTTTCTACCCATCCCTTGCATTCCTATTGATGACTACAGCTGGTGGCTTTAGTGGGTGACAGCAGGCTTCTCTTGAATGTTCCCATTTTCGTGAGATCAGAGTGTTAAACTCTTGCACAACTGTGGAAAAGACAGCAATTGTTTTCTGGGAGCGAGCAGAAAATGGCAGAACTTCAACATTCTTCGTAGGGCAAAGACCACAGCGATGGCAAGATGTGAATTGGCACAGGTTAGCTTTTGTTTGCTTCTTCCTTCTTTCCTTTGTCTTACGTGAGAGGAGTTGTCCGAAGTGGATGTTCCCTCTGTGGATGATATTCAGCACAAAGTTTGAAATAAATGCTGTATTTATTATAAACGTTATTGTTGTGTAGGAAAGATGTTTTGAAGTGATTATGAGTGTTTTTCTGAGAACTTTTTTTTGGAGAATGATTTAAGATCGTATTGCAAAAACAAAGAACATCTGTGTGAAACGCTGTTGCATACTGTATTGCATGACAGCTTTCTCTCGCCCCAGCCATAGCTACACTGTTAGCCGAAGACCACCTGGAGGTATTTAAGGCTCATTCAAACTATTAGGCTTAACTTTGGGACTAATGGCTCGGCCAGAGCATCCCATCTGGAAGCTGCTGATGCGAGAAAAAGAATGGGATCACATATCGTCCACCTTCAACCACAGATTTGCGAAACACACACACACAAACACACCCACTTGAGTCAGTGATGCAAAAGATATTGCTATAGTTTGCCTATGCATGTTGATTTAATTAAGCTCTTTATGTCATTACCTATAAGCATGCAAGTGTCTGTGTATATTCAGCGGTCTTATTTTGTTGGTTAGTGGTTCAAAACTTGATTTCAGATTTCTCCATAATAGTCATAATTTAAAGTTAGAAATTGGGGGAAACATCCCTAGTTATTATTTACTTAAGAAATTATGTGACATTCTGGGAATTTTTTTCGCTTTCTTGCCGTCAAGTTTCTTGTTGAGTTGAGAAGATTGATGCCACTCTCTCATGTCCTTGTGTTAAATATAAACCAGCAGCTGGTTAGCATCTATTAGCGGAAAAGCCTGGAAAGTGGGGACACACACAGTAACAAAAGCCACCCACCAGAACCTCCGATCACTAATTAACCGTTACATATTGTTTGTTGAATCTGTTCGAAGACGGAACTGTAAAAATGACACGTTATGGTCCAACCAGAGAGCAAATAAGTGTTCCCAAAATGTTTTTTAAATCTATTTTAGGTTTTTACACTCAAAAACTCAGACTGTTTCAGAGTATGTTCCCCATTTACTATAGACCTATTCACCTCCATCATTTAATCTCTGAGTCTGAATTCTGAATGTGAAAACGATACTCTATATTGTCTACTAAAAATGTCCACAATGGAACAGCAAAAAAAAGTGTAGACTACCTTTTTCCATCTGATCTCTGCACACGTATAAACACAAATACAGAAATATATAGCTCGTGTAAAATAACCAAAGCTGTTCCAACTAACTGGCAAGTAACATGTGAAGGACATCATTGGTTAAAGGAAGAAAGCATGCGGAGAAAAAACTTTGGGAAGTCATTCAACCATTGGAGATGCATTTATTCCAAAATCATTTAAAAACAAAAAAAACAGGTACCGTACTTATGTACAAACAAAATATGTCCAGCACCTTAAAGCGATGATGCTGTTCATGGTGCTAAATGTGGACGGGCTTAGGAGACAGTTCTGGACTGTTGGGACGCAAAAAGCACAAAGAGCAAAGAGGCCGCTGTCTCAGTGGAAGTGAAAAAACAAAAAAACAAAAAAAAATCTTCAACACTGTAAGTGCAATAACTTATTGCAATGGCACATTATATAAATTCACCATCTGACGTAAAAATACTTGATTAATATACAAAAAGCTGCTTAAAGCCATTGGAAAATTAGTAAGCATTTCAACCTCTGTGATAGTCCAGAGCAAGATAACACACAGAACATAATTTTTAGCTTCTTGGCAAATATTACTGTAATATTTAATTGGTTTATCTCTGGAGATCCATTATTGGCAAAAAATGCAAACAAAAATATACAAGCAATACAAAAGAACACTTATGTTGTTCACATTCATACAATACGACGTTATAACTATGGATTTCAATTGCTTTATTTCAGTAGTATCAACATGTACGGAGCTGCAGAGGAGTGGAACATTGAGGGAAGACCAGCGAGAATACAAACACACAGTCAACAAAAGTAGGAATTCAGTCACACATGTAGTCACGCATATGTTTTGACCACATCCTGCTTTTATGTTGAAATTGTGGGCAATAATGTTATTGATTTTGTTTCTCCTCAACTGATTGGAAGTAATTGCTTAATTTCACAATTAATTACTTTTTAATTAGAGCCATTTGTTAAATTGCTGCTAATAAATCCTAGAATACACAGTGTAAACAGCAGGAAAACTCAAGTTAAAGTAATCATCATGTCTTCACCTAATGGAATTGCTTTCAAAGGTACAGGGCTTGATTTGAAGGCTACAACAATACGTTCAGTCACTGCCTGAAGTTAGATGATAGATTTTTAAAATGCGTTCTCCTTCCTGTGAAAAAACTGAAAACTTTGTAATTCTTTCAAAATGTAACAAGAGTAGTTTGTCAGCTGCAAATATGAATTAACAGGAAAAGATAGAACTGTGTTTATAATAATTTTATATTTTAATGTCACTTTAAAATCATAAAATGCCAAATAATTTCTGGTTCAATCTTATCACATACTACTTTCCTTTATTTTATGTGTGAGTAAACCTAATATTTTTAGGTTTTGGACAATTAACACAACAGGTTTTATGAGATTATGATGATGAGAATTTGGGATTTTTCACTATTTTCTGGTATTCATATGTGATTAATGGAACAATCAGGAAAAAAATGATTCATTATTAGTTGCATTGCTGCTCTCAAGCATGAGGGCTGCAGTGGGTACTCGTATGTTCAAATGATCGTCCGCACAGGGGAAAGAAAGGCCATGCAGGCGTCATAGAGAGATCAGCCAAAAGACTAATGAAGCCTGTCTCTAGCCTCAGCCTGCAGCCCGGCTCTGGTGACAAGCTTATTCCGGCGGGGTAACACACAGAGACACCCCTGCAATCACTGGACGGGCTCACTACATTCCTGCAGTCCCGCTCTAATGTCATGACATTAGCTAAACATTACGGAATGCTCTTCTGGACCATGGGGGGGCACTGATTTGACCAGCAGTCTCTGGCATGCGAAGGATTATTTGTCATCTCTGCTGAGCCGACATGTAACTATGAATTGATTACTACAGCGTGTGGAACTGTGTGTGCAGTTCGTCCTCACCATGATGTACTGTGGTGTTTAGGAAGGGCAAGACAGCTCACTTTGATGCTAATTAAGTGTGTCCATTCCTGTTGGTTCATGATCGAAGCTGGCAAGGCTAGTTGGTGTTGAAGGCTGCTGCTGTGCGTAGCTGGGCCTTGTCTGCCACTGGAGACAGTGTTTCCTGTAACCTGAGGCCTGAGCCTAGCAGGGGGAACCTGTGGGGGCAGCCCTGGGGGAGGAAATGACACGTTGGTTTGAAATTGCTGCCAATCCAACGGCCTGCCCTCCTCCCACAATAAATTGGCACAGGCCGTGTCTGCTCTCGATCAATTAGACTGTTCACTTATTCGATTCAACCTTTTGCTGGGACGTAAACTACCCACCGCACAATTGTTTTCTCTCATAAACAATTATAGTTTAACTTAAAGGACAGTTTGCAGTGACAAGTGACGGAAAAGAAACTCCCAGCACTCCTGCATCTGAGCTTGCTCTCATTCGAGTGGCCTTGGCTTTCCAAATGGCTTTTGAAAAACAAATACAGAATGTTCAGATATGTATTTGAACTCATTTACACAGTATGAGAGCCAAGTCTAAAGTAACACAAACAAAATGAGTGGGGAAGGATGGGCAAATAAGAAGCTAAGAAGCTTAAGGAAGTAGATATTGTGAATCAAGCTTAATTCTTTCAATTAAAATACTGTACGGTAACTTAAGGCTGGATTTGGCACTGAATTTCTGTCTTCCATAGATTTTGTAAACAGCTTTATTGTGTTGCTTACTTTACTGAAACCTTTAACTATTATAAATTACCCAGTTTATCGTGATATTTGAATGAGACCTGAGAGATCAAAGAATCAGGAATTAACACAACATCAAAGTAACATCTTCGTCAAAGTCACACCTTTCTTATTTCTCTCACTTTCAGCATCTGCTGATTGTCACAGTCACAGTTGTTATCCTGGTTGCGTTTGGCCGCTGTAATGGCCTCTGTTATCTCCACAGTCTCTCCCTGTTCATTTGACCTGTGTTATCATTAGTGCTCTCAGAAAGAAAGAAAAAAACTCCCTCCTCCCCCACGGCGCTCGCTGATGGCTGCTCCAGGAAAGAGGGCCATATGGGGGGGGGGGGGGAGCAGGGTGGACCCGGGGCCTGGGACATCATGTAGCCCAAGAGATGGCTGCACTGTGTTCCTTGGCCTTCATACGCAGCGCAGCTATGCTTGAGGACTTGCGGTCTGGATCAACATTGAGATCATAGCCATTGATTCCACCGCCCATCCCCGGACCCCCGAAAAGGCTGCCCATGTGTGTCTGTCCCATGTGGCTGCTGCCTGGACTAGGCACGCCCAGGAAGTCAGGGACGCCTCCGGGACCATGAGGGTGAGGCGGCATGCAGGACTGGACCGAGTCACAAGGTACAACGCAACCCGGCACTGGAGAGGCCCCACTGCTGCTCCCGATCCATGAAGGGTTCTGGATCTGGAGGAGAAGAGCAGGGATTATGAATTAAAGCAGCTTTAATTGACATGCTGTCATAACAAAATCAAATGATAACTTGAAAACAGTGTGGAAGTGGTCGCTCGTAGTGATGAACCCACCGACAATATTTACTTAAATCTGCATCTCCCCTCTGCTATACAAAGCTTTATACGTAGTGGGTATAGGCTCATCCAGCCTGCTACTTTATTGCTTCACTTTTTACCGCTCTCATGAAGTTGTATTTAGCCACATTGTGCAGCTGTTTTTCTGTGAGAAGGCTTGAAAAACCCCACTGTACACTACTATAGCTCTGGAGCAGAGAGCAGCTTAGTGGAGCCTTCAGCAGCCAAAGAAACAGAAATTAACCTCAAGAGTTGGTAGTAGACCAAAACCAGATATAAATAGAGCTAACCTAGGACTTACATTCAGGTGGACAGAAAAACTATACCAAATTAATGCTATTGTTTCTCCGTTACTGCTGGATGTGTAAACATGCAACTTGTTTGCTAACAACATTTCCTATATCAGCTTAAGATAATTATGTCAATGTTGTGTTAACTTGTTTTCTCTACCCCCAAGCGGTTCAAAAAACCACTGATTTAATAACACTCGCGTTTCATGGCACAACTAGATTGGATTAAGACCAAACTAGACACTCGAACGGACCGTGTCACTTGTCTGAGTATACATGGCCTTTCAGGAATCGGATAAATGTCCGATGCACGGCTGTCTCCACTATGCTAGGTGGCGCTGTAGCCCTTTCAACAAGTGGTTATAGAGCCACGTCCGGTTCCCTTCCGGCAATAACCCTACTATTTTTTACGTCGTCTCCTACCACTTCCTTGTGAAATCCTTCACAGGGATTCTCGGGCAAGCGCAGAACGAAAACTCCGATATGCGATATCCGATCCCTGTATACATGCAGAGAGAATGCCGACTATGAACGCGTTATCTAGGTGTTCTTATCCGACTTCGCTTGTCTGTTAATGTGCCGATTTGTGTGCGAAGTAGATCGGCTAAAGGTGCTTACATGCATTTTACAAGTCCTGTTGAAGTCTTATTCGTTTATTTACCCAATTATGGGTAATGACTGATTATGACTGATTCATTGATTACTTCCACCTGTCATTACCATTTATGATTCTGATATCTCAGATCACAAGCAGCTCTGTATAGTAATATTCAGTGAGCGGTCTACCACGTCTTTTCCTTCACCTGTGCATAGTTTTCAGGCCGAGTCAGTAGAGGCAGCTCATAAGCCGTAGAGAAGTGTGTCCGGACCTGTTGCATCTGGCCAAAGCGCTCCCTCTTCCTCCACTTGGCTCTGCGATTCTGGAACCACACCTGAGAAGAAAACAAACCATTAGGAGAACACAGAAACAAAACTTTATAAATTCAACTCTCAACTCTCGTCTCACGTGCAGACACATTTTTTTGGGGTTTTTTTTTTTGTTGCACAAGCAGTGAGGACGTTGCACGTCCTCACCGCTTAGCAAGACAAAGTGAAACGCTGAACCACATAAAATGAAGATTGTGGAGCAAATAAATTCTTCAGCACATGAAAGTCCGGGCCCAGGTTTTAAGACTTGACGTGCCTTTAAAGTGCCATCCACATGGAGCTATTGATGTGAAAATGGTGAGTCTCCCCTGGTGCCGCACGTTTCAGCTCCTCCCTTTGATACACAGGCGTCTGCCTCCCTTCAGGCTGCCAGCGTCGACAGATCCACATCTGGGCCTGTAGCCATTCATAAATCACTCTGAGAAAGGTGTGCTCTCCCCCACATGTCAGCACAGTGGGATGCAGTGGGGAATACCTCTGTGTAATCCATGAAAACCAAAGTTCAACTTTTGACCAAGAATATGCTCCTCTTTGTCCGTGTTTGGGTTTTATTAAGTATGCTATGGAGTATATGAAGCAGATCCTTCAGGGTAAATTCTTCTTTTGATATTGATAGACACGCTACTTTACAGAATATAGGGTGTTTCTTCAGGACCTGCTGACAGATCAAGTGCAGGCTACTTAGCTCATTTTAGCTGTGGAAGGCACTGGAGAAAAGCAGGACTGAAGGTTGAGAGAGTATCATTAGAAAAACAAAAAACTCAAGCTTCATTGCTTGAAATCACAGAAGTAGATCTGCTCAAGTGTTTGTATAAATGGTCAATGCTGTGTATTGCAGTAGCCTTTTTACTGTTGTTATTTATGTCTATTCCATGCACACAACGTCTATTGTGAATCTCTGTTGCTCTTTCTTAGCTTTCTTCCTCATTTGTCTGCATCCAATAGGTTGTTGTATGTTGAACAGATGGCAAATTCTTCTGAGGCCGATTTGTTGTATTGTGATTTCGGTAAACAAAATTGACTTGAAGTTGACGTTAATGGGCAAGAGTTACATTGTTGCCCTATAACAGAGCTACTGGATATTTACTTTAGACATAAACACATATTTATAGACATTACAATTAGGGATGTCCATGGTTAACTGGTTAACCGTTAAGAAGATCTTTAACCGGTTAATACTAAAGGTTAAATGGTTAAAAAAATATATATCTTAATTTCTCTGAAATCCTTAGTCTTATTTTGATATCGCTAAACCGGATGTAAGAATGCCAACTGTCGGTAAAGAATGAAACGAGTAGTTTAGGCTACGCTCAACTTTATAATAGGTCCATGGTACGCTCCCAGTCACACCTTATGGTCACAACGCTCCCGTGTCATATGTTTGTATAATTGAATTAACAGCGTGGGCTCCCGCTAGCTTAACATAGCGCTAGCATTAGCCTTCTTGAGGTGGATGCTGTCCTGCATCTATCACCGTCTCAGTGAGTGTGTGGGGGAGTGACAGACAGGCAGTGAGTGCCCCTGCACAGACACAGGTCTGCCATGATTGTGTGCCAGGATCAACAGCGAAAATCCGGCATAAACAAAAGCGTTAAGTATCCTTATGCAGTACTGATAACATCGGAACTTATCAATATTACGGTCTTTCAAAATGTTGCCCCGTGCTCAGCACTACTTAGCACCGGGTTTCGGTTATCCCCTAAGCCTGTGTGTGTGTGTGTAAATGTCCCGGCCTTTTCAGTCACTTATTTCACTTTCTGCTCCTACATTCGCATACTACACCTCTTTTCACAACAGACAAGGTGCCGTGTGAATGTCAACATGTAGGCATTTAAATTGGCTACTGGTCCCTGAATTGTTTTTAAATTAATATGCCGGTCCTTGGAACAAAAAAACGTCGGGAGCCCTGCTATAATGCTTCATGTATTTCACTAGGCCTATTTTAGGCTACATTAAATCTTAAAGGTTAACCGGTTAATAACCGTTAATTCTGGTGGTTAACCGGTTAAAGAAAAAATTCGAAATGGCCATCCCTAATTACAATGCTTTGTAATTAGTTAAATATTAGCTGTATTGACTAGCCTGGGTGAACCCAGCCAAGTCTGCCAGCGATTTGATTTCGCCCTGCAGGCTCTTCTGGACCACTGTTTTGCCCTGTCTCCTCCTTAACTGTTGGTGACAATAACAAACTTCCAGACCCATGTTCAATATTACATAAGATTGAGCTGTGGTCTGGTGACAGCCAGGCTGTATTTTGACACCTAAGTGGCCTTCAAACCTTTGTTTATTAAATGCCAAACATGGCTGCATGCTCCAGAGCTGCAATGATAATCTACAGAAAACTATTCATGGGAAATATTTAAAGTTAATAGTTAAAGTAATTTTTTTTGGCATTTTTATGCTTTTTATTGACAGTGCAGAGACACAGTTGAAATGGGGGAGTGACATGCAGAGAACGACCGCGGGCTGGAATCGAACCCGGGTCCGCTGCTGGCCGAGGCCCATGGGGGGACGCCCTACCAAATGAGCTAAGGGCGCCCCACTGTTAAAGTAAATTTGCTGGCAAAAATGTACGTCTCAAGCTTCTCAAATGTTAGAATTTTTTGCTTTTTTTTCATCATTGTTAATTAAACATCTACTATATATTGATGTTTCATAGAACAAAGTTGTTTGATCAATCAAGAAAGTCATTGGCAGAATATTTCATAATCAAAATAATTGTGCTGTGCAGTAATCGTTTGATGTAAGACCAAAAGCAACATCTGCCTGTTAATGAAAATAATCAAATTAAAATGAATACAACTGATTCATTCAATAGACCAAACATAACTCAAATCAGGACATTTTAGTGATTTTTTACCTCTTAAATCCTCCAATAACATTAACTTTATAAAAGCCTGTGGTAGCCATTTATAATTTCTGCTTTCCTAACCATGCATCTCTTCAAAACTTTCTCACATGGCAATGCAAGAGAATATAGGAGCAAAGGGGGTTGAGGGGGTGCTGTGAGCCCCCACATGTTTGTCAGTATCTATTTGTTGGTTGTCTGAATCTTATACTCCCAAGAGGGGAAGGGAAACTTCTTCAAAGGGAAACGAGCGAGCGATCCTGCTTCAACGCAGGGGTTTGAACTTGGATTGTGGGTTGATTCCCAGCCCAATCAGCTTGTGGTTTCCACAGTCCCTGACATGCAATTTCCCCTCAGTCAACCTCCTCAAATCCCCCTTCATGGCTCCCTCACTCTCACCATTTCTCTGTCGACTTAAACACAATAGAGTTTAATGACGAACATGAGCAGTGTTGCACAAAGATGTAAAGGATGTGTGTATTATTTTTACTATCCCATGTGGAGTTTTTCTTAAAGATCACGGGGGATTTTTATCAAATAGGATAAAACCATTTATAAGAATCTCAACGTGAACACAAAGCTGTAATGTTTCTGACTGGATAAAACAACTAGCAAGTCATTTCATCAAAGAGAAGACCATAAATGGCCTCTTGCTGCACATATTGCTTGCGTTTTTTTTTGCGAAAGGCTGACGTAAAGAAATGTCGCCTGATTCCGACATTCCGCAGGTCAGCTGGTGAGATTAGAGGATAGCTCACCCTAGCAAAGTGGTAAACTGATATCTGAGGTTGTGGCTGAACCCCAATGTCAAGGTGAGGGGTTGTTGCCCTTTGAATTATATCGTATGTCCTGGAGGAGAGCTCAGAGCCTATGTTATACTCCCCTTGGGGATTTGGGCTGTATTATTGTTTAAGGTTTGTCATGTCTTTCCTTTGGTTTTTCTGTGGTTACGTGAGCTCATAACATCACAGGTTTCCAAATTTAATCCCCAACACAAAAGGCCCCCCATAGGACCGATGATGACCATAAAGCTTTCTTAAAGTTATTATTATAGTCTCTAGTAAGTAATGACGCTGTTTGGTTTATCAGAGGCTAATTTATAGCCCCAGGAATACTTTCTGCCTCTCATGTATCACCATTTCATTTGAGTCGAAGAGCTAAGCATCATATTGTCCTGAAAAATAAATACACCGCAATATTTGGAAAACTCCAAGGTCATTTAACCAACCAAAACAATTACTTTTCTATATGGATGAAAAAAAGGTCCCATCTGCTGCACATACAAATCTCTCTCCCTCCCTTTCTCTCTCTCTCTCTCTTTCCCAGGTTATCCATATTTTATCTAATTCAAACACATGTTGGAGCCAGAAATTATATTCTGTATCTCTTTGCTCAATTTGTGCAACATGAACAATTAAATATTTAATATCTGTTATATTGGTTGTTTTTATGTTTCTATCCAATAGCCTATTTAATATTTTTATACTACATAGAGCTGTTAAGCGGAAGTGCCTTACTTCCGGGACATGGGACCTCTCGGCTCGAAAAATTACAACGGTAGTCAATGGAAAGAAATGTATTATTTTCTGGTCCCAGTCATGAAATGCCTTCGATTACACATATGTTTTGTATGGATTTAGATGGTATTTTTTCGTGCAAAGAATGGAACAATTTAGCGAGTAGAAGCTGGATACGGTCAGGTTTTGTGCAGAGCGCTTTTGTGGACTACAGCTCTTCGCTGCTCTTGACACTTATGATATACGTCACCACCAATCGCACCCGCTTAGCTCAGAAACATGGCTGTGTCTTTAATGCACTTTACCGCCTTCTTTCAATGACAAGACAAAAGTCTTCAGCATGGCGAAAACCACTACATAAGTGGACATGTGGAGAGTTTCAATTTCTCGAGTGGGGAGATTGTTGGCGTTGTCCACGCCAGCCATTAGCATTAGCATTAGCACTGTCAGTCGAGAAGTGGAGGGAATGTGTTGAGGTGACGTCACATAGGCGACAAGACTTGTAGTTGTTCTCGTAACATTTTTTCAAAAGCCGTTAGACGAATAATCATACAACATACCGTCAAACTCTTCACATGAAAAATTATCATTTAGACCCATACAAAACATATATGTAATCCAAGGCATTTAATGACTGGGACCAGAAAATAGTAGATTACTTTCCATAGACCCCCATTCATTTTTTTTCAGCCGATAGGTCCCATGCCCCGTAATTCCGCCACTTCCGCTTAACAGCTCTATAATGTGTCAAAGTTGTGTTTAACATGTCATTTTTGGCTGCCTTGATTTCGAAAATACAGTCACAACTTCATAAACACGCAAAATCGTATCATGTTGTGGAGCTGATGAAATATTTATTTGATTTCGATCGTTTAAAGTCTTTAAGGATTCTGGGAACAATAACTGCAATTGGTGTGTACACGACCAGGAACCTATTAATTTTAATGCTTTGCTCTGTGTGATGCATTAAAAAGTATTAAAAGGGTAAATGATTGTTTTAAAGGTATAATGTTTTATCAGTTACCGAGCTGTCATCTCAGTTGTGATGGATCAAGATAACTTTCCTTTACTCCTCTACTCTTGGCGTACTCCCAGCCGACTGTTGTAGCTCAGCCTTATCTCTCCCTCCCTGTCCCCCCGCCACCTCTCTCTCTCTCTCTCTCTCTCTCTCTCTCTCGCTCTCTCTCTCCATGTCTCTCTCCTCCCTCTTCCCTTTTAAGTCGGTGAGGGGAAGTGGGGATATTGGAAAGTGAGATGGGAGAATGTTCAAACTGGAGCTTGTTTTCATTTCATGTTTAATTTCCTGACGCCTAAGCCCTTGGCTTTCCGCAGCTAACCTCTCTGACCTTTCGGAGGCGTGCAGACGAGAGCAATGGACCAAGCGCGCGCACACACACACGCACAGACACAGAAAACAGACGCATTTACATACTATGTTATATACAAAATTCAAAGTCAGTAACAAATGTGTTCTTTTAACATGGACGCTCTCACACACTTACTGGAACCTTCTATAAACAAACGATGTCAGACACATATATGCCCCCTTGTCTTGGTTTCTGGGCTCTGAGTGTGTCATGTTTCACAGAGGGTTTGCTCTACGCAGCTTTGCCTTTGAACGGCAGTAGGAATAAGACTCGAGCCAAATAGTTTGGCAAGGAGATCATTCAGGGAACATTATGAAGTCAGATGTGTCCCTTTGCTGCTCTGTGTCTCTTATTTTCCGACTTACAAAAGTCTAAGTTCATTTAAGAGGAAAGCATGCAGTGTATTTGAACTAGCAGAATTGTGAAGGATCAACGGAGTGACCCATCTTTATATATGAATCTAGAGGATGCTATAACACTTACTACTCTTGTTTGTTTTATCTTGCGGACATCTGCAAGGAAGGTGGCTCAGAGCTCTTGCAGCTCAAAGTGCTTGGCGGTGATACAGTAATTGCTAAAGACGTTGACAGCAAAAGGCAGCTTACAGAGCCATTAAAGAGCTTTATTTATGCACCAGAGCCAGCAGGCAGAGAGAGGGAGAGGAAGAGGGAGAGAGGGAGGGCAGAGTGCACAACTCCAAAAGCAGCTTTGAAGTCCAGCCGTCTCACCTCATCTCTGTCATCCTGGACCGCAGCGATTGATAGACTGCCTCACAGTCACTCAGACACAGCCCCCTCCTACGTAAAAAGTGGTCAGTGTTGGGAAGTTCAAGTCTGAGGCCGAGACCCAATTGCACTAAATAAACTAGTGGTAGCAGCAGTCACAGATGTGATTATGGAAAACTGAAGCCCGACTTTATGAAGACATTCATCATCAAACTGAGGATAAAACTGCAGGACCTTGACATTGGCATTTTGGCAAAAAACATCTGCACTCTGTAGTTGAATGGCTGTTGTTTTCGAGATGAAAAGGATTCTCCAAATGGCTTGCCAAGCTTCCAGTGCCCCTTGGTATTCAACAATTGGATATCCCTGGACTTTGTCTTGATGGACCTTCTGTTGAAATTGTGGGGTTTAGTCTTGATTGCGTGCATATTTAGGGTCTGATTTTAGAAGCATGGGTCAAACCTCACAGTGACTCAACAGAGTCTGCTGTGTGCCTGTCAGATGAGGAAGTTAATTATATTCATCTGGGGAATATATGAGCCTGTATGATCGCAACATGAATGTACTTATTTTACTGTACCACCACAAGGACCAGGCCAGGTTTTCGCTCCCTGACTATGTCTTGGACCCTGCATGGAAATTGAAACTGGCATCTCAAAGTGTTTTTTTTATATCCTTGCCAAATTGCTTTGATGACTTTCCTTTTTTCCCATGTGTTTCCCCTCCCTGGTGAAGTAGTTTGAAAACAGTAGTGCTGGGGAGAAACCCTTGGCCTCTGACCTTTTTCTTGCAGAGCCTGTTGCATGTAAAAGCTATGAGCGGAGTATTCCCTCAGTCCCACCCATCCCACTCTGATCTAAAACTGGCAGGCAGAAAGAGAGATGGAGAACAATAGGCCTTGCTGTCTGCTCAAAGAACAATCTTTGTCAACACGCCAGTCTTGACTCTCCCAGCCCTCTTTGTCAGGTCCCCAAGTGATTTTTTTGCATGCAAACAGCTCATGGAGAAGGAGCAACAGAACTAGCTGCGTTGCGTTGGGCGCGTTGAACCATTTTTTGACACAAAATGACCAAGCGCCAGATCAGGTGCGTTGGGCGCTTTGGCCACCGCACCCAACGCGTTTGGTGTGTTCGCACACACCAAACGCCCAACGCACCTGATCTGGCGCTTGGTCATTTTGTGTCAAAAAATGGTTCAACGCGCCCAACGCTACGCAGCTAGTCTCCCCCGATATATTTATTCCCCTAATCAACCATGGCTGCGATCAGACCCGACCCAACACAACAGCGTTCATGTCCACACAAAAACAACAACAACAACACGGCCAACAATTGTGCCAAAAGACAAATAAACAGCAACTGAACGGAACAAATAGCCTTAAAACAGCATTGCAGATTCACGCCACTCGGAAATGAACACAAACAGCAAGGCAGCACCATACCAAACACATTTACAGCAGCATTGTCAGTGGTTGACACTAACGCTTGCCCGGGGCAAGTGAAAATAATGTTAGGGCAAGTTGATATTGCTTTTTGGTTGCCCGACCGGGCAAGTGGATTTTAGATGAGTTGTCAGTAGTCTAAGCTATTTATTAATGTGTTTTAGAGTCCCCAAAACAATTTTTTGCCCGCTAACTCACACAAAATAGATCGACTATATTTACAATTGAGCAGCTGTGCGCGGCAGCCAGCAGCATCACGCTCTCTCTCTCTCTCTCTCACACACACACACACACGCACACACACACACACACACACACACACACACACACCAGCCTGTGTGCACGCAGTTTCGCTGTCTATGTTCCGAAAGCCGGCTCTATTAGGCTATGGACCTGGTTCCGCTATTCAAAACCCAGAAATCAATAACGTTTGAGCTTATCGATACCGCTATGGAGTTCAGTAGATCACATGATGTGATTTTAAATATCGAGTAGAGTCGGGTCATCTTCAACTAATTAGGCCTACTTTGGCGAATTATTCCATCACTGGTCTGCATCATAGACTGTAAAAGTGTTGTACCTTCGACGGTCTTGAAGAAACTCCTTCAACCCGCTTCAACTCTGTCTCCCAAAAAAAAAAAATCCTCGGGCTCGGCACCGTCTCATCATTCATTCAAAGCAGCGGTGATCAACAAACGCAAACGAGAGACTGTGTAGCAAGTCCCGCAGTTAAAAAATGTGATAGTTTTTTAATCCATATTAAAATCTGCAGGATAAGAACTAGTTGGCCTTTAAAAAAAATCGCAAACGGTTCAAATGTGATGTGTTCAGGTCGGCTCAGTAAAATGATTATTAGGCACAGGTCAATAAAATGACTAGCCTGGTGCTACCAGACCATCGTACTTCATTTTATTTGTACAGAAGGTCTGGCAGTGCTGTAATTGGCAAACGTTCACTCATGGAGGCTGGTGTCTGTTAAAGTTTAAAACTATTGGATCTGCCCAGTGCCACTCTGGATTAGCCAACCAATCGCATAACGTTTGGTCGTCACGTGTGTCATGAGCCGGCTTCTGGCAACTGAAACTGGAGCGCGACTTCGACGTCATCGTTCTCAGCCACTCGCTCTGTTCGCTGATTGGACCGGCTGTCGAATCTCCGGCAAAACTGGGAAATGGGCTGTACACCCAGACTGACTACTGAAGGGAAAATAAAATTTGGCCGGAAGTAGGCGGGCGGGCGGAGCCAGGCTATAAAATGACATCATGATGTGTTCAAATGTAACATCAAGAAAAAAATAAATTTAAGTTTTTCGTGAGAAGCTTGAATAATACAGTTTGGGTGAAAAACTTGTTTCTCCAGCAATATAAGATAAATAGTATAGGCCTACATATGGAATTATGACCTGTTTAAAGTCCTATCCTTAGCTCTTCTAATCTTATAAGCAATTAAAGCAATAATACCAGTTCTCTTTTAAAAAAAAATAATAGAAAAGTATCAATAAAGATTTGGATTGTGGAGTCTTTATAATGGTATCAATATGAAAAGAAATTAATGATCCCCCTGCCTGCTTACAGTATAACCGGGCAATAGCTTTAACATGGTGGACTTTAATCATTTTATGGCACACAATCACTTTTTGGCACAATGTGACCGTTTTAAATAAGTAAAATTTTTCTGAACACTTTTGTGTGGAAGCTTACCTTCAGCTTGACTCTGAGCTAGACTGAGTTTTCTGAGCCCCCCAAAACCAGAACAGGTGCATGGCAAAAAGAGGCCCTTTCACGATGCTGCAGCAGGACCAAGCGCTTGGTGTAGTGTGATGTCATGATATATAGGCTTATATGAATTGTTGTTGGTTGTATGTGGTCAGGATGAGACAAGTAAGCAGTGTTTGCATTTAAGAGATACTGTTCGCTAAAATGTACAATTTAATTGGCCTATATTGTTTAACAGTTTTTTTGGGCAAGTGAGCACGACATTCGGGCAAGTAAAACATTACCTGTACTTGCCCTATGGGCAAGTGCTTTTGAAACCTTAGTGTCAACCCCTGATTGTGCATAGGGCAGTAGAAAATAAAGGCAAGTAGCCTACATAGTGGCTGGCGTAGATATAGGCATAAACACCGGTGCTTCGCTGTACTCGTTGTGAAAGTTCCCCGGACTTAGCCGTTATGTTTGGGTTCATTATGGAGGTGGTGGCCGCACACAAGTGGGTGAGTTAACTAACGCTATCCGACTGGTGCTAACTTGGTTTATCGGCTAAAGCACAGCCGCTATATTCACTGAATTAACCAGGAAGCCCATTCTCCTGGCTCACTTTCCCCACGTCTTCTAACCCAACCCCGAGCGGCTTCATATCACCAGCCAGCCACATTTCCTACTCGGTGTTTCTCAGCCTCTGTGTTGTCCTCCCACCCATGCTCCCACCATGCCGATGTCCGTGACGTCGGGTCAAGCTCACCGCTGATTGGCCAACGCGGCTAAACGTCATGCGCTGGAGCGTTGAAAGTTCAATTTTTTCATCTCGGGCGATGGTGCGGTGACGCTTTGGTGGTGCGTTGACGCTTTGGTAACGCGGCTGCCGTGCCCAAAGCGCCGCTTTGCCGCGGCCAACGGATCATCGCGCCTAAACCAATGGTTCCCTATGCAAAAATAGGATTTTTCAACGCCGCCACCGCACCCAACGCGTTTGGTATGTTCTCACCTTTAGTGTGCCAAAGCTTCCAAACCTTCACATTGTCACATCATTAGACATTTTTCAACACTTAATTTAAATGGTTTTCCAAGGCACAGACAAATTCTATCATTCTGTGTCGTTGCAGGTGTCACATGAGAAAACATTTCATTACTAAAAGGGAATGGACAAATGGACCTATTTTGTTCAAGTTGGAGGATTCCCTAATGTCAATGCAGGTATATTTTTGAACATTTAGTCTGGTATTATTCCCTGGTCCTCACCTGTACACGAGCCTCCGTCAGGTCAGTCCTCAGTGCCAGCTGCTCGCGGGCATAGACATCTGGGTAGTGTGTCTTCTGGAACACCTTCTCCAGCTCTTCGAGCTGGTAGCTGGTGAATGTGGTGCGGTTGCGTCTCTTCTTGCCTTTGTTGCTCTCGGCCTCGCTTTTGTCTAGAGGGCTGGAGAGGTCGGAGCCCGGCCGCTCGTTGGGCCCCTTCTCACCGGGCACCTTTAGGTTCAGGTAGCTGCCTTCCATCCCAGAAGGGTCCACGCTCTGAGGCAACTCAGACTCTGTCAGGCCGCTGTTGTCTTTCCCTGTGAGTATGAAATCAAGAAGGAGATGGAGGAAGTGTGGAAAGTTACAATTTTGTTTCTTAGTAAAGATGCAGTTTTATTGTCGAGGAGTACTACTTGGTGAGTGAACAGTTAATATAATCAATAATAGATCTCATTTCTTCGGTTGCTCTGGTGGGGACAAAAGATAGCTTGGACTTAGGAGTTTCAATTCTTAACAGAAAGTCTACATTTGCAATTGAAAGTGTTGGGTTTGAAGGAAGTGTAGGTCCAATGAAATAATTCCATTTACATTTTGGGAAATGTAGGATCCCCTGTTTTTTTCCCCCAAAATATTTCCTTTTATATGACTCTCTCTTGAAATACAACACTAAATCACAGTGCGTTTTAATTATGTGATGTGGTTTGACTGCACTGCTCAAAAACATAGTCAAACATACTAGAGAGATTTGTAAGTTAACATGGTCTTCTCCTGTTATTCTTAAAAAGCCATTTTGGTTTTGTTGAAGTTTGCCAACACAAGTTTGCCAGTTTGTTTCTTAAGGTTTTCATTTCATTCTTGAAAGATAGCTCTATATGTAATACAATTACAATTCTTACTGTGATAATATTATTTACATATATGCTTTTATTACCAACTTTTTTTTACCATTTTAGAGCTGTAAAAAGAATCCACGTGTTATCAATAATAGTCCTTTATAATTATTACTACTCTATAATTGGATTATTTAGCAGAACAATACTTTCTTCAAACCGTGGCCATAGTGCCTCAGTGGGTCTGCTCATTGCCACATTACAGCATCCGCCCAAAACGACATTTACTTTATGCTGACATCACCTCCCTAATGTTTTATTTTAAGGTTCAAAGGCCTTGTCTGAATGCAGAAAGTCTCTCAAAGTTGAAAAGAAGACATGTCTCTTTCTGTTTGAAAGGTATGTCACTACACATTGGCGTGACCTGTGACACAGCCCTTGAAGCCCTCTCCCTCACAACCCTCAATCACGCCACCTGAAACCCGAGCCACAAAACAACCTGCTTCACCTCGAGCCGTGTATGGTGGGCCTTGTGTGCGGGGGCCTTGCCCCTCAGATGTAAACAACATTGTGTTTGTCACTTTCAATTTCGACTGCATCCATTTTGTGACAGACCTGGCTCTGTTCTTGTCAGTGCTTGCTGGCTGTGTTGTTCCCCTTTTAGGAGATGAAGAAGGCTGACCCTTCTCCTTCAATAAACAAACAGCTGTGTGAATAAATAAGCTGAAGGGCTCTGGTTGCTGGCCAGCGAGAACAGTGTGCTCTGTCAGCCTCCCTGTTTGACTTTCCTGCAAATGGGCACGGGGAGACTCTATCCTTACTTTATTGGTCCAAAACCAGTGCATAATGATCTCCTCCACATAAAAAAAAAACGTTGTGCAATACCAGCATTGTTTAAGTCCAACAACATTTGTAGGATCAAATGTAGGACGATTAGCTTAATAGTTATGTGCTTATGTGCGTGCATTTAACTTTGTCACTTTGAATTATTGTTTTGAGTAATGTCAGTAATGGCCTCCTGTCATGCTCAGAAACCCATTGCAATGAAGGAGAGTGACTTGACACCTAGTGGCACTGGTGACTCACTGAGTAGAGGGTTTTTTGGTTAGTACGATGACTGAATAGTTTTAGAGTGATGAAGCTAGGCGGTGGCTGTCTGCAACATGCATGTTTGCTTTCATGGATTAGTACGCCTTTTGGCTAGTGCGTCCCACAACGAGAAGTCAATAGTCATCCACTCGATACTGCAGCAGCCCTCCCCTGCTCTGTGGTGCAGACTTGCCCCGACTGAGATGCTAATGGAACAGCACAGCTCGCCCAGCTGGAGTTCATGACCTCATATCGCTGTGGCCCACCTGTCAGACCCTCTTACAGTCTCCACGCCAGGCAGATGTTCTGACATCATCAACCCCCGCGCTGGCCTCATATGCTAAAGCACTGTGCAATATTTTCATTTCTACCCCCAGGCAACAGCATCCGCAATGTTAAGAAGTAAGACAGGTCAATGGCAGGTTCCTGCTTTGCATTTGCATCCGTGAGAGAAAATGCAGTTATGCCCCTGAGCAAGGCAGATATATCCTGTAAGGCAGAGGGAACAGCTGGGCACACATATGAGGAGAAAGGAAGATGGTGGGATAGTTGGTGGCCATGTTTAAAGTGCTCAGTCTTATACTGTATCGGAAACATTGCCACCAAAATCTGCACTAACTACAATGTTTCTACCTTAAAGGATGAGTTCGTCATTTTAACTTCCAAGAGTTAGGTGAGAAGCATAACACTACTCTCATCTGTACAGCAAACATAAAGCTACCTCTAGCAACAAGCTAGGTTAGCTAAGCATAAAGACTGGAAAAATGGGGAAACGGCTTGACTGGTTTGTAACTAAATCTGCAGCACATTTTAAGATCCTTAATTAATACATTATGTTTCACCAGTACAGAATACTAAGTGTAAAATGACAATTCACCATGTGATATATGACAATTTTTGACTGGAAGTAGTTGCCAGGCAACCAGTGCTGTTATGTAGTCCTACCAGTTTGGCACATAACACCCTGTAAAATAAAATTGTATTATTACATTCAGGTTTTTGTACTTATTAAAAAAAAGAAAAACAGCAAATGTTGTTACAGGTGGGCAAAGCTAGGCTAGCTACACACTTTATGCTAAACTAAGCTAGTCGGGTAGTTGTAGTAGTGTCATATTTACTAAAAAATTAAAGTAACATAAGTATTTTAATCGAAGTCCCTACAAGAAATGTGAAACTGTTCCTTTAATGTTCTCAGCCTTGTGTAGACTTTACTCTGGAAAACGTACTAATCAGCATTTTTTTTCTGTCTACTCCAAATTCATCTCTCTTTTTTTTATCTGTTTCACCAATCACACAGAATCCTTTGCCACAAACATTTCCCAGTATTCCCACATGCTGAGCTGTCTTTTCTGCACACTGTTCTGGAGAACACAGCCTTCACACACTGCTTTCTTTTGGGAGCCAAGATTCCACTGCACTAGCTCCAGCTTTCTTGGCTGAGAGGAATGTGTTCTTGACTGTTGTTCTCATTTGGGTATTCATCAACGAATGTATGAATGCGGCGAATATGACCGGCTGATTCCTGCAATTTGCCAGAGTTACTCTGTGACAAGTTGCAGACCTCTTCAGTTAGCTGAGGTCAGATGTTTACTAGGGTCAGCAATTTAATCACTGCTGAAAACAGAGAGAAAACATCAAAGTGTAATTTAACTGGTTGTAAAGCAACAGGGCTCCCTCTAAGTTTTTATGGAAAGGGACGGGGAGGGTCAAGTGAAGCCAAATAAAAGAAACACTATAAATTAGTAACCTGGGGAAGGGTTAATGACCAAACACTAAATAGGGAAGGGAATGCTTTTAAACAGAGTGCTCTAAAATGTTCTCTCAAAACACTGAAAGCTGACTGCAATCTGCCACAATGGCTCTCCACTTATCACACCTTTAATGGACCAAATAAAGTCAAATATTCCAGTCTTTGGTGACTTTTAATTTTATATCCATTGCCTGTTTGCAGACATGCTTTGGGCTAGATTGTCTTTCCCGCAGCACAGTCTAAGACCTGATGTTGACTGTTGTTTCCTCGGTTGGAAGGGAGGCTCCCAGATGTTCCTGAGGAGAGATCTATGCCAGTGGCTCACGCAGGAATGCAGATTCCCTGGGAAACCAGAAAATCTTTCTGTTCAGCCTCAGCTCCTGATAAATTGACACGATCATGACCTCACTACTGTCAAAATACCTTGAGCTGTAGCTGTCACTGACTCCTATCAAAGAGCATAAAAATAGTTTGAGGATTTTTTTTCTTTCAGAAATGCAGTGAATAGTGGTAAAGGTACACATGTTTTCTCCCTAAATGTTTTGGTAAAACCTTAAATTTGAAAAGCAGATTTTGAAGTATTTGCAGTGAAATACATGTGCATGTTCAACTTAATGTTATAATAAATCAGTGCAGAGAAAAAAGTAATCCACAATCAATACATTAAAGCCACTACGAGTAACATGGCACGTTGGCGTCCCCTTTGGACAAAAGCGGTAATATTTTTACGACGCCTGCTGTCGCAAAGCTGTTTTCTAGCTCGTGCCAGGCGTGCGAGTGTGAACTGAAAAGGGCGCAATATAGTGCATGTCCGTGTGTTGAAAGTGTGAGGACTCTTTTCGGCTCTGTGAGAGTGGTTTTGACACTGCATCAACTAATGCCAGTCAGTGCTACACACACCTGATTGCAATGAGTTGATGCAGCAGTGTCACCTAACTACTCTCTCACGGAGCTGAAAGATTACGTGTCCTCACAGAAAGCGAATGAATGAGAGACGGCAGTTAGTATGGATCACGATGAGGTAATGTGTTTGTGTTTTTGATGTAAATAATGACTATTTCAGATAATGGTTATCTGATGATGGTGAAGAAAAGCAAACTTTGTGTTAGTACCAACCGCTCATTCATTTAGGAGTAAACACTGCAGTCTAGTTTTGCTCTTGTGAAATTGTATACACGTTGCTTGGCAATGCCCTCGTCCCGCCCGTAGCCTATATCACGCTCCCTTTTAGCTTTTCTTCATTGCATTCTCTTTTTTTTCTTTGATGGTTCAGCCCCGTTATCAGTCATTATGACGACAAATAACTGTCTCAAACAAGGCTCCCGTTCCCCTTCCCTCACCTTGAGGGATAGGCTTCTCAAATCGCGTTGCTGCGCCACACTGAAATCTGCGACCAATACGGATATGTGACCATAGAGCCTGCACGAGCGAACCGAAAATCGGACTGGGTGTGCGACCAGACCAAAAGCAGTAATAAAAACTATTTAAAAACATCTTTCTTTGCACTGATGGTCTCGTTTGCTGTTAAAGGTAATTTATGATTATCAGAGGAAACATGAGGCTGTTTAAAAGATATTTAAATGTTACTCGTAGCCGCTTTAACCTCTCAAGGGCTTTGTATCATCATTATTACTAGCAATGGGTTTTGGTGATAAATCTGAAGTTAAAACAAGGGGGTATCATATGATAAAGAATCAGATAAGGATTTGTAATTAAATGTGATTATAAATGATGCAATCAATTGTTGGTTAGCCTCGCTCTGTCTTCATGTCATATTATCACATTATTATGAAATTGTTTTTCCTCTTTGCAAATATAGAAAGCATAAAGAAAGTTTGTGGTACAGGCAGTGTCAAACTAGAAAAAAAAACCTTGCTTCTCTGCTGAAAGGATGCTGAGAAAGACAAAAATAACTATTGTTAATTATGGGCCTAAAATTAATCATCATACTTGTGCAATGCCCAGTAGTTTCCATCATTAGTCTGTCTTGGATTTCCGGAGTTTACGTTTTGTGGCTTCTCAGGCAATATGCTTATACCCTTTCTGCGTGGCCAATGTTTGCATCATACTAGAACTCTTACATAGTTTAGATTTAGCTGACTGATAAGACTCAAGGAAGTCAAGGTAAAGACACAGCTTCAGCCTCCACATGAAAGGCAACGATTAAAATGTGCGCCAGCTGCTTAAAGTTTCCAAATCCTGAAATTGAAGGGCAAGGCATGCTGTGCAAAAAAATATAGGAGCAGAAAAACATCATTTTGAGTGGTGATAAGGAGATTAAATCCACTTTCAGAGATGAAACACTCTGCACTCTGTGTTGAATGTCTTGTGTTTCTATTTATGCAATTGCAAGCGATTTGCATCCTGAGTCACAAATTTGAACAACGCCTTTAAATTGTAATGAGTCAGGAATCCATTCTTTCAAGTGTTCTCATTATGCATTCAGATGTATTCTACTCCACATCACACACGCCAGCACGATCACAGGTGTCAGTCTGGCATTTGCTTATTGTTAACATCGACACAATGTGTTAGTCATCAGCGCATGCATATCCTGTGACATCACTTCCCGCAGCCTTTTAACATGTACTTAAAGTTCTATATTTTGACAGGATGCCTTGAAAACGCTTCCAGGACTTTTTTTTGGGGTCTTGTTTTGGTTTTTTCATACACCCTAGAAAAATGTTTTACATATCACATGATGCTTTAATATTCCACTGACAGGAGGAGGGGTTGTTTGAAAGTCCAAAGATTGACGTAGCTGTATGTTAAAAATGTGTAATTTGCTTTAAACTGTTATTTTGTGAAAAGACAAAGCGGGTGAGGCACAGAAAGTGCATACAGAGTGTTCACACAGACTCTTCAATGCAACTTAACCTCAGAACTGACCACAGGCCCATAAACACAATGGTTTCTACTTTTCTACTTTGCCTTTGGCTCCACTTACATTCTCTCAAATTTAGAAGTATGGTAATATTTTCTTTTTAAATTTGTGTTTAGAAAATGTTGCAGTCTCTTTATTACAGCCATTTATAAGGAAACGGAAAATTAATTAAACGTATAAGCAAAAAATACATTTATGCAAAGCATCTCAAAGCCACAGCATTCAGTAAAGTCTATGCATGTAAACAATCATTCACACACGTGTGCGGCTTTCCAAGAAACCCTCTTATTTCTCCTGAGTCCCCCAAATAATTACCCAAGCTCAATGTCCTTTACTGACTCATTGCTTATTTGTACAAGGTATTGTTGAGACGGGGTTATGTAAACCAGTCCCACTTTGTCATCTCAGGCACTCTCCGACGCTTTGGAGATCTGATGTTAGAGGAGTATGAATAATAACTATAGGAGCCAGTAATGCACATCTGCCTTGGATTAATGCAGACCTCTCCTGCAGTGTTGACCTGCATTCCTCAGCACTCGATCAGCTCCAAGGGTTTTATTTCATTCATCGCTGTGTGAGCAGGTAGACGGCTACAACCCTGTCCTCACTGTGGGATAGTTACTCTGATTCACACAGGCACTCTAGGACACAGTTCCGCAACCTGAGCCACCGCTGTACAGAAATACGCTCAATGACTCTTTCAGGGACATTACTGTATTTTTAATGACAGCCACTTAAAAATCGGGTTGAGACTATAGTGTGATTTTCATTCACGCAAATCCGCATAAACCTTGCAAAACATTTTGCTGTTATTTTAGAGATCAAACTGTATATGCGAGAATTTCTGGATATTAATTTTAGTATCACTTTCAAGCTTTTTTAAATCTCAATATTTGCTACAGCTGAATCATACTTGTTGTGCCATTGAAATAAAGTGATTTTGAAGAAATAATTTGCCAAATAAAGAGACTGAAAAGTAGGTGTTAATATCTTGAGGCCTGTGCTACAAAATAATTCCCTTCATATTTGAAGAGAATTAGCACAGTAAATCCACATATTTACTTTTGGTTCTCTCATGCTATTAAATGTAATTATTAACATATTTGCAATTTAAGCATGTATTGTATACACAGTGGTGGCATAGCTGGTGAGATGTTTTCTCTTTTATTCTGTGTATTTTGATGTTCCCAAACACTGATTTGCATTTAACATCCTCAGAATGACACAGATACCAAATGTTGGGTTGCCATGTAAACAGTGTTTCATTTGTAGCATGAAGTTGCCACACAGAAACCTCCCTTCTCGTGTGAGATGACTTTTGTCATCAGGATGGAGATAAAGCATCAGCATTGAGCAATACATCTCCCATTGAAGACCACACATAACAGCACAAGCCTGTTGACGCCTGAGGCTTTGGCAAGACCCCAAAGTATCCTCCCCAGAGCCATGATGCCTTCATCTGGCTGCAACATTTTCAATAATAACATTGCAGAGCTCTCCTCAAGGGAGGCATGTTGCATTTAATGATGGTGCTTAAATGGTTCCGTCAACGCACTTGCCAAATCAATTCACCTCAGTGCAGGGGTGCTTGGGTCTGATTGGAGGCATTGATCCCCACTACAGAAAAAGTGACACTTCAGTTCCAAACAAAGAGTGTGACCGTTTTTTTTCTTTCTAGAAAAAACAGATTACTTATCACTTTATGACTGTACTATGGCAGTGGTGTACGGGCTACTGCTCAGAAAATGTAGTTATACTGAAGGCCTAATTGGTTCCACTGAACAGAATTAGCAGGTCAATTTTATTTTTTACAGATAATGTTTCAATTTACGTTTATACTATCAAGCATTTAGTGTATTTAAATATGTCAGGGTTTAGCTTCTGTAATCTAATTATTTATTTTTTTCAGTGACTAAATATTTTCCAGCGCGAATCGCCCATTACGATTTGGGCCTGCATTTGGTTGGGTTGCTGCAGAATTTTAGATGAACATCCAATTTTAACTGTGATTATAACAGATGTTTTCTCCTGTAACATCCGCGTCATTCTTAACATCTGGACCTGAAAGATAGGCGCCGGAAAGTCTGTACTCCGATAACTCACCAAAATATTATTATTAAGGTCAATTTTAATGCAGGCGATAATATATTTAAAAAAAAATCGTATGCACATATTTTGAAATGTTTCTTTTTTATACATATATAAGGGTGTATTTTGTAGGGTCTCGGCCTTTCATTGCGGGTCTGTTGTCACGCTGTCTGCTCAATAATGAGGTTTTCTCGGTTTATTTTAAACCCTCACGTCTCGTAAAACGGACAGTAAAACAGATTGTTTTCTTTAAGCTGTACATTTTGTAGTGTAGGCGAATAGCCATAAGACTCTGTAAAATAGGCAAAGCTCTCGTTTTAAATAGACCTATTGCTAGCCTATTCGTCGGAATATCCAAGCGTGCAGTCTCAAAATATTTAAATCACTGTCAGTGATTTTTTAATTATGTTCGGCAAATTGTAAATAGAGCTGCTCCAGTGAATACATTAATTTATTTAGTCAATTGTAGTAATTCTTTTTAAAAATTAGGCTATTATTCACCTGCGCCTAAAATAAAATAAATCAATAAACATAATGAGCCATGTGTTAGAAAAGTGTGTTTTTAGAGTAGAATTGTACTTTTTTCATTTGGACCTTTTTCGTTATTAGTCTACATGTTTGTGCGCCTTAGCGCAGGTGAGTTATGGTTTACATTTAGCCTAAATAGTCAAATAATTCTTGACGTCTATATTTGCTAGTGATGAAGATCATTTTACTGTCGGCAGACAGAACAGACTGCAGCAGTGGGCCAGTGGGAGATCAGTGACATGGCTCCTGAAATTAGAGCCAATAAATTAAGTGAAGAGATGGAAAACCTGTCACTGGCAGTCTGTTAATGTCATAAGGTCAATGTGCTTAAAAAGGTCATACATCAGTTATACAAATAGTTTAGAATAACTTCGTCGAAACGGAAATCATTTGAAATGCTACATGTATGGCTCATCTTGCAGGCTTTCAGGGCAGGACATCCTATTTCACTGAACTGTGTGTTAATGTAGGCTAGAGTTTGCGTATTTGTCCATAAATGTTCATATTCAGCAGGCTACCCCATATAGTTTCTTATTTCGTGCAAATTGTATAGGTTTTCCTAATAGTTGTAAGGATGTATAAGGTATGCAACTAAGACAACCTGGTAAGTTACATTTTCAGAAAAGCATGGCTTATTAAGTTTCTCGTCAGTTGTCCACAGAAATTGAAGATACATTGTTGCATTAAGTATTACATTATACATAAACGTCTCTGTTCAGTTGACAAAAAAAAATCTGTGGGCTGATTGGTGGAAATTCTGGTGGGGTTTACCCTGTCTTCTGCTTTTCGCTCACACATTACTAACTTCAGATGCGGCTACACACTAGGCTACTTTACATTTCCATTATTGCTTGCAATTGTCTCCTGCTGTCGTGCATTTCCGTTCAACTCAAGGCCGATGTGTTGCCTCCTATGGTTGCCTCCTATGGTTGCCTCCGATATATAATAATTCCACTGACTCACCATAGCAGGGCATGAGCGTCCCGTTGAGTCCCCCGTCCGGGTGCAGCTTGCTTCCTTCGGGCGGAGTTTTGCAGGTCGGTCGCTGCATGAAGAGCTGGTATTTGTTGAATGTGCCTTCTTCAGCGCCATCCAATGACTGGCACTCCGACTGGAAAGGACTCCGGGACTTCTCTCCGTAAGGCTGCCCCTTACCCTGAATGAACGTGGGGCTATATTTGGTTTCAGCGCTCGGGAAAGTCCTGAACGGGTTCGCCTGGTGATCCCTAACTTGCGAGGACGTGCTATAATATGAATCCATCGATGTCATATCGCAGTATGAGACGCACGCTGCGTTCATACCTAAAAAAAAAGTTATATTAAAAAAAAATCCACACAGTTTCTTCTTTCCCTCCCCTTCTCTAGACAGCAGATATTCTCATGCACTGACAAACTCACTCATATGCGCTCATGCACACACACTCTCGCGCTGCCGCATCTGGGACTGGTTAAAAAATGAATCAGATGTTTTCCAGAGACTGCAGACTGAACAAATGCTAAAAGCCCCCTGAAGGTTTGTCGAGGTAAAAAGAGAAATGCCTTGCTCAAGCTGATGCCGCCTCAGTAGCCTAACACACACACACACGGAGAGAGAGAGAGAGAGACACACACATAGGCCTACACACACACCAAACACAGCACTCCGACCTTCAGGCTCCACACACATCTGAAGTATAGGCCCACACCGGCCTTCAGTCTGCGCTATTATGCAGTAGAAATGGGAGGTCAAGCTCAGAAGAGAGAGGGGGCTAGAGCTTTTTTAGTAAACACGCGGAGACACAACACATGACATTAATGTGATTAGAGGAGGAATATTTCGGCTTTGATTCCTGCAGCTGCATGCTGAACACTCTAACCCTTTGACTTTATCCTTACTTCAAACTTAAAAGCATCTTGGTTGATTTTCTTTGATTCTTGCAGAAAGACGACACTAAAATGACACGTGAATGAAAGGATCAATTGGACCAACAGGGCCTAAAGTCAACCGATGTTAAGCTTAATTATTATATAAATAGCATATTTTCCCTCTGTAGGCCAGCCTGTGATAATTGTTAAGTCAGACCTGTAGGCAATTAAATCAGATATCAACCGTTTGACCAGGACTTTAATATGACAAGTCAGCTTATAATGATAGAGACAATTAGGAGTCCATCGTCGTATAGCTACATTACAGCGATGCTATTTAGAAATTGGCTTCTCTTCTATTAAATTCATTATAAAGCATTAAGCCTATGATTGAAACAGTTGGCTTCGGACGCTGTGGCGGTGAAGGTAAGGCGACACCGTGCCAGCAATTTGCCTTGTCTTATAAAAACCAGAATGAAAGCGGTGAAAGCGTGTTTGAAGGACACAACACAGACCTTGATGTGGCGGAGTCAAATTGGATACGTTGTCTCAAATCACGTCCTTATTTTCGTTTTTTCCCCACTTTGTAGCGATGTTCGAGATTTGCAGGTGATTGTGACATGATCATCAAACAGAAAGTGTTTGATAGTGTATCCTAATATATCTTTTATGTAGGCTAATCCTGTCAAATTAATCGGTTTAATATTTGAGAGACAAAAAAAGTATTATTTTTTATTATAATGCCTGTTTATTCTTATAGGCCAATTATTATTATCCTTAATAATGGGCTATTAGTAGTAGGCCTATTTTCTTGTGAGTTGCTGATCCAGAATGTAATTTTAAAGGGATGAAACGGATTTTCTTCACTGCGTTCAAATGTAATTAATTCAGTATAGCCTACGCAATAGCCTACGCTAGAAATGCACTCCGCCCTTGTCTCCTTAAATATTATTTTCCGGTAGTCGCCTTTAATTAACGCATGAATTGTGACTGAATACATTACTCGCGTCCTGTCGCGGTAACACAACATGGAGTCTGCAGTCCATAGCCTACTCATATAAAAATCAAATATAAAAATGATACAGGCAAAAACGGAATTGAAATAAAACTATTTTATTTTAAGCTGCGGACAGTGATTTCTTAGTTTTCGTTTCTTTTAATTTCAAATAATTCTTTAATCTTAATTTATTTTCTATTCGAACGGTTTTCATCTAAGCATCTCACGTTTCTTTCGTTAAGCAATTTATATTTGCACGTCTGAAAAATAAATTGCTCAGTTATCAAAACATGAATTTACTTGTTTTGGGCCCAGTGTACGTGCAGTTTACCTCTGTGTCTCATTTTCCACCGGCACCTCTCTCGCTGTGCAGGTATTCGTTAACGAGACTTTTGACTATATTCCTCAATGTTTTATTAGTAAATGTCTCCTGTAAAGAGCTATTTCCAATGTAACGTAATGCGTTTAGCTTTTTCTGCACACCACACCGAGCCTACACTTTTGTTCAGGTCTAACAGTTTTTCTTTTAATTATTTTATGTTGCGGCTTGATTTAGGGAGATTTTTGGACCGATTTTAGTTTTTTTTTCTCGTGCTTATGGCTGCATTTTTATTGCAGCGGATTTGTATGTGTTCATGTGTCAGAAGATCAGAGCGCTCAGAGAACATCAATCCACAAGCATCGGATAGTTTATTTGACTTTGACAGCATTTATCTGCCGATATCATTATCGGTGGTGTGATAGGCACAAAACAAACAGTGAACATGTCAGTATTTTGATGTGTGCACTTGTTTCTACACGTTACACGGTTTTCAGAGGATTTTACTTCAACATTTCTATTTGTTTGCTCATACAGCAAATTGATGTTGTCTTTGACTTAGAAATAATCTCTTGGTGTTGTAAGACTTATTCATCAAAATGAATGTTAAAATGAAAACAGCTTTCAAAATTTTAGGGTGGAAATTATGAGATTTATTCACACTTGGTTTAGCTTCACATTGCTTGTGTGCATTGGGCAGCACAGGGATGTTAAAAAAAGGTGGACACATTTTTGCACATGCCAGGGTTTTCTCTGCTGATGAGAATATTTGGCTACATTTATTAATAAAGGGGTGAAATTTGAAAATGTAGCCTATGTTAAGTTGCATTTTGTTACCTTTTCACGTTGCAAGAAAAGCTGCCACACACATATTAAGGTGACACTTTTGCAATAAAGAACCTCAAACTTGCAAGTCAAAGGTTGTCACACAAGCTAAACAGTCAAGAGTGACAGCCTTCTGCTTTGAGTGCAGCGTATGTGCAGGCCCCCTTTAATATAAACCACTCCACTGCTACAGGCTAAAGTCTCAGCTGTCACAGATATACATCACTTATGCATGGCATTCTCTAAAAGGTTTCCACTATAATGGCCACTTGTCTGTTTAACTTCCAGCAGGGACTGTGTCCAGGTGTTTGGACGGGCTCTTCGCCGATGCTCAGAGCCTCTGGGGTTTACCTTGTCACAGGCCTTGTGTGTTTCAGCAGCAGAACTCCTCTGGCTGTCAATTTCTTCTCTGAGAGGTGTGGGTAAGGGGCTGGAGAAAGTGCTTCAAGTCAGACCATAAGTCTCAGCCATACCATGTTCAGTTTGTCTGTGGGAAAGGCCAGGCATGGGAGATGGGGAACAGTTATGTTAAATAGCTTTTTATTTTTTTGTGCTGAGATGTTCACATGTCATTCAACAGACACATGCTCAGCAGTCAGATTGTAACTGGAGTTAGACTTGAACTTGTTTCATGCGATTCCCAGTTTGCTCATAGATGGAGAATTGAATGTAATTAAGAAGAATGATGGGAATTCATAAACCACGCTGAGCCTCCTCGGGCCAGGCCTGTCACAACACGGCTGCCGATCAGATCTCACTCTGTCATTTGTCCCAAAGTCTATTTTGGGGGCGACGTTTCACATGAGCCTTGTCTCCTGCATGCACGTCTGCACTAATCCCCGCTGTAGCACTGTCCTCTATGTGTTGACTGTGGCTACAGGTTATGTTAAAAAGGATAGTTGAATTTTTTTTTCTAGTCTTTCTTTAAATAACACTCCCATGCCCGTTTGTGCAGCTGAAAACTTTTGATCGCCGTAATTGTCTCTAAACTGGTTGTGAATAAATTGCTCTTTAATTTGATTTTAAACTGCAGATCAGACAGAATACAGCCCTGTGTTTAAAGGGGACATATTATGAAAAACCAAACATTGCCGGTGTTTGGGCACACTGTTTAGGTTATTGGCGTCCCTACCAGTACACACAAGCTTCAAAAAGACAAATATGTCAGTTTCTTCTGGGACACTTATTTTGAAAAAGGGGGGATTTGAAGGTTTGTTCCAAAATACACCGACTGATGACGAAATCTGTCAGTTTTCATTATCATAAATACTCCCACGGGAAAGCTCACCAGAAACTCGGTAGTTGATTGGCAAATCAAGACGCCCCGTTGATAACCACACACACCTGGCTGAGCCTCCACTCGCTCATGCAACAACAAGCTGCAGTGTGAGCTCAACCTCAAGCTACCATCACACCCCAGCCTTGAAGCACACTAGGGCTGAATGGATTTACTTCATTTTTTGTTAGGCTATCTCCAGCAAAGGTTTGCAATC
Source organism: Hyperoplus immaculatus (assembly GCA_949357725.1). Taxonomy (NCBI): domain Eukaryota; kingdom Metazoa; phylum Chordata; class Actinopteri; order Uranoscopiformes; family Ammodytidae; genus Hyperoplus; species Hyperoplus immaculatus. The sequence continues at coordinate 10,533,798 of OX442354.1, forward strand.
TGTTAGTGTGATCAAAGCCTTTTTACTGGAGTGTGGAGGAGACTGTGCCAGGAAGACTGAGAGACGCCATCCGTCCGAAATGTAAGTAGTCCTATTTTAAAAATAATTCTGTCCGTTTGTTAGTTCAATGTCTGTAATGTGCTTTATTTTATCCCTCCTATAATAACGAACACCGACTGAAATGAGAGAATGCGGGGTTTAGTCGTTAGCATTAGCGCCTGCTAGTTTTACCGTTAGCTTTATGGTAACGGTTAGAGCTGTGAGTCTTTTGCAGTGACTGTTATTTGGCTCTTTTGTGAGCTCACGTTAGTCCTGCCGTGACAGCCCCTGTGTGAAAAACAGACGGTGAAACTGTAGGGTGTGTTGGAAACTGAAGAGTATTTTTTTTAATAGCTTCATCCTGCTACCTGCTAGCTGTCTGATTGTATAGCTCAAGTACACACCGCAATAAGTCTGCGGACAGTGTGTAGTACAAGCAGCAGTGGGCCTATTACATGATCTCCAGTGTAATGTACACATAGACAGGAATACTGTAAGTTGTCTCTGCTGGTGTTTGTTTACTGTCCATTATATTTCAAAAAGCACACAGTATCACTCAGAACTTGTTGCTTATTGAGTCAGGGCTATTTGTTGTAGCTTTGCCATAACAGATGTATGATGTAGGCCTATACATGTCAGCTAGGCTACATGATGTAACATTGAATGTGCCATGTTTTACAGGTATCTGAGTGACCTGATGGAGCCGGACGGAGCCACCAAGACCGTCACACTATCCGTTCCTTCAGAGGAGGATGTGTTCACTGGGTGGGACAGGTGGTCTTCTTCAGGGCCCAACAACAACTGGTCAGTTACATAAAAGTTATGTCTGTTTGATATGTACACTTCATATTTTCATTCCACTGGCTATGAATAAACTGCTTTATTTTTAAGGATGTTTTTGGTCTTTTTAAAATGTAATGATACTGCGAGATGAAAATGTAAGTTTCAAGTAATCCTTTACTACAGGTAGCAAACAGTGACCGTAAGCAACACAATACATTTTTTAACGGTAAAACTTTATTATGAATGAGTGATCACAATACAAATGATACATTATCTACTAGATATTGAAATGTTGTCAGATAATTTGCAGCTCTGACAAACCTAAAGCATAATTATTTCAACCATACATTTTACAAAAGATAATGCCTTTCCAGTGAATCTTGACATGATTCAGGAAACATTCTTTTCCATTATTATGGTTACTGTACATTTTTACATGTCAACTCAGTATCGGTGCACACCCAAAGCTTTTTCACTCCACTGGGCTGTAGATCATTCCACAGACCTGTAAAGACAAACGTAAAACAGGGTGTATGTTACCAGTTTAGAGAGAATGCATAAATACTTAGCTCAAATTATGTTATTGACTGTGACATAATTAAACAGTATTTACCTGAGGATAATGTCAGGGAAATCAGAAATCTTGATGCCATTTTCACAGTTTTCAGCTCAGACTCCTGTCTGAACAGGTTCAGTTGTACATCTTTTAGTTTAGAACTGGTTAGTGTGCCGATATTTGTGGTAGAAATGAAGCTAAACATGTTTACATTGGTCTCCATGCTGCATTGGCCAAAAGTAAACAAAACTGACAGCTGGGCATGTAGGTATAGAGTAAATGAGCAGGGCGGTGCATGCACGCCCATGTAGATCTGACCAGTCAGAGCAGACTAGTATTTTTGCGAAGAGGGGTAGATGTCAAAACCAACCTTTTGAGATAGAGGCAAAAGAAGGCTGGAAAAGGCGATGAAGAAATGGGCAATGGTAGAAAACTAATGGGTTTTTTGAACAATAAACCATGAAAACCTTTTCTAGTAGACCTTGGAAATACACCTTTAAAACCGAGATTTAGCATAATATGTCCCCTTTAAACAATGCTGTACTGGTAGAGGCTTTTTGTTTCAGGTATAACAGTGAGACAAAGTAATATGATCGTGGAAGACCAGTTTTAGCTGAACATCAATGACTTTGAAATCTTATTAGACGTTGAAAAACTGTACAATGATGATGATGGTGACAGATGGTAGAATGGTCGATAGATTTAAAATATTGAGTCGATCACAATGTAAACTGTTGATGCTAAGAAAAACTTACACCTGAAACTGGATCACTTTGGAAGAGACTGCTTAAGATTTGGCTATAAGCTCTAACATGCATTTTTGCACAGGAACAAAAAATTCCGAAAGCGTCTCCTTTCTGAGTGAGCATCAGAGCAGAAACTGTAGGAGCAAGTCAAGAGATCGAAAATATCATGAGGGAATGTTGAGTGTTGCATAACAGACTTAAAACATGACTCCTGCTCTTAGCACACAGAGGTGTGACTACTGTTTATGATTGTGAAGCGTTGGATATTTTGTGCTTTTTAATATGATGAAGATGGGTTCTACTATGCTTGAATCTCTTCCTTATCTTGTCCATCCATCCACAAAAATGCCCCATTGTTCTGTGCTTTGGATAAATCTCTCTCTGCCTCTCACCTGTGGACGAGCCATCAGCTGGTGCTCCCTGCTGAGATTTATACAGGCAGATTATCAAGAAGGTCTCTGCATCTTTGACAAATGGCCCACACCCTGTGTGTGTGTGTGTGTGTGTGAGAGAGTGTGAGAGAGTAAAAGAGACACCAGATTTGTATGTGTAGCTTTAAATTGGTTTCACATGAGCCGGGCACACACTGCATCAGCAGATTCTCTGATCAAATTAAGCAGAGATGAGGGGGGGGGGAAGAGTCAGCGGTTGTACTGATGTTTAATTCAATAAACAGGACCAAGCAGGGGCAGACAGAGGGTTTGCTATACTGCCTTCATCTCTCAGCTCTATATCTGGTTCAGTCACGGTGGACAGTTAACCCATGAGCAGGAGTACACCTCCATCCATCATCACTGCAGCAGCAGACACAGGCCCTGTGGACTCACTACACATACACACACTGTAAAGTGAATACAGATACATAAGAGCAAGGACATAGAGAGCACAACGTTATTTACCATATACTGTATATCACAAAAGAACGGCTATTAGTTGATCAATCAATTTGTCGACCAACAGAAACTTAATCCGCTACTCCTTTGATATCATTAGGTTTATACTGTCATTAAAAACAGCACGTTCACTAGTTCCAACTTCTCCCTTGTGAAGATTTTCTTCTTCCCTTTGTCATTTGTTATGTTAAACTGAATATCTCAAAGTTATGGACTCTTTTGGGACTCCATTTCAAGATATCACCTTGTTTTTTTTGTGTTTTTTTTTATAATGACCATTTTAACCGATTTTCTTGCATTTTATTGTCAAACGATCAAACTAATAGATAAAACAATCTGCAGATATGATGGTAGATTATCTTATAAAGTGTTCACTTACTAAAATTCATGTTAGACCATCTGTTGAGCTTCACATTAGCATCAAGTTTAGGATTATCCATGTTTAGAGCCAATTAATTGTGATTGGCAATGAAAGTTAATCGGCATCTGTTCAGACAATTAATTATGGTTACAGTCAATTTTCATCCAATAATGCCAAACATTCACGGGTTACAGTGTTGTCCCACGTGATAGTTAACAGAATAGTTTTAGGTTAGGTTAAAAGAAAAGCCATTTGAAGACATCAACTTAATATTTAAAATCAAAATGTGCATATTATATACCTTTTAATCTGACCATTTATTTGCTAAATGATTTTGACAATTATTTAGCAACTATCCGCAGATTAATCGATATTGAAAATAGTCGACCATGATAGCATTTGGTAGCTATGGATTTTTAATTACAAGATAAAGAATGTCATGCATTTATGAAAATATTGCCTTTTCTTCACTTTCAGTGTTCACTTGCTGAAGCAGTTTAGCTCTGTATTGCTGGGAGCATTAAGGTTAGGATTATATTTATTTTTATCACTGCTATTTATTATGTAGAAGTGAAACAATTAGTTTGGTTCGTTCACATTATTAGCTTTTTTTCAAATGCCACACATTGGGATAACACTTATCAATAACAAAGAGATGTATATCAGGGTAGATTAAGCAAGATTCACTTTCCTCCTCTTTGAATATAGAAATTATTATCCATTTACAGAAAATAAGTCCATAAAATATAGGCTTATATGGCCCCAAACGACCACATAATTAATGCATCATTTGATTTAGGAATTGTGCGACCAATATATAAGACATTGAACATGTGGAAGCTTGAAGGTGGAACATCACTCCACAGTGTTAATATATTCACGGAGGTGCCTCACTCTAATAATGCAGAAATTGAATTAGCACTCATGATTGTTCAAACACGGGACATATGGAAGACTTCAGGAGATGGGGTTCAGGGTTGTGGACACGTGCTAAGACAAGAGATCACACACACACACACACACACACACATGCACCCACGCACACATACACACAATAGTAATGTATTCAAACATGTCTGCGCTGCGTTGATGACAGATAGAGGGCATCTTCACCGTGCACTTGTGTAAGATCACTCACCGCAAACGAACACGGGAGATAATGGAGATAATGACAGCCTCTGTTAAAGCTGTGTAAATTGACTGCAGACAGAAATTGTGCCATCTGCCAAACATTCTGAGAAGATTACACTAATGTCCTGTAATTTGGACGTTAACTTTAATATCATTGGAAGAAGCCAGATGGTCTTTGTTCCTAAATCATCATGAAAAGTAATGATTGAGGGATAACACACAACACTTTTACAAGTCCATAACTGACATTTTTGCATTTTAATATCTCACTGGTCTTGCTAATATATAATCAAATATTCTTGTAAATCTCTTGTAGACACAACATCTCCACTGGTTGCTAGCTGATGCAGTGCAGCTCCTGAACATTTGTATAAAAAACTCAGATTCAAGGCCCGCCTAATGCAAGTCAAATGCTCTTGGTCTGAAAATAGCACTTGTTGCATTGGCATGTATTTGTGTGTTTTGCTTACTCTAGTCCTTGTTTACAAGATGTACTCTGGAACATGCTGACTTTTATTTGTCTCTTTTCAACAAGGCCAAATTACCTGGAAGTCTGATTACACTTCAAACAAGCGTTCTCTCAGATCATTATGAAATTAGCTGCTGATGATGGCCGACCTCTGTAGATATTTGTGAACTGAAGTCGAAGTCCATAATAATTGAGCATAACAAACGTATCTATTTGCTGTGTACATGTTGGAACAGTATTTTTGCAGTTCATTTAATTAGACCTAACACGGCTTGCTTTGTATCTAAACAGTGTAATTCCCCAATTACATTTGGCTTGAGTTTGTGGTGGCTTGGAACTCAATCAATACACAGGAAAAACTCACAATGTGTTTCTGTTTTCAAGACTGAAATGAATTAAATTGTATTACGTACATCAGCCACTGCTATCATCTCAAGACCATGCAAGGTAACAGCCAGAATTACTGCCACATTCTTTTTTCACCCATGGTCCCCACTATATCTGCCCTTTTGATACAGTTTTAGTAAGTGTTTGGATTGTAACAGAACACCGTGTGTGTGCTGTCCCAGCCTGATCTTCCCACAGCACTGGACCCGGCAAGGCGATGTGTGCAGAGATGCTTCACCAAAACAAAACAAACTGGGGCTAAGGGAACATGTCTGTCGGTCCAGGGTTCAGCCCAGCCACACAGGGCTCAATGAGGACTCCTATCTAGATGGGGAAAGAGCCACATTCCCCTGAAATGAGCTTCTCTAGGATGAAAGCCTTGTGTGAGCTCCCCAGATGACCCACGACCCCATCTGTATTTGTGCAGGGGGGAGCCCTGATCCTGGCTTCTCTGCCTCCCTGCCAGGATCCTGGGGAGTTGTGTTGGGGTGGCCAGACAAGCCCATCATTCTGCCCTCGGGTGTTTTGCTTTTGGGGTAAAGAGAAACCCTCAGATGAGCCGGCACTGTCACAGCAGTAACCTTTCACCCCCAGAGGTGAGTTTCAGAGGTGGGCCATAGGAGGCCGTTCCTGGAGCGTAGCGCTATCTCATATCAGAGTTTGCTACACACTAATATTTCAAATTGAAATCTGTTGTAAAGTGTTTTACTTTACAAACACAGTTTGAGATTTTAATATTGAAAATCATCCTGTACGTATCTGAGTTCAAATCGCAGTCATGTGATTGAGTAAATTGCAATGGCAGCATGGTGTCCACATTTTAGTTGCCTATAGCTGAGAAGAGCCGGACAGGAGCTGGTCTCAGTAAACTGGAGACCAGCTCCAGTAAATCCAAACTATGGGAGGAGGTGAGGAAAGAAGCTGTCATCGGAAATCAGTTTTTTTCTTTATACCACTTTATTCTACAACAGTACATTACAAATAAATACAGACATTAGTAATTCGTTTACAAAAGCTCATATCATGACAACATTACAACACTTCAGAGATTCAATTGAGCAATAATGGTCCAATTAAATTTGTGTCTTAGTTTGGCATTGTTTAAAATCCTCCAAATCCTTCCAAATTTTCATGGAAAAAATTTGTACCTATTGGTGCCTTTACATTTGACATCTATCTCCCTGTTTGTCCCATAATCTCTGTCAATCTCTGATGATTGTGCACAGACATTATCACGCCAAGCATCCTTTGATAAATTGCTCGAGGGATCAGAGGAGGAGAGATGAATGTTCACAGGCCAAACTCTTCCGTACTCAACCCTGATACATTTAAGGAGTAGTGATGCTCAAAGTTCAACAGCAGAGGTATATGCACGGTTTTAGGCATGAGCACAGTGTACCGGCACTGCTATGGCTAACCTCTGCCCTATGCCTCAGGCTTTGCAGGATGTCAGAGTCAGTCCCAAACACACCCAATTACAAACAAACACAGATGCCCCAAATTCCACTTTCACTTGAAACAGTTGTCTGACCCTCTATTCCCCTCTGTTCAGGTTACCTCTACCCACCCTCACCCTCAGGCCAACATTAATCCAATAGAGAGCTTGCTTTAGAGGAGGCTAAATAGGAGGACACTGTCGGTGACTGGTTGACTTACCCAGCCTCTACCTCTTCCCCCACCAGCCTGCCTATGTTCGAGAGGGTGGTGGGAGGGCACAAGGATAGAGTGCATGTTGACCCGATCCTTATCGTTACCCTGACCCACCCCAGGTTACCTTCATACCCTCCCTTCAAACTCTTCAGCAAGACCGTTTTCCCCTCTTTATCAGTCTTGTATTTTTTTCCCCCCTGTAACTGATTTTCACAGCAGTATTTGCTTACTGTTAATCTAAAAATTGCACATTACGACCGTAACAAAAGGACATCTTTAATGTTAACCAAAGTTTCTTATATTGTACTTTTCCATTGGAAAAGTGGAAAGTATCATAAATACTCAATTAATGCTAAAAGCGAACAGGTGAAATTCTAGTGGATAGGATCGAAATCAGGCTGGTATTGATTAAGACAATAGAGCAAGCTAAATAGTCCTACTAACACGCCCACAATGTTAACATGCTGATGTTTGGCATTTGTGTTTAATTGACATTAAACACAAAGTACTTGGTTTAAATAATTTAATGTACTTTAAAAGTTTAATTTGAAGGGCAATTTCATTGTAATGCATCCAAAATGCAGTTGTTGAGATATGAAGCTGAGATGAGGTCACTAGGTGTATTCCTGTCTAAAAAATACATCCCCAGTTGCTTTTGTGTAACTGATAGTTGGACCCATAACATGATTTTGATTTGATTTGATTTGAATATTTTATTATTGTGTCATGCATTAGCATGCCCAGCCCACAAGGGCTTACAAGACACCAATATAAAACACAGACTGACCAAAAACCAAAAATAGATGCTAAACAATACTAACATTAACAATATAAACCATCCTGACGTTTCATCCAGGCTTTAGTAACAAAAGAGGCCAACTTATAAACATTAAAGGTAAACAAATATTCCATCCTGACATCATCATCACTCCAAAATATTTCAGGGTTTTGAGCAAACAGTTCATTTACAAAAGGTACTCTCAGTTCATCATAGAAGGGACAGTATAAAAGAAAATGAGATTCATTCTCCACTTCTCCCAGGTCACACAGTCTCTCATAATTATGCTTGATCTGGATATATGTCCGTAATTTTGGTTTTAACATTATTTCATTTAACCATTTTTCATTGAACGCAAAAAGTAACTTTTTTCTAATTTTGTTGATGCTGCATGATAAATTATTTCTATAGATATACTGAAAATCGGCTTCTTCAAAGACAGCATGAATCTCTGCAGCCCATGGAGAGTTCTGAACTTTACTCCAAAGGAAAACCTTCTTATTGATCCTGTCATCTGACATATTAATAAAACGATTCCACAGTCTAATCATATCACACTTTCTCCTTATTGTACCAGGAATCCAACCAATGTCACCCTGAGCAGCCAAAGAGGGAATATATTTATGAATACCCAGAAAACAATGTATAGCTCTGTTTTGCAATAATGTGTCAGACAACTACATTTTGTTAAGTTGCATTCCTTGATTCCGTCTTCTTAGGTCAAACTCTGATTCTCTTATCCTTTTCCATCTCAAAAGACAAACTTTCCACCACTCATGTCTCTCTCTTTTTTCCACTGTCACCCCATTGCTCACCCGAGTTTGGCGTTTCTAAATGCTCAGAGGCAATATCCGGATTCTGTTTTGTGGCCACAACATAAAATATTTCCTTACAAAGTGACATTCCCAAAATGCTTTTGGCTCTGCAGCTGAGCATTAAGCCCCCCAACACCAGTCATATTAGAAGCTACATTGGCCCAATAAACGTGTCTGTCATGAAGAAATGGAAAAGTAAAAATTCAAATCCAATCCAATCTTATCTCTTTGACTTGTTTGCTGCTTTTCATCTGTTCTTACATGAACCACAATGGCATGTAATGTCATTTTAAACCTCCATGTCAATGGACGGTGGGTGGGTGTTCACCTGGCGTTTGTTAGCGCTGTCATTGCAGAGCTGCATGCAGATACATCACATGGTTCCTGTCCATCTTAGCCTCCCAGGTAGTCACTGAGCCAACTGACAAGGTTGCCTCCGAGAGACAAACAAAGCTGTACTCATCCTCCTAATTGTCAGGAATGTCCTCAATTGAGACAAGAAAGAAGCTCATTCACATGGTACTTAATCAGAGTCATGCTCCCCGCACTAAGTTTCAGAGAACACTTGTTAAACAACTGCCTTGTCCTCTTACAAATGGCTGCAAAGACACTGTGTCCTACTCGCCCCTGCAGATCCACCACAGGACAATGTTAGTTCTTAGCCTTGCCCATGTCGCAATCTCACAAATGCCACGTCTCTACATTGCCACTTTAAACAATGTGTCTTCTTTTACGTGTTTCATTTGTAAAACTCTGATGGAAACATTACACATCTCTAAGAATAATATAACCAGGGTTGTGTTACGGGTTGAACCCAAGGGCAAACTGATTCCAACAGCTTTGATTGTTACCTTTTTGAAAGCTTGATTCGCATGATGCAAATCAGTTCAGTTTGTGATCTAGCTCTGTAGCTTCTGAATTCTCTGTTATGTTCGCTTTGATTGTTGCTGTTTGGTGCTGGTCAGACAGACTACAGTGGGTTTATTTTCACTCAAATAACCTCTGTTGTGACTGAAAACAACAGTAGTGATATGTGTGGCTCTTCGTGTATTACTTGTATTTTCAAAAATACCCTTTATAAAAGCAATTATTTACAATCTCTTTTTTCATTTGTTGTTTCCAATGTTAAAGATAAGATACCACTTTATTGTCTGTCTAGTTGGCACGGATATTTGTCTCGCATGAGGGCTGTAAATTTGATATGTTTTTATCAAGTAGTTATGTTGTTGCCTACACAGTGGCATTGATGTTAAGCAGGTATTGTTTTTTAAAAGCTATGAACTTAATTTCTCATTGAAATGAGGAATTAATATATTATATTTATGTAAGTCAAAGATCTGATTGCAGCCCCACTTTGGCATGCTGAGAGAAATTGCATGAGATGGTGACTTAACTGTGATTTGTGGGTTCAGATGTGATCTGAATCAGCTGCAGTAGTCCTCATTTCATCCAGGAGTCTGTAACAATTATAGTAACAAAGCTTTACAACATACAGTATAACTTGAGAATAGGGATTCTGGCTGCCCCGCTCCCGCTATTGTGCTGCAGGGTATTACTGTAAATCTATGGGCCTTCTTGGCACATGCCAAAAGGGTGTAGTCTATCTTTAACAATATGACAGTTGGCAAGTAGGCTGACCAAGCATTAAAGACATATGTTGGATAATACACTTGTCTACACACACATTTGCTGAGATTGCTTCCACAAGTCAGCTCCTCAAATGGTGGCGAGAATTTCTGACATTTCTACAATCCTGGAATTAAAGATTAACATCTACTTTTATATTTTTTTAACTAGCCTTGACTGTGCAATCCCGTCAAGGGCTCTTGTCCCTTTGGTTTAGTAATGATCTATATTTTACAGACTTCAGCTCCTCTGGGGGACTTTGATTTACTCTGAGAATTAGCAGACTTGAAGTAATTTATGGAACTATTTCGCTGCATCACAATAAAGCTATGGAGTAGGGTCCTCTCCATTTTCTTTACTTTAATGCCAAATTTGCATGAGCTGGGACAGATTGACAGTAAACAGCTGTGTGAATGTAATGGGTCCACACACGCAGGGGGAATATTTCAACTTGTGTCACAACTCGGGGTAATTTCACAATCCTCTGTCACCGATGTTCTGAATTCGAAGCTTTTATTCTTTCAGTTGTTGAAAGCAGTCAAGTCAATCTACTTGGTATGATGGCTTTTGACTGAATATTGGCCTTATCTGAGATAGCTGATGGAAAACATTCCCAAAACTTGACATGTCACAGTGTTTGTGGAAATTCTGCTAGCAGACAATACTAATTGGGATGTTTTTCTGTAGTTCATCCCAGTCTAAAGATAGTGACTCACATGGCAAACACAAGACATGGCAAGCCTGAGCAGTAAACCTGTAAACTGTATGGTTCCTGAAATTGGTGGCACAGACAATTAGAGTGGAGGGGTCCACACAGGGGTGCTGACCAGAAGCCAAAGAAGGCGCGTGATGTAGCCTGAAAAGTGGCAGCGATGATGGAGGGTCCTGGACAAAGGCTCCACTCACCAGTGCTCTTTTGCTTTACGCCTCACACTCACGCGCATTGCCCTTCGATTGCTTATTGAATTACATCTTATCATTCAATTAAAGTCACATGGAGGAGCAGCATACGTTGCCTCAAACTGAGCCACCGGACGCTGGATAACGGGTACTGTGTTGTTGTTCGTGGGAAGTTTCAAAACAAGATGTCTGAAATGTTAGCACCATGACAAGCGTCTGAATCCCTGGCAGTTTTTGGTGAACGACAACTTGGGAAAGAATCATCGTAAAATATATACAGTATATTTATAATTGAACATCAAGTTAACCTTACATTTGAATGAGTCTAGGATAAAGCCTCCCTTTTATGTTTTCAAAAAGGATGATTAGGCAGCTCTGGGCAACTGATCACCAACATTTAATAACTAAGGGATGTGAAACTATATTCTGATGATAATGAATGAGCATTCACGTTGGCAAATATTGCAATGCATTCATGTTGCAACAAATGGTATGAACAGCGCAATTCTATGTACTCTCCTATGTAGTTTCAGCTGAACGTGCTGCTGCAATGTCTAATCATAATGAACAAGTATAGCACTTTAATCAGTTCTTAGAAGATTTCTATCTGTAATGGCGGTAACAAGTGTCCTATCATTATCAATAGAGGCAAATGTATCTGTTAGATACATTCAATTATAAATGGGCCACAAACTCAAATTCATGTGTATGTAGTGTCTCAGGTGGTGTTTTTTTCCATTATCAGTTAATCTGCTGATTATTTTCTAAATAAATTATTTGGTCTGTAAAGTAAAAGAAAATGTGTGATTTTTTTATTTATTTTTTTTTAATTTTTTTTTTTATTCTCATGTCATACCATTTAAAATGGTCCAGAGAGGGGTTTACTTGACACCCAATAATACACCATTTAGATCAGGGACTTCTGACATCCATGTTAGAGAAAAATAAATCCTTGCCATCAACCATACTAATCATAGTTGGTCCATCCATCAAAGGGGAAAAATAGAAAACAAAAAGAACAATCATACGTTCAAAGTCATCATTATACAGTATGTCTTAATTATATAGAAGACGCAGAAAATAATAAAAATGCCCATTGTAATTTTTCATTGTGCAACCTGAAATTTTTAGGCTATTTGTTTTGTTTAATCAACAGTCACAAACCCAAACACATTAATATTATTATCATATAAAACAAGAAAAAGCTGAACTTCTCCATATTTAAGAAGCTGGAATCTTTGAATGTACGTCAACTGTGCTTGAACGAGAAATTCAAATGTTTTTCTTGACCAACAAATTTAATTTTTGACTAATTATTTTAGCTACAGTTTACACTAATAATTTTTTTTATCTTGGGCCTTTGCCCATCTATATCCAGGCCCTGTAAAACATTAACAAGCATGTGGAATTAGTTTTATTGTTGGATCAGCTGCAAGATCTGGTAGAACTATGTATCTCTGTTTACCATGGTAATTAGACCAAAACGTTTCAATCCGTGTTCCGAGCGCTGATATTGCAACAAAGTAAATGACGTAACATTTGGGAGCAATGGGCCATTTATTGGCATAGTTCTCTATGTATGTCTAAGGCTTTCTGCAGGGTCACTTCCAAGGTTTTCTCAATGTATACACGTTCCATGTGGAGATCTACTATGGCCACAGCCGGTTGGGTGTTGAGAGGCAGCAGTGAGTGAGGAGGAAATGGGGTCTGGCATGTTGACTCAGGAGTAAATCCCCCCGGACTTCTCAAAAGGCTGCTATTAGAGTTTAATCACCCTGCGATCCTGGACACACTCTGAGGAAGCTGAGAGGGTACGACTGATGAGCATGCAGCACACAAACTGTAAGCATCAACTCATCCAGAAGCTGCTATCAACGCTCTGGATGGATCAGTGCAACCAGGAAACACAATAAGATTCTTCTTTTTCTTAAACCTAATGGTATGCTCTTCTCTCCACATTTCACGCTTCCTTGCGTTTGAGCTATTTTCATTGTGAAGCCACTAGATTAAAGTAGTAAATGAGACTCCAATAGCCAGCGTGAATTATCCTTCCTCCTATTTATATTTTATTCCCTCAAATTTCCAAAGACCTTCGCACCAGTGTTCTCAATTTCTCAACAAGCGGGGCTCTTAGCTCTGCTTATGCACTGCTTGTTTTTTTTTCAGACAAAGGGCCCATTCTGTTGTTCTGCTAAAGCAAAAGGCAGAGCACCAGTGAATTGTTTCAAGGACATTTGCATAATGCTTAGTGACTGAGTCTCTATTTAAGGCAGAATTTTTTCCAGACATGGCCGTTTGAGCTACCCGAGTAAAAAGAACAAGTGTGGAGAGAGAAAGGGACTATCAAAGGAAGGAACTGAGCTTTCATGTTAGGACATTTTGATTGTTTTACAGATTGGTTCCAGGTGAGAAAACGCTGAAAGAAAGGAAACCCAAGGGAAGAGAGAAGTTCATAACTAAGGATGGCATTGCAGGGATTTAAACATTAAGGGAAGATAGAGAACAGCAGGTGTAGGAAATCGATGAGGCTCAATTGTTCTATTTTGTGGTGGGTGGCAACTCCATGTGGTGTCGTTTTGTTCAATAATCATTGTCATTTGAAATATCAAAGCCAGTCGTGGAAGGTAAATAAGTTCATGTACTCTAGTACTTAAGTACAATCTTGAGATATTTGTACTTAAGAGTATTTCCTTTGTATGCTACTTATATTCCTGCTACACTACATTTCAATGTGAAATATTGTACTTTTTTGTCTCTCTTCTATTTTATAACAGCTATAGTTGGAGGTCAAGATTTCAATGATTAATTATGTAACCAACTTTAGGCCTACAACTAATCATTATTTTCATTTTATATTATTGATGAATCTGGCTATTCTTTTCTTGATTACTTGACTTACTGTTTGATGTACAATACATCACAGTGTCCTACAACTAATAGGGTGACATTATCAAATGTCCAAAATATCAAAATCTTCAATTTATTACAATGTAAGAGTAAAAGCGATGAATTGTCACATTTGAGATTCCAGAACCATCAAATGTTTTCCCCTTTTTCTTGGGAAATACTTCTCTAGGACTAAACCTTGTTGTGAAGTATTGTTCTTCTACTTCCCCCACTGACAAAAGCCATACAAAGCCTGTAAATGTGTCATTTAAAATCCCCGCCCCGGTCAATTTTTTCGGTCCTGAAGTTCTTCATGATCTGTCCAACTGCGGCCCTCCAGCGTGCCTGCCTGCGCTGGCATTCTGCAATGATTAGAAGCAGGCATTGCGTGGGAAGTCCAATTAGAAACGGGAAATTGCACTGAGCCCCGCGCCGTGTAGCCAAGGTTTGACGCATGGTCACTTACCTGCACATCTGCATTGATTTTTTAAAAGCAGTTGCCACCTTTTTCCACCACCTTAATTGGACTCTCCATCGCTGATTGCTTGAAGGAGAAATGCAGTGCCACGGTCTGCTTCCTGGTAACGGTCTGGCATTTCACTGATGTCTGAGAGGGAGGTGGGAGTCAGGTTTAGATTGAAAACAGGAAGTCCCTTTTTTATGCTCATCTAAATAAAGCAGGTCTAAACTTATGAGGTTGCCGCAATATGTGGTACAAAAGGTCACATACTGTCACTGGAATGATATGTCATATGCATGACAGTGCAGTGTTATGAGAAGAAAGTTGGCCGAATGAAAAGTTACCACAGCAATCGATCACTAAATTAGTGTTCACATATAGGCGAGAATAAATCAAACATTAAGTAAGATTCACCGTCATGAAAATCATTTTTTATAGGTTATTGGATGGGTTTTCTCTTTATAACAAGCCTCCCTCTATTTTCAGCACAGACCAGCTTCACCTTTGACCTGTAACACTGTATCCACTCACTCACGGTCACACTGAACCCACACAAATGTTTTCATGTGTCATGTCGGCTCATTTTCTCAGCTATTCATCCGTGAAAGCACAAGTCTGTGGTTTTGGAGTTATAAAGCAAGTAATACCCACCATTGTAGTTTCTAATCCATATTATGTGGTCTTGACATGCAGCTACATTTATTACTCTGCGATATTGCTGCTTTGCCCAATGTGAGTCAGTGCAAGATAAAAAAAAAATGCCTCACCTAACACCCGCCCATCCCATAAGGGCAGCACTTTCCCCCAAGTATATGCTTGATGCAGGTCTTGGGACAGAGCCTCCAGTGCAATGTGTAGTTGGTTCATCAGAAGCCAGGAACACTGCTAAACATGTGGGGATCATTTTTGGGGGAAAAGGACTTATGGCTAAAGAAACATATGTAAAAAAACATAAGGTAGATTGGCCCAAAAAACGAATTTACTACACTTGCATCACATTTCTTGTGTCATTTCAACCATGACAAATGCAAAAATGTGCATGCTTGTGTACAGACACACTGCTTTGTCAATGATGCAAAGTAACCGATGACATTTTCGCAAGAACTATATATAGAGATATAGATACTATAGATGAGAAGATTGACACTACTCTTACATTTGTTTGGTAAATATGAAGCTACAGCAATAAGCTGAAATGTGGAACTATTCCTTTATACACATATTTGAATTAATTTTCTTAATTATTCCCTTTAAAGCGACTTATTGCCTCTAATTCAGTTTTGGAAGAAACACTGAAAGTCTATTTGTATTCTATTATATTTTCGGGGGTTACAGTTACTTTATAATAGAAGATTGACGTTCCCCCTGCTTGTAAAATATGATGCATTTACGTTGATATAACTACCGAGTGTATCAAATTGTTAAAGTAATCAGTAACTGTCGGTAATAAGAATTTTGTAAATGGTCACAGGGACCAGCTTGCTGCATAGAATTATAATATTTGATACTTCAAACCTTTTGAATTACACTTAAGAACTTTTACTTAAGTAACATTTGAATGCAGAACTTATTTTAACACTATGGTGTTGCTACTTTTGATTTACCACCACTGTGCTCCAGTCCTCGACCTCTCTGTGACATAAGAGCCTGCAGACATCTAAGCTGAAGCAGTAAACATTGTAATAATCACATAATCCATCACATCACACATCTATCCACATAGCTGTCTGAAAGTATAGTGAAAGGGAGGAAAGCTTGAAAGACTGAAGAAAAAAACATGCTGGCAGTGAAAAACGGATGGGAAAGAATATTTAAAAAATTGGTTAGAGAAATTGTTTGAGGTAGGAAGAAAGAACATATAATGTTTTTATTTAGTGAGTATTAGTATTGTTTAGCATCTATTTTTGTATCTGGTCTGTCTGTGTGTTTTATAATAGTGTCTTGTAAGCCCTTGTGGGTATGGCATAATAATGCATGACACAATAATTAAAAATAATTAAATCAATTCATATAAGGAGGGGGAAAAAAGTGGAGGTGACGGCTGCTCTGTGTTTCTGGGGGCCCCCATAATAAACCCTCAGCACATATTTAATTCAGTCGGACGACTTAACACAGCAAGAGTTAAAGGATGCACGCTTATTACTCACCTGGATTATTACTCCCCTCCCCTGCTCCTAAAGCCTGTCCTCCATCCAGACTGTAGGCGCTACGGGCTATCAGAGAATCGGAGCAGGAATGTGACTCCTGACAGACACATCTCCGAGGACCACAGGCTGAATATGTTCCCAATTAGCCCCATCTGATAAAGTGTGAGTGCAAGTGAAACCCAAGGCGGGCATGATCAATAGCACTTGACTCATTTTGTGAAATGGGTTTGACATTGACAGGCTGCGCCGTGATTTATCACCGCGGTGCTGCAGATAATTGTCCAACCACATCTTCCTTTTGTAGGTGTCGCTGAACTCTCACTGTCATGTCTTTAGGGCTTTCAATATGGCTCGTCACGTTCAATTCACTTCTAATTAATCTTTTTCTATTCATGAGCTGACACTGGCCTACATACGAAAACCAGCTTTCACTTAATCTGCCTGTCAGTTATTTAACACTTGCACGCACGCACACGCACACATACACCCACACACACACACACACACACACACACACACACACAGACGCCACATGCAGGCTTTCTTTTTCCAGTGCATTCCCCCAAGAACATCAACCTGGACCAAAATCGCCATCTGCTGTCCACACTGTACACTGCACCAGTGTGAGGTCGATGTCTGGCGGTTGTTCCACTGGGGTGAGCTGTTTGATGAAAACAAGCTGTACAACGTTGCGGTTTCATCCCAAAAGAAAGTCTCCTTGGTTTCCATATACGCACAGCTGGATGTTTTTAGGTCTACCCGTACGGGACTGCTGTGACATGGGCACTAGAGATGAAACAGGCCTGCCTCTGCACACAAACACAGCACTACACTCCCGGCCTTGTGTACATCTGGCTGGGATGACACAAGAGGCACAGGGCTTTATTGAGACCTGCTGAGGCTGCTGTGCAAGTCAGGGCAGTGCTCTGGCAAAGCTCAGCCTGCAGGGCAACAGAGGAGAACGGGCCGATGGATCGCAGACCGCTTGGCCAATGCTGAGGGTCTCTGTAGGCCGCTGTGTTGTGTGTGAATGTCGTGAGATGAGACCTGGCCTTTCCCTCAGTTCCAGTCTCATTAAACTCATTGAACTTTCTGGAGAAAAGGAGCAGCAGATAAAGAGTACAATGCTGTCCTTCAAACCCTAAAGTTCTGCTTTGGGTCCTGAAGACACCATGCTCTCCTTAACGGCTCCAAAACATACTTAACACTTTTTTAGCATCTTCATACATAATTACTTTCATAATTTTATGAGAATGACGTATGAAGAGAATATTGGACTGACATCAATTCTGTTTGAGGTCCAAAACCACATTCATGAGGAGGACATTAATGTCTTCAGTACAGAATTTAATGACAATCCATTCAATTGTAGTAGACTATGCCACGTAAGATTAGCCTGGTCCAACCAAACCATCGTACTTCATTTCATTTAAAGGTCTGGAAGTGCTGTAATTGGCAAATGTTCACTCACTTGGAGGCGGGTGTCTGTTGAAGTTTAAAACTATTGGATCTGCCCAGTGCCACTCTGGATTAGCCAACCAATCACATCACGTTTGGTCAGACGTATGTCATGAGCCGGCTTCTGACAGTGTGTTTCAGTTGTACAGGGAAATAGGAAATTTCCGACTTCACTATATTGTAGTCTATGGATCTACCGGTACCTGGCATCGGTAACTTGCTAGAGCCTAACGTTTAGTTATTTGGATGAGAAAGGTTGTAGGGGTCCATACTTTCCCGAGCAGATGCACTGGAACACAGACAGGTCGGAACTCGGAACTACCAAGTCGGAAATTTCCGAGTTCCGAGTATAAAGGAACGCAGCATTCAACTGAAACTGGAACGCTACTTCGACGTCATCGTTCTCAGCCACTCGCTCTGATCGCTGATTGGACTGCTAAAAATTTGGACGAGCAGAATCCCACTAACACACCCCACCCCCAGACTGACTACTGAAGTGAAATGAAAATTGAGCGGAAGTAGGTAGGCTGGCGGAGCCAGGCTAACGTAAGATACTATGTCACAAAAAGCTTAATATGTAAATCAATCTATTTTATTTAAAGCTGGGGTGGGTAACTTTTTCACTGTAATATTTGTCAAAAATGTCATATTAGCCATTTAGCTATATCTAGGTGAAGTGGTCTAAATATCTACTCATCACTTTGCTCTCCCCTGCCTCTGTGTGCCGGCCCCAAAAATTGCCACCGCTCATGTACACTTTGACCAATCAGAGCGAGGCTCCAATTCTCCGTTCTTATTGGCTGTTGGGACTGTCCATTCACTGGCACCGACGTTGTTGGTGTAGAGCAGGGGTGTCAAACTCATTTTCACAAAGGGCCGAATTACGACATGATAATCACACGAAGGGCCAGACATGTCGCTTACTGACATGCCTTCTTTTTATTCCAAAAATCAAACATATCTAGGTATATAACCTGCGTACATACGGGGCATAGGCTAGGTTTCGTTTACATATTTTGGGGGACAAATTATAGGTGGGGGGTATGGGGGTGCTCCCCCAGAAATTTTTGTGCGTCAAACACTTAATTTCCTGTATTCTGGTAGATGTTTCTGTTTTCTGTGCCTTTTCTGCATCAATTTATTGTGGAAATGTCTTTATTTTTCTAAAGGAAAAGACAACATTCAGGTTCCTGGTGAAACAATTCTAAAGGACTATAATGCAGTAAGGCTCTCAGGCATTCTGGATTGAGCCACAATATTTATTCTCCTGGTTTTTTCAAAACTTTCTGCACTTTCAAAACATATCACGTTTTTTTATTTTATTTTTTTATAGGAATCATGACCCAGCACCAGTGTTAACTATTTATGACACTTTACATTGGTAATGAAATGCAAAGCCACCATTGGAAATGAAAGGGGTGGGCTATCAGCGGCTATCTAACATTAGCTAGTGAGCTATATTGTAACTTGAGGCAAAAGTTAGAAACCAGATAATGTTAGCATTCATCCTTAGACAGTTGACACAATCAATCATCATATTAGCATACTATTTAGCTATAGATTGGCCTATTTACAGCCATTAGAAAACTGACATCTTTTCTTCAATGCAAGTTCATCAATTCATGGCTTAAAATCCTGAGCTGTGGAACTTTCAGCAGACATTCCTAGTGGTAAGCTGTGCGAGTGTCCTAACGGTTGGGAGCGTGTGCGACGTGCGGATATGGCACAGGCTCCGCATGAGAAAAAAAAAAAAAATCATATTTTTTTTTTTTTTTTTTGCAGCCGAATTTAATGGAATTACCGAATTGGTTCGCGGGCCAGATTAAATATTGAAACGGGCCAGATTTGGCCCGCGGGCCAGAGTTTGACACCCCTGGCGTGTCAGGGAGGGACCAGAGAGAACACAAGTGGAGCGGTTGAGGTATTTGGATTCGAATCTCTATCCCAACTGCTATTTTCTCCCAAATCATATACCCCAGCTTTAAGTCTGTTCAGTTATCTTTTACTGAAGTATGAAAAATAGTTGTACAGGAGTAAGTTTTTAAGAATAATAAAAAAACATATACTGTATGTACTATGTAACATAAAATATGTCCATGCTTAATGTTAATTTCTTCTAGAAATGTGTAAGCCAGTTTGTGGCAAATATAAAAGTTACCACTTCTGTGGTTTTTTACATATTTTGTTGTCAGAGAAAGAAAAGAAAATCTGAAGGATAAAAAAAAAATTCACACACAGCTTTGATCTTTGAAAGACCATAAATAATGAGGAAGCCAAACCAATGTCAACCAAACACAAGGGTCAACAGTCCTATGTCACCAACAATGTAAATGTTGTAGACTACTGAGCTGCCGCCAATACTTTGTTGCATGTAGTTAACATGTTATTTATCCAAACATATCTTAAGCCTGGCGCTCAATATGGAACTGATTTGTTGTTGAGACCACCGTGTAGTAGATTTAATTTTGCTACTGACACTGACAATTATTTAATGTGCAGACCTCCAATGAGCAGCGGCCTAGCATCCCTCTGTGTGCCTGCCTATACAGTAAATTCCCATCTCTATTGTGGGAAAACTTGTTAGTTTCCCCATGGGTATCTCTTTCAGCCAAAGCGTCATCTCAGCCTGGGTGGGTTTTTTAACTCTGTTCCTTCATTCCTCGCTCATCTATGAATAAACTGCTGTCAGGCCCGGACATCATCACAGAGCTTGTGTACTTCTTCCCTTTACCATCCTCTCCTCTTTTTCTATCTCCGAGTCCTTTTTGTCTTATTTGCAAATTGTTTCCCGATCACAATTTAATGTCAGAACTAAAGCTGCTTTTCTCTGTGGTCCAGCGCTTTCGTTCCAGACTTCACACGCAAGAGCAATTCATGGATCCAATGAGTGATGTTATGCCTGTAAAGATAACTGGGGATGGCAGGTGGTTATGGGATGGCACTGGAGGAGCACGCCTTGTGGCCAGTTCAGAGTCAGTTGACAGCTGGCAGACATGAAGAAGGCAGCGAAAACACTCTGAACAGCACCAGCTTTGAAGACAGACACCAATGAGAAAGAAGCCAGAGACAGCGACAACATTAGAGCCTTAAACATCATGACTTCATTAACACCAAGTTCTTCTGTCTTCAATCTGGCAACAAAAAAAAGATACCTGATTACATGAGCTGTTCATTGAATTCTTGGAATTCGCAAAAATCTTTAAGTGGCCTCTTGTGGCTAAAACCGGGTATAAAGAATAGAGCGCTACATCTATTCAATAGGCAAAAAATGCGGAATGTGAGGAAGGGCTCTAGCCACACACTAGTGGGGCCCCATGGTATTTGGAGTCTAAGAACCTAACTGAGCTTAAATTTATTTTGAATCCAAGGTATTCACTATAACTTATTATAACAAAACAACATTGTATTAATTGTGACTTATAATATATCCTGAAATTTCATCTTGAAAACCTATCGATGTCATGGGTCGTTTTCCCCCTCGTAGCCTTCGTGTGCGATGTCAAAAGGTCAACCCAACAAGCATTCCATCGCTATGTATATGTTCATCTGATGCCTTGATTGTATGTGTCTTAAACCCATATGCTTCACATGTAAATTTGACTTCAACATATGCAGCCAGTTTTTTTAGGTTACGCTTGAACTTCATAATTGATAAGATATACGTAGACTCTCTCCAAATACATGTATGTGTTTGGTAGGAATCAGCACATTCACACACATTCATACAAGTACAGCATGAGTAAAGGGGGCCAAGTGACTGGACATTTGTGTGGTTGGGCCTGGCTCATACCATAAGGATCTACTGTTATTTCATAAAAACATCCACAATCTATAGTATTCTCCTTTTATATTTGAAGTGTTCCAAAGCTGTTTGCATACCACAATTAGATGTATATGCAACTTAGACTTCGTGGGTGATATAAATGTGGGTCACAGTCTGTTGTAGTTGGTTTAAATCATTCTTTTAAAATTCCTTTAATTGCATGGATTTCAGGTTTATTTGTAACTACCAGGAATACCCTTACACCAATGCTTATCACTGTTTCTCTAAATTGTAATTTATTTCATAAATGTACATGTAAATATCCCTCAAAATTGGGTGCATGTCCAGAGAGTTGCAACAATTACAAAAGAGACGCAGGAAACATCTCCAAAGTCGGTAAAATAAGTAAGTATGCATGGGTTCCCTCAATCACTAGAGGGCGCCACCAGTTCAACCTGGAAATACAGTGCAATCATTCTGATCAGGACTTTTCTAAATGGATATTATATTCCATTTATATTATGATAATCTGGTAAACTATTAAAATAATATAATAAGAAAATAGAGACAGAGTCTTAAGTCTTGTCAGTGCAGCAGGTAAGATGAACATGCAAATGCCTGGTAAATTTGTCTTCAAGCAAGCATACAATTAAACAAATATGGAGCTTCCAATAATGAATGAAAAATAAGTAAATATTTACTAGAATGTTTGGCAGTTCCCTTTCTTATTTTATCTATTATTAATTATCTATTATTAATACCAAATAACAGTAGTTATTCCCATGAAGTGATCGACCCGTAAAATAAAACCTAACTGAAATTCTTATTGAACATGCAACAGTGTTTGACAACAAGAAACTTAAAACATTGCTAAAATTCCAGTGTATATAATAAACAACTATTTTTGAATGTTTAAGTATTTTTAGTCTTTAACTTTTTTTTGCATTCATGAAGCCTCTGAGTAAAAGCTTTCTATTATTGCTGATATTCTTCATTAGTCTCCACCAGAGAGCTGTGCTGAGTTGTTGCCTCTCCTATTGCATTTAAAAGATTCCAGATCAATGACATATGCTAAAGCCTGCACCGGCTACAACATGTCTGTTTATCCATGTTTCATTGTCTTGTGTCAGTGCCAGTGGGGAAAAAGGCAGAGAGAGAGTCTTTCTAAACCATGTTGTTGTTGTTGAGTTTGGTCCACTCAAAAATGTCCTGCTCGCACACAATGTCTGAGTTGATGAGCAGGTAGCGGTCGCCCACGCAGAAGTGCTTCTGGCAGGCGGCACACTTGAAGCACTCCAGATGGTAAACCTTGTCCCGCACACGCATCGTCATCTCAAATGCTCGGATCCTCTTCTCACAGGAGGCACAGAGACCGTCCTGACCGAAAAGCCTGAGCGGAAAAGAAGACATCAACGTTATATTGAGAGGGAGAGATGGAACACATTCTTGATAACATTCACTGATGACCTGTTAGGGGTTTCCCACACTTCTTTAGAGGATCAGGCTGGCAATATTCTACATTTCCCTACTTGTTAACACATTCTTCTCTGCATTGTCTTGAGCTCATTTTTGTTGAAGATGTAAATCCTTAAGAATGTGTCAACAATATACAGTTTAACTTTAATGTTCTTGTATACAGACTTGTATTAACTCTTAGTAACTTGACATGTTTTAACTGCTATACAAGAACATTCAAGTTCATTTATCACCTTAGACTAAATTAACCTTTTTGGATTTATATACACTTTAATATTTTTTTTTTAATTTCTAAAAAAGATGGGCACTGTGGTAATTAAGCAAGTATTACTAAAACCATAGTAAACAGTAGGGCATATATTTGTCGGGGACTATTTTCAGCTGCTGATTTATACATTTGGTGTACTTGTGAGGGTTTATAGCACCAGTGTATGTGGGATTGACTCAAAATAACCTTAAGGTCACATGTGTGTTGTAATTAAGGAACATGTCATGCAGCACAGAGGAATACACTATCAAGCTTTCGCTACAGAAATATATATCAAGTATTTTAATTGGAATTGATAACAAAAAAAATCAGACAACTTTTGAATAATATCATCACACTGCAATCACTTTGACTCTTATGACACTTTACTGTTGTTAACCAGTGTCTCGTGATAGCGTAAACTGTTTGGTTAAATCACAACATTACACCATGGTATACCAACCTGAGGTAGTCTCTTCGACACAGTTTCCTTCCCAGCTTGTAGTAAAGCCTGCGGCCCACCTCCCCGAGCCTACAGCCACACAGGTCACAGCTCAGGCAGTCCTCGTGCCAGTACTGCTCGATGGCCTTCAGGAAGAATCTGTCACCAATGCTCTGCTGACACCCACCACAGTTCAGCAGAGACGGTGGCATCTGGAGCACCTCATCCACTGGCTCCCTGGAACAGAGAGAACCCTGGTTAGAAAATTCAATATTCTTGGACTGTTATAAGTGTAAATTTTTTAATATTTTTCAATTAATTATTGGGTCTTTAAAAATAGTTAAACATGTAGCACAATTTCCTGAAAATGACATTCTGCTCATATAATCTAATGTCATAGGAAACAATTGAGAATCAGACTCTAGGGAATGTAGGGGCATTTTTGCTTTGCATACGATTAATGGCTTATTGAATAGTTCAGATACATTTTCTGTATAGCTTGACTCATTTATTAATGAACTCTTTGTTTTAGCTCTAAATTAATAATTAAACTGCCAGTAAAATACAATATGATTGATTTGCTTATATTTCGAAACATGTCAAAATAATAGCCCAAAAAGCCCAAACTTCCATAATGATCTTGCGCTGCCATTTGTTGGTCCACTGATTTTAATCTGTCCATCTTGGACTCACTTGTACAATGACAGTGAAACAATCAGCTTAACAACAAATAATCAACCTTTGGGACACTTTATGTGTTGTTTGAAACACACACAGACACACTCACACACTAAAAACAACAGCATCAATCTGCTCTTGGACATGAACCTTTCCAAAAAGCAGGAGGCTCCTGACCTCATGCTATCAGTCATATGCAGTTGTTGCACGTGTGACAGTTTGGCTTTCACATCAAGGAATCATCCTAATTTGAAATATCAGAATAAAAATGTTATTTCCACTTAATACCAAAGCTACTTACTCATTGGCTTCCATTGTCTTCCTCTCTATAGCGGATGCCATCAGTATAATAGAATGTCCAGCCTGATCCAGATTAGAATTCAGAGTCCACAGCCAGGACGCGCTGCACCTGCTCCCACAGCCTCCAAGACGCCACTTAGTTACCCCGGGGTGAGGCTTTTTTGTCTGTCAAATTAATAAGCAGTTGTGGAAATGGCCGCAAGAAAAGAAATGTTCGCTCTAAGCAGCTAAGCGCGGATAAAGGACACTGTCATCATTTCCTGAGGCAATAACCCGCCGTGACACTTCCATATCTCTCACGTGAATGTGTATCTCCCTGCAGCGACTTTGATGACTGTCCCTCATCTAAATCCAAACACCATCAGTCCGATCAGACGGTCAGTGCGCAGGGGTCTGCTGTCTCCATGCGCTGTGGACAGACGCGCTCCTCCTCCATGCAGGCTACACCACCGTGTTTAAATACGTCGGGCCGCCTCGGTCTCAGCTTTCGTTTCCCTCTTCCTGCTCACGACTGTTTGACAATGGGGGGAAATCGGTCTTAAAGCGACAGCCAAACACTGCACACTGCCCGGCGCGGCGCTCTGTCAGGCGTGGAGGAGTTCGGTCGTGACTGAGACTAATGAGTTCATTATAGGCTGCGCTGCTTGACCAAAGTGCCGATAGGACAAAAAGATAAAGAGCGGCGTGATATAATAAGTAGGCTGTAGGGCCATGTGCATGATGAGAGCGGGTCTCATTACTTCCCTTGTAAGCAAAGGAATGTATGAAATATGTTGAAAAGTTGTTTGTTTATGGGTAGGCCCCTCACAAGGAAATAGGCCTAACGGACTTAATTCATTATTAAGAAATAAGTAACTATTGAGATGAGTAACAGATGAGCCTAAGCCATAATAGCCTACACACACAAAAAAGTGTGGGTTGACTAATGTATAGGCTAACACATTTTAACTTCCACTTCCAATAGTTCGAATGGAAATCTTGCACTTTTTGCTTCACTAGCCTACATTTATTTAAAAAGTAAATAGGTGTTAGTCACTTTGATTTATGCATAGCTTTCAAAACATTGTTGCCTGATATATATTATTAATAATAACAGTTATTGTAGGTTAAATGGCACGGATACCCACATAGGTGTTTCCAGAATGATTAGAACTATTCAGGTTGGAGGTTGGAGTGCAAAGTTTTACATGCGATAACCAAGTCTCCTAATATTAGTCAGGATAAAATTGTAACTTGTCCCACAGTAAAACGAACAGTAAAGGCCTCTAAAGAGCTCTTGAACTATAACAGACCTACTTAGTAAAATGGTAGAAGAGAGAAACTACTATAAAGTATCCAAAAAATAAGATCTTTTGAAAGTGGTCTCTGTAATGAATAAATGCAAGGATATTTCTACATAGTGTCCCCATAGTGCCTTTCTCCTTTTCAAACCCAGAGTGGCTGTGGGCCCTTCTTCTTCTTCTTCTTCTTCTTCTTCTTCTTCTTCTTCTTCTTCTTCTTCTTCTTCTTCTTCTTCTTCTTCTTCTTCTTCTTATCTGCTGCCAATGTCTTGGGGCTGTCTGCAGGAGGGTGGGACTCATACAGCAGTTGGACTGGCCAGGGAGATAAAGCACCCAAACTCCAGCAGCAGCCTCAGTAAGCTCCTCAGCCAGATGCAGCGGAGTAGAATCTCAGGGTAACTCTTATTTCTGGATGAATGAGTCCCGGGGCTTGACAGTCTTTGGACTGTGCAGGCTCACTGGACAGATACCAAGCTGAGAGGGCCCGGAAGCAAGGTGAGCGTGGCACTGCATTGAGTGCCAGCTGCACATAAAGCAGAGATAAAACTCCATATCCTTCAAATGAGAGACATGTTCACAGCAAGATTTTCCCCTGGTGTCTTTGTACAACACAACGGCACAGTGCGAGGGGCTAAGGTTGTTATCTCGTCTTAGTCTTAATTTATATTAGAAATGACATACACGTGAACCATAATTTAGGTCAAAAGGGGGGTCTACATCTTCCCTTTCCCTTCCCTTTTGTATTAGACATCGTAACCAATCCTTGTTGCAATCTCCCCACGTGGTATACTCTGTAGCTTTTGATCATCATGCAGTCTGTATATTCAGCATCATCCAGCAGTTCATTCAATGTATATCACACTCCACATTTCTAACACATTAAATATATTTTTTTTTACAACATGATATTTTATGTTCAGTTTGCCACATTTGATGTCTTTATAATTTGAATTAAAGTTTAGTGGGTTCGCTTGCACAAAAGTCTTTGTAATGAAAAGTATTCGGGGTTAGAAGAGCTTAATCAAAATGACACATTGCTACCATGATGTCTCAATACCTCTCAAATATCATGTTGCACAATATAACACAGAGCTCAAGAGCAAATTTATGATGAGACGAGAAGCAGGAAAAGGGAAAGTCTGCGCTGATATGACACCCAAGTCATCCGCTACTTCCTGTGGAGTTGACTGAGAAAGCCCAGAGGATGTGCAACTGGCATGCAAAGATGAAGCTTTCCTGGGGGGTTGGTACACACTGCATTCACTTCCTCCCCTACACCCCCTCCAATGCATGATGATGGCATTGGCACACCTCTCATGGCTTTAGATAGGCAGGTCGGTTCCAGATGGTTCAGTCTGATAGTAACAAGGCTTAGAGCGCACCATTAGAACTCTTATATGTGTATTCAGGCTTCCTAAAAATCACCAGAATCGCAGGCTTCATGTCTCAATTCAAATAAATTCTTTATCATTCAGGTTATGTTTGGGGCCGCACAGGCAATTTTGTTTTCCAATTGTATTCCAGTCTCAAATAGAATTTGGAAAACAAACAGTCAATAATGTGGATGACCTTTTGGGAAGTGGTGTCACTCATGTCCAACTTCCTGTTATGCAGCGTTTGGTACTGAGAGCATTTTGGAGTTGAAAGCATTTTGGAATTTGAGGGCAGGTAAAAATAAGTGGTCCTTTCTCTCATCATGTGGAAAAGATCATGTAGATAAAGTAGAAGTTCTTGTCGCCACGGCTGTTGCTAAGTCATTAGATATTTCCCGTTTAATGTTTTCCTTATTATTAGCGAAACAACGATAGTTATCCAATATCCATACATCATGAACTATGTGGACACAGGCTTGCAGGCCTGTTTCCTGAAATAAGAGGACTCTGGACCCATTGTTGCCTCTTTGATAGCACACACTCTGGAACAGCAATAGAAAAACCGACCACTTCCTGCCTGTAGAGAAGTGGTAATTGGCATCAGTTTCAAAATCCTCTTCTTAAACTGTTACAGTTCTACAAAGGTATGAATGTTTAATTGTGCACTGTTACCTCATTGGTACAAATTGAAGAACTGTCTGATTCGTTGTTAGTATTAAAATGTAACAGAGTAAGGTGTCAAAGGTCAGACGAGGAACCACCCTGGAATTATTTTACAGAATGGCCGATGGACTGTTCAGTGTTGTTGTTTGATTGAAACACAGCAGGCTGCGGAAATGAGTCACTCGTTGAAAGAGAGCTTCACTTGCCCTCGGGATCCTCCCTTAATCAGTATTATCCCTGAAAGAAAACACTTTCAATGGAACAGTGCAATCAAAACGCTGCGCAGACATGTTAACTGCTTCCTGTATTTGGCAAAACAAAAGAAAGCTGCTTTCACGTCCATATGGTCAGTTGGTTCTTTTATAGAAACAGATATGCTGGTGAGGTGAAGCTGAAATAAAAACAACATGTTAGAAGTCACAATTTTATTGGAAAAGAAAATCACAAATCTATAAAATTATTGATTCAGTGCCTTTGTGCACATGAGCTGAGTGTGAAATAACCGCTGACCTAATTGTTTTACTTTTGTCAGTCAATTTATTGAACATGAACGTTAGGTTTAAATGCAAGCACAGGATACACATAAGCTTAATTTCTCTCCAGCCAGTTTTACTGTATTCCACTGCTAGGTTTTACTGCCACCTACAGTTATAAGTAGGGAAAACAATTTTAGTTGCAGTCATCAGCATTGCCCATTAATTTCTTCTTTTTTTCTGCATTTTCACGGCTTTAATTGATAGTGCATAGAGACAGAGATGAAATGGGGTATATAGGTTAATGACATGAAGTGAACGACCACAGGTTGGATTCAAACCAGGTCTGATGCGAGGAGGACTGGGCCTTGGTGGACCACTACACCACGAGCGCCCCAGCATTGACCATTAATGACGTGATCTCTAAAACCAGTTTTAATCTTGCAGGTATCATGACCATCTACATGTGTTCACACAGCTGATTATATTAATATACAGTATATTTAAAAAATATATATTGTATGAGAAGTGTACTGAAAAGTGTGTCAACCTTGGTGATACTTCTATATAAATATGTTTGGAGCTAACTTGTATGTTCTTGAAAATATAATGCTAAATAAATTTTGATTCATAGACATGACTTGATAACTCTGCTTAGGTCTTTAATCCACATGTACACATCTATGTTACTGCAATTACCACAAGTTCTGTTAGTGTACAGTACAGCTACTTTATACTGTATATACAATAATTCATCATTGAGTCTATAATATATGAGTAAAAAAAATTGTGTAAATATGTGGTACTCGTATTTCCCCTGCTGTTGTGGGTAAATAAACAACTCTATTATATTATAGCAATTATAATCTTCAGTGGTCAAACACACATCAATCTTGACTTAAAATAAATTAATGCATTTCTCCAAAAGGGAGAACAGATTTTTACTATAATAATTCAATTTCTTTAACCTCTCAAAATTACTTTAAAATGCTGGCAATGGATGCCGGGAACCTTTGGGCTTTTACAGCTTTCCAAAAATTCTAACATCGATGAAACATCTTCAAATAATCCTATCAAACGGAAAAGTTCAACCTAGACAGATATTCGTTAAATTTCACTTTTATTTTATTTATGCCATCCAATGTGCCTGCTATTTTAGTATTGGACCTACTCAGAAATCTCAATAACCTGTACCTGTTAAGAGTAGATTATTGTTATCATAATTATTAGTTTCATTGGTTCTTTGCTGACAGCTTCGGCCTTAAATATCCATATGTTGGTTTTGGTAGTGTTCAAATGACTTTTATTTGTCATATGTACAACATTTAGTTTTAATTATAATAATATAATGAACTACTTAAGCAGTCCCCGACAATGAAGCCATTGGTATTCAGACTTTACAAAATGTATGATTTCCCGTCGAAGTCTATTTTTCTAAATAAAAAGTGCAACTTTAACTTCACTTTAACTTTTTGAAGCTGTGCTAGTGACAGCCATCTTCAGATAATTAAATGCCCCTGTTGAACTTGAACTTTAAAATTCTGTGTCAAAGATGGTACAATCATCTATTGTTGGACTGGTTATGTGGGGAGACAGCTGTAAACCACATGCCAATGCTTACAGCTGCTGCAGAAAAGGGCTGTATGTATGGGATATGGATAGGATAGAGAGAGAGGGTAGCCTAATCAAAGCTAATGATTGTGCAGATTTTCTGCCAAGAGGCTGTTCACTATTTTGCCTGCCCTCAAATAAAAACGTTTTACTGTTTAATTATGAAAATATAAAATTGTGCTTAAGCAATTGAATTAACGCGTCTGTGTTACATATGGTCAATTTGTTCTTAATGAACTTGTGCTGTGTTAAGATTTGTTTTTGTAGTTGTATATATTTAGGCAAATCTTCGACAGCTGAAAACGGACCTTCTCCTTTATAAAGAGTTTCTCCGTCTCGCGCACCGTCTCAGTTGTCGGTGAGGCCGGCGGGGCGGATCCCACATTAAAGTGAAACAGAATATAAAGCAACACAACAACAATAACAACAAGACCGCTTTGTATACTTCGCCTGCAAGCTCCCCTGTGGATACAAAACATCAAGGTGGGTTAAGTAGGACTCGCGCGGTCAAAGGTAACGCTGCTCCCCGGCCGGCGCCTGGTAAGCACGCGCTGCTGTTGCTACCAGACAAACCTCGCGCTAGCACTGCGTGAAGATGCTAAGTGCAATGGTCTCTGCTAACGGTAGTGCGGCCAGGGCCATTTTACCGAACCTCAAAGATAACACCGGCTAGCGGACCACTGCACTGCCAAGGACCATATAGCTTGAAACCAAAGACGCAGCTTTGTAGGTGAATTGAATGTGTAATTTTTTTTAGGAGAAAAACCGTGTCGCTCCAGTTTACGCACAGTTTGAATCAAAGTTAAACAGTTCCTGCGATGAAATGGTTTGGGATCTTACGGATGTTGTCTGACCAGTACCCCGTTTTGTTACAAAGCTAGTCATACTTCATTTTATACATCGTTACATTACACTTATAATGCACCACCTGTAGTATATATATATATATATATATATATATATATATATATATATATAGATAGATAGATAGATAGATAGATAGATAGATAGTTGCATATATTTGCCGTTTTGCATGTGCTATTTATTACCAGACCCAGAGTTAACATAGTTAATATCTCAGTGACATGTTATTGATGTGATTGTGGCATTCAATCTGACAATTTATCATCTAGAACTTGACACCATTAGTTGAACAATCTACTGGTCGACTGGCAGAAGTAAATGTACCAATAACAATTCTGAATAACAATTAACATAATTTGTCAATTTTGAAGGAATTCCAGGTTCTCCATTGGAAACTTTGAGTTTGTTTGTCAAACTGATGCCCTTTGGGTTTTAAACTGTTGGTTTTTTAAAACAACAACAAAAACAAGCTGTTTTAATATAGTGCTTTGGGAAATGCTGATGAACATATTTAACTATTTTGTAATGATGCATCGATCCTACCTACTCT
The DNA here is from genome assembly GCA_949357725.1 of Hyperoplus immaculatus. NCBI lineage: Eukaryota > Metazoa > Chordata > Actinopteri > Uranoscopiformes > Ammodytidae > Hyperoplus > Hyperoplus immaculatus. The sequence goes on from OX442354.1 coordinate 10,565,603, forward strand.
CCCCTCATACCAAATTTATCTGTGTACTTCACTTCGTGAAACTCATTGGGATCATTTCTGTAGTTAACACAGGGCCATAGATTTCTTTGGTACTAAAAGCTGAGTCAGGCCTGAATTCATGAAATGCAAAATGACATTTACAAACAATCTGCAGTGATACTGATCCAGAGTATGTGATTGTTGCATTGATATTACTATATGTCAGTCTAGAGACTGGATCATTAATTAAACTGAAAGAATAATTGGCAAATTAATCGATAATGAGAATAATTGTTGCCCTAATGCCATGATACTGCTTTGCTTTCAATAGTTTATGCAGCAGTTATTGACTTTTTTAATAGTCTGTCCAATGACTGTTTTGACAAGTTTCAAGCGAATAATCCTTCTTTCATAAAGGCATCTTCTTTTTACAGCCAGAAGTTAACTCTTCACACTTTAATTTCCAGATGCCCTCAGTGATGAATTCAAATGGGACAGGGCCGTCGGCCAGCCCAGAAGTGGGATCCGCTCCAGGATCGATGGGCAATTTTGGACTAGGTGGACAGTCCGAAGTGTTGAAGCAAGTGTTGGGTATCATCGACAAGAAGTCCCGCAACATGGAAAAGAAAAAGGTGTGTGCTGTTGTCAGCCATTTTTTAAGGGCCTAACTGATAACATGTAGTTTAATTTCTTCTGTATAAAATATAAGCCATGACTAGTTTTCCACCATGACTGAATAAAATCTTAATTTTTTAATTCAGAACTGTTTTGCCCCATTCTGAATGTTCTATTACAGGGCAAACTGGATGATTATCAAGTCAGGAAGAATAACGGGGAGCGTCTCAATCAGGACCAACTTGTGAGTACCGTGAAGCCCTCATCGTTTCTACTTAGCCACACATAATCCTGTAACTCTTACAAACAGTGTGTAACCCCTTTTCTTCTTTTTAGGAGGCTCTCCTCAAATACCAAGAAATCATGAATAACTTAGAATTTGCAAAAGACTTGCAGAAGACGTTCATCACACTGGGACAAGATGTAAGGACTCTGCTTGTCTGTCAATGTTCCCTCAGAGTGTCCTCCAGCTGGACTTTTAGTAACTGGACTTCATTTCCATATTGTCATTAGATCCAGAAGGTGGTGAAGAAGTCTGCCCGGCGCGAGCAGCTCCAGCGGGAGGAGGCGGAGCAGAGGAGGCTGAAGACGGTTCTGGAGCTGCAGTTCCTCCTGGACCGGCTGGGAGACGAGGTGGTGCGGCAGGACCTGAAGCAGGGAGTCAGCGGCTCACCACTGCTGACAGACGCAGACCTCACAGCTTTTGATGAGTTCTACAAGTTAATGGGGCCAGAACGGGATCAAAACGTCAGGTAGGTCTCAGGCCCTGGTGGCAATTTGAGATGCAAAATACTTCTTCTTCTTTCCCTTTCCTTTTGTAAACAAAGGTCTGAACAACTTATGTCTTCACTTGCAGGTTGGTTGACCAGTATGAAGAAGCATCTGTGCACCTCTGGGATCTGCTGGAAGGGAAGGACAAGGCTGTGGTTGGAACAACATGTAAGTCGAATTAATAATGAATGAGTAGTTTGGGAGCATTACTGTAATTAATAGCAAAATTACTTTTTTCATTCATGACAAACTGGCTTCCTTTATATGCCCAGCGGGTGGTGAAAATTGTTGACAGGACATTGATTTTAGATGCTGGATGACACAGCGGTCATCAACAACTGTTTTTCTTGTGTTGAAGCTGGCCATAAATGCTTTGCTTGATACTTTTGAATGATCCCAAGGCACGCTAGATATATTGCGAAAGCTCCCAACAAAAACAAGTAACTTCAGGCCATTAACAAGTCTTAATATGCTAATGTTGCGTGTACATTGTATTTTGTTATGCCGCATGTGTGCAGTGCTCTGATGTGAATAATCAGGGTTTGGGGATATGGGTGTACTGCATTCTCAGCGATCTGGCCTCAGGTCTCGCACTGCTGCATTCTGCTTGGGGGCTGAGCAGTGTGGGCTTATCCTGACTCAGCAGTGGGGCAGGGTGCCAGTGGCCCTGTCGCCTGTGGTTCCACTGGTCAGATCTCTGGAGCTACAATAGGATACTGGTGGTGACCCAGTTCACTTTATCAACACCAGCCAACTCTTTTCCCCCTAAGTTAGGACCTCTTGGCCTGAGGCAGTAAACGATATAACATTGTCCTGATTTGCCTGAAGAAGCGAATGTAGAAATGCTTTAACTTGAGGGCTCTTATATCATAAACAATATAATGTGTCTTTATTGTCCACAGTGGTGGAAAAATGATTGTTTCTACTAGTTGCATATTTCTGAAGTAATTTCTAATCTGGCCTTAAACTTTTTCTTGCAATTAATGTTGATGTTGCCATGGTTTTCAGTTGACCATTGCATTATGGCAATTTGGCAGTGAAGGCCCAGAAACATACAGTATTTTCTTAACTCTTGCTCAAATGGGATCCTTGATGAACGCAATTATTTTTTTCCTTTTTTTTTTCTTTTTTTTTTGTTATATAAATATTTCAAAGTGCGTTAGTTTTAACAGTTGTATAAAGGTCTGTGTATAAAACGGTTGCCGGATTGAGTTGACTATTATAGACATAAGACATAACCACATCCACCTTGGTTAGAAATGTAAAGTTTCAAAGCTCACAGAATAATACTAGTTTGATTATTGTGACTATGTGGATGTCTGCTTCCATGGCTTGACCTTTCAATAAATAGTTGACTCTGTTGTTCCTCTGCTAGACAAGGCACTGAAAGACACTTTGGACCAGATTCTGCTGAGCGGATACTTTGACCGGGTTCCACCTCACCAAAACGGAGTGTGTGAGGAGGAAGAGGAAGAAGAGCCCACCTCAGCAGCAGCAGCAGCAGCACTGGCAGCAGCAGCTGAATCGTTAGACACAGAAGAGCAGACTGTTGATCCAGGTCCTGACCAATCTCTTTAAGTTATGCTGCATGAAACTGTCTTTAAAAAAAAATCTATTGGAATCAAACAATAAAGAAACCAGCACTGCTTTCTCTAAGTTCAGTTTCTTATTGCAGAAACTGAAATCATTGAGGAGTTTGTGGAGCCTATTGCGGTGGAAACAACAGAGGTGAGGTCAATTTTCCCCGACCAGTGAAGTCTTTTAGTTAAATATAAATCGATTTTTAGCATCGTGTTTACGTTTTGTTTTTTTCCCTCCAGTTTATAAACAGACAGTTCATTCCAGAAGGCGCTTACAGTGAGAAGGAGCAGGGGGATGAGTGGACCACAGAAACAGAGGTATGCCGCAGGGATTTGGTTTTCTGAGATGATCTTTTTCCTATTTTATGCTTCTTAATTTGGCCTTAAATGGCCTCCATTTTGATAGTCTGATTTGATGTTGCTATTTTAGGTATTTCAGTGGAAATGTATACATATCTAACAAGAACAATTTAAAAACGAGTTAAAATCATTTTGTAACTTAAAAAAACTGTGATTCCAAAGATGTCCAAACCCTTTCAAACTATCTGTTTATAGTTTATTGCTTGTAGATTGAGATTCTGCATGCAGTTAAGTTCTGAAGTATGTGAAATATTTTTTCATACAGTGGATGCAGCCACAAAATGAATAGCAAAATGTTTCACTCAACAAAAATGACATTGTGAAAAACTCTTGTTTTGATGCACGTTGCCTAAATAAGCAATGTATTGGTGAGAGCTTTGGACTGTTATCACCTGACATCTGCATTCCCTTCGATGTCATGTTCAAACTGGTTATGTTGATGTTCAGATTAGTTATGTCACTGTGTCATATCAGATGTTCATACTTTGTTGTCAATTTTTTTTGTTCACTTATTATTGACAAATATTTGTCAGACATTGGGTCCAATTTTCCACTATTGTTATTACTGACAATCAGTTCAAGTGAGGGTTGTGATAGCTTTTTCTTTATTCAGAAAGGCTGTAGTGAAGTGTTTTATTACTGAGTAAGCAAATAGGTGTAGATGGGAACATTTGTTGCCAGCCCTAACACAATGTATAGTCAAGATTAAATGTCAAGATTTTTCTTTTTATCACAAGCATCTGTATGCATGCTCATGCTGCAGTCAGTTACTATTTCTTTCTTGCTGTGGTCATCGCTGTGTTTTTCTGTTGATTCAAAGTTGTGAAAAAATAAAACATGCAAAGTTTCCTTCAGAGAGTGGTGAATCTTTTTTTTTTATAGGCCCTACACAGTATGTACAGGCAGGTGTCTGAGAATCATTTTTAGATGTTGTGATGTCAGTTGATAAGTTGCAGCATGCATTTTCTTTGTCTAGTTAAGTTTTTCTTTTGCTGGGTATGTTTCCTCTGTTACACTGGTCTGATTGTTACTGGCTTGCAAGTTTACACTGACAATGACTGAAAACACATAGAACATAAGGTCAATGAAGACATTGCTATACTGGAAAGCACTCAATAGATGTTTTATTATCAGCTGTGATGACTGATGAGCCCGGATGTGAGTATAAACCCACAGGAAGCATCTAATGAGCACTCAACCAGATTCCAGTTATTCCTTGTTCTTTTTCTTATTCTCCTCTTCTGTCTCCTCCACTTACAGGCCGTCAGTGCCATGCAACAGCCTATGCTGCCTGTGGCTTCCCCCGTTTCCATGGAGACCCACCCTGTGAACCTAGCGTCTCCTGTGCCACCCGCTGACCCTGTAGTCAGGAAGCAGGTGGTTCAGGATTTAATGGCACAGTTGCAGGGAACGTACAACTTTATGCAGGTGAGGACTTTGTGCGGGGAACGACTGTTTACTTCAGCTATGCGGCGTGATGCTCATCTTCCCTCTGTTTTCAGGACTCTATGCTAGAGTTTGACGGACAGCCCATTGACCCAGCCATTGTCTCAGCGCAGCCTATGAAACCCGCTCAGAACATGGACTTACCACAGATGGTGTGTTCTCCAGGTACGTTTTATTGAAGAGAAACTTAGTACTGATTTCATGTGTTGTGTAAAAATTATACTTGAAATGGCTTCCCTTGTTCACTAAGGGTGTATTCACACATGGAAAGTCCGTTAGTTCACTTGCTTTGGTCCAGACCAAATAGAATTTAGATTTTTTTTTTTTTGGTGTGGTCCACTTTCATATTGCCCCTTTTGCAAGTGAACCAGCATTACGAAGCAAAACCACACGTGATCTGAGGTCATTCATTCATTGGACAGACATTCTGGGGTGGAGAGAAGCAGGAAGAACGAAGTAAAAACTGCGAATTTATCATTGATATAATATGGGGTTAAAAATAATAAAAAGGCCTACATCTAGCCTATAAATAAAGAAGAAAAACATCAAATTATTGTTGTTTCATATGGTTATAATATGTAGCCCTATGTCAATGCCACGTTATGTGGCTTGTAGCCTACGATGTGAAACATAATTTTTACTGTATTTTTGCTGCTGGACGCGCGGCTCGCGAGAAGTATAGACTCAAGCTGAAACACAGCTGATTAAGCTGTGTATCAGCTTGGTGTCAGTTCGGCGCAGTTCAGCTCCAAACTGACACAGGGACAGTATTGACGGTCCCGTTGGGAAGAAAAATAAAAACACACACTTCATGCAAAGCGCAGCGTGAACCTGTTGGCACTGTAGGCTACGGGAGACGCTCCCCTCTCCTTCATCTGATCGCTGAACATATCAGCATGTGTACGCGTCATTATCAACTGTAATATTTTCGCTCGGGGCTCCCGGTCAAACCACAACTAATCTTCCTAACAATGGCGACAACAACACTATCCCATAATGTGAAGCTGATGCCGATTTATTAAAAAAGAAAAGAAAGAAAAGGCGCTGTGCTTCGTGCAATTGGGTCGGATCGAGTCCGGCCAAATTCACTCCACAAACGAACTGCAGCAGAGTGCGTTTTGAATTGCATCGAGACCACCTCTTCAGCTGGGTCTCGGAGCGTTTGTTTGGTCCGCCCCCGAGTGCGATTGCTGTATTCACACCTGTCTGAAAGATGCGCACCGAAGGCAGAAGTGCACCTGAGTTCGTTTCAACCGAACTAAACATGGCATGTGTGAATACACCCTAAATCTCAATACTGAAACCTCTCTTAATTCACCCAGATTCCCGGCTATCGCAACCCAAGTCTGTTCCTGTCCAACCTGAGCCCACACAAGTGAGTAATCTTAACTTTAACGGTCAACACTGATTGTGAAAAAGCGACCCTGAAGATATTTTAAACAAAACAAACACTCCATTTTTACACTCCATGTTTTAGGTTCCTATCGTTTCGCCAAGTCCACCCCCCATGTATCAGACCTCACACACGCCCGATCCTCGACCCCCAACAGAAGCAATTGACCCCATCCAGGTAAACCACACTGTTCATTGAGAGACTCCCTGTGTGACTTAAAGGATTTAAATGTTCACATATATAAATTAATGTACCATTGTATCATTAATTGTTCAAAAGATTAATTTACTGGTTATGAAAGTAGACAAATTGGTTCCAGGCTGATCCACTGGCAAATGGCAAGATATGGGTGGTCTGAAATTATAAAAGAGTTTATTTAAAAAGAGAGGCCAGCTCTCTATATTCTCAAAATGATTTAATTTCTTGAATGAATTTCCCAAGATGAAAGTCCAAATAATATTTCAGTCTTAAATGCCAGTAAATAAAATTCTGGTAGAGAAAAAAGTAATAAGTCCTATTTTATACTGCAGATCGAGGCATTTTGAACATTGTACCAGCAGAAATGTTTTTGATGCATTAAGTATTGACAAGTGTCAAGTAGTATCAGATGCTTGTTCAGATTCTCAGCTTGTTTTCTTCTTTGATCAGATTATTCCTCATTAAGGAAGCTTCTAATTTCAGACTATTTTATTTATTTGGGCAAAAGTGTTCAACAAATGTTGGATTGTGCAATGTGGAAGCACCTTTTCTACTTCCCATAGCAAGATGTGTTTAAGCGTACTGTATAAACAGAGATCCAGCTCTAGTCAAGTCTTAAGTTTAATTAAAGTGTATCGGAATACATAATATTTAATAAACACCTCCTGTATATTTCTTTACAGAATTGGACATTTAAATTGTGAAACCTTTGCCTAAATAAACTATGAAGCGCTTTTGATAGAAAAAAAGTCTTGAAGCCATGTGCCCTGTGTTTTCTCTCTTTGACAGACATCCATGTCTTTGTCGTCGGAGCAGCCTCCACCCTCCACAGCTCTCCCAGCTGCCAGTCAAACACAGGTTTTCCAGCCTGTTTCCAAAGCTCCTCACAGCAGTGGCATCAATGTAAACGCAGCACCATTCCAGTCAATGCAGACAGTAAGGCCCTTGTGATGACACTAGTGTTATACAATGATACCATATTAAAACCATATATTCTAGTTAACAATGGCCTGTCATGTAGATACAAAAGCCAAAAAACAGGTCTTTCCAAGACTTTTCTGTGCGCCAGGGAGATCAAAATATAAAATACAGTACATGAACTCCATTAGTAAATGCTTGAAGAGTCCTTAACTGTCCTCATGTTTGCAGTTGTATGAGTTTGTGGTGGAGCGGCTTTGTCCAGGAAATATTGAGTAGTGGACTTTACTTGTAATGAGCGTGTGACCTTTCCTCTGCTTTTGGTTTCACCACAATGTGGCCCTTGTTGGTCCCTCAGGTGTTCAACCTCAATGCCCCAGTCCCACCAGCTAGTGAGACGGAAGCTTTGGACCAGGCCAGCCAATACCAGAACACCTACAACCAAGCCTTCAGCAGCCCGTCACCGCATCCTGTGGAGCAAACAGAGATGCAGTCAGAACAACTGCAGAATGGTAGGCAGATTTGTAGTTTTTTCTTTCCCCACTTTTTAATTTTGCTGTAATTCCTGCAATTTGATTCCAGTTAAACTAATTTTTTTATTTCATTACTGCTTGGTTAACTTTGACTGGAGATTGACCTGTATTTTTTATTTTATTTTTTATTTTTTTGTAGTTGGTGCCTTCCATTCCCAAGACCAGCCAGGAGGCCATCAGCAGCCTTCCCAGCAGGGCCCAGGCTTCGGCCGTCAGCCTCAGGCCTTCTACAACAGCAGAGGCATGTCCCGTGGTGGACCTCGCAATGCCAGGGGCATGATCAATGGCTACAGAGGATCATCGAATGGATTCAGAGGTAAGCTTATAACTTACAGACACAAGTGAATTCATTATTTTCACTGAAGCCATTTTCAAACAGAAAGCAACACTGGCTCCATCGGTCTGTTCAAGTCATATACTGTACAACCAAAGTGACATAGGTGTTACGCTATGGGATTATTCAGACATGATAGGATCTGAGTAGACCTCAATAGGACAGAAATAAGTGGTATGGGTGAGTTGGAAAGTATTTAATATCAAATAAAGTATTCTGTTAGTCAACATATTGGATGTATTTTTTTAATTAGCATAATGTGTTTAAAAGTTATTTCTAGGCTTAAATAAAAATCATCCTGAGTGTGATACTGTGCATCTGTCTATTATATAATGAATAGTGACGTTTATGTCTGGAAGGGGCTAAAGACTCAGATTATTTTATTAATTTCTTCTAAAAGCATTTTAAGTTAAAAGTCTTCCTATTTTCAGGTGGCTATGATGGTTATCGTCCTCCTTTTGCCAACACTCCAAACTCTGGTTATGGACAGACTCAGTTCAACACAACTCGGGATTACTCGAATGGGAATTATCAGCGGGTATGAAGGAAGCATTTAGACTTAACAATGGATTGTATTTATATCGCCCTAGCTGTCTGTTGGAGTTGTTTCTAAAATATCTGTATTATGTTTCTCTGTTGCTGAAGGATGGTTACCAACAGAACTACAAGCGGGGAGCTGGTCAGGGACCCAGAGGAGTATCGAGAGGCAGCACTCAGGCGATAAGATCCTGAAAAAGCCTTTCATAATGACTGTGACTGATTAACTTGCACCACACTGAAAAATTCAAAATTCATGCATTTGCCCCCAGCTCACTCATGTTCTTTTTTTTTTTTTTTTTTTTTTTTTTTTTTTTTTTTCGTCAGTGGTATTTTTCCTGTCTCATAAATCAAAGTAATGCCTGCTTTGATATTTGGAAATAATAAATCCTTTTAAGTCTAGAAACACAAGCTAAGCTGTAAATCCAATCATCGGTTTACACGAGCCATGTTTTACAATATTCCTGTAAACTTGAAAGATTTCATAAGTTATTTTTTGTATAAAAAAATGCACCTACCACTGCTGGTCCAACCCTTGGGAGTTTATTTCCCATTCTCAGTTCTCTTCTGTCATTTTGGTTATTAAAAAAAGATTTTATGTTCAATGAGCTCCCGTTTCCTTGTTTGTAAATTGATGTTGCTTCAAGAGTTTCAATAAAGTTGTGTTGCATACCCGTGCTTCTGCCTTGTTTTTCTGCTGATCAGTCGAGATGTGTGTCAGTGTGAAGGTGCTATTAAATCCTGCAGTTTTTTTGTAATTATTTATTTGGTCTATTGAGGATTGAGTTTTTCTCTTTATACTTTTTATTTGCGATTATTTGTTTATAACCTTAGTTTACATTAGTTTGTCACTTAAACACACACAAAAAACTTCAATTCAAGATTGTATGTGTATATAAGTGATGTGCGCAACATGTACACATGGGTTGTTTTGAAGAGTACCTTAACTTTTACACTAATGTTAGACTTATCTATTGTTTTTTTTTTGTGCTGACAAAATCTCGACAAACTGCCTTGGGGTACAATCGAAAATAAACTTGAATTTAGTTCATGCTGTGGTTTAAGTGTTTTGCCTCTGATATTTGGGTTATCTTCCCCCTGAGTTAATATTCACAGGCAGAAATGGTGCACATACCGTTGGTTTAATCCATGGACATATAAAAGGTTTAATCCAGTATACACTCCAATATGGTTTATATAATATATACTATCGATGGGTTTAATCAGCCTCTCACCTGAAACTGTAAAGATTGATCCCAATCTCAGTCACCAAATTCCTTAACCAGGGTGTCCGCGGAAGTCTTTCAGGCGAATCTTTGGTCTGAACTGGGCAGTTCAGACCAAAGATTCGCCTTGCAACTGCTTGCAACTGCAACTCCTTGCGACGAGACCGCCGAAACGTTCTAAAACTGGACCTTGCGATTTGACATGTTAAATCTTCTGCGACGCCTTGCAACGGCTTGCAACGCGCTGCGACGAGCAGTTCACACTGCTGCGATTTCCCCCCTGCGACGTTCTAAAACCGTCTCGTCGCAAGCAGTTGCAAGGTGAATCTTTGGTCTGAACTGGGCTTTAAAAGTCTTAAAAAGTCTTAAATTCATGTATCTAAAATTAAGGCCTTAAAAAGTCTTAAATTCATTAAAAATGTGATATGCTGGTCTTAAATCCATTACTCAAAGGTCTTAAATTTGTCGGGGCAGGACTATTCTATGTTATATATATTTTTTCTTCCGCGACTTTCCGAGAAGGAGATGTAGCGAGGCTACTTTCTAACTAACTGCTCAAAGTCCGACACTACGCTAGAGGCAGCACGGCCGTGTGTGGCTGTGATCCGCATATAAACGTAGCATAGAAGAAGAATGTGTGTCCCCTGCCTCCGAATTTGAAGTCGGTCGCATGAAAGCAAGAAAGGGGAGAACGACCCAGCGAAATGCATGCCCAGCTTTTATAAATTCAGTGAGAGGTGGAGGGTGGACGACAAATATCATGGCTGGCTTTATTCACCCCGCGACCTCACACTGCCGCTACTCCGTAGGTGTGCAACCACCCACCCGCTGGCGATGTAGGTAGGCTACTGATAAATCACACAGAAACAAACAGATTGATTGTGTTTAGTAAATTTTTTTATGTATCTATATTTATTAATTAATAGCTGCTCATTAGACGGTCATTCAGGTCGCGTTGCCGTGAGCTCAGAGTGAGATGCGAGTCTCTGCTTCTCTCTCTGTCTGTCGCTTTCTTTCTCTCCATTCTGCTCTCCCTCTCTGACGGCTAGTTAAGAACTATTGCCTATCGTCCCGTCAATCGCAGACAGTAGCCTACATTTCCATCACCATTCGGTACAACCCTAATACCCGCAGTTTATTAACCTGGCTGCCTGCAACAATATGAAGAAAATAAAACATTTCGCAAATTACCGCAGGTCCCGTGGGCATCCTCCAGTTATGCAAACCTGTATACAGTAGCCTATGCTATGCCTACTTTACAGTAGCCTATTTCCTGATTTTGAAAGTGAAAAACATTCACCTGTGGAACCAATTTTTAAATAGTTTCTGCCATAAGTTATGAAAAATAAAATGAATGGACTAAGTTTATTGTTTATTGAATAAGTAGGCTAATTAAAATTTGAAGGACATGCTTCCCCATAAATTACCAGATTTTTGTATTTCATTCTAATACTGCAGCTAACACATTTTCTTTATTGATTAAACTGTTCTTGTGACTCGATTAATCAGAAAATGTTAATCAATTGATACAGCTCTAAAATAGGTTGAATAGGTGGTAATGATGGGTTTTCACGTTGCCTTTACAGTGATCTTATATTTATTTGATGGTAAATGCGGGGGGACATTGTCTTCATTCAGACGGCTGAACATTTTTTATTTTCTGTAATTAGTGCATTGAATATTTGATATTCAAACTTAATAAACCTCTACAGAGCATACTGTAGTGTAGTTTGTAGATTTATGTTGCCAAGGTATTGGTGTTCATTAGAGGTCTTCAAATGTGCAGATACCCTGAGAGAGGCTACTTTCTTCCTAGCTTCTGATATAAATGAGTATCACTTTATGTTCAATAAACAGACAAAAAGTAAACTTGAATGAGTCTCATTGAGTGACACACAAGCTATGCTTGGGTTGTAATACAGCTGGACCCCCAAATATCGCCTATATATATTGTGTTTTAGGTCTTAAATTTCATTCAAGGTGGTATTAAAAAGGTCTTAAAAAGTCTTAAATTTGACATGCTGAAACCTGCAGATACCCTGTTAACAAAGAAGTTAACATGAAAAAGTGGCTCTCATTGATGATCCACTCAGTCTGAAACACGCAGGTTTCATCATACAGGAAGACTAGACATATTCACCTTTTTACGAGTCATAACCAGTTATTTTGTTTACAGTCTTGCTTAAAAGGTGACTGTTTGACGACCATTTATCAAGTAGTTGCATGTGGATTGGTCATATTTTTCAGATGTGGAGAAATCCACCTGTGAGGATGAATTCGGGGCTGAATATTCCCCTGCTTTCTGAAAGCGTCGCGCTCTTCTGACGTCACACCGGGGGTCCTCCATGAACGGGTGTCGGTGTCTCCACGTGAGTGTATCAACAGCATGATGGCTGGCATGTAAATACAATTCAGCCGCTCGTCTTTAAGAAGTTTCATGAGATAAACCAACTGGAAGTGTGTCTTTCTTTAGAAAAGGTAACCGGAAACGTTGAATATTTGAAAATAATGTGTGCCCTTGCTTACTCGGGCTGGGGCAGATATTTGGTTTCCTGGCGGCTTTTAACTCTGGTTTGTTTTTGGCTGAAACCTTAGTCAATGGTCCCTTCTGAAACCAGTTGACAGCACATTTTGTATTTGTAAATTGCACTGTTTACACTTTGTATCGTGTGTGTGTGTGTGTGTGTGTGTGTGTGTGTGTGTGTGTGTGTGTGTGTGTGTGTGTGTGTGTGTGTGTGTGTGTGTGTGTGTGTGTGTGTGTGTGTGTTCTCTCGGTTGCAGTGAAACGATGGCGACAGTACGCAAGAAGATAGACAACCGTATCCGTGTCCAAATAGAGAATGGAGTCGCTCTGCGGCACAGGACCATGTTTGTGGTGGTGGGAGATCGTGGGAGAGATCAGGTTATTCATCTCCTCAAGTCATCATTTTCGGCAGCTGTGTGGGCTTGTTTAATATTTTTCTCTTTTTGCATTTGCCATTTCAAACCGCTTAAATCTCTCTCCGATTCAGGTTGTCATTCTGCACCACATGCTGTCTAAAGCCTCCGTCAGAGCACGACCCTCTGTGCTCTGGTGCTATAAAAAGGACCTCGGATTCAGCAGGTGAGTGTAAACTCCTCTCAGAGAGATGCAGTTGTGTTGACATTTTTTTGTTTCAAAAAGAGTAGGGAGATTTGATTTGTCAAACGTGTCCTGAACAGCAACCGGAAGAAGCGCATGAGACATCTCCAGAAAAAGATCAAAACCGGCACGTTGAACCTGAACCAGGATGATCCCTTTGAGCTCTTTATCGCCGCCACAAACATCCGCTACTGTTACTACAACGAGACACACAAGATTCTGGGAAACACTTTTGGCATGTGTGTCCTGCAGGTGAGTCACTCCTCTTTGGGTTCTTTTAGTCCAGTGAGTGCCAAGATGTTACTGCTTCCAAATCCAAACAAAAATGTTGGGAACCGCATAACAGCAATATAATCTGTCTCTTAAGAGCATTCTTTTTCTCTGCTTCACAGGATTTTGAAGCCATCACTCCCAATCTCTTGGCAAGAACCATTGAGACGGTAGAAGGAGGTGGCATCGTGGTGTTACTGCTGAGGACCATCAACTCTCTCAAGCAGCTCTACACTATGACTATGGTGAGTATTTTACCTGGTCCAACCTCCACACACGTGTCTGGTTCTGTTTGCCAGCCAGTCAATTTGGTAACGTTTCATATTGGCTTGTATTTTTCTGCAGGATGTGCACTCTCGATACAGGACCGAGGCTCACCAGGACGTGGTGGGAAGGTTCAATGAGAGGTGGGTGCTCCTCTGTTGCTTTCTGCACTGTGGGATGACACTTTTAACAGTATTGTTCAATATTTTTTTTATTGTTTTCCTTTCCTAGGTTCATTCTTTCGCTTTCATCCTGCAATAACTGCGTTGTCATCGACGACCAACTCAACATCCTGCCTCTCTCCAGCCATATGGCAAACATCAAGCCGGTCCCCCCAAAGACACAGGTAACAATGGTCTATTCGTTGATCAACAGAAAAACCAGTCTGCCATTAGTGTGTGATTATAGATTACTTTTTAAAAGTCAGTTTTGAAGAAATAAAGAACATTAGCTGATTCCAACGTCTCTAATGGTTTAAGGTTTAACGGTGGAGTCAGTGATTCTGTATAATGCTTGTTGTCATAATCGCTGAATATTACAGAGCCAAGTCGGTGTGTATTAACACTCAGTTTTTTTCAGTGTACTGTGCACACACAGTACGTATAGGTAGCAGATAATGGAGATATTTACATATTTTGCACAAAAGTGATTTTGACAATAAGCATTCTCTAGAATCGCAGACTCAACTGATTCTAAATGTATTACTCATCATACAAACATCATGTCTTTAGGCCTCTTTTAAAACAGGCCTAATTTCTATGGTCTTATACCCATTTTCCAACCAACTGCTCACTTTAATAAAACTTGGTTATTATTAATTTTATAACTTGATATTTTGTGGTTCATACATTTTGTCCTTGTTTTTATTTTGCCTTTTCGGTCTCTTTTATTCTTCTTTGCTCTCTTCTATAAAGGTCTTTGATTACTGTTTTAGAATTTCTGCGTAAATAGTTTGCTTGCTTCCTCGTTGGCTAAAGACTGCCAGATTTCTGATCACTTTGTCTGGTCCCCTTTCAGGAGGAAGGCTTGTCTCCACGGGAACAGGAGCTGAAGGATCTAAAGGAGTCTCTTAAGGACACTCAGCCCGTGGGTGTGCTGGTAGACTGCTGCAGGACCATGGACCAGGTCAGGACTTCTAGCTAAAGATGCACTATTAAGATTCATGGACATTTGGGATTTCAAGCAAACAAGCTTCATATCAGCCTTTTGAAATGTAGTTTTAAAGGTGTGTACTGTCCTCTAGGCTAAAGGGGTGCTTAAGTTCATTGAGGCGACCTCAGAGAAGACTCTGAGGAGCACCGTGGCTCTCACTGCAGCCCGTGGTCGAGGCAAGTCTGCAGCACTGGGGCTGGCTGTTGCCGGAGCTGTGGCTTTTGGGTACAGATTACTTGTATAATGTCATACAAATATATAATTCTTTTCTATTATAGTGCCCTAAATGTTTGCTCATGACTGCCTGACATTCTCTGCAGCTACTCCAATATCTTTGTAACCTCACCGAGCCCGGACAACCTCCATACCATGTTTGAATTCATCTTCAAGGGCTTTGATTGTCTGCAGTATCAGGTAGGCTGAGAGTCCTCTCTGCATCAGCAATAGTTCATGCTGTAAGCGCACGTCTCCTAACATCTCCCTTTTCTTATTTGCAGGAGCATCTGGACTATGAAATCATCCAGTCTTTGAATCCTGAGTTCAACAAAGCTGTGGTGCGGGTGAACATTTTCAGAGAGCATCGGCAGACGATCCAGGTGAACCAGACCGTACCATACCTTCCCCAGTATCCTGTTATTTTCAACAGTAATCAAACATATCTAACCTTTTATGTTTATGCAATCAACAGTACATCCACCCAGGTGATGCGGTGAAGCTGGGCCAGGCTGAACTGCTGGTCATTGATGAGGCTGCAGCAATCCCTCTTCCCCTGGTGAAGAAGCTGCTGGGGCCATATCTGGTTTTCATGGCCTCCACCATCAACGGGTCAGTCACAGGCTGGATAATGTTTACATGATCAAACAACACATTAATGTAGTCCTTATAACATCACAAAAAGGGAGTCTGAGAACTATGGATTTAATGGCCAGTAAAGTAGAAGCAAAATGAATGAGCTATTTGCAGTGCTGAAAGAAACTATTATTTTCACATTTCCTTTCATTGTCATTCTCAAAAGAGTCTGAAAGATTTTTTTTAAAGAGGACCTATGATGCTTTTTGACTTTTATGACCTATAAACGTTGTTATGATGATTCATAGTCATGCTTAACCATACTAAATTATCAAATAATGACTTACATGCATTTCGACGTATTCCCTGCTGACCGTCTGGGGTGTCTGTGCAGAGCACTAAACACTATTCTAGGCAGTCGAGAAGTCACGTGTTCAAAGCGGTCTACCCTTTCATAATTCGTGACGTCGCATAAAACTTCGTGACTTCACCACGCGGATGTTTCCATGTATGGTAATGCTGTCACTTCCCTGTTCGCGTCTGCCTCGCGTCTGCCTCGCGCCCTTCAGCCCAGTTCAGACCAAAGATTCGCCTTGCAACTGCTTGCGACGAGACGGTTTTAGAACGTCGCGGGGGATAAATCGCAGCAGTGTGAACTGCTCGTTGCAGCGCGTTGCAAGCCGTTGCAAGGCGTCGCAGAAGATTCAACATGTCAAATCGCAAGGTCCAGTTTTAGAACGTTTCGGCGGTCTCGTCGCAAGGAGTTGCAGTTGCAAGCAGTTGCAAGGCGAATCTTTGGTCTGAACTGGGCTTTATAGGTCCATGCTCGCGCTTCCCGCCACTGAAAGTGTTCCGGAAGGAAGGTAACCAATCACAACGGAGTGGGGTTTGCAGGAGGGGGGGAGGGGAGCGGAGATGGCCGAAGCACAGGCGGAGGGAGCCGAAGCACACACACTCAAGTGTTGACAGGATGTGCTGGATCGCCAAAATAAGAGAAAGAGCTTCCCGAAAATCTACATAGTTTTTTGTGATGTGATTCGTGTCAGGTTGCTCTATAGCAGTGTAAAACAAGAAATTAAGACCAGAAAAGTAGCATAATAGGTCCTCTTTAAAGTAAAAATGTTTTCTGAATTAAAAGTTAAAAAGCCACCAGAAATATGTTTAAAAATGCATTAATAAGAGTTAATATAATGTAGCTTAATAACATTTCATCATATCAGCTGTAGTTGTTTGCATTTCTGACCAGTCATTTTCTTCACCTCTGTAGGTATGAAGGCACTGGTCGCTCCCTTTCCCTCAAACTGATTCAGCAGTTGAGGACGCAGAGCGCCGACAGTCAGCAGAGCATGTCAGCAGAGAACAGGAACACCAACACAGCAAAGCTGGCAGCAGGTATATTGTGGCTGTGTGTAGGTGTTGGTGTGGTGCAGCTCTATCATCATGTCTGACTGCTGTTCACTTGTCTGCCTACACAGCTCGCTCCCTCGTCGAGGTCACTCTCCACGAGTCCATCCGGTACGCTCCAGGCGACGCTGTGGAAAAGTGGCTGAATGATCTTCTTTGTCTAGACTGTCTGAACATTCCCCGGCTCATTTCTGGCTGCCCACTCCCACAGACATGTGATCTGTATCCTTAATGTGCTTTAAAGGCTACCATTTATTATTATTTTCATTATTGATTAATTACTTTCTGGATAACGGTTTGGTCCAAAAAGGCAGATGTTACTTACGTCCAGTACAAATTCCGGAAGCCTGAGGTCAAGTGTTCAAATTGCCTGTTTTGTCAGATAAAAGAGATCCTCACATTTTAGAAGCTGTGACGAGATAATTATTTGCAAATTTGTTTAAAATTTAACTTTGATAATGAATCAATGTGTAATCACATATCGAATATTACTAAAGATATTATACAATTTTATGAGTGCCCACAAAGCTCATCTGCCTGTCACATGTACCGTTTGATTAACAGAAACTTAGGAGAATCACACTGTAGGTGAGCGTTAAGCAAAACATTTTGTTGTTCCTTTTTCCTTAACCCACACTGTCCAGATATTATGTGAACAGGGACACCCTGTTCTGTTACCACAAGGCATCAGAGGCCTTCCTGCAGAGGCTGATGGCCCTCTACGTGTCGTCGCACTACAAGGTGATATTAGTTTGTATTCACACAACTTTCTTTTCCTCCACAAGCATCATATCCTAAACACAGTGCTGTGTCATCTTTGTGTTTATTTGCTGACGCAATGTTTTCTTTGGCTTCAGAATTCCCCAAACGACCTTCAGATGTTGTCCGACGCTCCGGCCCATCACCTGTTCTGCCTGCTGCCGCCTGTTCCTCCCACTCAGAACTCACTGCCAGAGGTCCTGGCTGTGGTGCAGGTAAGACCAGATGAAACTATGTGTTGTCATGGTCACGAGAGGGATGGCCACTCCATACATTTGAAAGTAAAAAGTAAAACTTCCACCAAATCACCCATTCTTTTTATTAATTCAGAGAATAAGCTCCAGGCTTTTCTGTTGTCTTTGTATTTTAATTTTCTGCCCACTATGATTAAAAGCCAGTTTATTTACCCTATTGTATTTGTTCTCTTAGTATGTACATTTGTTCCTCCTTGGTGCCTCAGGTGTGTCTGGAGGGAGAAATATCTCGACAGTCCATTCTCAACAGTCTGTCTAGAGGAAAGAAGGCCTCTGGTGACCTTATCCCCTGGACAGTTTCCGAACAGGTACATATCGGGGGCCTTAAAAGCTTTTTTGACAATCATTATAGTTAACTGTTACCACAGTGTAAACATGAACCGTCTCCTCTGTTCATTCTAGTTCCAAGACCCAGAGTTTGGCGGCCTCTCTGGAGGCAGGGTGGTGAGAATAGCTGTCAATCCAGACTACCAAGGGGTAAGAACTGGCAAAGGCCTCCGTGCACTTGTGCAGCTTTTAATCAATATGGATGCATCATGATCTGTATATAACTTGTTTCATCCTGTTTGCCAGATGGGCTACGGCTCCAGAGCTCTCCAGCTGCTGCAGATGTACTACGAGGGCAAGTTTCCCACCATGGATGAGAGCACACAGTCCAACCACAATGAGATCACCTCTGTTAGTAGTGAGGTAATGCAATCAAAGGCATAAAATGCTTTCAGCTGTTTTTGAAAGACAATAATTCCTCATGGAAGTGAACTTGAAATTATACACAATGTAGAGATTGGATGAGGAAGGTTAAGCACTTCTGTAACGGTAGCCCTGTTGTTGTCCAGGCTGTCAGTCTGCTGGAAGAGGTGATCACTCCACGGAAGGAGCTCCCTCCTCTGCTGCTCAAGCTGAGTGAGAGGAGAGCTGAGAGACTGGACTATTTAGGGGTTTCCTACGGCCTCACTTCACAGCTGCACAAGTGAGTTACCTTTTGAATATGGAAGAGGGGAGAGGGGTTGTAATATTATTGTGGATTTAGAGATTTTAAAAAAAGTTTTTGTAACCTGACAGATTCTGGAAGAAAGCAGGTTACACTCCAGTCTACTTAAGGCAAACCCCTGTAAGTATATAATTTTTTATTTATTTTTTTAAACACTTTGTTTTAGTGTGTTTTGGAAAATTGTGCTGTTATATGCTGTAATTATGTGTGTGTGTGTGTGTTTGGTTGTATCTAGAATGACCTGACAGGAGAGCACTCTTGTGTGATGCTCAAGGAGCTGAATACAGATGAAGACCCAGAGCAGAGCCAGTGGCTCTCTGCCTTCTGGAAAGGTGAACCCTCCTCGACCATTGCTGTACTTTGTCCACTTTTTCTTTAAAGCTCCCATATTATACACTTTTCGGTTCTATTATACACCATATTATATGGTCTTAGTGGTCCCTAATACGTTTTTCTTTAATTGTTTGCTGAAAAAAACTTTCAGATAATTTATTATACTATACTGATGTTCAGCTAATCTCACAATGGCCTATTTTTTAAAAAGAGCTGCAGCTCCCCTCGTACATATACAATCTTTGAGCTCCCCCCGCCCCCTGTCCGGAAGCGAAGCCAGATACGCCTCGCCCTCTGTCTGTCAGGGCCGTGGACCAATAAGAAATAGGGGTGTGGGCTGCACAGTGGAAGCTTCTGGCTTTCCAGTTTTTGAGGTCAGAAACGAGGAGAATTCTGACTGGAGTATATTGGGGGGAGGGGTGGGGGTTTCAGAAAGGGGGAGAGTGAGAAAAGGAGAGATTGTAATTTTTTTTTTAATATTTTGGCAGTCTCTAGGCACACCGTGGACCCATGGATATGTTAGAACACATTTTAAAAAGTGCATTTAGCACAATATGTGACCTTTAAAGCCTGTTAAGAGCCCAACTGAACTTTATTTTTTTCCGTCAGATTTCCGCCGGCGCTTCCTGTCTCTCCTCTCCTACCAGTTCAGCCGCTTCCACCCATCCATGGCACTAAGCATCCTGCAGAATAAGAAGTCCAAGGAGGAGACGAGCAGTAAGTCTCCTCTAAACTGGTCAGATTTCCCTCTGCGTCTCTCACTCTCTGATCTGACTCGCCTCTGTCCTCCACAGCTCTCAGTAGCTCTGAGCTAGCAGCCAATTTCAGCCCTTACGACCTGAAACGTCTGGAGTTGTACTCGAGAAGCATGGTGGACTACCACCTCATCATGGACCTGATCCCAACAGTGGCACGCATGTTTTTCCTAAAGCAGCTCGGCGATATCTCGCTCTCAGCCGCACAGTGTGTAAGTCCCTCTCACTGGTTATGATCTCGGTTGTTCATTTGTCGTTACATTTAGTTTAATTGTCATCTGTTGATTATCCCCAATGCGTTTCTAGGCTTTACTGCTGGGTGTAGGGTTACAGCACAAATCAGTGGATCAGCTAGAAAAGGAAATTGAGCTCCCAAGCTCGCAGCTCATGGGCCTCTTCAACCGTCTGATCAGGAAATTTGTTCAAGTAAGTCCGTTCTTGGTAGTCGTAACATGATATAAAGAAGATGCCATACAAACCTAGCTTTAAAACCATTTCAACCGTGTTAATATTTAATTGTTCTGGCCTGTAATATCATAGGTATTCACCAGCATCCAAGAGAAAGCTATTGAGGCACAGATGACGGACACTAAAGAAGTTTCCATGGAGCCAACTGTTGCAAGCCTTAATGATGATCTGGTATGTTGGCAAAGATTTTAAGGTTCAAAAATGCAAAACATTTTCTGGTTTTAAGCTCCTTCTGAGAAATTGCTGCTTTGACATTGTGAATAAAATACTTTGGAATTTTGAGCTTCAAATTTGTCACCGAGACATTTTTTATTTATTTATTTTTTTTACACAATTGTGACATTATATAGACCTAATTAAAAAATGTTCATCCTTTCACATTATGGTTGGCTTTTTCGGACGGGGGGAAAAGTTGTAAATCAATGTTTTTTTTCTCTTCTGCCAGAATGAAGCAGCTAAGGAGTTTGAGGAGAAACACAAGCAGGATGTGGAGAAAGTGAAAGAAATGGACCTGGAAGAGTGAGTAGAGTGAAGTTGGGAGGAGAGGTGGACTCGGTCATTATTTGTGTGAAAATGCACATTGTGATATTTCCTGTATTATTCACAATTCCGTTTGTATTTCCAGGTACAAGATCCGTGGACAGGATGAGGAATGGGACCAGGTGTTGAAGAAAGCAGGGAGCACGGCTATCGTCAGCATCAAGAGGTGCAGTGACAGACAGGATCTTTGGCCATATGATGAGTTTGTTGTAGAAAAACATGTGTGTGACAATGTCTTTCTTACTCCGCAGTGAAAAGAAGAGGAAGTACGAAGGGGAAAACGCCACAGCGAACAATGGGGCTCCCCAGCACGGGAAACTTAAAAAGAAGGAGACACAACACGGCAAATTTAAGAACAAGGAAAAACGTGGCAAATTCGGAAAGAAGATGTGATGGTGCTGCATTTATGGGACTGTGTGTGATCACAAAGCGTCATCTGGAGAACTTGGACAAACTTGCAGATACTGAAGAGCAAAGGACTGGATATCTATTGATTTTCTTTTTTACATTATATCTAATCAATCAGTAGATAATAACACGTTTAAAAAACGTTTAAAATTCCCTTTTTAGTTGTCATGATTTCTACAAATAAAAGTTGTTTTTTTTAGATGAAATTTGAGGTATATTATCTGCTTAAGGCTCCACGGAACATGTCACTTGATCCCCTGAGGCTGGGTATCAATCCACTTCTGTCTGAGCTGCTGTTTGACGGTGTCCGGTGCGAAGATGCAGTCTATGGCCCGCTGGGAGAGCTGCCACACAGCCTCACGACTCAGACCAAACGTGGAAGCTGCCAGCTGATATTCCTGAGACAAGTCTGTAGAGAAGACTCCCTTATCGTCAGTCTGTTATGTGACAAAGAATAAAAAAATCATTCATGGACTATTGATTTTCTCACCATTAAGTGTCAAAACACATCAGTGTCATTTCACTTATCACAAGCAGCTTTACTTAATCTGTGAAAGCAGTAGTTAACATGTTACTAAAAATACTGTGATATGGCAATTAACATGCAGGTTCAGTCAGAATAATGACATGTTGAGTTGGATTTTGGGAGTTGTAGTCTCTAGCTCCACTCATACTGAGAATTAAAAGGATATTTGGGCATCTGTTGAATCAATTACTTTCAAGTTATCCAACCAAATGATAATACAATATTAAACCCACTAGATTGCCCCTAGTTAGGGCTGAATATTTAACCTCAATACTTGTAAATCCTGTTGGTTTCAAAAACTCTTACAAAGAGCAGTAACTAAATCTTAAATTTTTATATTTGATAAAGAGTTGATCAACAGTTTTTGTGATTAACTCAATTGGATGGATGTTAAAGCTTCTCGCTAAAAACATTTCAAATACATATTTAAAAAAAATAAAAATTTACAAAAGAGAAAATAATTTGTGCATCAGCACTTAAACTAGTTATATTGGTATACAAATATTTTCAATGCTTCGCAGCACCTAACAAAATAAAAGCTGTACTAGTAAAACATTGCATTTGAGGTACAAGGAGAAAAACTTACACAAATCACACTAGGATGTCCTAACTCGTACCAGTATTTGAAATGATGTTTGGAGTAACATGGAACAGTTCTTCCTTTGACGTTGGATGTCAGGCATAGCTCTAAAAGAAAAAGACAAGTTGGCAAATCCAAATACCTAGTCATTTTAGTTTGCTCACCACAGGAAAATAATAAATTAATCTCAAGCTCACCCAGAGGTATGTTGTGCTTCAGTACTTTGTCAACAAGACTTTGAGATCCACCCACTTCAGGATGCAAGAAGGTTCCATGACCGATCCGGTCTGGAGGAAGATTCAACAGCAAGTCTGACTCTTCCAGCTGTGACGGCACCTGCAACGTGAGTGGTCGCTCTGTCAAAGCACTAACAGATAATGTAACCACAGATCATAAATTTACATTACAAATGTTGTTATCATCATACTTCTGAGAGGTGCAGTGACAACTTCAGCCCACAGTTCTTGGCCCTCTGTAGAGCAGGAAGCAGGTCTTTTCCATCTCCAACCTTAAAATAAAAACGGCATTAATTAACAGGAAGTATTATGACAAAAGCATGCATACCTATTGAAGTAGAAAAATACTTATTTATAATCTGAATGAATGGAATTCAAACCATATTGCTTTGATGTAATTTGCTAGCGAGCATTTTTCAAGTCACTTATGAGGATATTCAGGAATTTCCCAGCAACAGAAATTCACTACAATCAACACAAGTGCTATTTAGCTCAATACGCGATACAATCTTAAAGTAGACTATTTCATCCCATCTCTATTGGAGCCATTAAGCACATATTTTCATGCTTTGGATGATTCGACTAATTCTGAGTATGCTGTGCCCTGTAAGAATGTTTGTCTCATTATTACTAATCTAGTGGGTTTAACTCGAATGAAGCATCATTTTAGGAGTAAACTTTACTACTGACCGTTGGATCTCCGCTGAGGTCAATTCCCACTACCAAACCATCAGAGGACAGCATGAACTCTTCGGCCAGCTTCACTGTCTCCATGGCAACATCAGTCCCATTCCTACGGTCAATCGCCACCAGGAACCTTTACCAGAACAAATGGGCACATTCAGACACATGCGCTAGAGTGGCAAACAATCAAGTTACTGGATCATAGAAGCCAAACATAACGCCATATTTTTTTCACACCTGAAATATTTTTCTAGCACTCGTTTCACACTGACATAATCTTTGCTTACCTGACATCAATGTCCACTCCTTCACTCTTACACTGTTGGATGGCTTTGATGACAGTTTCAACATATTTCTTTTTTGTTAACCCTAGGGAAAATATAATACACTTGTTGGCCTAATAATTTGGTAAAAAAAAAACACTGCAGAGGGTATATGGCTCCATGTCTCTCACCTGTGTTTTTGTCTTCTCTTGGTGTGCTTCTCAGTTCTAAATATTTGACCCCATCTGCTGCAAACTCCTTGATAACATCTGAAGCCACCTGGCAATAAAGATCAGATCTGTTACTGAAATGCTGGGTCAAAAAGCAAAGGCTTGCTAATTTATCTTTAATTTAACTAATGATAAGCCAGACCTCACCATAAGGATATCCTCCTCCGTGTCCACCAGCTGATGGATGACCTTGAAGACCTGAAAACACCTGTGGACACAATATATGTCTTGTTGTTTTTAATGCCTTTAACAATTTTACAAAAGACCCTACCTCCCCATTGTAAGCCTGCTATCATCGGTCAGAACACAGTTGATCTAAACATAGAAAAGATGTATCGTAGTTTTCGGAACCGCGACTTTTTCCCCATTTTTCGACCCTGTTATTACACAGCACAGTATAGCCGAAGCATATTTAAGATTGTTTAAATATTGATTGAAGAAATAACATTGAAGCATTGTTTCAAGCATTTAAAAAAAAAAAAAAAAAAAAAAATTGAAGGATCTATACAGGAACCCTGGACATAGTCATACTCACTCATCCAGTGTCCTCCGCTGGCCTTTACCGATAGCTGTCATGTCATGTCCGATGTTGAGATGTGGTTTTCGGCTGATGAGTTTCTCGATGGTTTTGAAACTGACTGAGCCGTTCAGGTGCGCGTGAAGCTCCTGGTGACAAGTCAAGCTGACGTTAGCATGTAGCTACCACAAGTGTTAATTACATTTACCGGTACCCTACTCTTAAGAGTTTCCTCTCTTTTTTAAAAGCGTATTTCAATACATGTGTTACTCACCACTTTTGGCAGCTCTCGGTAAAAGGCATCAGTCTCATTCTCCATCAACCTGCCCTGTCTTAGTTTGCGATACGCTGAGTTTGTCTTTCACGTAACGCCTGACCACTCGCCTTTTGTTTTCAGTGTACATTTCCCTGTAGCACCACCAGGTGCAACACCGAAATAAGTTCCCCTTTTTGGTCCTCAGGGTTCCGCTACTGAGGGCTTTGTAATTTATTCTCTAAATAAATAAATAAACAATTATATTGTTTGGAATTGCTGTCTCTTTAACTTTTTACCTTAAACTCATTGTCGGCCCACATATTCACTTACAAAACAAAACCATTTTCACTATAAATTAACCTAGATTTTCCCTATTGCTTCCCCTGATTAATTGTATTGTGCCAACACTTGATGAGACTGTTGACTTTGGTGTAATGTTCCTTGGTATGGTAATAAGGTTTTTTAAATGAGTAAATGCAATGTTGAAAGAAAAGTAGCTCATCAAGTAACAACATCATTTTATATTGCAATTGTTTACTTAATATTTTTTATTTTACAATATTTCAAACAGAAGATTTCTTATTTTATTGAACTTTTTAGAATTGAATGGCCTTAATTATGTGGTTAGTTTGCAAAAAGGTGTATTATATGGGTGAAAGAAGTAAAACCAGATAATAAAAAATACAGCTTAAACTTCTACTATAAAAGTACAGAAAGTATTTATCAGCTAAATATATCCTTCTAAAAGTTTCAAAGGTATAAGAAATAACTATGCAGAATGGCCCATATTAAAATATGAATAATTTATATAATGCTACTAGATAATCCACTTCTTTCTACTTGAAAAGTTTACAAACTTTTTTCTGTAAGCAGTGTCACAGCTATTTGTCAATCTTTCTTTTTTTGTCCTTTTTAATGTATTGATATATAAGCAGCCTTTTAATGTTGTGGTAAGTAGTTGCCACAATTGCAAGTAGTTTTGAGTATTTCTACAGCACTGATCGTTTCAAATAATACAACTTGAAAAAAAAAGATGTTAAAAACGTTGTTATTCTAAAAGTTATTGCATACTTTTTTTATTGTTGAAAATGGCAACACAGTAAAAATATTTACATTCTCATTTTCTCATCACACAAATCTAGATCATTAAAAATAAAACACTTATTGATGTCAGAAGGAAATCTTGGCACATGGGTCGTTGTCTGCATGACTGAGCCGAATGGTGTCATTATTAGCAGTAGTACAGGTGACCTTCTTTGTACAAACGTGTGCTCCCTTTTTTGTCTTACAGAGGGGCTCAAAAGTTGGGAAATACAGCTAGATTATTAAAGTTTTTAAACTTAGTCCCTTTAAGAAAATAATTCAACATTCATGCAGAACCGTACCTGAAAACTGTCGGAGAAGAAAAACACACAGTGAATAATAACTTATCAAAATTGTTTTCCTACTTATGAAACTTCTTTCCTCCTTAAACGGATACAATGGATTCAGTCAACTTAGTCAAATGATGTAACCGTCTCCCTGTTCACACAATTAAATGAGGCCACAGATAGGACAGAGGATATCAACTTAAAAGGACATGTAAAAATAAACAAACAAATAAAAAAAACAGGTCAAGGCAATGTGGCTCTGAGGCAGCACTTTGTTAAGACTCGATATGATAGTTAATCATCCACTCTTGATAACTGAGTGCAGAATTACCTGTGACAGTTTGCATTACAGCAGTATCAATAACTTAGGGATGAGGCTCAGAAACTCACATTTTGAAAGTTGATGGGTATTGTGTAAAAAATGAAATCCAACGTTGTTGTGAACTTTAACAAATAATACAGTTTGAAACCTTTTTTTCATCCCAGGATATGGTCCAAGTGGTCAAAAGTGAGGGAGAAGGAAAGTCACTTTCTGTGTCTGCTCTCTCAGATCTCTCATTGTTTTTTTCCCTTTCCTTGGCTGATATGTTGTAGCCACTCCTTCAACATCTGAAAGCTTGGTCGAGCAGCAGGATCCAGGTTCCAGCACTGTTTCATGATGTTATAAACCACTTCAGGACAGCCATCTGGACAGTCCATTTTGTATCCCTTCTCTACTCGAGGCACAACATCTTTTAATGGCTAAAGAATGAAAAAAAGGGAAGTCATGGAAACACATGGCCAAAGAATGATTTGAAATGAGAAATGTGACATTAAATAACGACCGTTGTTCCTAGTCTTTCTTTCTTTTTTGTTTACCCCATGGCTTTATTTCATGTACAATGGCATGTTATCCAAAAGAAACATTTTGAAAGGTGTAGAGATTTTCCATTGTTATTTTCTACAAAAGTCACAAAACCATACCAAAAGTGCACCCTGAAGAATTGTATGCTCTGGAGCATTACTGTAGTAAGAAAGAGTATATAATAGCTGTTGATTAATATCTCTCTAAAATCAAAGCCCCAATTACTACTAGTATTGTCCATATTTGACTTTTCAAACTTATATTGATACTTACAATTCTCGGGTAAGGCACTCGGCCAAAAGAGTATATCTCCCAAAGCAGAATACCGTAGCTCCAAACGTCCGATTTGGTGGAAAATTTCTATGGATCGAGAGAAATTCATACATGTAGGAGTTTATTTTAATCAGTGAATTGGAACAGCCATTGAAAACAACAGTCTACCTTTTCTCTGAGGGCCTCCGGGGAAGTCCACTTCACAGGCAACTTAGCAGTATCCTCAGTGTTGGAGGCCTCCTTGGTGAGACCGAAGTCGCTAACTTTGGCACTGTTGTGTTCTGAGACAAGAACATTGCGTGCTGCTAAGTCTCGGTGGACAAAGTTACTGGCCTCCAGGTATTCCATGGCTTCACAGACGTCTCTGTGAAAGACGATAAGAAAAGAAAGTTCAAAACTTGAAAAACACTGCTCTTTAAACACTCAATCCCAGGATCAAAAACATGCATTGCAAATTTCCTGATGATTTAGCAAAACATTGTAAATCTTATTTTTTTCTAGCAAATAATAGTGATTACCAACTTCATCAAACATTTTCAAATCAGATTTTCTTTTTTTCTTTCATTTTTTTGTTATCTTTTCCTCTTCTCTACTGGCAGATTTCTGCTTTTTACAATTCACAAACATCACCACCTGTCAACATGGGCAATTGGATGAAACTGAGAGACATCAAACAACTGTTCTGGTCACTTTCATTTTCAGTAATAATGGTCTGTTTTTGAGGTATGCCTGCTGGCAGGGGTTAATTTACACGTAGCAACTAATGAGTTGTTTCCCTTAAGACATCACATGTCAGGCCAGAGTAATGTTTCACATGCCTTCATGTGTGAATGCTGGTAGAACACAAAATCGAACAATTTGGGGACCCATCTCTGAAAACATTGCTCCAAAGCGCCACTAGTGGTCACTGGTCACCAACTCTATATTCTCCTTTAGTAGATCATTGTGGTCATACGCACAGTGTAAAATTAAGAAGAGCATCTCCATCAAGTACTGTCCGGCCTCTGGAACGTAAGTAGTCGACTAAACAGCCCTGAAGAGAGGATCAAATCAATGAACATGTCAAACATGTAATGTCTTTTTAACAATGGGTATTGTTTTTATTCTGTACTCTGGCTCTCTATAAATGCCACCTACCTTGGACATATACTCAGTGACTATATACAGACTCCCGTTCTCCTCCACAATCACTCCAAGCAGCTGCACCAGGTTATCGTGCCTTAGTTGCCTGAGGAAGGAGAGAAGCACAGGAGTTATTTTGAGTTATTTGTTTATGTGTTTTTATCATATTTCCCTAAAGAAAATGTATCTAAATATCGCTTTTTCCTTACGTCATGACAGAAGCCTCTGCAATGAAGGCCTGCGCTGTGGCATCATTTTTTATGCACTTCACAGCTACTTTAGCTCCTCTGTAGTCTCCCACCATGACATCTGGAACGATCACAAACAATAACAACGATCAGATAATAAGAAGTCAAAATGCATTTATATGAACCTAAGCTGCCCAAAATAGATACAAATTTTTTCGGAATAACACATCAAACTTTGTTAATTTAACAACAACAGCCTTCACTTAATTCAAACAGGACATGGGAATACATTTCTGGTTAAAAGATATTGACCTCATATTTATTACGGTTGAGCAAACTTTATTACCTTATTTCCTGTTTACATGTTAATAAATATCTGATCTCTGCCACATGTAAGCAATACAATAAAATTAGGTCAATTGTACTATGCAGTGTGAACTTAACTAAAGTTATAAATGTAAAACCTGAAGCTACTTGCCTCCAAACTCTCCTTTTCCAATAACCTGCAGCAGCTTGAGTTCTTTCCTGTTCATCGACCAGCCACCTGTTGGCCATTTAAAGAGTAAACAACATGCAGCTGAGACTTTGCAGGCCCATACATGCTTCTTCTAAACAAAGAATGCTGTTACGATGTAGTGACATGAACTGCAAAGCGCTGAGAAACTGAGACTTACTCCTGGAAAACTCATCCTGGGCAGCCACCGTCCCTTCCTCCACCTTTGGCTTTAATAGGCTGGTGCACAGGCCATCTGCATCCTTGGTGTAGTGCTACAAACAAAGCAAAACCGGAAAATAACACCTATTTTTCTACTTTTTATTCAGATATTATCGGATATTATTTTAGCTTGTAAGCTTTCCACCATGTTAACGGTTTGTCCATGTATTTAAAGTTGTTTTGTACTGGCTGTATACTTAAAAAAAGTTGTCAGTTTCTGAACACAAATAGAGCTTTAATGAAAATACATATGACAAGAAAAAGCAACATTACATTCAGAGCAATGAAACTCAGCAATGACAGTGCATTAGAATGACCAATAGAGGGCCGTGTAGTCAAATTAGCTATAAAGATATAATGGACGACTGAAAAGTTATTCCCTCAAATAGGCCAGCCTGAACGTACTCCTACTCGTCTAGTTTACTCTGTAGATTATATTGTAAGCGTCTGTTGAAAACAAGCATGTCATACGGGGCAATAAATAATTTTGAGAGTATAAGCCCTGGTGTCTTTTTGAGGTAAGAACTCTGAACATCAGCATACTGTTCACTCTTCCTCTTTGACACTTCCTGTTCATTATTTGTTCCAGGAACTGTGTGTGGTCTATGTGGTAGCACAGAGACACAGGGACTCTAAAACAGGAAAATAAGAGATGCATTCGGCAGAGAAACTAATTTTTATGGCATCAGAGAAAGCACTTAAAAAAAGAACGTGTTATAAATATATAGTTTTTTAAACCTAACTTTATGCCTCACCTCGACCAGCTGCATGAGGTTTTCAAAGAAGCCCTCATCATCGATTGTGAGCTTGCCGTTGTTGTAGACTATGTGGTAGTGCTCCACCTTGCCGTCACAGCTCACACACAGGGTGTAGTCTCCGGGGAAGTTGGTGCTCTCTCGCACTAAGAACAGGCCTGTTTCAGGAGGGTTCAGCAACAGCTCCGCCTGATCCCGCGTTATCTTTCCATGAAACCATCTGAGAGAGAGAGAAATAAAGACACCACAACTATGTCACCAAACATGTATCTCATCGCTGTTAATTTAAAAAAAAACTACCAACAATCCTCAAAATGGTGGTAATGTACACATTTTAGAAACAATATGTTTGAAATCTACTTGTCCCTTCTGTCTGCATCGATTACAAAGCATATTAAAGGTTCATGTATCTAAAACTAGTGCATTACAATACAGTAGTCCAGTATGGTCATTTTAGCAGCTACAGCTTTGTTGATAAGACGTTATTCTGATATTTTTCTGCCTCATTCATCAAAACAAACCACTCTATGCATAAAACAATACAATACAATTAGACAATTTATAGAACAAAGAACACTTTTATAGTCATAGATTAATCCAAAACCTTTGATTGATATGATCTTACTTTTTCAAAGGAAATTCTCTGTTGTTGTTTGAAGGGATGACTAACTTTTTAGGAGCTATTCATCAGATCAACCTCAGTGTTTTTACGCAGGGAAGGCCAAATCCGAAATTCCTGACGGTTACTAAGGAAACACTGCCTGGATCCATTTTGGCCATGTGTTTCTGATTATTTGTCATTAGCCTTTTAGAAAGTTTCATATTTCCTTTTGTAATTCACTCCATAATGTTATCAACCTTAAAATGGCCCTTTAAGCATATAAAAAAAACTACAGTTCTGGAGTCCCGGAGGCATAGATTAAAGTAATTTGCATATATATCTACTGTGACTAGTTTTATTATTGAGATCATTCTTCTTCTTTTTTTAATATAGCCTACAGTATGCATGTAAATTAGGCTAGAGAAGCTAAGGTAGGGATGTTATGTCTTCCTGATGGCTGTATTCTTCATCACAAGTAGTTGATCTAGGTAGGTTTGTTCTTATGAGGTCATTTGAGACATCATTTTGTGATCAAGGGCTCTATAAATAAACCTTTCAGTCAAGCACATGTGCACATGCATGCACACGGAAACTCGTCATGTGGACAAACGGTGAGATTTTTGAGATTACTTCAGTCGGAGATAGAAAAGAAACAACAGGAAACTGTGCAGCGTTCACACAAAGCTGAGCTGGAAACAGACACAGCAGCATTGCAATTACAACACAGCCCGACCCAACTGTGGTCTCCACTCAGATTCATAACTACGGGGTCACTGCCACGAGAAATAGGCCATCTCTCACACAGCCATAGGAAGAGGGCAAAGTCAAGCTATTTTAGGCATTGCTGCAGATAAGAGAGATAGACATGAACCTAAAACAATACATACAACTAATCTTGTTTCCTTTTAACATTAAATATTACACTGGGTTTCAGAACTAAACAAACCAAAACAATCTTTGTACTCACGGCATAAGACTCAGCTTGCCACCAGATTTGACACCTTCTCTCTTCTGAACATAGTTGGCTGGAATTGTCCCTTCTCGACCTGTAGCATTTTTTGCTTTGTACCAGTTTGGATCCTGAAACACAGGACGTCAGACATTGTTTAATCTAATACATATCAATGTGGAGTAGGTAACCTATTAATGAAGTCATTCAATGTGTTTTTCAATCAACAGGAAAGAAGTGTGATCGTCAAATTCACACACTGCATGAGAACTCAAAATCTTCACATGAAGTTAACAGAAATTTGGCACATGTAACATTACCTTTGTGACGACTATGATAGTCAACACATCTCCTTTGTTAAACGGCAGGTCCTGTTCTGATGTGCCTTTGAAGTTGTACCTTGCCACACACTCTGTGCCCTGTGGCCATGTAGTCTACGGGAACACACGGGTACTAATCAATAAACAAATTATTCATCAGACATGTCTTTGCTGTGTATCACAGTTTGTACTGTGGAGGCTTGTGTTACCTGGACCTCTGTCATGGTGACGGCGGTTTGATCCTGTCACAGGTGATATTTTCTAGATGCTACCATTAGAGCTGGTCAACACACACACATGCAGAACCTGTGAAGAGAAACATAGTTTAGTCAGTGTGACACACCAGGAAAACCAGCAAATGTGTTGTTTTGCTGTGCACATTAATTCATAGCGAACAAGTCAGCAAGACACACTGCAGTGGCATCAGATCTGACAGTGTCTGTAAAAATAACTTGCAGAAACAGAAAGCAGAACTAACAAGTCTTCTTTTTATAATCACACTTTCACAACTGGGCCTCTATGTTTCCATGACGCAGGATTTCAGTACATGAAGACAAAGTTCCAGTGTGCTAATGAACCAATAAATGTTAGAAAATATTCTAGGTGAACACTAAAAGGCATAAAACATGTTCTATTCTGTATTCCATATGGCCATTCTAACCAAAAATGGACACACACTGGTTCATACGGCCAAGCTCCAATGACTGGGCCTTGTAGGAATCAAGATAGCTCTCTTAAATGCTGGAATGCAAACTTGTGGTGGGATCTGACCAGGCCCGAGAGACTCATCCAGCCCAGCGTTTCTTTACGTCAATAGAGCAACCACTGCTAAACTAACCTAAGGGCCTGAGTCACCCGGTGGCAGTGTCTCCATGATACACACACAATAAAATCAGAGCAGTGGTTGCAATGATGACCAATGAATTATTAGGTAATGCTCAACCCACCCCTCTTGCTTTCCTAATCCCCCCAAACCACACTTCCTCCCTTACTGTATCAGTTCCCATGAAAAAAGTGGTGGGGCTCAATGTCAGAAGTCAGGGAAAATGCTGGCTCTAATAGATGTGTCACCTTACATGAGGTCACATCCTCCCACTTGTCCATAACCATGAGGTCGACTTCCTGTACGAGAGCCCACATTTAGAAATCTTCCAATATTAGGGTGGGGTTCTCAGAAACATGAAAGATTCAACGGATACTCTGCTGATATCACTCTCCTAACACACATCTCCATGTCAGGCATTGAAATGAATAACCTGCCCCTCACCAAGTGTGTGAGACTCCAAACCCTCATGTTTCCCAGAGAGGGAGGCCTTCACTCAGTATGATGAGGATGTTGCGGATGTCGCGCCGTATGGAGTGTACTGCAGCAGCTGTCCTTCGGTTTCAAGGGACAAAACTATATGGACACATTTCCCACACCCATCAAGCCAGCAAGGAAACCCCTTTTTTCCCCCTGCTTACCCCCAGCCCATGTTTTCTACATTACACTTTGACATTTCACATAGTGCACAAGGTCATAACAGGAAATGAAGACTACAGACGGTGTGAGCGGCTCTTTGAGGCTCGGATGCTCATGGCGAAGAAAACCAAACTCATTTCTCCAGTTGAGAGTGATTTTCCCTCCTCAAATTTACTTTCAAAACTAAAAGTATCCAGAAAAAGAGGAATTAATAAAGAACAGTCTAAGAAAATAAATTGTGTAGAACTAAACAAAATAGAATAATTGAATCTCTCCAAATACATTTATCATCTCTGATTTGACAACTGTGCGACAGGACCTTTACTCAAGTACTGTACATTACAATTCAGACAGCTGTCGAGACATTTCACTCCAAATGACATATGTCAACGTGCTGATGGCACTAGAGCTCAAGTCACGGTAACACCAAAATCAGGGGGATTCCTCCTTTATGGACCATGAATTTTCATGTAAAAGTTGTTAGAAATCTATCCAATTGTTTTTGAGATATTTCCATTTGGACCAAAGTAGAGGACCACCCAACATTGCCATCCCTGGAGCTGTGCTGCAAGCATGGCCAAGAAATCATCTAATGTAGGTGATAATCCAATTTTCTAACTCAAATCTCAGAATGAGTTCTAGCTTAAAGCAGGAAGTAAGTCAATTGTACACAGGGCACATTGAAATTTGTCTGTTTGCATAATGCATATTCCCTCTCAAGTTTTCAAGTTCGGACAGGGTCAGAGCACAGGGTCAGCCATACTACATTGTCCCTGGAGCAGTTTTGGGTTAAGTTACCAGTGGTCCCCTCTTTCCTCAAGGCCATCCTACCAGGAAGTCATGCTCATGATGCTCTGAAACAGACTTAGGTGATTGCAACAGAATAACTCTGATCAAAGTCGTGATAGAGCAAAGTGATCCCACTAGAGGCAAAGGCCAACACACAACAGCACTTTTTAATCTGTCATGGAGACAGTGAATGCATCTCAGCAGCAGGGCACATCAGCTCGCTGAATGGGACAGAACTCATTCTCTCAATGGTGTCACATTGCCATTTCCAGAGAGCTCCACATGGAGCCACAGCTTGCTCTTTTCAGGAAGTGGACAAGGATATCATTGTGAGTGGGTTGAGTTTCTACTGACCCCTGGGCTTCCACTGACCCCTGTCCGATTTAGAAGTCCATCATCCAAGTCTTGGCTGAAGATCTTCATTTTGTTGTTGTTGTAGTGTTGTAGTGTAAAGCTTGAGTTTTCATGTAAGCTTTTTTGAATTGTGTGATGCATTTAAATGTTGGTCTGCTGGTCTTTTGACCCTTGTATTCTATTGTAAAGTGCTTTGTAACATAGACACAAAATATCCTTACATACCTAATAATGCCATGGCACAGCTATTGTAGAGAGCAGGGGATATATACATCCAATTGAAAGATATTGTCTGCAACAAGAAAGAAATGCATTACATAAGCTACTTAAAGCAACCATTGACAGACTGAACCTGAATGGAGTCAGGAAAGTGAAAGGCTTACTCCAGTTTGTACAAGTAAGTAACTTATACATAAAGGTTTCATATCACTTCAAACACCCTTATAGCTTCAGTAGTCAAATTAAGCATATTCCTGGCATCCATAACATTCCTATTATAGTTCAAACAAAACCAGTTGATCAACATTCGACTCTTATCTCATATAAGTCTGTCATAGTCTTAACTGTAGAAATCAGTGGTAGCCCGACTGCACAAAGCAAGACAGGACAGGAATGTAGAAATAGCTTCTTTGGCCTCCTATTTAGCCTGCCACTCCCTTGTCTACCTGCAGACAAAATCTGAAGGAGAAAATGCTGATCATACAAAGTTCTGCAGATGCTGCTGTGGAGTGAGGAGGCAAGGAGGTACTGTGGACAGTTTTTACAAATGTGTCACTTAAAAAAAGGTAACTGGTCTTTGAAACGTTTGCTTAAAGAATAACAAGGCAACCTTCAAATAAATATATCTTCAGTGGTGAAAAGTTACAGGTACTGAAGTAATGTGCGGTGTACTAAAACTTTCCATTTGAGGCTTCTTTACACCTCTCCTGCTAAATGTTGGAGGAAACTATTGTGCTCATTAGTTAATTACATTTATCTGACAACTAAAATTAAAACATTTACGCAAGCCTGGAGTCCATCAGATAGTTTCATTTGAATAACTCTTGGAGGCACACAAAGGCATTGATCTGCAATATTTCACTAGAAAAATCAAAAGTTAAAGAGAATAATGAATAAGAAAGTTTCTTCTTCAGTATGGCAATAATCATGTCAGGACCGTTAAATGTGTCTTGTGACCTTTTTCCAGGGGCCCGACCCCTAGATTGAGAAACACTGGATTAAACTACCAAACTTTATATAAAATAGTCTCAAAGCTGGTTCCACAATGAGAAGCTACTATAGTGAACTGCTGCTTAAGGATTGATTCATCACTATTAACAATCAGCTATACAAACCAACACACAGGTTGGAGAGAAATAAGAGCTATATAGATGGAGATAGAGTGCATGCCTACAGTTCACCCAGCTGGGTCTGCAGATTATGGAGCTTCAGAGGAGGAAATCACCTCTGCCTCCAGGACAACAGCTGGACTGTGGTGCAGCGGCTTGTGCTCACTGAAACAACTGTCTGTGAGAGCGGAAGTGCGATTGCAGCGGTACACCCTGCAGTACAAGCCGTCATTGTATCACTTTAATGACAGTCAGTTCTGCTTGTGACGATCTGTAATATGAGCCATGAAAGCATATGACAGGGTACACACCTACAGTATCATTAAATTGACCATGAGTAAACACAAAACAAAATCAATTAATGTTAGTCAGGGAGGATTATCCCACTTAATTTGGCATCCAGACTTTTCAGCAAACTTTGCATTTTACACCTACCCAAAGTTCAAACAACACAGTGAATGGCTTGACACTTATGACACCGTAAGCCTATGAATAAACCCAGTGCTAGTCAAAACTGCCATGCCTGAGCAGTGGACGGACACTTCCTTGCTGTGGTGCTATGCACATCATGCAGTGCAATGCTGCTCTGCTGATGCATGACATATTGCAGGGTAGCTATGCTTTGCTGTGGTTTTGTGAGCTCTCTTCGTCAAGTTTCACTAGCATAACCCTTCTTCACAGATTTGAAGAAGCCTCTCCAGAGCAGACTCGAAGGCCTCCGACAGGAGCACCAGACTGGCTTCAGCCTGTTCTCAGAAAGTTGCTGACCTTTGAGAAAATGTGTGTCATTACCACGAAACAGACCCAAAGAGGTCCTGAGTTCCTCTCTGTGACAAATACAGCAATCATTGAACTTTTATTTTCTGTTTGCCTCTTGCTATCAGTGCATTGGTATGCTACTGCTTTCCCAACGTTTTGTTAATTGTATCCTCACAATGACAGACATAGATAAAGAATAATCAAACTGAGAGGCATCACCAATTCATAATAACACTCAAGTCAGACATTTCTGCAAGTGCAGCCAGTGACAGCTTCAGAATAAGACCAGTCCATGATCCCAGGCTCTGTGACACTGCTGATGGATGCTCACCATCTCCAGTCAGCACAATAACACGATCATTATCTCAACTTTTGACTACCAACCTGTGACAGAGCCAATGTGGAGTGCTGCATGATGCAACTGCTGCAACCAAGGAGACAGAGGAAGTGGCAGATGTTTGCAGGGAGGAGGATGTTAATAAGGGTTCGTCTATAAAGGAAATCATCCGTAGCCTAGGCTATTTTTGTTTTAGACTACAGTAAAGCACTTTGAGCTTCGTCTGTCCTAGCCAGGAAGTGAAAAAACGCTTGGTTATTATGTAGGCTATGTTGCCTCCGGACCCCGCAGCTTTCTGATAAGAGAGCTTAACTTCAGAGCTGTCAGTCGCCGGACATTCAAATAAAGTGAAATTCACCAGCTGATAGCCCTACAGGTCAGCTGTAGGCTACTTTAGAACTGACATGCCACGACACAAAAGCGTCACTGTATCTATGATTATGAACTAAGGCTCCATTTCAAAATAAAACTCTTACCTGTTTGCATGCAAAAAGGCGAGAGATGTGAGGCAATAACAGGTGATTCGGTCACTGCCCGACGTCCGTTTTCATCTGAGCGTGCGACAGCAGACTAATTCCCATTCACGAAATAAAAAAAACGACCGTTAAAGTCCTGATGAGGAAGCGAAATGTGTCTCAGGTGACCCGAAACTTCAGCGGTCCAATAATAGCTCAATGTAGCAATATTGTTGTAGGCGCGCCTCCTGTCAACATCATCTGGAAAAGGAGCCTTTTTGGGTAAAAAATTAAGCTTTTAAACTTTTCTACAAACGGATCTGCAGTGTTGACGGTCCCTCTGCGTGGAAAAGTAAAGTCTGAGAGCTCAACTGGATTATTTTTTGCAGCGATTAAATAAATGCGATCCAGGCACCTTTGCGTCAACTTCAGACTAGGCTATTACCCCAGTCTTTTTCCCCGTCAGAAACATTCAGTTTTTTTTTTTTTGCCCCACCTTGATTTTGCAGTGCACATGCGCGTTAATGGTAAACTAGTCAGGCTAAAAATGGCTCACTGGGTCTATTTGAGTCATGTCGGTGAAAGGAATTTGCTAATAGATGGTCACAGAAAATCACAAACCACAAATAAAAAAAACTAAACAAAAATAATGGTAAAATGTTTTTATTGTTTCAATCCGCGGACATCGACAACAGAGGACTGCACAGCTTTAGGCTACACCACACATGAGCTCCTGAAGATGAACTTCGCCCCTAGAAGCAAACAGTCGTCCAGTCTAGACGAATAACCTCCCATAGATTATTTAATGCAAAGTTTCTGCAACTTCAAAAACTGATTATCTCCAGTGCAGATCCGAGAATTTAAAACATGTAAACAAATCCTAGAGCAGCATGACCTGCATCTAAACAAATATACTTTCAAACAGGCGTTTCCCCTTTCCCAAGCCAGAACACCACATGGCGTCTTGACTGCTCACATTTCTCGGAGAAATAACACTGTTGTTTGAGGAAATCATAAAGTTGCCATAAGAGCAGGACGAACGAGAAATAACCGCCAAACGTGTGGTTTCATGGCCCCCTGGCGTACATAGGAAGAAATACAAAACTCTTCGTTTTACATTCCGGAGCGCTGGCTGATCTTTACCACGCCAGGCTTGTCTCAACAGATGAGACATTACTCATCAGGCCGGAGGAATGTTGGAGAAAGGACAAAACCCTTTATGCACGACAGTCATTTTCAAATAGTCAGCGTATGAACAGGCTAATGCGCACTGAGAAAACCCCCCAAATATAATCAGTATTCTTTAATCCTCCTGAGCCCTTAACATGTTTCTGTGTGGACAGACAATACCACACCATAAACCATATCCCACATGATTTGTAACCTCGGCAACCATGAACTTGTACTACACTAAACTCAAAGAGACAAGATTTAAGGACATGTTGATGTGCACATTCAGTGAACATATACCTAACAACTGCCTCTGATCTGGAGACATTTTAAATTTCAAATTAAGGAATAGAACAAGCACCAGACTTGACTGTCACAGTCAAACAGATGTGGTTGTACAGTTGCCTACACCCACGCTGCCAAGGCTTCAAGAAGCAAGAAACAAGCAGCTCTTCTTGAATTACATTAAACTAAAGGTTAAGCATGAGCGCATGAAAAGAAAACCCGATGATTTCTGATTACAAAGACCAAGTCTAATTCCTTCAAAGAGGGCTCTCGGTGCTGAATGCTGCATCTTGATAATTGTGAGTTTACATAACCCTTAAATGTATTTAAATCCCACATATTACAGAGTATTTAAACTTTGGAAAAGGCTACCTCTTTTGTAAACCAAAACAACTTTGCATCGAAAATCGAAAAACTGTCTAACCTACAAGGTTGCAATTCAGTCCAGTGCTTTGAAACATTACGGACATACCCGTGTTTGTCAGCTAATTTAGAAGAAAAACAAAAAT
Source organism: Hyperoplus immaculatus (assembly GCA_949357725.1). Lineage (NCBI taxonomy): Eukaryota > Metazoa > Chordata > Actinopteri > Uranoscopiformes > Ammodytidae > Hyperoplus > Hyperoplus immaculatus. The sequence continues at coordinate 10,604,878 of OX442354.1, forward strand.
CACATTTTAAAATCATAAAACAATCTGCCAACCATGTTTTATAAATGAAGACCCAGTTTGTTTTCAGGCATCCTCTTAAATCTACTAAGACACTTTATACTTTCATCCATTACAGACAATGTCAAATGCATTCATTTGTCATGGCAATAAACTGCAGACTTTTGAAATCTGGGATTAAACTGCACTATCACACAACAATTATGTAACAGTGACCAAAACTACTGCAAACTTGGTATTCACTGGGTTAGCTAATGGATTTGTGTACCATTATAAATCAGAAACCAATAGAAAAATATATATAAAAAAATCGTAATGAACACTTAAAAAAAGATCAACACATATATACATGGTTTGTAGTTAAGGAACTGAAACTTGCCTTAAAAACTCTGGCCTGGTCCTTTTATTGATACAATGGAGCCAAAGTGAACTTCCAGATTCTGTTCCACAAGTAAGAAAACCTTATTCATAATCTCAGTGACATTTGTAACAATGTTAACTAAAAAAACTTTGTTAGAATCACAAATGTTTCTAATTGTTACAGCAGCTGCTGTAATGGATGATGATTTGTCTTAGAATATGACAGTTTAACTCCCATATAAGTAAAAGAACAGATGCATTGAGATACAGAAACTAGTGGAAAAGAAGCTTGCCTGGACTTGATGTCATGATGACTTGGGCTCACTATTGTACTGAAATGTAGTTGCCAAACTTCTCTTTTTCACTAAAAGGTGGGATTTATCAAGGTTAATTATGCTGTCTCGTTTTATCAAAGCCCAATTTACCATGAACAGACAAAACTGCTGATATCTGGATTATTTCCAGTAGCTGCCACATTCAACACTGGTTTAGTTTGAAAACATCATTACTCACATAAATGACAAACATTCCACATCTGATAGAATGTCTATCCAAATAAAACATTACACAATAGTAACTGGGTGTTGCAGAGTATGGCAGGCTGTAAGCAAAGCCATTAAATTGGATTTCTGTTGTCTCATCCAGGTTAATTTAATGACATTTCCTTTGCATGTATTATATGGTGGATCTCTGTGAATTCACCAGATGGTTTTGGAATGAGGTTAGATTACAGTGACATTCAGAACTTCCCCATTAAGTCAGAGATTGTCATATTCAATTTAAAACTGAACATTATCTGGTATTATTTTTGACACGTCAAATGTATTGTTGAAAACCGTTCTCCCAAATAATCTTGTAATATGTATATAAACAAAATAATCTACGTAATTGCTGAATAGTAAATATATATTTACTTTCTCAATAAAGCTCTCAGCTTTCCTACCAAGTGTGCAAAAGAGTGGTCCTAAAGTATGAGGGAAAAGTCTTATTCACATGTCGATGGGTTAGATATGTAATGGATGAACTAAAAAAGAGCGGAAGCTCTGGCATATACAGTAGGGCGCCAAAACCCAAAATGGTCATGGAGGGTCTTTCATGTTGACCATTAGTCCCATTATGCAGAGTGCAAGGGGATGACAAATTTGCACCCAAAAGGAGAATGGTACTTAATTCCCACTTCTTGGAACACCTGGCGGGGGATACCTATGTCACACAGGTAAACCCTGCCAGCCCCCTCAGTGAGGGCAAGGGGGAGGCAAAGGGAAAGAGACCACTTGGCCTCGACCGCATGCCCCTGTCCACTACCAGGAGGGTCTAAGCTGAGCACTGGCGCTCGGTTCTGGTTAGCCCAGTCTGCGGCTGCTCGGTACCAAGGCTGATCCATCAGGAATGTGTTCTCATGGCAGTCCAGGCAGTTGATGATTAGGTCAACCGGGGTGTCTGGAAGGTCTGTGTAGTCAGAGAGAAAAACTTCAAAATCTCATGGTATATTGCTTTACCTGACCAACCAGAATGTTAAAAAATAAAAAAGGCATAAATAAACGCAGAAAATGATGCCCACCTTTGATGCTTGACACCTGTTTGCCACCTGTCTTGTTAAAGAGTGTGACCTCACTGGTGACTGAGTCGAGCATCTTGACAAAGTTAGGCAGAAACAGGATGACCTCCACTTCATGATTGGCCAAGTGACGACCACAGCTGATGCCCTGAGCTCCCTGCACATGAGGGCCACACAGCAGTGCCACTGTGGGACGCTGGTGTAAATTTTTTGGAGTGAATCTGGAAGAAACATGAATTATAAAATGAAGGCATTAACAAATACATAAAAACATGAATAAGCAAAATATAAAATAAATTGTGAAGTTATAAAATATATTTCAAAAATGTATTTCATCCTTTTCTGATTATCTAATAAAGGCATTTTTCTTCAACATCGAACACTTTAAAGGCCTTTGCACACCGGGCGCGACGCGAATAAACGCAACGTAAAAGCGAATGTTTTGAAATGTGAATTTTGTCGCGTCTCACTTTAGAAGCGACGTCCTAGAAAAATCGAACTCAGTTCGAAAAAATAAAAAACGCAAATTCGCGATGCGAAATGACGGCGCTGGTGTGGAAGCTTGTATTGACTCTGTATACATTTGTTAATTAACGGATTAATCGCACGAATAAAACGCGCCCGGTGTGCAAAGGCCTTAAGTCTTATATCTAAGAAAACGACTACATTTAGAATTCTATTAGAGTAATTATTTACCCTTATTAACACTTGGTGAACATTATAATAGCCAGAGAGAAAATATTTTTTAGTCAGCAGACAATAAAATAAAAGTATAACATGACTGACATGACATTTCGCTACAGTAGATTTAATCTTTGCTTACAAACCATTAGAGCTGCAACGATTAATCGACCAATCGATTATTAAAATAATCGACAACTATTTTGATAATCGATTAATAGTTTATATTAATATATTGATTAATAGTTAAATAGTTTTAATTTTTTAATACAAAAATTCCAAATTCTCTGATTTCAGCTTCTCAAATGTGAATATTTTCTGGTTTCTTTAATCCTATTATGACAGTAAACTGAAATATCTTTGTGTTTTGGACATAACAATACATTTGAGGACGTCAACATGGGCTTTGGAAAATGTATCAACATTTTACGGACCAAAACACTAATCGATTAATCGAGAAAATAATCGACAGATTAATCGATTATCAAAATCATCGTTAGTTGCAGCCCTACAAACCATCACTACATGCTTACCTGTTGGGCCCACCCAGCAATGTAAGTGCCATCTGACTGGCACACACTCCAGTCATCTCAAGTCGTCGCTCCAGTGAGAGACCGTAACGCTCAGCAATTGCCAACAGACGCTTGTGTAGTTCATAGGATATACTGGGTACAACAAGTCCCGAGTCTGTATGGAAAAAGGACAGGTGTTTGTAACAGTTTACTTCTAATCATTTATCCTGACAACCATTTCTTCAATTACACCGTCATACACTTACCAGTGCAGTACTCCTTGGCAGCAGGCTGCGGTACAGTAATCCTTCTGTACACAACAGGTTTGGTCTCCAGGATGTTTTCATCATGACGGTACCTGGTGGGCGTTTGCTCTTGAGGCGTTCCACGTGACCTAGCACCGTTACGGCGCTCGGTTGTGTCGATTTCTGAGAAAACTGCTGCTTTGTCGAAAAGAGCCAAATTTCCTTCAAAATCAAAGTCTGCCTCCAGCCCGTCCTCAACAGCATCCCCAAAACAATCATCATCTCTTTGCTTCTTCTGACCGTTCTTCACCCCGTTCTTCTTCGGTGTCACTTGGTTTGCCCCTCGACTACTAGATGACCCTGATTGGAACAATACAAAGTAAATCAAAACACTGCAACAATCAGAAATATTTTTTCTGTCTGACTGTACTGCATTGCACTTACAGGAGTTGTGTCTCTGCCGGAATGCTTTTGGCTGACCAGGTACATCCAGATGATGCTCTCCATAGCTTTTAGAGCAGTGCTGAGGAGAGTTCACCTTCGCCACAGACCTGGGGTCTCCTTTTGGCACTACAACTGAGGCACTGCTTACCTTTGTAGAAGCATTACCATTTGTGATATCTAGAATCTTTAGTTCCTTTATGTCAATGGCACTGCAGAAGAACAAAAAAGAAGGGGAAATACTATATTTAGTACTCTAGAGGAAAGTTAGATTTAAGACTTTCTATAATGCTACTTAAGAGTAAAATTACTACCAATTTTACAAAAACCAAAACTGTAGAGAAATACAACGTCAATGAAGTTGGCTTATGTACCATTTTAAAAACATGACTTCTTTGGTCCAGTGGAAAAGTAAGAAGATACAACAAATGTTATACAAATATGTTTTGGTATGGCATTATTCAATTTTGCTGATAAATTGGGTGTTGATGCGAGATGCATACGTTCATTATTTGAAAAAAAAAAAAAAAAAGATGCTACAAATTATTTTGTTTTTGAATTGCAAAGTCAGAAATAAACTGTTGATATTATCCTAATCTCCGGCCCAACTTACCACTTTAAAGACTTGGAAAGATTGCTTGAAGATACTTTGATACCACTTATTGCCTTATTTGTAATAATGAATTGTAGGGAATGTGTAGTAACAGGAGGAAACAGACAGTAGTTTTTCTATCATGAAAAAAAGCCTTGGCTTACCTGAATGTGACCTCGGGGACAGGGCACTTGACTCCATTATGGAAAGGTTTTCTTAAAGAGATGGTTTGGCTGGACTGGTCCACCGACACCACCTCTCCTTGATAGACTCCCAATGTTGGCCCACAGTTAATTGACACCAAACTTCCTAACCAATCCGCAGCCATGACTGCAAAACGACAAAGGACAATAGTTTGAATTTAACAATACTTTGCAGAAAAGCTTTATAGTGTCCACATACATTATATTTGATTAGTACTTTCTGACATTAGGACATCAAAAAAACTAACTGCTTGCCAATTAACGAATAGTTATGCTTATTGAGTAGCGTTAGCATCGGCCTGTTATATAGCTTAGTTACACTCTAGCGTTATATTCAAGACGCAAACGCTGTATTTGATTAAATACTTGGGTTTAAAGTGTTGTACTCTACCGGAATAAATGCGAAGCACACTCCTTCAAAGAACACACATTAATTAAGTGCCACTCGTGGTGCTGAAAGAGGAAAATGTTGCTCACTTAAACTGCTAGCTTTTCGCTTCTTCAATGGCTAAAGCTACTGCTGCTACTGGATGACTACGTCCGGCTTCCGATATAAGGCAATTTTCAAAATAAGAGCTAAACCGAGCAAATCTTAACACAAGTGGCCGAAATCTGACATAGGCTATAGCCAATGTGATTCCTTTAAAGAGGACCTATTATGCTACTTTTCTGGTCTTAATTTCTTGTTTTACACTGCTATAGAGCAACCTGACACGAATCACATCACAAAAAACTATGTAGATTTTCGGGAAGCTCTTTCTCTTATTTTGGCGATCCAGCACATCCTGTCAACACTTGAGTGTGAGTGCTTCGGCTCCCTCCGCCTGTGCTTCGGCCATCTCCGCTCCCCTCCCCCCTCCTGCAAACCCCACTCCGTTGTGATTGGTTACCTTCCTTCCGGAACACTTTCAGTGGCGGGAAGCGCGAGCATGGACCTATAAGGGCGCGAGGCAGACGCGAGGCAGACGCGAACAGGGAAGTGACAGCATTACCATACATGGAAACATCCGCGTGGAGATGTCACAAAGTTTTATGCGACGGCACAAATTATGAAAGGGTAGACCGCTTTGAACACGTGACTTCTCGACTGGCTAGAATAGTGTTTAGTGCTCTGCACAGACACCCCAGACGGTCAGCAGGGAATATGTCGAAATGCATGTAAGTCATTATTTGATAATTTAGTATGGTTAAGCATGACTATGAATCATCATAACAACGTTTATAGGTCATAAAAGTCAAAAAGCATCATAGGTCCTCTTTAAATAGCCTAATGATTCATTTGGTTATAGGTATGTTTTGTTTAACTTTATATGCTCATAGCCTATAGGGTTTGTAATTATTATAATGTTATTTTGTAAATTAGAACTGTTTTAATGATCTGCATGTATAAATAAAGGTTCAATAAAAAAAATAAAAAAAATGAACGCTCATAATGATTTAAGCATTAAAGTTGAATTCAGCGTTTTTAGAGAGTGATTGTTGACAAAATCACCTTTTGTCGAAATAAATTGAAAAGCCTATCTCCACACGACCCCCTATGCCTGTATGTGCACTGAAAGAAATCAAGTGTTAATACACAGCCTTGGCTCGATAAACTAATATGTGAACAAAGATATGTAAACAAAGGGGCCAACCATAGCTAGCAACATACATGCTACCCATTTGCAGGCTGTTTATTAACACTTTATCTATTTATTTTTTCAGAGCACACATGGTAGAGAAATAAGAGCTAGACCCATTGTGGATTGTTAGAAGATATTCACTGACTCTGACAAAAAGTGATTTTGACAACAAACCTTCTCCAGAATTGCTCACTTCACCTTTAATCAGGATGTGCAATATTAATGAAAAATGGTCCGACTGGGCCATGCGAAGAAAGAACCAGTGTTGGGCACAGTTCCCTTAGCTTGTTGTTTAATAGAGGCCTACAATTGAACTTGATATTTTCTGACAGCCCATTTGTTTGACTGGTTGAGCACTGACCTTAATTTAAATTGGTTCAATGTGAAAAGTACAAAAATAAATTTTTTAAAGTATTTAAAAATAAAAACTGTAAGATGCTTTTGCCATGTTGCTGTAGCTTCAATGGAAACTGACTTGTAGCTTAGCTCACAACTCTTTTCAAGTAGCTTGCCCAACTATGGAAACAACTTTGGATTTAGTCAGTGTGCAATATTTCACACTGAACTGCAGAGTATCATATCCTTGTCATGATAGTTATGATGATACTCTCAGACAATTCGTCATTTTCTTGCTTATCACTGGTGCTAAAATACAATCCTTTAAAAAGGACCTTTCAAAGAGCATTGTTATAAAACATGTTTCTCCCTCTCTTCAAAGGTAATCATAATCAATCGTGACACATTCACTATCTTTAATAATGAATCAGTCAAGTCACGTGCGTTATGCTCTCTATTTGGCAGATGGTCTCAACAACTCATATCAACAAACAGCAAGTCAGCAGAGTGACATCACGTGGAGACAATCCCAGAAGTGTTAGCCCATGACACACCCACCCCACTGTTCCCTGTGTACATGGGTTACCATGGATACCCAGTGCAGGGGCTGTACATTGAAAAGCTTAAAGTCAAAGCTGCGTGAGGTTTAAAGACAGATCAAGTGAGCCTTTGTCAGTGGATAGGAGAGGATTTCTGCAGCAAGGTAGCGTAAGAGAGGTGCCGTTTGGTGCAGACTCCAGCTATTAAATACAAAGATATCTTGTCTTTCTTTTCTTAGAAATCATATTTTTATCCATTTGATTAAACATTTGAATAAACATTGTAGGCCTATATAGAAATGGAATAGGGTGTAAGTGACTCCTTTTCAATAAGAGTAAAGGATTGCATGGATGCGGATGGATGTAATACCATGCAGTGTTAAAACTAGTTGTTGATCATGAAGCCAGAAGTGGAAATACCAAGACACATGATCCAAGAATTGCCACCCACCTCGAGCTGCCACCTTTGTGCGAAAATCTATCCCTGTGACTTGGGCAGACATGTGGGGAGATGAGGATTGTTGCCTCTCCCATACAAAGGGTAGTGACAGCTTGGATATAGGAATATTCTCTAACATGTTCAGCAGAGGTTCAAGTCCATTTTCTCTCACGGACCTCGACATGTGGGATACCAAATCCCGCTTAACAGCCCAGGTAAGACACAAATATAGGCTATATATATTTTTTTTTTATGGTAGAGCATGTTGATGAAGTGCATTTGTTATATAATGTGTGTTGCTTTCTTAGACTGCAGCATGGTGTGGTATGGCATCTGTCTCTGGTACAGGGTTTATGTCCAATGTCGGCTCAAGGTACACAGTTACAATAACAGACACAAAATATATATTTTCTTTTAAATCAGGTAATAAATAAATGTAATAAATCCTGGCTGATATAATGTATTCATTCCAGCACATCTGGGAGCACTGGTGGCTTCAGACACAATGACCCAGGTCTGAGGAAATGGCAGTCATTGTCCCAACTGGTAGCTGGGGGCTCTCCACGACCCTTCCCTCCATCTCCAAGGGCTGAAATAAGGAGCACCCGAGCTGAAAATCGCTTTAGACAACCAGAAGTGGGTCAATGGCTGCAGGATGCTCATGAGCGTTTAGACAATCAGCTGGATCGGCTGAGGAACAGAAATTCACAGCTCAGCTACAGCCTAACGAGTTCACAACTACTTGACATGAAACATAAGGTATGTAAAAAGAAAATTGAAACTGTGACTCTTTTTATTTTTCTTACTGGTTTGGTTCTATGCGTTTTTCTGCTTCAGATAGATGTTTTGTATGTGTTACATTCGATTGTCTTGTGCTGATGTGTTTATCAGCAACTGGCTATGAGTGCTCCTGAGCAGCAGAAGGAGGCAGCGGAATTATCCCAATATGAAAACAGCCAGCAACGTGGAGACCTTCATGAAAAGTAAGTGCAGCAAAGGAAATTTTTTGAAAAGACTTAATCGAAGACCAAATTCCTCATGTTAAATTCACTTACAAGGGTCCTACAGCTGGAGAAAAACCTGTTGCAAATGAGGTCTACATTGGACAGAGAGAGCAATGAACAACCAATGGAAAGAACTCCTGACTCGCTCAGCGGATCAGCCTCATTGTGTCATGAAGACTTAAACGGGCATGTGCGTAAACTTTTAATTTTGTTAAAAATACATTTGTGGTTTAAAAAGTGTATTATTCTGTTGGCCAAACATTGCTTTTACACGTGGCTTCAAATCAGGAGAGGCAAAGTGTTGACACAGAGCTGTATACGCTGAGAGAGGCTCTGAGAGATGCTGAGGCGAGAGCAAAGACACAAGAAGAAGAACGAAACCAGGCACTCCAGGATCTCCAGACTTCTACAGAGGTCAGTTTGAAAAAATAATAACAGAATTTACAGCCTTTTTTTATTTTTTCGAAAGCCGCAAACTTACACTGCAATTGTCTATTACACTCCCATGTTCTTTTACCAGCATATTCACACCTTTAAGCTGTGCGCAATTTTGTTTGTACCTAGACCCAAAGGACACTGTGGAATCAAATAGAGGAGATGAACCAGAGGCTTAACCTGAACAGACAGAATCACTCTGAGGTGCAAGAACAGCTCAGTGAAGCTAACAACAAGATTAGCGAAGGATGTCTGGTCAGTTTTTATTATATCATTATCGAAACAACATCACCTTATTCTGCATTAGAAATTAAACCTTGAAAATTGTCTTAAATTCTTCTCAGGAAAAAGCCATCTTGGCAACTCAAGTGTTTAAGCTGGAGGAAAATATAAAAGAACTGAAGGGCAACCTGAGGGGGCCTTTGTCTAACAAGGATCACCTGATAAAGGTATCATATACAACATTTAACTCTAATGTCTGAGGCATCTAAGATCCAAATATTATGTATTTGAGTTATGACCAGGCTTGTTTGCACGTGTGTTGTATAGGAGAAGGCAGATCTGACAGACAAACAGAGTTCAGATGGTTGTGACACAGAGTCACACAGCAACAAACAGGAAACTGATCTGATGAATGGAGAATCACAGGCTCTAAAAGAGGTTAAAAGCTACAAGTGGATCTTTTTTTTTAGGTTCAACAATTTTCTTAATTCTTAATCCTCCTTGTATCTTTACCTCAGGTAAATGAAAAGCTGACTTGTGAGCTGAAGACGTTACAGTCTCAGTTACAGGAGAAAACGGCGGAGAGGGACATCGACTCCAAAAAGATCACAGATCTGAAGGCAAAATGCTCTCAGCTGATCATAGAAAAGGAGGAACTGCTGAGTCAAATTAATGAAGTTCCACATGAGGAGGTAACAGAGATGAAAGAAAAGTGCCTCCAGCTCAGGTGAGATGATGATGAAAACGCACCATTCTTGAAATTTGATTACCTTCTCTTTACTGAACCTCTCAAACTATTTTTCCAGGAAATCTGAGGAAGCTTTGGAATTAGAAAATCTGAAACTGCAGGATCGTTGCCTGCGTTTTGAGGCTGAGGTCCTTGAGAAGGAGGAGAGGCTGCAGCTGCAGGAGGAAGAGCATCGCAAACAAGATGCAATGAGAATCCAGAGCAATGAAGGACTAAAAGCTGTGGCCTCCCACTGGACTGAGAAGTGGCAAAAGGTGTCTTTGGTCCTGCGGTCCACACAGGAGGAGCTAGAGGAACTCAAAAAGAACAGCGCCAGAAACAAAGTAAGACTTTATAACTCGCTTAAATGAAATAACTTTATTTCCAAAAAGCAGTGCATTTAGATGTAACTAAATGTCAAAATTAAAAATCTTATTTCAGCTGCGAGTGGAAGCTGCAGATTGTGCAAATGAGATTGAAACACTGAAGAACGAGGGCCGGAAAGACAAGTGAGTCAACATTGCAAATCACCAATATTGTATATCACTTGACACTTTTCTTAATCTTGTTTTGCTCATACATATGTTCTACCTTTAGAGAAGAAATTGAGACTCTGCTGCAGCACAAAGCTAATATGGAGACATTGCTGACCAAAGCCAAGGTAGTGTATAACTGAGAGGCTGGATCTTGAGCCTTTCTGGTAAAATGTAGTAGATAAACATGTGAGCTATTTATGTTTTGCCTTTTTAATAGATGGAATCTGACTCACTGCTAAGCTTTGAGCTTGATACATGCAAACAGGAGCTGGAGCGGGAAAGGAGCAGGAATCAGGCACTGCTTCACAGACATAAAGGTAAAGGTGAATGTACTTCTCAGCAGTCTGATATCTTATAAAGTACAGTACAGTGGAGTATAGTTAAAGTACAAATGACAAAAGTACTGTTTTAAGTACAGCAGCAGCATCATCAATTCCAGTGTACAAGTTTGATTTCATTCTTTTAACACAAGGGGGCGTTAAACCGCTGTGACATTGTATCTGCAGGTGGGGAAGCTGTGCAAACTCAGGACAAAGAGACAGTGACAGAGTGAGCAGATTTTGATGAGATTCTCATTTTCAAAATGCATCAGCAAAAGCTTGTAATGAAATCCTGTCACCCTCTTGATTGTGTGCTCTGTCTATCTGTTTATCAGCTTATCAGAATCCTCTTTGTTATGGGAGCCGCCATCACACTCCCACAGCAGCCAAAACGAGTCCCCTCAGGTAACAGGGATTCCCCCCCCCCCCCCAAAAAAAAATAAAATAAAAATTAATTTTGAAAATGTGATTACATATGATGTATTTTTATATAAACATGTATTTAGTGTAAATAATAAGGCACTGAGGGAAAAAAGCTTTTTTTTTAAAGATTACTGAAAGAAAAATGATTAGAAAGGGAGTGAGTATGTCACAAGTTGTCATTGTTACTGGGGAGAATCATTGCAGAGTCTAGAAAAGGCTGAGAGAAAAGACATAAATAAGGGTTCTTTTTAATTAACTTGCACATGGCGGGGGCGCCCTTAGCTCAGTTGGTAGGGCGTCCCCCCCATGGGCCTCGGCCAGCAGCAGACCCGGGTTCGGTTCCAGCCCGCGGTCGTTCTCTGCATGTCACTCCCCTCTCTGCCCCATTTCAACTCTGTCTCTACACTATCAATAAAGCATGAAAATAGCAAAAAAAATCTTTAACTTGCACATGGCTTCCTTCCTTAACGTTCATGAAAAAAGGTCCCTAAAGAGTGTCGAGATGATGGAGGCCAAGCAAATGACCCAACCACCGACTTACTAAGGGCCCAGCTAGAAGGTATGAGCCGAGCTGCTTTTGAAAAATAAAAATAAACTACAGAGCATAGTGTGTTTATTTACCTCTCTCACTCAGCTCATAAATGTCTTTCTCCATTTTTTTCCAGAGAGCAGGAGGAGGACGGACCAGCTGCAGAAGCTTCAAGCGTTGAGGCAGCCTAACCAGGTAAAGTCCAAGAAAACATCTTGGAGATGACCTCTTAAGATGACCTTCAGTGGTGGTGATGATGGATAAACATAACAAATGACAGACTCTTTGTCTGCAGGTCAAAGATGAGAAACCATCTGTTGAAGAGAGGAGGGATGGAACTGTCTGTCCAGTCAATCTAGAGACAGAGCAGCAGAGAAGGATGGTCACTGAGCAGGTGTGGACTGTAAGATGCACAAGATGCAATTTAATTTCAGTTTTTTTCCACACCATATACAGTATATACAGGGGACCTGACAATTTGTAAGGTTGCAGTAACCTTTTACCTTACATATTGTCAGGTTGAGGTAAGATAGTACCCGCATTGTATCTTCTTAGGAGCTTTAGTTTCCATGAAGCATTTCCTATCACCTTTCTGCAATTGTATGCCTCACAGAGCCATATAACTGCCAGGCTGTATTTCAAATGTTATAGCTGTTTTAAATAACAACAAGCCTAACAGGAAAATACTGTATCCGACCGTATTTGCAGTTAAAGAGTCTGTTTAAGGAGCGTGAAGGAAAGGAGGCAGGAATGGTCGACAGCATTTCAGCAGCTGCTCAGACAGGAGCCTCTTTACTACAAGACTGGACACTCCCATCTAAAGTTGTAAGGGTAAGAAGCCTCAGCAAATAAAAAAAATAAAAAAAGAGGATTACTGTGCAATAAACACAAATAGCAATTCATTGGATTACACCAATGTCAGTGTGTGTCATTTTCATTCAGAATGTAGTGGACAGGAGGAGCTGGCAGCAGGGCTCAGGCTTGATGCCAGTGTTTGAAGAGGATGAGGAGAACAGTGATTGGCCCGGAGAGGAAGCTCACCATAAGGAAAACATCCAGAACCAAAGCCAACAGGTTGTAAAAGGCTTACATTACACTACAAATCAGTTTTATGATCCCCAGGTGATGGCCAATTAATCCATATTTCCTTCTAAATCCTAAACCTGCCTTTAAAAGACCATCTATATACAGAAAGGTCCTGACTGTAATACTGCAGATGCCTCATTAAAAATATGTGTTAGCATCAGCAACTGCAAACTAATAACATTAATGGCATAATCGTGGCGGAGAGATTATAGCATGAAATTAACATAACCACCCGCACATTCATTTATTACATATACACATATGTGCAAACAGCACTAATTCCTACTGCTTTAATCAAAGAGCATATAGCACACAGGGAGGGGTGTCAGCCTGGCTGCATAACCACTTGAACTCCATGTGAAACATAGTTCAGCCGTAATCTCACATATGACTCTTTCTACTCTGTAAATAATCGGATTTGGCCCTGAGGAGTGAACCGCTCAGCTGGAACCCATCCATCTGACCAATAAGAGGATAGGAAAGAGTTACAGTACATCATTGTCTTGTACTGAAGGTCCCTGACTACGGTGGCAAGATCCACACATAATATAATCAAATCTGTCTCAAAGTGTCTCAGTGAATCAGCTGATATATGCAACGTTTAATTTTGAAATTATAAACCATTTTAAGAAATGGTAAATTCAGTCTTCTAAAAACTGAAGACAGGAGGTGTAAAAAGGTCAAGATCTTAAATGCTCAGCATTAAGTTACATTTCATTATCAAAAATATACATCAAGAAGCATTGATTTAAATAAAACAAATACATATGTAATTGAGGCCTGTAGCATCGAATACAAAGATGAAAAGAAAGATTTGAAACCATTGTGTCCTCTGCCAGATGTCACTTGTGGGTGCAGGAATCAGCAATCTGAACGCAGAAAATGAGAATGTGCTGCAAGGTGAAGTTGTGCATGAATCTGTGTATAAATCATTAGTGTAGATGAGTAGTTTTGTGCTGTGATCTGTGCCGTGTTTATAGTTTAAAGTCGGATAGGTATCTGTATGTTAGAGAGGGATTTATCCACAAACACTGGACTGGATTAATAATATGGAGCATAATATTTGATCAAATAACCAGCTGGTGGATAAGTCCCCGGTCTCAATCCGTTTCCCTTTTTCTTGCCCTCAGCCTTCAATCTTCTGTATGTGTAAGAATGCAAAATTAATTTGAAATATTTGGGTAAATATTTCTCTATGTATTTTATTTAGCCACACTAAGGAGCAGGCAGACGATCCAGGAATGTCCCCTGACTGCAGAAAGAAAGACATCAGAAAAGTCTTCTGATGCTGGAGTGTCAATTGTGTCTCACGGTTCAGATGAAATTGACCTGCAGCGGACCAGCAGGCCAATTTTCCTCTTTCCTGATGGAACATTTCTGGCTGAGCTTGTAGATATCTGCAGCCCTGATGAAGATGAAGAGGACAAATGAATAGTTTTTTTTTAAGACTGCTGCAATGGGCAAAACTGGCTATATACTCTATGCATACACCTGTCATTACAGGGTGCTGCACCACCCAACTTTGTGCCTTATATATTATACTGTATGTTTTTGTTATTCACATGAAATGCAATGATTCATTTACTTTGACAAGTAAAAGACAAGATTTCACTAGGGTCTTACTAAGTGGATGCTATTGAAATTTACGCATAAGGACTGTGATATTTTTGTTAATCAATCTATTGGAAAATCACAGAATGGTGGTTAGTAAAATATACAACAGCAACAATTTAAACAGTGAAACTTGAGACACTAGTCATAATAAAAGTCACCAAGCTACTTTTGGCAAAAGTGGGCTTTATTTCTATGACATGATATGGTTCCTCACATCATTATTAAATTCAGAAAGATTCTTCAGCCAGAGATATTTTAAATGTATCTCAAAAGGAACTGGGAAATTTCAGGTGTACACAAGAGTATATAAAGTACATTCGCGTTTATTACATGGTACTCACACATCAAATCAATGACGACATGTTTTATCACAGGGACTGAATACTAGAGTAAAAGGTAAGTATTTATAGATTCAGACCATATCGCTTAGTCCACTACCTTCAGGCTTTTCCACAGTTTATTGGGAGAGATGCAACATTTTTATAAGAGGGCTTTCCACAAATACATTGTTCTGTCTCACTGTCAAGTCTACAAACTCCTAATTCACATTGTGTTTTTAGAAAAATAAATGTTGTGCACTGACTGTACTAATTTACGCATTAATACATTGCAATAAGGCCATCATAAACATTGTATTGTATATATCCATCCATTTGAACTCACATCATTCAATATACAAAGTGAGACATTACATGTGCGCACTTCATGGCAAAGGTTGCCTATAATAGTTTATCGTGCAAATGCCCATTGAGTTCTTCAGGTACATAAGATCCTCTGCTCATAGAAGAGTTTTTTTTAACACACAAGTGTCACAGATCTATAGAGGCTGGGGTTGGATTGTGTGCCAGCGAGCCTGCTCCACCTGCAGAGTCCACATGTCCCTCCAGTGGGCACGTCCAGCATCCGCGGCCTCTGCACCGATTAGGACTCGACCAAGAACGTTGTCCTCTGGAAGGACCTGATTGTGTTACATAAGAGAAACATGGAAATCACTGGGAAGATAGCCTTTTATACGAATGCATGTAGTTGTAGTTATATGTGAAATTCGGTTTATTTTGTGATTTAATTGTGCCCCAAGAGTGAACCTTACCTGCATGATTATGAACTCGAGTGTGAGGGGCAGCTGACTTATGTCCCCGGGAGGCAGGTCAAACAGGAAGGAAGTATTCCACACAGAGCACGAGCCTCCTTTAGTTTCTCTGCTGCTGATCACAGCTCCCTCATGATGCAGATTGATCACCACCTGGTATTCTGTACACATGGACATAGACGTCATACAAAAAAATCCAATGCAGAATACAATTTAAACTTGATAAGAAGTGGAAGCCTGGAAGGAATGAGCGTTTACAAATAAACAAATTGGAAACTAACTAACTGTTTAATCATAAGACAGGTATCAAATTAAAATGAAGTCCTGACTCGACTTGACCAAACATAGGTTTTTTTTAGTTTTTTCTTTTCTTGTTGTGTGAATAGCTGCAAGCATATGTTTTCCAATCCAGTTAAGTCTAGTTTCTGTATAAGTTCAAAAAAAATAGTTTTGGTTAAAAAATGACATTTAATCATAGTAGATAATATAAATAAAAATGAAAAATTTAACCATGGATTGTTTTTTGCTGTTTGTGTAGGGTATGCTCAAAGGCTTTCAGAATCTGGTATAAAACAAAAAGAGGTTGATCCAAGTCAGATGTATGTGACATATTGTACACAAAACAGATATCATAACATTTAATGGCTCTGTGTACAGGGTTTGCGTGGCTCCAATAAAACAAAAAATACTAGAAAGGTTAATGCAAACAAAGATTACATCTGTCAGATCAGACTTCTAGAGGAGATTGAAATGTTTTCCGGAGGATTGTGAATAGTGAAAGGATTAATCCACAATGTCATTATAAAAAGGGATGATCCCCTGCTACATTCGGGTCCTGGAAGACAACATTTAATCCCCTAAACATTAAAAGCAAACATAGGGAATTATTTTACCTCTTCCCCTGTAAGGCAAAAGTTAGTTCTGCCCACGCATGCTTATATAATGCCTCTATGCATGTATTCAAATACAAGTGGCATCAGAAGTTGCTTGTACCTGCTGCTGCCGACTTGTGAACGATGCTGTCAAGGTTATCTGCTCTGAGGACTGTGGCTTTGATGCTGTGGGCCAGAGCCTGATACTGAAGCAAAATGAAGATCTGTGGAGGACAGCTAAGCCCCTTACTCATCAGTGCATTGTGTGAGATCTGACTCTGCAGTCAAAGGGCCAAAGTTCAAAGAGTAAAGAGAGAGAGAGAGGGAAGGGATATACCTCAATCAGCAAGAAAGGTAGAATAAGGCTTTTGCTTTGCAGTGTACAGGAGTCACATAAAATACATAAGAAAAAAAAGTTAAAATTGTTCTGACCACAGAGATCAGATCAGATCATATATCCATGCGTAACAGATGGAATTGTTTTATCCTTTTCTTCCCCCTTATGCTTGCTTCAGCTGATAACTAGTAAACTGCATGCTGTTGCCACCTGGACACAGCATGCAATTATCTGCTCCAGTTCCCCCAGACCCACAGGGCTAAAAAAAAAACACATTCATTTATCTGGAGCATTAATGAATTTTCGTTATTGACCTCAGAAAGCGAAGTCTGTGGTTTAAACTTGAGCCCTAAAAGTGTGCAAATCGGAGTCAACAGTGGCCCAATAGCAGACTTTTGTACAAAGGCCTCACCTTGAAATAACTCTTGTATGTAGCTCAACAAATACATACAACACCTGCTCATGAATTCAATAAACCACTACCTGTTTTAACGTCCATTTGTTTGGGTTAAGCTCCTCCATGAAGTGAAATGGTTGCTCTGGCCTCCAGTCTATTCCCCCACATTCAGCCTCCAGCTCACCCAGCGTGGTGTCTCTCAGACTGGGACGTTCCCGTGTGTACACGGCTATTCTCAACACACACCTCTGGAGCTCCTTCACAGAGCGCACTTTCAAAAGCAGCACAAGGCTGTGGGTGTTGGGGCTGAGGCCGCTCTGGGCAGCAGTGGCTTGTATGGGACAGGGGGACAGAGGCGGCAGGCTGCCCAACACGGACAAGTCCTCCAGTCTGTGGGACGTCCCGGTGAGGCCCAGGACAATGACTGCCAGGGTTTGCTGCTCTGGGGAGAAGGCCATAGTGAAGTGGAGGCAGGGTTTTGGTGATACTGTCTTTTGGCATCCCGCGCTGGAGCCGTAGCACAGTGGACTCAGCGGGATTGATTCTTCAGGCATTGAGGGAGACAGAGCAAGGGGGCTGGTGAGCCTGCTGTGTTCATTGTAGGATATCCTATCCCCAGTCACCGTGCAGCGCCTCTGCATAGCCTTGCAGGTTTTGGTCAACAATCCCAGTTTGGGGAATGTAGGCAGAGAACCGTGAGTGGGATCAATGGGCTTGTAAATGGGTGATGTAAGTGTCGGTGTGCTCAGCCGGCGTAGGGAAAAATAAGACTTTGGTAGCTCCTTTCGTCCCGATTCGGCTCGAGCTGGACTAGTGAATGACAGAGAGGTAAATTCACCCTGCGAAAAGGCAGGGCTGGTAAAAGTGGAGGGATAGTCCAGCATGTCTCCGTCCAGCTCCTCGTATTGCTGCTCGGACCCTGTCGACGCTGACAGACGGGTCCTGGACGAGAGAGACGGGTCCTGGTCAAAGGTCACCGGTTCAGCAGGAGCCTGTGTCTGAGTCAGAGCATCTTTGTCTTTCAATGGACAAAGCTGACTGTCCCAGCAGCACAGAACACATCCCAGCACCAAACACAGGCAAAAGACTATCAGTCCAACCAACAGAAGAATTTGGAGGTGCACTGTATAAGAAAAAAAAAGAATCAGATGAGTTGTTTAGAAAACTGTTGTACTTTACCCTCATGCAACCCCTAGATTACATAACACGGATCATTTGTCATTGTTCATCCCCGTTTGCCTCAAAGGATAAACTACGCGCTTCATAATAAAGCATTGTGAGAGGATTAGCTCACAAGTTTCAAGTCTGTTTTACAACAACATCCAGATTCAAGAAAATCTTGGTTAATGTAATGGTGTCCATAAAGGCTGTGAGGAGATCCCTTTCTTACGTGGTCTAACACAGGACTGTGGAATGATTGCTAATGTAACTATGGGGATGTATGTACGTTTTATTCAGGCTTGAGAAAAGGAAAACTGGGGAACCAATACTTCAAGACCATACCTTCTAGTTGTTTGGTGAAGAGGACCTGCACCAGAAGCCAGAAGAAGAGAATGACAATGATGCCCTCGATCATACCCTTACAGCAGAAGAGCAGCACAGACTGCCACAGAGGCTGGCCTGGGTACTCCTCATCGTGGTAAGGCATGGTTCCTAGTGTGCTGATGGTGTCTCTGTGCTTATTTCAAACCATTAACAATTAGAAGCCCCCTAGCTCCCAGTCAAGACTGACAATACGACATTCTGGTTTTCAGTCCTGGAGATATTTCCCCACGTAATTCTTCTTCAGAGGATCAATCGAAGCCATCATTTTGGAGTGACAAAGTAACAAGCATTAAAAAAACATCCTTATCCCAGTAAAACATCTTGGGTATTTGTAATCAGAAGTTACAGGTTTGAGCATCACAATGAATCAAAAAAATACTTGCACATTACATGATATCCTGAGATTTGAATAATATTATTTCTCATATAGGATGGACCTTCTTCCAGAAGTTATACTCAAGCAATTGTATACTCCAGTCTGCGTCCCAGGACAGTGATCTCTTCATCTGGAAAGAGACTTGACTATATTATTCCTCCCTAGCGGGCGGGACTATGGGCGGAGATATTCTGCAAATAATACCTCTCATATTGTGCCTGTAACATATTTCTTCTACAGATGTCAATCCAGCAGTACCATCCCAACAGTAATAAATCCTGCAACCCATCCCCCACCCTCATCCTGTGACTCACGACCTCTTATCTCCCATTAGTCTAGTAGTCCATCATAGATCTGCTGCAGAGTACAGGAATTAACTGTCAACACAGACTCGTTCCATATACTTCATCTTCAATGTAGTATGTTGATTTAAATTTGATAAATGTAATCTAAAGTAAAACACTGATAAACAATGTTTGAATTCTGTTTGTCACCAATAATAAGGAACATAACTTAATCGAGAATAAATTCCAGGACAAGAATTTAAAAAATATATAAAAATTCTTAATTGAGTAGTTTAGGTTCCTGGTTAAGAATATTAAGAACAGAGATGTCAAAGTGACGATCAACTGGAAATACTGATACATGCGCATGTTTATGGAAGGAGAATATCCCTGCGCTTGAAACGGTGTGTATTCTTGTATGAGGGAGACAATACTACCCCCGTCTGGCCACTGAATAATTTTCTTTCTGGTATGTACAGGTGAAACTCGAAAAATTAGAATATCGTGCAAAAGTACACTTATTTCAGTAATTCAACCTAAATGGTGAAACTAATATATTATATAAACTCATTACATTCAAAGTGAGATATTTCAAGCCTTTATTTGTTATAATTGTGATTATTATGGCTTACAGCTTATGAAAATCCCAAATTCAAAATCTCAGAAAATTAGAATATTACATAAAATCAATAAAAAAAGGATTTTAAATACAGAAATGTCGGCCCTCTAGAAAGTATAATCATGCATATGTACTAAGTACTTGGTTTGGGCCCCTTTTGCACAAATTATTGCCTAAATACGGTGTGGCATGGATGCTATCAGTCTGTGGCACTGCTGAGGTGTTATGGAAGCCCAGGTTGCTTTGATGTGGCCTTCAGCTCGTCTGTATTGTTGGGTCTGGTGTGTATCATCTTCCTCTTGACAATAGTCCATAGTTTCTCTATTGGGTACAGGTCAGGAGAGTTGTCTGGCCAATCAACACAGTAATACCATGGTCAGTCAACCAGTTATTTGTGGTTTTAGCACTGTGGACAGGTGCTAAGTCTTGCTGGAAAAAGTAATTCAGCATCTCCATAAAGCTTGTCAACAGACAGAAGCATGAAGTGCTCTAAAATCTCCTGGTAGACAGCTGTGGTGACTTTGGACTTGATAACACAGTGGACCAACACCATCAGATGACATTGTGCCTCAAATCATCACTGACTGTTGAAACTTGACAGTGGTCTTCAAGCCCCTTGGATTTTGTGCCCCTCCACTCTTCCTCTAGACTGTAGAACCTTGATTTCCAAATGAAATGCAACATTTAATTTGGATCAGTGATGATTTGAGGTATTATGTCATCTGCTGCTGTTGGTCCACTGTGTTATCAAGTCCAAAGTCACCACAGCCATCTACCAGAAGATTTTAGAGCACTTCATGCTTCTGTCTGTTGACAAGCTTTATGGAGATGACAATTTCCATTTCCAGCTAGACTTGGCACCTGCCCACGGTACCATAAACCACTGGTAACTGTTGACTGACCATGGTATTACTCTGCATGAATGGCCAAACAACTCTCTTGACCTGAACTCCATAGAGAAACTATGGACTATTGTCAAGAGGAAGATGATACACACCAGACCCAACAATACAGACAAGCTGAAGGCCACATCAAAGCAACCTGGGCTTCCATAACACCTCAGCAGTGCCACAGGCTGATAGCATCCATGCCACGCCGCATTTAAGCAATAATTCATGCAAAAGGGGCCCACACCAAGTACTTAGTACATATGCATGATTATACTTTCTAGAGGGCCGACATTTCTGTATTTAAAATCCTTTTTTTATTGATTTTATGTAATATTCTAATTTTCTGAGATTTTGAATTTGGGGTTTTTATAAACTGTAAGCCATAATAATCACAATTATAAAAAATAAAGGTTTCACATATCTCACTTTGTATGTAATGAGTCTGTATAAGATATTATTTTCACCTATAAAGTTGAATTACTGAAATAAATTAACTTTTGCACGATATTCTAATTTTTCGAGTTTCACCTGTACTTTCTTAGTGTGGGCTGGCTGTGCAAGACAAGTGCTTTCCCGTAGTCGAGAAGTTTTTCAGATCCTTTACTTGATGAGTAAAATAGCAAATACTGCAACATTAAAGTCCTCCAAAATAATATTTTAAAAGGGGTGGGGCGCTCTTAGCTCAGTTGGTAGGGCGTCCCCCCCATGGGCCTCGGCCAGCACCGGACCCGGGTTCGACTCCAACCCGCGGTCGTTCTCTGCATGTCACTCCCCTCTCTGCCTCATTTCAACTCTGTCTCTACACTATCAATAAAGCAGAAAAATGCAGAAAAAAAATACCTTAAAAAAAAAAGGTTTTAAAGGGGATTTTTTTTGTCATACATAGTATACTTTACTTTGGGGCGACTGTGGCTCAGGTGGTTAAGCGGGTTGGCCAACGATTCAAGGGTTGGCGGTTCGATCCCCGCCGGCCACCTGTGTCATGGTTGTTGTGTCCTTGGGCAAGACACTTCATCCACCTTGCCTTGTGTGAATGTGTATGTTTGAGGTGGTGGTCGGAGGGGCCGTTGGCACTGAATGGCAGCCACGCTTCCGTCAGTCTGTCCCAGGGCAGCTGTGGCTACTCTCGTAGTTTACCACCACCGGTATGACTGTGTGTGAACGAATTGAACCAGGCACCCTGTAAAGCGTCTTTGAGTGCCTAGGCAATAAAGCGCTACATAAAACCTATCAATTATTATTATTACTTTCTTTAGGATTTGTTTAGAAACAAATCAACTATAAACAAACTATGATGGCAACTATTAAAAAAAAATTAGCACTTCATACACACACACACCACACAAAATCTTAAATATTTTTCAATAAGTTAGCTATTGTATCTCTCTTGACTTATCTCCATACAAGCAAAAACACTGAGGGGTTTACAAACATAACACTGACTTCGGAAAAAAAAGTAAATAAATAAATTAAACAAGCAGTCTACAGCACACATGATTGTTTTATTCCTCAATGTCTAATGTCCAAGAAATATGTTAATCCAAAAACCAAAACAGAGTTTAATCTAAACTTTGATTTTTTCCTTTTCAGAAGTCAAGTTCAGTGACATTTATTTGCAATGATATGTCTACTTGATTGTCCACATACAGTATATTCCAGCAGATGGCTACATAAACCAGCTAGCTGCATGAATAATTGCATATTTCTCTAGAAGAGTGAGGTAGCACTGTTTCAGTGTTCACTTGTCAAAGGTTTGAGGTCATTATTTCCATACATTCTCTGTGTTTATACAAATACAACACAGCAATATATTATGAGATTCAGTAAAACAGTGATGAGTCCGGAGGACATTTCCTGAGTCCAGAAGAAATTCCAAAACAAAAGTCATTGTATCACTTTCATCCTACATAAACCTCTCACATTTTGCCTTTGATTCACAGCTGACATGAAATAAACGTTTTGTAATTTTTCAAAATGATTAAATAAAAAATAAAATGTAAAATAAAACACAATGGAATACCTTTAAAGAAAATCCAACCAACCTGCATCAAATTTCTTTTCAAATGTATTTGATTCTTAAGGAGACCTTTTATTATCCTCTGATGGACATAATCCCTGAAAGTGTGTCAAAAGTATTATAAACTTACATCAAGTTAAACCAAATGTTTACTAGGCAAGATACAGATAGGCTTTAGCAAAGCAGTTACAGATGGGAGCTATGACACTGAGATAAGGCTTTTTGGTCTTCATCAGCTGCACATTGGAAACCACACGGTTCTACTATGGAAAAGGGCAGCTACAGAACTGTTTGATATTTGGCTGTAAATGCAATTGACATCCAAAAAGGCTCAGCATTGGTTCTTACGAATGCCACTACATTTAAGCACTTAAACAGGCACTAAGGTAAACCATGATCTAATTCTACATTATAGTATATTATAGGAAGCCTTTGAGGTCAAATATCATTGATCTCTTAAAAAGACTCATTTAAAGCACATCAAACTGTTAAAGTAATAGGACAACAATGATGGGAAAACAACTGTAACTATGTGTTGCAGCTGATATTCCCTAGGATTCATACAGAACTTGCCTGACATGAGAGAGGTATATTGTGTAATAATATTGCCCAGAGCAGATTCAAGAGCCAGCTAATTTGGTCCCTTTGAGGAGGTGGAAGATGAAGAGGAGGGACTGTGTGACGAGGAGAGGGCACTGAATCCACTTGTTCCTGCCACAGTTACAGCCTGCGACGCCACGGGAGCAGCTGACTTCTGGGCAAACAGCATTCCTGTAATGCAGAGATCAGAGAGAACGGTCAAATAAAAAACAAGCCGACATTAAGAAGCACGTATGGTGGGATTAACTTGTCATATATTTGCAGAAATGGCAAATCTCAGGATCAAGTGAGAGATTTGTCATGTAAGTACATTCAAGTACATTGAATACAGGTCAAAGTGTAATTCATCACCTGAGTAAATAGTGCCATTGACCTCCACAGATACACTGATACTGGCAGCTCCATTAGTGGAGATACTCAGAGACAAATCCTGCTTGCTTTCTGTGGAAGAAATAGAAAAAACCATGTCTGATTAATGGAATTCCCCTCAAATCATGTTCAGTAATGATAAAGGCATGTGTCACAAAGCAAACAGCAGAGGCAACCGACCGTGTCCATTGTTAGGCTTGAGGTTCACAGGGTTGAATTGAGAGGCGAAGGCCAGGAGGTTCTGCTGGATGGCCTGCTGCATGAGGCGCTGCTGCTCCTCTGCCAGCTGCATCATTTTCTTCTCAGCGCCGTCAGCCGCAGCTCCTCGCTCCAGCCTTTCTCTCAGATGCTCTAAGGTAGCAGCTTGTGCTAGCTGCTGCTGCTGCCCTAGTGTCAGAGCCATGGGCAGCCGGCTGGCTGCTACAGGGGTTGACATCTCATCTGATCAGAAAAAAAAATCAAAAAAAGGGAAAATAATATTTAGCACGTCATTAAATCTAAAGAATAGCGCAGAGAAAGCTAAATAAATTGTACATTTCCATTTAAATAACATAATAATTCATATAATGCCTGACAAATAATCCTGTATTTGTAACCTGCTTTAACGCTGAACACTTTATTATCAGTCTGCTAAATATTTGGCAATATTTAAACCACTAGAGGTCATAAACATATTGTATCCCCCGTGTTTGACCACAAGGCAGCCACAGTAATTTATCGCAATTGAATTATTACTCTATTATTATTACAAAAATATGAACATTGTTTTCGAATTGTTAAAACGTTATCCATGGGTCAAGTGAGACTCATCTATTGGATAGATACGAAAAATACAATAATAAAAGTATAATAGTGATCTAGATGCCTCCAGCTTTTTTCAAAAGAATAAGATCTCAAATCCGGGCTACCAGTTTAGTAACACAGCGCACAATCTGTCCTACCCATGTTTCTCTTCAGATTAGGGCTAGCAGACGATATCAGGCCATTGTGTCCAGCCATGGCACTATGCATGGTGGGTGAAGAGTGAAGGGCGTGAGGGCTGGGCGAGGAGTGGCTGAGGTGTGAGCCGCTGCTGCCCCTACCCGAGGGCGAGTAACGGTACAGGCTGTTGGTGTAGCTGGGACGTCGGCCCTCTCTGCGATTACTGTCGATGGCGGTCTGAAGCTCACCCGGAGAACTCAGGCCCTTCTTCTCACACTCAAACAAGTACAGGTACTTCATGTATCTATGGGAGAGAGGGGTTTTATATTAGTCACGTGATACCGGTGAAAAAGAGCACAGTTTGAAAATAAAGTTGAAAGAAGATAAAGAAATGGTTTCACATAATAGCTTAGCTTTATAGAGGATGAATTAATCTTTTCACAATGTAAAGCAATGTTTGTGTTTCACATCGAGTATGTGACTTTGAATGTCACATCCAGGAAATAATACCTGTATGCCAACTATTACTGGAATGTCCATGTTTTAACTAACACCAAGACTTAGACTTTGACATTCCATGATAACTTTTACATTTAGATTCCTGAAGACAGTGTTTGTCAACTGAACAACGTTTTGAGCTATTTGTTGTTATCAACAAGGGAGACACCTACTGGGTGCGGAGGGTGAAGGCTGCGCTCGTGATGGAAGTGGGGAGGTTGAGACCTTTGGTGATCTCCCTCCATATCTTCTTGTTAATAACCTCCACCAGGCCTCCCTTCTCTGTCACAAGCTTGTAGAGCCTGTACAGGTCCAGCACCTGCTTGGCCATTATGGGAATGCGGTTAACAGGAGTTCCTGAATGAATGAGAAGATAGACATTTGGATGTGTTAATTTTATTTGAATTCTACTCGTTAAAAATACGGAGTGGTCTTGTAAATGCACCAGGGGGAAAAAACATATATCCTGACTGACCAACCTGATGGCCTGACTTTAACGTTAGGTAATGTGGCTTAGCGTGTGGATAGACTTCGCTAATGAAGCTTATTTCAGATGAATGGGGGTGGGGATAATTCCACAGAAGTGGATCTGTTGCTGGATTGATTGGAGCGCAGGGGGAGGGGCGATTTTAGAGCCAGCAGTGCCTGCCAATCACAGGATTGACATTTAACCCCAATCACAATCCTTATTTGGAGTGAAGCCAATTAATGAAAAAGGCTGTAAAGCTGTTGGGACAAACAAGATCACCTGGTCCTTAAGATGAAGGCTACACACACGCACAAACAAGAGATTGCCGACTGCTGAAGTTAATTTTTGGACCAGCGCATTTTGGCTTTGATAAGGGTCAGATCTGTGTTTTACACACTGCTAGAGAACAATAACATTGTAGGTAGACAAAAATAAAATTCTTCTTCTTCACATTCTTCAATAAAGATAAAGATTAAGTAATACATTAAGTACAATGTACATTTTAAGTTAAGTTACTTTATCAGTCAATGGTTACATTGAAATTTGTCTTTTCGCATATCCCCTCTCTAGTTACCAAACTTCGGACGGGGTCAGTGCGCAGGGTCAGCCATAGTACAGCACCCCTGGGAAAGTTTGGGATTTAGTGCCTTGCTCAAGGACACAATTGTAGAGACGGTGGGCACCGTACATGTAATACCAGCCACCACTAGTTTTACAAATAACACCCTCCTGTCCGGGGCCAGGGATTGAACCAGCATGGTTGCTGGTCGGTCCCTCTTTCCTCCAGGCCATTTTACCACTAAACTACTTTAAAATATCATAAAACATTTCAAATGTATTTGATTATTAGGACATTCACACATTAAAATCATTCAAAGTATTAACTTATTGGCTCTTCCAAAGATCTGTAAATCTTTGATTAGTTGTTTATTTGATGCTGACAATATAATCCACAAAGACTTGGGATGGTAAAGTACGGTAATAAAATAACATCTTACTCTCAAAAAGAAATCAAACATTTGTAAAAGCAGAAAGCTCTGGTTCTTACCTCGTTTCTGCATGAAGACAAATAGTTCATCAAGAAACTCCTTCCGTTGTGGGTCGTTATCCAGTTCATAAAGCTGGTTTGGATTAAAAAATAAAAGACATCAGCAACACTCTACAGTGTAGTCAACTGTTACCCTGAGAATATTTCAGGCATGTTCCTGCCTACACACATGTTAAAAAAAATACAAATAAAAAAAAATACTCACCTTGGCAAAGTCCCTGGATGGTTCTCCTTTTATTTTTCCTCCGTCATTCTCCTCAGCCCAGATGGCACTTCCTTTCTGTTAATTGACAAACGGGAGAATTAGAAACATCAGAGAACAGTTGGTCATATGAAGCAGACCAAGGACAAGATGGTGGACAAATGTAAAGGAGGAAAAAAAGATGTCAAGATTAAAAAGTATTTTTAACTGCTTATTTCATTTAAAAACATAGGTACAAGTACATTCCGTATAGTGTTACTTTATATACATCTCCCAGCAAACATTAAAAAGAGTATATTCAAATCAATCCAACACCAGGATGTCTACCCATCAGTGAGATGCCATTCCAATTTAAAGGCCAGGACACACCGGCCCGATAATCGCCGTCATAGAGTCGGGAGGGGGTGGGGACACAAATCTGTTTGGTGTGTGCCGTGAAATCGGTCGTCGTAGATGTTCAATCGGCGGCGGGCAGTCTTTCAGTTGGAGCAATTTGATTTGTGGAGGGCTAGCGAATCAGTGAAGCCCGGAAGTGAGGCGGGTAGCACAAACAGCTAACAACAGTTAGCCATCGTTTTAATGTGTTTGTTTGTTTCGTTCAGCGAGTACTCACATGCATCAATCCTTGTTGACTGCTCGACACCATGCTCGACACTCTATGCTAAAAATTGTGCTCTTTATGGTCCATAAATATAAATACGTATTTCTATCTATGTCTAGAGAGCCGTCCCATCATTTCCGGCTTCCGTATTTTATCGGGCCACAATACAGATTAGCGCCGCCTGCTGTTATGGAGGCATTACGTCCCGCGCAAGCGCAGAGCGTACGGAAAATCAGCAGTCGGTTTGGTGTGTTCTTTGCACTTTTTCGGCCGCGACGGGAAGACTGGAGCTCCCTGAATCGGCAGTCTCCATTTTCGGGTAGTCGGACTGGTGTGTCCTGGCCTTAAAAGCTTCTATTTCTCACTTTCCCTCAGGGCTCTTGGCATTGTGTTCCCTTGTCCAACCCCAGCACTTAAACCACTGTTTACCACGCTGCAGAGTCAGTCGGTAAACAGCTGGTCGCACTAAGCATCTGGCTGTCTGTACTCTTGCATTGTGTATACATTAATGCATCTCTTTTGAAAAAAAAGGAAGTGTCTGTTCAAAGCTAGGCACAATAAAAAGGGAGATTAATGAAACGCCCCAGGCTCATTTGGTAGTTTAATATGACATGGTGCTCTTCCATCTCCTCCCCCTTAATATGACAGTTAAAGGTTAAAAATGTGAGACGAGGGCAGTGTGTGTTCAACTGTGTGCAAAAGCCTGCTGAGAGGTTATTGTCCTGCAAATGCGCACAAGCGACATGGGATGAAAGTGTTAAGAAGGGTTTGTCATCACAATTACATGAA
The DNA here is from genome assembly GCA_949357725.1 of Hyperoplus immaculatus. Taxonomy (NCBI): domain Eukaryota; kingdom Metazoa; phylum Chordata; class Actinopteri; order Uranoscopiformes; family Ammodytidae; genus Hyperoplus; species Hyperoplus immaculatus. The sequence goes on from OX442354.1 coordinate 10,633,223, forward strand.
GTGGATGATTTATTCAATTATCTATGCTATCTTTATTAAAAACTGACACTGTAATTAATTCATTTTAGGGGGCACTGTCAGTGTAGTTTCAGCTTGTTGCTGTTTTGTATTCTGTTGGGCTTATGAGGGACACTTGCTTACATGCTTACACTCAGCTCCTGCTCTTGTTTTATGTGAACATGTTTTATATTAAAACATGAGAGTGAATTTTAGACATCATAACATGTTTGTATTTGACGCAATCAAAAGCTTCAAATACCATGCTTGTGGTTCATCAAAATAATGGGCTGTTTATGTCTTGTCTCATCTTACCTCATAAATATTTTTAGTTGACATTCGAATGTATCATTTTGGATTTTAAAACACATTTTCCCACTCTAAATGTTTGGCATTGCAACCTGATCCGACCTGGGGGGCGACAACCACAACATTTCACCCTCTGTGCAATATTATTTATGGGAACCAATAATGTTTTGGGCTTTTAGTCCAACTGTAACCGTCGTGTTTACAGTATAAACACATTTCTAACAGCAAATGCTGACCTACAAACAATTGCATGATATTGTACCAGTGGGACCAACCATTGTTGACAGATGCACCCTGAACAGCACCTGAATAAATTCAAAACGTATAACTGCATTCAAGTGGTTATTTTACTTTATAATATTAAGTACTCAATGTTAAGGATGGTTTGGACAAGTTTCCATGTGTACTATTTATTCTATTAGTGGAAAAGGATGGCGATTTTAACCATTTTGCTTTTAACCTAAACTTTTTTAACCATTATTCATTATATTAGCTTACTTTTTCCAATTCTTCTAGATTGAATTTAAGCCCTTTCAACAATTTTTCAATTGTTTCTATTTAGCTGCAACATTCATCCATAGCGTTTATTTGAACCATTTACCAGTTGCATTTAGCAAAACAATTTTCAACCTTTTATCATTTAGTTTTAATACCTCAACTTCTTATCTATGACTTACAGCTTTTAAAAGTTTTCACATCACATTTGGTTAACTATTTCAACCATTTATCAAAACTATTTGAATGACAGAGGGGATACGCCTGACTCATTATAATGATATACACGAGTACCCCGGTTGAGAATCGCTGTTGTAAAGGACTAAAAATAGTTTATTTGTTAGTTTTCAGTGTATTTTTTATTGTATAATTCCATTTTAAAAACAAAACTATGCCCAAGCGCTGACAGAGCTGTTGACACATGTAATGTCTTCAGCTTGGAATTACTAATAAAAGGACTTCTACTCCCCCGCCAGAAAGCTTATTGATGTGAAGGTAGATAAACATGCCAGTGTTTGCACCATCAAATGGAAATAAAACCCATCCCCCCTTATTGATGAGCAAGTGAGACCTACTGTGGATCTATTAACAAAGAGCTTTCAGTTAATTGCTCACAGAGTTTTCACACATCCAGCCCTGGGAATCCTGATAGTATTCAGTATGTAGGTCAGGAAGAGGTTTCCTTTGTGTTGAAAAAAAGGCCTGCCTTTATTATGCTTTTAATGATTTTATACATTTAAATTACAACTGATCAGGATTATGCATAGTACTAAACACAAAGTAATTATATTAAACTACATCTGAATCATTAAATTTTTGGAAAAAGGACATTTCATTTAAAATGCTACATTAAAATAATGGCCAGCAGTAATCTCTTATAATAAGCTTAATTAAAGTATCTCAGCTGCTCCAGCTGAGCAACAGTGAAAACGTATCCATCTCTAAATTTCAATGTAACTGCAGGGGGGAACAAATTTTTAATCCAGACCATAATTTTGGGCCTTTAGTCACCCGAAAAAGTCAAGATCATTTATTTGGCCCCTTGCTGTGCTGTGAGCTGGGCCTGAGAGAGAGCAGGGTTGTTTTTTTAATCCCCCCCATTCCATGAAGTACAGTGAGACCACACGCAAGGAGCGAACAATGGCAGTCCGGCATGGCGTAGGAGCAGCATGTCCACAGCCTGTCAACCATAATGAAATTAATCAAAGAAAATGCTAAAGATGGGTTAAAGAAGAGGCCCGATTTTAGCATCTAAGGGGGGCAACAATAGTAAAACATAACGACCATTTCAGCCAGAAAACTCACAATAAAAGTAACATAATTAAAAAAAACGTAAATGTGTCAAAGTGGAAAGCATTTAAATTAACTTTCTCAATTTAACTACAACTTTGTTTTGCTTAACCTTAACATAAAACGCCAACATGATGAAATTAAACACCACAAGCAACCCCACCCTGTCTTAACCATTTAGCACACGTGCAATTAAGTTCTTTTAACAACAGCCTCTCACAACTTGTTATTGTGGGCTTTGACTGAAACAGAATAATTGTTATTCATCACTCTGAGTGTCACATGCTGGCCAAAGGAAAGGAAATGTGTGCTCACTGCAGTGGCCATATAATGTATTGATTACTTGCCGCTGAATTAGGCTGCCATATAGTGTTGCCAGGCGACAGCTAAATTATGCAAAGCTATCCACTGAGCTGCAACTACGTCAGCAGTGTGTTTTTTTTCTCAGCCTGTCACATGAGGCTAATGAACACATACATTGGCTGAAACTTAAATACATGAAGAGAACCAGTAGGATTTCTCCATATGTTAAACTTTTAGCTAGAATTAATTGAGGGGAAAGAAAAGCACAAGAAAATCTCTAAATAATGAACACTGGTGTAAAAGGTGTAAAAGAGTGCTAACAAACATTGGTGCTCCACTGAAACTGGTGCAAGTTACCTTTATGGGAAGCTTGCTGGTATGCTGTTAGGCACTGACCCAGCTGTCCCCCTCATACAGGCCTCATTAATCATAACGTATTGTACTGAGGTGAGGCCATTTCAAGGGAAACATACTCAAAGAAGAATGATTCTAATTGGTCTCCACAAAGAAGAAGAAAAAAATGTGAGGCGAATCATAGCCAAGCATATTTTGTTGGAAAACCTACTAGTATTTGTATGGAGATCTAGCTGATACAATGAATGAAAATTCCATCCACCCCACCCCCAGGGGTTTTGTACAGTAGTCAAGCACCGAAGGCAAACTTGTGAATAAATACACGCCTGCGGCCATTCCATTAATCCCCCTCTCTAATTCTAACTCCATCTCTGTCAGGCCCCGCTTTGAAGAGTTGGTATTGGACCACGGCCAAGACCAATTAGCTGGCCGGGTGGGGAGACCGATTTTCAAGACTGTGAGACAGGAGGGTGAAGTATAGCAGAAGGAGAGCTCTCTGACCTGGCCAGTAAATAAAGACCATTGAGTTTGGGCGCCTTGCCAAGGGAGACACGCTCCTTCCTCCACATGGGAGAAACCGGGAGAGGCAAACCTCTCAGCGGGAAGAAGTGGGCGATAAAAATAAAAGATTAAGAACACTACACCAGCCAAAGAAAAAAAAGTAACACGGGTGCAATGATGAATCATAACACCGGCCACCTCAAACTGGGGTCATATATCCATCCATCAAGAGGGGTATTAAAATAGGATTTAGTGCATCTGTCTGAGAAAAAGTTCAAGTATTCACTGGTTTTCAATAACACAGTGAAGAAACGGTGAGGCAAAACTCTCAGCAGGAAGAAGTGGGTGATTAAAAAAAGGAGAAAACAACACACTGGAAAAAAAACAACAACATAGGAGTATTGAGGAGAACTTACTTGTTGTTTATATGGCTCTTCGTAGCCCCAGTCAGTGAAGCCGTTGATGTTGGGTGAGGTGAAGGCTTGCTGTTGGCCTGCAGGAGACAGCAGCTCCTTCTCCTCCTGCTCCTGTTTTATTGACGAGGGCGGAGATTTGGACATTTGCTTCACAGCTGAGGTCTGAGGTGCCAGGTAAGGAGGGAAGGGGAAGCCACTGGTGACCTGCTGCAGTCGAGCCTTCTTGGTCTGGAGATCATGAGGCCCGTCCACTTCCTGCTGGTCTTCCTCCTCTTCTTCCACCTCGTCATTCTCCCCAGTCTCCACCATTTCCTCCTCCTCTTCCTCGATTGAGTCATCATCATCTTCCTCGTTTGGATCCATCTGACCAAGATGGCTGTTCAAAGCCTGCAGAGCTGCTGGATAAGTCTGTCCATCTGCTTTGCCGTATAACGCGGAAGGGTCCAGCCTGGAGCCCGGGGCCCTGGCTGCTGCATGTTGGGCAAACAGGAGCTGGGCCCGGAGGAGATGTTTCTCCTGCAGGTCCATCTCCAGCTTGGCTTCTTGTTGTCTCTGCAGCTGCTCCATCACCGCCTCCAGCTTCACTCCTGCAGGACTGAACTGTGGGCACCCGGCTGAGCTGCCTTCATCCGATAGGCTCGACTATATACCCCCCCACAAAAGAAAACCACCATCAACGTCATATCTTACTTAACATTTCACAGTTTTTTTTTTCAAGTGTTTTTTTGTTTACATTACTGCAGAAAATGACCCAAAATGTGTAGATAATGGTAACTGCATTCAGCAAAGGCAAAATGGTTAACTAAAAGGTGGAAAATACAACTTAAAACAAACTGTTGCTTTAATACAAGGTATATCTGTCTGAAAAAAGTTGCTTTTCTTTTTCTATCCAAAAAAGTATAGATTTAAGTTAAAAATGTTTTCAAATAGGCTGTCTGGGCCCGAGGACAAACCTGGTGGATTAAAGTAAAACGAAGCTCGCCGGGCTCGAGACAATTATTAACAGTGAAAATACACGACCCCAGTAATACATTATAAATTAAATATATTAGTAGCAGGATACAAGTGTTTCTTACTCAGCCTTTTTGTGTCCTAGCTTTGTGAGAGAAAAAAGGCTACTTACAAACATAAGAAGTAGCCTAAAACTTGTTATATAGGCCTACATTGAAAATATAGGCTACTTTATTTAGTATGCTAGTGTTAAATACGAATACAAAGCCTTTACTTATATCCATTAGGGGAAAAAAACACGACATCGGTCAGTAGCCTAACGCAAAGGGAAACGTCGTCGTTAAGGTGGAAACGTGCCTGTTTAAAATGTCCACATTAGTCGTCATTTGCTTTGTTACTGTAACTAGAAAAACAGTCGTCGAAACTCACCATTTGCGCCTTCGAGAAATCCATCCTCGCCAACAGGTCTTATCTAATTTTTCCTTCGTTCCTTCGGCAAAAACAAATCACATCGCATGACCAGTTTTTTTCAGTGTTTTCTTCTTCTTTTCTATTCCAAACGGGAGAGATTCTTCTGATCAAATGTGATTTTACAGACCCTTGTAGTGTGGAGGCCGGGGTGATCGAAGCTGGAGGAGGGGTCGTAATGCTCTGCGCTTTACCTCCTTGGTCACTGCGCATGGAAACTCAAACATCTTTGATTGTCTTTGACTGAGTGGCCTACACCCCCAACTTGGATGAATGAAAGGCCCGCCCCGTGCGTAAAGCTCGTAAAGTGGGCTCTATTGCCAACATGTCTGCGGAACTACCCACCCACTTTACAAGGAAAGCCCACCCACTGCCATTATCCAAAACTTTATATAGGCCTAGGCTATAACATTATATAAATGGCCAGTGCCTGGCCAAAGGTCCACTGTTATCTTTTCCCAAAATACTCAATCCTTAATTCCTGTATTCATTATCGCATTAACAAATAGACATAGGGCAACTACTGATTAACCTTATTTATCAGCTTAAACAGGAGGAAAAAAGGACTCTTCGGACTTGAAAAAAAAATGTAAAGTAATCTGGCACACTCGTCGACAAATAGTGTTTGCATTTCTAACAGCTCAATAAGAATGCAACAGTAATGTTAGAAATTCTGCTCTCTTGGGAATCAGTGGTTATAGGGACTCCAACCCCCAATAAAAAGCCCGAGGCAGACGTTTACATTACCTGATTGATTATAGGATAATGGCAACAACAAAAATAGTTTAGAATTGGCTTTCATTGAGGTAAAAATGTATTAAAGATGAAAAAAAACAAGCTACACAGTTTTTTCATGTCAGTCATGAAAATGTAGATATGGAAATACACAATACAATATTCGGTTGTATCCTCCCATCCCTACTTGCAAAAATCCAAACCCCTCTGCTATGACTTCCTCACATTTAGTCCGTCCTATTTGAAGAGAACAGGATGACTTTTTTTTATTTAACAAGTAGGCCTATAAGTTACTCCTCTTTGCCTGGTTAACTTGCGGGCTATGGTATGGTGTTATTCCTCACAAGCATGTTAACATATACTGAAAGAGGACACCATAGCTCCAAATCAAATAAAATCTAATTATTTGAATTGTTGAGTCTTTAAGCTCCTCTGCACAATCCTTGATGAATAGCTGAAAATAATTAGCAGGCTAGTGAAATAAAGTGAGAAATAAATGAATCAACTACGGTTACTTTACGTCATAGTGTTTTGCCACAAAATACATATAGTTGACAAGGAGAAAAAACATTTAAAGATTGTGACCATTTCAAAATGATACAAAAGTAAGTTAGACACTGACTGAGGGCCCATTGGCTTCCCCCTCAAAAGGTTTTTATTTACACACCTTGGATTCATTTTATGCTCACCACAAAAAAGGCAGCGCTCATGGTCATGATAAGCAGTACAGGTCAATCTTCACATCTACCAATATTATTATAAAAGCTATATATTTATATATACAGTAAATTGTAAAGTGAAATTTCCTATGGGGATAATAAGATGTTTGAAAATCCTTTAGTGCATTCTTTAAATAAAAAAGTAGGAATTCATATTTAGTATCCATTCAGGATTTACTTCAGATATGCGTTAATAAAATTTACACCATTTGCCATTTGAACAAGTTTATTTTACAAGCATGTAAATATTCCCTGAAATGAAAACAGATGTAAAATAAATTGATTACAGTAGAATGATTTTTACAATCATGTGAAAATGCTGCTCCCTGGTGGCAAAATGTGACTCACAAAAAATGTCCCTGACACTCAGACAACATGCACCTTAAAATGACGCTCCGATCTCCATTAAAGCAACCTGTAATGATGCATTACTTCAAGAAGTACACATTCTATTCAAAATATCCCAAAATATTTGTGACACTCAATTAAGATACATGTTCCTTTATTAAGTTCATTAATATTTTACAAGCAAAATAACTTAATAAAGGCCAAATTAAATATCACACTTTATATGAGGCAAACATTTAAGTACAAGGGTTCTGTGTCCTGTGGATATCCACCATTGTTTGGTCTGAAACAAACAAACACAAGATCTCTGTTAGATTGCCATTTAATGACAGACCTGGTACGGTAATGTGACCCCTCCCCCCATGATTTATAATACTTACTCATCTACAGTTTGTCAATGCCGAGCTCTTCAGGTGTAGAGATGCCCAGCTCATCTAATGTTGGCTTAAGCTCTTGGAGCAGGTATGGGTAGATTTCTTTATGAGGGCCGGACTTGTCCTAAGGAAATGAAGGGGGAAAAAACATTAATCATTACTACCAACTGCACTGATGATGGTTGGCAATATTCCCCAAATTATAACCGGGATCAGAAGCAGCCTTTTCCCCTCACCTTCACTGCTTCCAAAATTCGAATAGCGCTGGCCAAGTCGTCTAATCTCCGACAGGCTCTCAGTGCTGCCTCGAGAATCTTTGGCTCAGGTACCAGATCGTAACCAATCAATGTGTTCATCCCTGGAAGAAGGAATTACACTTAATATATGAACATACAGAAATCAACACTTTTACTATAAACATTTATTCCATTTCCTGTTGCTAATATGACAAGGCTTCAATGAACCCATAGAAAAAGAAAATTGTAAGAGGAAAACATAGTTTTTGTATAATTCTCATTTTTAGAAATAATTAAATATACATCAGTACATTGATTTAAGCGTTGTTGAGTGTCCAGAAAAGCACTATATTCATCCTAGAAATTATTATAATTAATTTATTGTATGATAATGCAATAGAAAGCTTACGATTTAACGTATTATGTATAGTATAGCAGGTGTGCACCCAAGAAAGACTAACTGATTGTCATGGCCGCAGCTCATTTTCTAGTATCCTGCTAGACAAGTCATTATCCTGTTCAAAAAAGTTCTCATCTTATTTGCACAAATGTAAGCGAGTTGACCTTGACCAATACAAAATAAGGCTGGCTTTCTCCTTTTTTTTTTACTTATTATTATTGTGAATAAATCCCACTAGACAAAAACCAATATTGAAATGACCCCAATAAAAAGTATTGTGTATTGTGTGTGTTATGATGATCCACTGTATCATAGACCTTAATAAATCACAAATACATACTAGTGCATTTGCGTAATAATCCACGACTTAAAATGGTTCCCAATAATTGCATTTACTTGAGTAATGTTTTCTAAAAGCGGCAGTGACCAGCTGTTCTAGGGAATGCTGAGTCTGTTTTAACGATGAGACGAAAGCTGGGTTATGTCTTTAACAGGACCTAGTGGTGTTGGAGCTGAAAACAAAGAAATGCAAACCAACCACATTTGCAACAGTACTTCCTGGCTTCGTACATAAGTTTCAGTTTAATGTTTAACCACAAGAACTACCTTCTGAGCTACTCACATATTTAGTGGTTTTACAGTTTGTCACATGGTAAAGCACCTCTCCCCAGTTCCCTTTCTTTCCAGCCACTCAAAATATCTCCTCTATTGTCTTGTATTGGGTGTTATGACCAAAAACAGCCCTGCATTGAAATGTTGTGTGATGCTTCAGGTATAACTGGTATGATTCAATACCATCCAGGAAGTTCAGAGTGAGTATCAGGTTAAAGCGCCCAAACAACACACAATGGAACTGTTTATAGAACTCTGACAGGATTTTATTACGCTACAAAAATATATTACAAGGTCAACCATTTTATATTTTGTAGTGACAAAAGTGTGGTAAACAATGTTCATGGTAAAAATATAAATATTGGAAATGCATGTTTGCAACTAAATTGTCAGATGCAGAACTTAGCTGGATGACATTTGGTTGAAGCAAACCTGAGCTTACTTGTCTAACATTTGTGAAGTTTGGATTATTTTGCTAAATAAAAAAAGTGTTCTATAAACAAATAGTGTTTGTACTGCACTGCTTCGGTATCTGTACGAAACTCAAGTTATCTCAGGTATCAAATTGGCACCTCAGCCTAGTATTGAATGTTCACGGTTTAGGTGTGTTACTCCAATTGAATTAAAACAGACCAAAGTTATCATGGCAAAACATTACCAGACAGATCAGTAATGTTGCTCATTCAAAATGAGGTTCTAATTTAAAAAGAAAATATTGGAATAATCAAATTAATAATAATTTTAAAAAGTATAAAGCGGTCATTCTTGCTGCTATGCTTCAAATCTTTAATCAGATTAAATCTTAACTAGCTGACAACTCCATGTAGACTCTAGGGCTGGCCCGAAGTATTCGAATACTCGTTCGGAAAATTAGTATTCGGAGCTTCGTTTTTTTTTTTTTTTTTTTTTTTTTTTTTAATTGTTGAGAAAATGTAATAAATGGTGTAATTGTTGTTGTAACTGGGCGACTTGATTGTCCAGTAGGTCTCGCATTATACAATGGTGCCATCTACTGGATCCAATTGGAACGGCAGAACCACCTTTGAACTTTGACCTAGTTGGCTGCTGACCTTTTCAAAGCCGGTGATACACCAGCTGTATGCTACGTGACGTTACCAGAGCGAGGGATGCAAACTATAAGCGACACCAAGCAGAGAAGCGAGAGAGGTGGAGGAAGAATAGATAACTTGTTTCCCTTAACTTTATAACACAACATTAGCGGGATCTCGGGAGGAAAAGTAATGCTTAGCTAAATGCTAACTTTAGCTTAGCTGTTTGTTTACGTACAGCGTCGCGCCCATAGAGCTGTTAAGCGGAAGTTGCTTACTTCCGGGGCATGGGACCTATCGGCTCGAAAAATTGCAACGGTAGTCAATGGAAAGAAATTTATTATTTTCTGGTCCCAGTCATGAAATGCCTTCGATTACACATATGTTTTGTATGGATTTAGATGGTATTTTTTCGTGCAAAGAATGGAACAATTTAGCGAGTAGAAGCTGGATACGGTCAGGTTTTGTGCAGAGCGCTTTTGTGGACTACAGCTCTTCGCTGCTCTTGACACTTATGATATACGTCACCACCACTGGCACCTGCTTAGCTCAGAAACATGGCTGTGTCTTTAATGCACCGCCTTCTTTCAATGACAAGACAAAAGTCTTCAGCGTGGCGAAAATCACTACACAAGTGGACATGTGGAGTTTCAATTTCTCGAGTGGGGAGATTGTTGGCGTTGTCCACGCCAGCCATTAGCATTAGCATTAGCACTGTCAGTCGAGAAGTGGAGGGAATGTGTTGAGGTGACGTCACAGAGGCGACAAGACTTGTAGTTGTTCTTGTAACATTTTTTCAAAAGCCGTTAGACGAATAATCATACAACATACCGTCAAACTCTTCACATGAAAAATTATCATTTAGACCCATACAAAACATATATGTAATCCAAGGCATGACTGGGACCAGAAAATAGATTACTTTCCATAGACTCCCATTCATTTTTTTTCAGCCGATAGGTCCCATGCCCCGTAATTCCGCCACTTCCGCTTAACAGCTCTATAAACTGTGACTGGCTTGCTGCAGAGCATGAACGTCTTGGCCATACCCGGTCAATATAATGGATATAATATGGACACATAAGACAATCAATAATCGGTACTTGTTATGGATTTATTGTACAAATTCCCTGAAAACAAAGATGCACGTTCCAGGATGAATTGAAAAGTCCCGTAAGGGCAGCGATGGCAGAGAGGACAGCTGATTTGGAATGGAACAGCAGCCGTTCACGAAGTCCATGGGGACAAAGTAAGGAACTCCAACTTACTTAGGCAAACTAATTAACGTTCAAAAGCTATTAAATCTTCAACAAAATATGCAGATACTGTCAAAATCGGATATAGGGATTATTACTATTATTATTTTTTTGTTATTATTAATCTTGTTTTTGATGGTGTGTTTTTCTGGAGCGAATATCCGAATATTTGCTCGGAAAAACCAGCGAATATTCGAAGCCTGAAAAATGGTATTCGGGCCAGCCCTAGTAGACTCATGATTAATATTTTATAGTCACCAAACCTTAACTTGGACTAGTGAAAGCCTTGTGCTATACTAACAGTTTGACACTGTATTTAATATTTCTAATTTCACAAAGCTAATAACCTTCACTAAGATTTAGTTCAACCGACAACCATGAACGTACCTTTTCTCAGCTCCCATGCATCAATGTCTGGCTTGTTAAAATAGGTGACCCAGCGGGCATCAAACTCCTCATCCGTCTCTTGCTTCCCATGTGAGTAACACCTTAAGGCCAAAAGAGCTGCATAATGAAAACAAGTTTTTTTAACTGGGTCAATCTCACACCAAGAAAAGCAATGCAACTCCAGCGTCAAGTGCCACTGCAAAGTATTAAGTCAAACATGGTCAGGGATATCTGCACTGAGTCAAGTGGGGAAAGGACAAATGCTGTGTGGCAATGCAACTGGATCAGTGCCAGCGTCCTGATGTGACCTACCTAGCACATTACTGCAGATATCAGTTGACATACACACTGACAAAACACAAAGGCACTAAGGTATACTATGGTTCTCATGCTACATTAGAGAAAGCTGTACAATAATTATTTTAAAACCCTTATGCTACTACATATAGGCTAATGTTTTTGTTTTACATTATTTAGGTTGTTACCTTTGTCATCATTGATTTGTATTGCTCTACGCTTGCTAGATGCGGGTTAAATCATTGTGTGTTAACACTTTACCTGACAGTTAACCATATAAGGAAATATCCTGGTTAGCATGTTAGCATCAGTAGCATACAGTCTATGACAGAGAGTGGGAGTGGGCCCAGACTGAACCTTCACTGGGTCGGTCATGGCAAGGACAGACACCACCGAACTCAACCACGGGGCATTTTAACAGCAGCACACACCCATGAAGGGTAGGTAATTACAAAAATGAAGGACAGCCTACATAACCTGACTGAAAGATTAACACGTGCAACTGCACGGCGTGTATTTCTATGAGATAGTTACACTGGCTAAGCTAATATCAACTAGCCGGCTAGCCTAGCCGCGCGGGCCCACTTGATTTCCGTAAGTACGCCCTGATTGTTTCATAAGCAACGAAATCAAATATGATTTAAATTTGATGGCAGAATAAAATAAATACCTTGGCATCCAGGTTGTGTTCGGGTTAAACTCCGGACACCGGAGACCGAGAGGCGGACGGCGGCTCTGAACATGATGCGGGACAGCCAACAACACAGACCGGTGAGGTTCTACAACAGGAGGAAGCTCGAGGCGTCACGTACGCGATGCTCTTCTGCGCATGTGTAAACTGCAACCCATTGATACTTTATTCTGTGTTGTTGACCAACCGGTTCTGACTATAAACACTGTGAAGAGCTGAACCTTTTTATAAATTCTCTGTATGTATTTTAGGACGAGTTGCCACCAATGACAAATTTATGAATGTCACGGCATCCGACTTGCTGATGCCTCGGGGGCATTAACTGTGGTGGTTTTTGATAAACGCACTTAGAAACGTTGTTTTCTCATCCAAAAAGTATTCATTTTCGAACCAAAAAATGTTTCCAAAAATTGAGCAAAAAACAAGCTTTCAAAATAACAAATTAATTCTAAACTAAACGAAAAGCTAGAACAAACATTTAATCCAAGTGGTCAAAATTATATGAGCACCACAGTACTTGCTCCACCTGGTAACATTGCTGGACTGCCTGGCTGCCATACACAGGTGCCATTAACTGCAGGTGGCCCAAGACCACGCCCCCCAACCATCTAATCATTAAATTAACATTTAAACGTTGTTAACAATTAATACATTCATTTAACCTAAAGATGGCTGTAACAATGAACATGCTTGTATACATTATAATGTTCACATGAAAGTTCATTTATGTGCAAAATCACTGTTCAATTCCTGTCTTGACTTATCTTCTATTAAACATACTCCAAGTGCAGCTTTAAAATACAATTTAAATGTTTAATTTTTTTTAGTTAACCTTTATTTAACCAGGAAGTTCATTAGGAACAAATTCTTATTTACAAAGACAGCTTGGCAAAAGACAAAAGCCTTTGGAGGGGAGGGTCAAGTTAAATGTTAAAAGGACAAACAGCACACCCATTTCATCCAGACACTGCGAACACAGTAGTAGACATACAGCAGCAGACACATTTCAGTAAATCTGCTTCTTTTCTATAATGGTATATATAGTTATATATAAATAAATAAAAATATGTACAATCTCCAACATTACATTGTCCATAATGCGCTTCCAAACTAGTTTATTTATATGATGTCACATCTACAAAAATGGTGTGCCACTATAAAAATTAACCATTAAACTAAACATTCTGGTCCTATGTTTCATAATAATGTGCATTTTCTCCAAAAGAACTAAACAGATGAAACACTATTGATGCAAACCCTGCCGTTTATATTTACAATGACTGAAAGTGATCTTGTACTTTTACAGTTTTGTTGACTCTTTACAACAAAATTAGTAAAAAGACTATTATTACCATTAATGTGACCATTTATATGGCTGACAATATTTTCAATACATATTATGTTTCCTTACAATATTACGAAGTGTTGCAATATTCGGATTAAAATTTCAACATGCACATGCTTGTATTGCTTTACGAATAATCTTCAGTTTTTCTACTACACGTATCATCACCATTATTAATTCTCAGCTAAGCTCTACACTGAGGCAATAATGGTCATCAAAGGCAGAGGCAATTGTTCACTTAAGTGCTGGAATATCTTACATAAACATTCAAATATATAAGTTTGAATTCAGAAGTAGTTACAGTTTAGACAACCTTAATGCTGCCAAAAACCCATGATAAAACAACCCGCATTTTTCTGATAACTCATGTGATGTGGTCAGACATTTGTGATGAACATACACTCCAGTCATCCAGACGGACTCGCTTGGCTGTGTGCTCTGAGGAGGGACTGTGAGCTCCGTGGCTCTCTGCTTCCTCGTTGGGAACATTCTGGGTTTTGGGGGGTTGGTATCCAGGCTCCTGGGGATCCAGAGGGTCTTTAGAGAGCAGAATACAGATAGCAGGGACTGTCCTCTGCATGGTTACGCCTGGTACTCCCTGTTTTGGACTCTCCCAGACTTCATTCACTACCTTGTAGTAGAGCTTGGACACCTGGTGGAGCCCTCCCACTTTACGTTTCAGAATCTCCACACAGGTGATGGTCTTGGTGACTCCTCTCCCTGAGCCGGTGAATACTACCTGTCTCAGGGACGTCCCGCTTTGGTCTTTTCCCTCCCCCAGAATGCGAGTTGTTGCAAAACGCAGCAAATTGCGAATCTTGCTTCCCTCTTTCACTTGCATGTGCAGGATGTCTGCTGCCAGGCCGGGAATTGGATAGGGACTGATGTCCTCTGTGCGTCTGACTCTCTTCAAGTTGCTCTGGCCAAGTTTTGGAGAAAAAGATGAAGGTGGGACATCAGGGTTAAATGAAGCAGACTGCCGTTCCATTGCAGTACTGCTTGCAGCATTTGAACTCATCACCTGACCCCTGGGTTCAGTCATTGCTTAGAAAGAATTGAAATAAAAGCAGGACGCTGTTTTCTGACCCTGCAGATTTGGACTATTTGAATATCTCCCTAGAGAACTAAAAAACGTTGCTTCTTGGTTTAGTATGAGAAACGAAAAAGTCCTCAGCTTTGTAATCCAAACTTGGTACTTGATCCTCTTTCTGTCCTTTGTCTATACTGCATTTCCGTCTTTTGAATACTCAGATGTTAGACAGCAGCATGAAGAAGAGGGTATTTCTTCCTCTAATCCCATTGACGTGAAGGAAAAGATGTCCTTGCTCTTTTCAGCACAGAGGACAGCTGATGCCAACAAACACATATGAGGCTCAGAGAGAGACATGTAGAGTGGTGGGACATAGTGCTCTTAAAGGCACACGCAACATTTAATAATGTCTGTCACATTCTAGTTTGTTGGTTTTGGAGGGAAGCTTTTGTTAAACCCTTTAGGGCTCGGAGGTTTTATTTATCCATGTGGCTGCTTGCATTATATGGATGAATAGGCATGCGTTACTGAGATTAAACAAGGCATGCAGATGAAACAGTCCTTTAATTTAACTGAATTGGTTTTGATTGTTGATATGCTTATTGTGGCTTTTTGCAGATATTGCACCAAAGTAAAATCTCACCGGGGTAAAGACATTTAATATGATAGTTGTGGCAACATTTATCGTTTGTTTAAAGATAACTTCCCATCTACAATAACATCAGCGAGCCATATGGTCCTTGAAAAATGTCTTGCTTAAGGCTAATACAGCAACTTCCCAGTTCTCCTCCCTTCAGTCCATTGCATGCTGGGCTGACCCAAAAAATGCTTGCTACATCAGTTATACCTCTTTGACTTTTATGAGGACAACTATACCCTGCAGCTGCTCTTTTTTTTTCTTTTTTTTTACCAAACAGGCATAAAACTTGTATCTTCATCCAGATGCAAACAGAGGTGTTTCCCTAGATGCTTCCTTCAAAGGAAGCTGAGCCGAGGGAGGAGGTCAGGAGGCAGCTGTGGGGCTCATATGGAACCAGTATACTGTTATAATGGTGCATTTCTGCCTCACAGGATGGCATGCACCCCATGATATTCACTGACTTGAACAATGAGTGCAAATATATGGTTCTTTGTGTACTTTATGTGTACTTTATAGTTCAGAGCAAATGACAATTGGTTCCCAGGAGAAAATGTGAATTACATGCACATTAACTGCCCTGATTGAATTTTTTTCCATCATAAAAATATTGGTCAAACATTCAAATTACAGACATTTACAAATATAACTGCCGTAATATAACAATAACGGAGTCTTATTGGATCTGTGTTAGCAATACATATCCTTTGGAGTCATCGTCATCGGTAACCATTGTGTGGTGCAACACACGTATTACACAAACAACAAAGAGTCTGTCATAGGAAAACACCTTATCTGTTGAACAAAATGATATAATATTGTAAACCTTTATTTTTGTTAAAGTGTGTTTATAAAAATGTACAAAATATTGGTTTACAATACATAGTTATTTTCTTTTTGTTTTACAAAGATTTAAAATACTAAGTATTGAAAAATTAGAAATAAGGCAAAAAGAGAAGCTTTTACAGGTGCGTGACACAACAAACTAGTTTCATCCATTTAATATCAATGCAACATTTGACAGAAAAAAAAGATGTCTGGAGGTATTTTTCTTCCTTTGAGATAAAGTTTCAGAAAGCTGATAAATGTAATTTCAAGCACCTGCAGCTCTTTGTTTAATGTTCACTTTTCAGACCAACAAAAGACAAACTTAATATTTTAAGCCCCCATAAAACTAAGAAATATTCTCAGTTAATGTCCTTTTGACATGAAATATGCACTCTATTCTCTAAAGAAATGTGTGTGTGTATGTGTGTGTGTGTGTGTGTGTGTCAGCACAGCTTTGAAGCAATTACTTGAACAATTTCCCTGTGGATACTGGCTTCCTGAGTGTTGATGTGGACATCCCCCACCTGGACGTTCTTGTACCTGAGAGAGAGAGACAAAAGCAGAATGTTGTAGAAAATCTGAAATATAGTCTGGAAATGTCTTATTACACTGGGAGGCGGATAGGCAGTTGCCACTCACACAAAGAGGAAACGTGTGCACACATGGTCGGATATTGGACACGCTCAAATGTTCCCATGTTTTTGAAGCTCTTTTGAAGTAATTACTGTCAGGGCATATAGACACCTTCTATAAAATTGTGTCACAAAATGATTCCATGTATAATCGAATCGAGGCTTTTTGTAACATGATGGTATTATCTCAGATTTACCTTCGCAGAGAGCAATGCAGTTTAGGTTCTCATTTTGTAGAAATCTGCCTGGCCCGGTTGTTCCTGAGACAAGAAGTAAAGACAGGGTGAGATGGAATGAACAAGAGTGCATCATAGCAAGGATTTTACATTTTTGAATGATAATCTACTTGTTTGATTGTGTTTATTTGGTTGTATTGCTTTATGAGTTCTTCTTTGGTGGGTATTTTGTGTTGCCCTTTACCCATCTATGAAAAAAAGAGGAAAGAAAGGTTTTTAAAATACATGTCGGAATCAATAAAAAATGGTAATCTGTGTAAAAACAATGTATTTTGTATGGGAGTATTATGAAGAGAAAAAAGTTATAGTGTGCTTTTATACCTGAATATCCAAATGATATACTTGAGATAGGACTCAGATAGATGCCTTTCCCGTATGCAGCTCCATGAAGCTTGAATGGGAAACAAAATGTAAGATTGAAAGCAAATTAACACTTAAATTCAATCATATAGGTTTGATGGGTCTCACTGTGCAGTTAATCTAAATCTGACAGATGATAAACTTAAACATTTGTTGAGATGTCACCTGTGAAATTACACTTGATATATTATTTTTACTTTATATTTTTGAGCTCAAAGAATACAAAAGCATGTTCATACTCTACCTGTAATTTTGTATAAGAGGCATTTATCAGACCATTTCTCAAAATAGAGTGCCAGTTTTCAATGTGGGGACCACTGAAAAAAAGAGGAAAATATATTTGGTATTAACATACAATAAAGGGGTCCTCTTCTGTATTTTCTGAAGGTCTTAGATTGATTTCACACACTGGAAAGCAAATGCACTGCCATAAAGTTTCCTGGCAGTTTGAAAATGAGCCTCTTTGGATGGAGGGCTGCTGATCAGCAGGAACTGATGGGGTGTGTGCATGAACTTGAGTTGCTATTAAAAGATTGACGAGAGAGCAACATATAATCAAATGTATAGAAATATATTGATATATTAGTTTAATTTGTAAAGTATAAAACACAGTATCATCTAATATTTGGCTGACATTTATTAACCACTACTGCTGTAAAACGACTGTGTTAAAACATGGGTCAACTACTCTGCCTTTACCCTGTTCAGTGGAAGCTTGACAATGTGTGATCTGCTGCTTGCTAAAATCCTGTTGTAAAACATACAAGCACACATACACCTGCAAAATGAATCTAAAAAACATTCGGATTTGATGACATGTCAAGTTAATAAAAAATAAAATAGCTATACATAGTGAAGTCCTGGTTCCAATTGGGTTGCTCACCATTGTAGTAAGGGATGAGCGAGAGGGTCTATGTTGTCCATCTTCTTCTTTATCTCAGGACCCTGGATATATATTTTTTTAATACAATTTCATCCATTTGAGATTTAAGCAAGTGTTAAGGGAACATTCTAGCTTCCAGCTTTCAGATTAGTCACAGATGTTGGAGAACCAGAAATTAATGTTGAAAATGGTGTTATGAGTGAGTGATTCATTTTAAAGTCAGTCTGGCGCAGGTGTCCAGAGCTTTTTGCAGCCTTTCTTAGCTCTTTCTCTGCCACAAAAAAAAAATCAATACATGATTGTTTCAGAATAAAGGAAAATGACATTGATTAGCCCATTACAAATCGAGTCAGTAATAAACTACTTTAGTTGTTACCTTAGGACTAAAAGCCAGGGTTTTAGGGTTGCAGGGATCAACAACAGAGGGGTATGACTCAAATATGATGCTCTTGCGTGAAGACTGAAGGACAGCTCTGCACATGGCAACCAGCAGGTCAACTACCTGTACAACAGATGTCACTGTCATACAATAATCGAATATCATGATCATACACACTACCTGGAAATGTAACCCATATGTATTTGTTACAAGCCTCTGCACTGGTGGCAACCTCCTTTGAAGCTCCAGACATGACCCCCATCATATGAAAGGAAAACACGCAAAGCTCCCTCGAGCAAACTGCGGGCTAGAAACACGAACAAAGCAGAAAAGTCACATTATATTAACAGCTAAGTTTACTTTTAGCTTTTGATTAGACTAGACAAAAACAGCAGCACCATCTACAGTAATTATCTTTGTAGGAGTGTACCTTCAGCAAAGGGCTGCTCTGAAACACATGTCGCTCATCGCAGACCACACAGTACTCATTCAGTGTTGGGATTCCCTGCTCAGCATAACTCATTATCTGCAAACCAAATAAAAAACACAGTACATTCTATTTTAATGTCTGCTTTATATGAGCTGAACCTAAAATTAAGAACTGGAATATTTACTCGACCATTTGGAAACTAGTTTACTGAATAAATGGTTGTTTGATTCCTCGATTATGAGCAGGTTCAAATTATTTATCTCAGATTATTGATATCAGAAACATACATTTCTGAAGGTTCTGTTCTGAGAACAGTTTCGAAGACATAACCATGTCCTTGTGTAACCTATTTTGACATCAGACTGTTATTCTGTTGAGTTCTTTGCCTGTGTCTTGATAGATTAAACATGCAGGGAAACAGCAGTTTACAGAACAATCCTAACAAACAGTCCAGGTGGTTAGGTCTTGTTTCTAAGGACAAGAGAGGATTTGATTTTAAATCTCATATTTTTCTCTTTCTCACTAAAAAAGGCCTTTTTTATCCTCTTCTAACTGACTGCAACCTTGCGGCACTTTTATAAGGTGCGGTTGCGGCTATTCTCAAAGTCTTCTCCTTGATCTACTGTGACTTGGAATGTACTTTCTTTGTATGTTGCTTTAAAGCGGCTACGAGTAACATTTAAATATCTTTTAAACAGCCTCATATTTCCTCTGATAATCATAAATTACCTTTAACAGCAAACGAGACCATCAGTGCAAAGAAAGACGTTTTTAAATAGTTTTTATTACTGCTTTTGGTCTGGTCGCACACCGAGTCCGATTTTCGGTTCGCTCGTGCAAGCTCTATGGTCACATATCATATTGGTCGCAGATTTTAGTGTGGCGCAGCAACGTGAATTGAGAAGCCTATCCCTCCAGGCAGTGGCGTGCACAGACATTTTGGGGGGCAGGTGCTCAGTGCAAAAAAAAAGGGCACAATATATTCTATCGATGAATGACCAAATCATTTTAAGGGTACTTGTACAAAATCCCCCCCTGGCCTAATGACTTTTAATACCCGGCCACACATACAGTGTTTCTCAAAGGAATTTGGGAGACTGTGTTTGGACCCTGGACCTTCTAAGAAAAATGTTAACCTCTTAAAGTAAAATTCATCAATCTGGTGCACTTTGAGAAGAAAGCTAAGGCTTAATCACCTGTGTCAATGTGGGCTATTTAGTACTATTTTCTGGAATAATTTGGAGACACAGAATTACCAAAAAGCAGAAAGAAAATATTTACATGTTACAGCTTCGGATTTTTTAAAATAATCCCTTATCCCGAATTCTCTCTTTGAAGTCTTCGTTAGGCCCCTGATCTCCGTACTAATAATATCCTATTACGGTAAATACAAGATTACTGCAAGTCTTGTAACATAGAAATAACTTATGGTTGGGACAAAATAATATAATTGGCTTATATAGCTGCATGACTGATTTAGTACCACCAACCCATTTTGCGTAGTTAAAATAAGATGTGTGGACAGCTAAAGATATTTCAATAACATTTGAGGAACAGTTCAACATTAAAATCTGAGCTTTAAAAGGCCCTTAAAGAGGACCTATTATGCTACTTTTCTGGTCTTAATTTCTTGTTTTACACTGCTATAGAGCAACCTGACACGAATCACATCACAAAAAACTATGTAGATTTTCGGGAAGCTCTTTCTCTTATTTTGGCGATCCAGCACATCCTGTCAACACTTGAGTGTGTGTGCTTCGGCTCCCTCCGCCTGTGCTTCGGCCATCTCCGCTCCCCTCCCCCCCCTCCTGCAAACCCCACTCCGTTGTGATTGGTTACCTTCCTTCCGGAACACTTTCAGTGGCGGGAAGCGCGAGCATGGACCTATAAAGGCGCGAGGCAGACGCGAACAGGGAAGTGACAGCATTACCATACATGTAGGGCTGCAACTAACGATTATTTTGATAATCGATTAATCTGTCGATTATTTTCTCGATTAATCGATTATTAATCGATTAGTGTTTTGGTCCGTAAAATGTCAGAAAATGGTGAAAAATGTTGATCAATTTTCCAAAGCCCATGTTGACGTCCTCAAATGTATTGTTATGTCCAAAACACACAGATATTTCAGTTTACTGTCATAATAGGATAAAAGAAACCAGAAAATATTCACATTTGAGAAGCTGAAATCAGAGAATTTGGAAATGTTTTATTAAAAAATTACTTGAAACGATTAATCGATTATCAAAATAGTTGGCGATTATTTTAGTAATCGATTAATAATCGATTCGTCGATTAATCGTTGCAGCTCTACATACATGGAAACATCCGCGTGGAGACGTCACAAAGTTTTATGCGACGTCACAAATTATGAAAGGGTAGACCGCTTTGAACACGTGACTTCTCGACTGGCTAGAATAGTGTTTAGTGCTCTGCACAGACACCCCAGACGGTCAGCAGGGAATATGTCGAAATGCATGTAAGTCATTATTTGATAATTTATTATGGTTAAGCATGACTATGAATCATCATAACAACGTTTATAGGTCATAAAAGTCAAAAAGCATCATAGGTCCGCTTTAACAGTTAACATGACTCTGGTCTTGACTCTGACCTTTCATCTTCATCTTCCTCCTTGCTGCTGGTGGATGCTTTCATCCAGGAGAGCAGAGAGCTGCTCCCCTGTACTGCCTGCTGTAGCACCCTTTCTTTTTCCTTTTTTAATCTCTCCTTTCTAGGCATTATACTGCAATTTGTAAATAAAAAGAGACCAACCAACCATATGAATAAGACTGCTTAGTTACATTACAACAAGGCACAAGGCTACTTTTTCTGCAGGCAATTGGGAATTGCCTGTTTGTCATTTAGCAAAATAATTACTACAAGTGAAGTGTTAATTATATAGCCTAAAGTAAACCTAACAACACTAAATATTCAGCATACTGATAGATTCACATGCTGTACCAATGACAAACTCTGCCGACATTAGTTGTGTTCATCACGTCATATCTATTTTTTTTTTGGGCTAGCTTGTTAAGCAGGACAGTCGGCTAATTTATGCTCAGCTGTGTGGCGCTGGATGATAGAGGCTACTTTATAACAGAGTAGCGAATTACATTTACTCGCGTTCCTGTAATTGAGTAGTTTTTTCGTGTAGGCCTACTTGTAATTTTTTAAGTGATTTTTAAAACCTATACTTTTACTTTGAGTATGTTTATTTTGAAGTATTGTACTTTGCTACATTTTATATCACCTGCGTTACTGAGTAAAAAAAATAGATAGGGAAACGAGAGAAAATAAAAGAAATATCGCGGGGGGCTTTTATTTTTACGGCACAATACCGGAAACTAACACAGAGAACGATCGACAGGATCATTGCGACTAAATGATAACAAACATTGCTTCCTCTATCATTCAAACAAAATAATCCTAGTTAAACTGTCATTGTACCGCACGTGAAGACGTGAAGGCTTTTAAATACAGCAAACCTTTCATCCAGCCGTGCGATCGGCCCCTCCCTCACCTAGCTTTCAGTTTAACAGTGCAGAGTAGGATGGAGACGGTGCGTGTTGCCGGGAGCTTTGAAAAACTTCCAGAAGACGGCAGAAAGTCAGCCTTTGGTCGAGAAGAAAGGTAAAAGTAATAGACTAAAACAATGTGCAAGATATGTTATGCGCGGACACGCGAGTCAGATGACATGCGCGACCGTGAGAGAGAGAGAAAAAAAGTCATATGCGACCCAGCCGCACCTCAAAACATCACGACCAATTAGTTTACTCACTTTAAGTCGAATCCAAGTGGTCTATGACCAAGCAATAAAGGAATAAAAAACACAGGAAGTTTAAAGCTCCTTGACTCTTGCCACCACAACAGTCATCAATTAAGAACACTGTAGCCTACAATGCAACTTGCTTATCCAGCCAGTTCCATAAAATATGCCCTCACATTCCTGCTAGCAAAAGACGTGCCCTATCGACAACATTTGCAACGGTTTATTTTGATTTTGACACTTATTTTATTTAATTATAAAAAATATGTTTTGCTTAGGCTATTTGCATTTTTCTTGTTTTCAGTTCAATTAGGATATGTTTAAAGTCAAAAGTCATGGTTTCAAATGTTAAATAAGTGCATGTTGCAGTTCTTAAATCAATGAATAATTGTCTAATAATTGTGATTACACAATGTCAATCAAAATAATCATGATTATGATTTTTGCCAAAATCGAGCAGCCTAACCTTGCAATTTCCATGGTTTAGACACTATTACATTATTAGAACTGCAGCTGCAGTCTGTTTAGGTCTGTAGACCGGTTACATTCCCATTCCCCATTAACAGACTATTTGCTCCATATTTGCTTATCTAAAGTATAATGACACAGTATACATCCATACATGTGTGGTGACATGATTTGTTTAATTTGTGCACTTTCATTTGTAAGTGTTGTATTAATTAAACAAAACTAGTTTGAGATTTATATCCCCTTGTCTATATATAGAATGCCCTACACTGAAGAGACCCCCGCCCCACTGTTAAAAAGTAACTAGTAACTTGTACTTTAAGTACATTTTAAATCAGCTACTTTTTACTTTTACTTGAGTAAAATGTCATCCAAGTAATCATACTTTTACTTGAGTAGAATATTTTTGTACTCTTTCCACCTCTGATAACAGAGACAAATAAATGCAAGTTATAGCTTGGCAACTGAGGCTTAGGGGGCAAACAATACACTCTTGACTCCATAATGTATGTGTTACCTCGCTGGTGGGGCAGGGCAGGCCGGGGAGTAGGTGTGTGTGTGCAGTAGCTGTGAACTGCTGCGGCAACGCGCCTCCGTTTGTGTCCACTCTGCGCGTTCACGTTGACAAAGGAAGTGTGTGCGGAGGAGGAGGAGGAGGGGGGGGGGGGGGGGCATATTTATTGGAAACGTTTTTAATCGTTGAGCATTTATAGATGATAATTTCGGCATGGGCCACATACACTGTAAAAAAAAGCAAAAAAAAAAACTAACATTCAGATTTTTTATTTTTTTTTTCAAAAGGGCACTTGATTGGGCCAGGGGAAAAGGGCAGGTGCTTCAGCACCACTTCAGGTCTACCTGTGCACGCCACTACCTCCAGGTGAGGGAAGGGGAGCGGGAGCCTTGTTTGATACAGTTATTTGTCGTCATAATGACTGATAACGGGGCTGAACCATCAAAGACAAAAAAGAAAATGCAATGAAGAAAAGCTAAAAGGGAGAGTGATATAGGCTACGGGGGACGAGGGCGTTGCCAAGCAACGTGTATACAATTTCACGAGAGCGAAACTAGACTGCAGTGTTTACTCCTAAATGAATGAGTGGTTGGTACTAACACAAAGTTTGCTTTGCTTCACCATCATCAGATAACCATTATCTGAAATAGTAATTATTTACAACAACATAAACACATTACCTCATCGTGATCCATACTAACTGCCGTCTATCGTTCATTCACTTTCTGTGAGAAGTCGGACACGTAATCTTTCAGCTCCGTGAGAGAGAGTAGTTAGGTGACACTGCTGCATCAACTCATTGCAATCAGGTGCGTGTGGCAGTGACTGGCATTAGTTGATGCAGTGTCAAAACCACTCTCACGGAGCCGAAAAGAGTCCTCACACTTTCAACACACGGACATGCACTATATTGCTCCCTTCTCAGTTCACACTCACGCGCCTGGCACAAGCTAGAAAACAGCTTTGCGACAGTGGGCGTCGTAAAAATAGACGCCAACGTGCCATGTTACTCGTAGTGGCTTTAAATAAAGGTAAAACTCTATTAAATCCATGACAACTCGATTATGAGAGTATACTAGAAGATAATAGTACTTGATTGATTATTCTTTACCTGTACCAAGAAGCCGTGCTGCAGAGTTGGAAATGTCTTACAGTGCCTTATGGCTTGGGAAGAGAAAAGCAGTTCTATCAGCTGTTTGGTGCTGAGCTGTGCTGATGACTTGACTGCTGACACCACCACTCTCTGTTTGAACATAGACACTATTGTTAATCACAGAATCTCAGAACCTATAAGTAAAAGAACAAACAAATATCTGGAATAATTGCAAATATAAAATACTTGAGTAAATCTCACAGAAAGTGTTTTCTCCAAAATTCTTAGTAATTTACCTGAAGAAAGGATTCCTCACCTTTCCACTGGGTGTGTAGGTGAAGAGCTCTCCTGTTGGATTCTTGATGGCGTTGGAAACTGTGTGATTGGTGAAACGGTTCAGCTTCATCGCTGGCACCATGATCCTTCTTCTCACAGTGGATTCCGGCTGGAGCTCATTGGACCTGCTCACGGTGATTGAGGAAGCAGTGAGTATAGAGACTGGAGAAAAGATTTAATCATCAATGAAACATCTGCATGGTCACATACTTTGATGGTGGGAGCCAGATTTTAAGTCTTGCACGAAATTTCTTGATGGTTCCACTTGGCCTGAACCAGTTTTGTCTGCACTTCTGTCGGACTACAACTCTCTCATTGGCCAGGTGTTTCCACTCCCGAGACAGAAAGACTGAGAATACTGTTGAACAGACATGAAGAAATAGGCTGAGGAATCAGTAGGTGGGGCTATGAATAACAAAGAGAGGGTTTCAAATATTCATCCAATTCCAGATAATTTAGAGAAAGCCTAATGCAATATGCATAAAGAGTTCTAATTATCGCTGATTTGGAATTATATTATACTTACTTCTGTAGTTGTATTCCAATGCCGAAATGTTCTGTGTTGGATGGCTGAAATACTTTTACCGAAGGCGCTGTGGTAATAAACATCACCTAATCAGTTGTCACATTGACTTAAAATAAATGTATAGTACATTTTGTTTTCAGCAGTGTTGTCAAGGCTCACCAGGTCCGTCCAGATACTGAGAGAAGTGCAAACAGACAACGATGGGCTCTGCTTGATTAATCCTTCAGGCCTTGGCCATTTCCTCCTGCAAACATCAAATTGAGAGATCCTATTAAACAAAACAATACGCCCCAACTTAAAACAAGTCGATGTATTTGAGCGTATGTTACATTTAACCTACATCCAAAAAGTTGACATTCATGTTTAAGTCAACATCCACCTCATCAATTGACTCATACTCCCTAGAATGAGAAGGGGACAATTTAGTAATGAAGAGAAGCAGCAGAGATCCTTTAATGGGGAAGTCATGAATAAGAAAAGGTGTTCTGACCTGACAAAGACTGCAGATTCAGAATACAAACTCCTGACTGCTTCTATGTCAATATCCAGCTGGGGTCGGTGATACAAATCAGTAGGACAGCTCTCCTACCAAGACACACATTGACACACTTGCTTCTGTTATGGTCAAACAACTCAGCACTGCAGGGCGCTGAGGGATTAAAGTACTCCCAGAGCTTCACAACAATGACTGAGACCAAGGCCATTATTCCCATCATGACAAGAGGTTTCACAAGATTTAAAATGAAGGTAACACAACATATAACAGCTGTCAGCAGATTATAATTCAAGCCACTAGAAAGCGATGTTTACGCTGATTTCACAGAGGATGTCCTCTGTGTCACTGTCCTCATTAGTATGGCTCTCGGTCCACTGCTGGCACTCCGTCTCCTGTCGAGTTGATGGAAAAAGATGAGATACTCGTCTTGACACAGCAAATTTGTTCCTCCTGTGCATCCAGAGAAAGTCAATGAGCCACTGCTGAGTCTGCTACCTATCTCAACACATTTGCAGGTCATTTATATAAATGAATACTACGTCAGCTTCAGGCAATGAAATCGATTTGGAAATACTGTAGGACACATAATAGATATAAAAATCTCTTTGTGTTGCAAAGCAAGACAGGACTATGATTAGTGAACATTACATGATCAATTAATCTGTTTGTTGTGTACTTGATCAATCATATACTGTATTTATTTGGTCTTTAAACAAAAAAAAAGTGACTTGGAGCCTATGTGTCAAGCAGGTTTCAAGCCAAATGTGGCAAATTCAAATGTCTTGATTTGTTAGCCTAATAGATCAAAACCCTAGCCTGGTGCTACCAGACCATCGTACTTCATTTCATTTGTACAGAAGGTCTGGCAGTGCTGTAATTGGCAAACGTTCACTCATGGAGGCGGGTGTCTGTTAAAGTTTAAAACTATTGGATCTGCCCAGTGCCACTCTGGATTAGCCAACCAATCGCATAACGTTTGGTCGTCACGTGTGTCATGACCCGGCTTCTGGCAACTGAAACTGGAGCGCGACTTCGACGTCATCGTTCTCAGCCACTCGCTCTGTTCGCTGATTGGACCGGCTGTCGAATCTCCGGCAAAACTGGGAAATGGGCTGTACACCCAGACTGACTACTGAAGGGAAAATAAAATTTGGCCGGAAGTAGGCGGGCGGGCGGAGCCAGGCTATCAAAACCCAACTATATTACTGGAACAATATCTATTTGGTAATGTTCCTTCAAGAATCCACTGTCAAAATGTTTGCAGATTAATTCAAATCAAATCAATCAACTAATCAGGTACGATTTCAATTGAAACACATATCCAGAAGGTGTGATAATAAGAATATAGTATGATAAGAGCAGGAGATGAAAATGATTCTCATAGACTCACCATGTGTTCAGTTCTTTGGCACTTCTTCAGCAACAATCAACAGTATGTTACTTCCACCATGGCTGACAAAACTAATGCAGGAAAAACATTATGGGGACGGAATGAACACTGCCAGGAGCAGGAGACCTCTGAGGATATGGGGACAAAAACATGTAACTTAATCAGCTCAGCTACCTCTACAATACATGTGAACTTAATACTCTCTCAGTAATTTCTTCAAAATTTAAGCTTCATTTTAAATCTACATTTCATTTCCCACCCTGTGATCTCAGCATCCTCATGGATGTAATACAAAATGCAAATAAATTATACATTAAACATGTTTGGAATTTTTTTGACTGTGTGTGTGTGTGTGTTTTTTTGTTCTGGTGTTTATGATATTATGGGGATGGAATGAACTCTGCCAGGAATTGGGGACCTCTGACAATATGGGGACAAAAACATGTAACTTAATCTGCTCAGCTACCTCTACATTACATATATGAATTTATTACTCTCAGTATTTTCTTAAAAATGTAAGCTTTATTTTAAATCAACATTTCATTTGACACCCTATGATCTCAGCATGGATATGATACAAAATGCAAAAAAAATTAAACATGTTTGGTAATAATGTGCATTAATAACTGACATCAGTGTCAAGAAAAAAAAAACCTTACCTTTCCTTCCTGAGAAAAACTTTGAGATTCCATATTCCTTTGGAACAATGTAAAGAAAAACAACAAAAAGAAAAATCTCATTTCTGTCTAACCCATGAAACCAACAACAATGAATAGTCTAGTGTGTTGGCTTAGCTGGCTGTTAGGGCTTGTCTCCCCCTCTGGTGTAGAACAGCAGGAAGTCCTCAGACTTCAGAATTACTTGATTGGCCACAGACTCTGACAGTCTGAATCCACTGAAACTGGTCCAGACAGAGAAAATGGCTTAGGAAAAGACCTGCAGCTCTTTGGCTCTGCACACTCACTCTCTCTGTCCTATGTGTGTGATATCTGTGCCATAGTCTCCACAGCATGTATGGTATATTTTTCACTGAAATAGAAAAAACAAAACAAATGTAACGGCTGGACAGGGAGGACACAGGCGTAGAGACAGTACCAGTTTAAGAGGGTTTATTTAGAAGGAATCTGGGGATTTGGGCCAGGCTCCGGAGTGGGCTGGCAGGCATGGAGGTCCAGGGGGAAGTGCCAAGGGGAGAATCCAGGGAGATGAGCAGAGGCAGGCAAGAGCAGGTGGGCAGGGGGGTCCAGGGAGGGAGAGCTGGCTGACAAGGGCTGGAGCTGGTGGCAGGAGTCAGGCTGGGAGATGGGTAACAGAGTTTACAATCTGGCAGTGTCTGGAAGGTTGAACCGGGTATAAGTAGAGCAGTAGATTAGTAGATTGGTGGCAGCTGTGGATGCTGGTGCCTGGCTCCTGCACACCTGACTCCAACCCTGCAATCAGACCAGACAAGGGAAAGGGGAAACACCACAACAAAGGGCTTGAGGCCCAGGCAGGATCGTAACAACAAATCCATGTTTTAAACAATGCTCCAGACTCTTCCAAAATCAGGTTCGATAATGCATTTTAAGGCTGTTACGACAACATAGATCCTTGGTGGCAGAGTTAAAGGACAGCGATGTTTGGCATTAATTAGTCTTCCTGCCTGCCTGCTTTGCTGCAGACTGACCTTAATCTGCAGTTACCCTTGTTTACAGTCACGTGCTGCTCTGCAGTCTGGCCAGATTAAACACTTCTAAAGCTGTATCCCATTACAGAGACCGCCTCCTTGGTAGGAGACGGTCTATGAAGGCTATAGCCTATAAAGGCTATAGCCTATGAAGGCCGATTCGAAGGCCGAACAAGGGCCGAACGAGCGTTGTTAAACGGGACGGTCTCCGCAGGTCTCCGTTTACGAGCATTTCCGGTTTGCGTAACAAGCCGTTACCTTGCGTGACGACTCGCTGCTCCTGTGCTGCCTAGCAACCCTGATTGCTGCCAACGGAGACAGCCTTGTCAACGGAGGAAAAAAGAAAAACAAGTTGCCTACCAGACGAAAAGAAAAAATGCTGTTTTGTTATTTTTTATTTTATTGTTTGCCATCTCTGAAAAAAACGCAATGAATCATGGGATATGTTGGGCTGCGAAGGATACATCCGATGCAGCCTTCAAAACCGTGAAACGAAGGCTGCATTTCTCGGCCATATATGAGGAGCCTTGCAAATGGAACAACCTTTGCGCGCCGCTATGACGCAATCGGTCTTCAAATGCAGCCTTCGTAGACCACAACCCCTGAATCGAGATACAGCCTAAGAGTGCATGCTTCTGTGCAAGTCTTTTCTTAACATGTGCTTTTTTCCCAGATTAATCCATTTAGACATTAGTGGCTGTTTATTACGTTGTGTTGTTTATCTAGACAGAGAACCCAATAACCCAATATACAGAGAACCCCTGTACTGCATAGGGCCATTTTCAAGGCTGTGCATTAACAATACAAATATAATTGCCTGTATATACAGTACATGAATGCATGCAGAGAACAAAATTATGAACCTCACAAAGTTAAATTTTGTTGCAGGAATATTAAATATTACAGAGTATTATTGGACATTTTGATTCATATTTATTGGATACTTTTACAATATTATATTAATATTTTTCATATTAATTGGAATCTTTATGAATATTTGTCAGATATGTTCTGACATTATACTGTTAAAATTTAGAGTTCACAGTCCTGCTCTCTGATTCGCTTAAGAAATGTCTTGGAGGAAGAAGAGGTTTCCTGAACAGAAGAACAAAAACTGCAACAATAAGATGAGGATGAGGAATTCTTTGACTGTGTGTATGTGTTTTTGTTCTGGTGTTTATGACATTACGGGGACGGAATGAACACTTCCATCTGGGGACCTCTGAGATTATGGGGACAAAAACTAATTTTAAGGTGCCTGTGTGTTTGTGTGGCCTGTCCTCCTTCCAGGTCCCAATGGTATAGATGAGGTCTTGTGGGGACCTAATGTAGCTGCTCAATGTCCTCCTGGATCCTTATTCTGAATATGAGTCCTACAATCTCCATGTATATGGTACTTTCTTAATGTAATTGTTACTTTATCATCTTCTTATGTCTGTCCTGGGAGAGGGATCCCTTTCTTTGTTGAGTGTCTAAGGACAGTGATCTCAGTAAATAAACATGCTGGGTACAATGTGTTCAAGGATCCTACTGTGTTAGGCCATTACTATTAAACCAGCATGCAGATCAATAAAGTGGAAATATCCTTTGTGACATGACAGTTAGGAAACTGCACTTTAACACTTCAGTCTGCTGCGACACTTCAGTACAGTCCAACCACCAGAAGATGGCAGCACAAGGTCCCTAAACCAACTAAGCAGCTCAGAATGAAGGCCCCCCTCCAATACATCCCATCCCAACCTCCCTACGCTCCTCATGTCTCTCTCATCACATCTGTCTGCAGCTGCTTCACTCTGACTGCTACAGAAAGCTGATGTTGTGTTTGGACTTGTGTAGGTACAATGCACCCTCTGGTTCTTGTTCTTACCTGGGTGGGGGTTGTTGAAGGTGGGGTGCAGAGCAGAGACTGTCCAGCTGGGTGCAGGTGTGAAGATGTTGGGATTATGCAGCGAGTCGACTGTGTGGATGTCGGCCTAAGATCAGTGCCCTCCAACCTGAGCGGCTTCACGTCTTCTCTGTGAGTACAAACTGTTACTGGTGACATTTATTCTCCATGGTGCAGAAAGAGTCTTTTATTGTGGTCTGTTTTCAGGAGAACAGGCTGTTTATGTTTCCTTACTCACATTAAAGTTTGATCAATCTCAAAACAGAGGAAATATAATTCAATGATATTACTTATATCACAATCACACAGATGTCTCTGAATGTAGTAAAACATGTGAACATATATGTAAATGTACCAGTGACATCTACATTCGAACAAATATCATTAAAGTGAAGTTAATGTTTTACACTGAAACTTTTCCTTACACACTTCTCTCACACTCTGGCAAATTTAAACTGACAAACTTATTTTTTTTAGCATAATTTATTGTGACACAAATTAATTAAAAATAAAATAAACACTTCAATACTTTAGTAAGACATTCATGCATTAACATCAGGCCACTGAAACAAAGCGACAGGACACTTAAGTTTATTTTAGATGTTGTGCTTTTTGGAAAAGCTTAATCTTGATCAGATAAACAACAAACCAATTAACATATGTCTAATATACAGACTGTACGAAGCCAAGGCTTTCACATTGGTGTGTTTTGCAGAGTTGTCTGAGTTTGAAAAATGTTGACACAATAACATCGAGTGAAGGAACCGAATTGGACTTTTCATATTTACAATGAAACATTGTTTGAAAAAAAAAATAGGAGAAGAAACAGAGTAGGTTTGCCTTATACAGCAAGTACAAAATAAAAAATTTATGAAAACAATGAACACAGCTTTGTTAAACTTCCATTGTTGCAACATCATTAAACAATTAGACCAATGCCTGTCAACACCATCAGATCCTAGTAATGTTTTTAATTGTACGCTTTGTGAATATTGGTAAAATACCTAATGGATTTTATGGTTAAAAAGGGATTCAGAATCAGAAAAGAATCATGAGTTTGGAAGTAACAGATGGGTTATAATCTCAATGGACAAAGAAATCGATTCAAATAACATTAACTTACAAAAAGAAAATAATTCAGAATGGTAACTTATCATAAAATTATAGTACGCCAGTATATGTCCCTAAACCTCTTCAGCGTTTCTGAAAAACTGAAGAAAGAATTACCATAAAACTGTTTTGTTCTTTTGTCACTGAATTGAAGCACACGGTCCAATACTTACAGGGACGGTCTGCGGCAGGATGAAAAGACATGTGCACAGATAGATAATAATAAATAGGTTAGTGAGGTGTTGGATAAAAGTAATACAAATAAAAATCACAGTAATGAAATAATGTTTGTTAAAGAAGAGGACACTGAAAACGGTGAGATCAGATTATAGCAGCAGCTGGATTGAAAACATTGATATACTCCAACATCAATTATAGTTTAGGTCAGCTGTTATTTTTGATCAAATATAAGGTACAAAAACAGGTGTTGGTAATGTTTATTGGTGAAAAGTTTGAAAAGAAAAAGAGGACAAATTATTTATTAAAAAATTCAGGTAAAAAATGTTGCTTGATAAAGCTTGATACAAATACTTTATTGCAAAAATGTAATTAAAATGTGATTATTTATTGCCTCTTAAATCATTTAAAATGCAATCTCATGATCTAAATTAATATATAGACCGACAAATAAGAACAGAGAACTGAATGACAGCATTTCTGTCACAGGACACTTCTTTATTTTTAAATTTTTTAATGTATTTATTGCTTTTAAATGTGTTTTTACATGTTCTTCTTCAACATAATAGGCCAGACTTTAATCATTAATTTGATTAATCGAAAAAAGTGCAAAGTTGTCACAAAGAAGTGACTGAAGCTGATTGTTTTTAACTGATGTTAAAAAAATGCTTGGCTGTTTTTTTAGACAGTTTGCTGCTATTCCTCTTGACCTTACTTCACACTTTAATCTCTCTGTGAATGTTAGACATTTGATTTGTTGTATTTACAAAAATAAAACTGTTGCTACATTTTCCTAAATTATTAAATATTAAACAAATCGATTTGTTTTTTGCCCTTCTGTTTTACGTTTTTTCTTAATGTTTTGTATATTTTAAAACCAATGGCACTGTTTATACTCTGCTTTACCCCGGTTTGTCTGATTTCCTTTGTTCTTTCAATTATTTTGAATTGTGTTTAAGAATATGCAGAATTGCATGTTTTTAAAATATTCAGAATTTTGCAGTTAATAAAAACAACAGTTTTGTTTACTTGTTCTGGTTTAATGGGTTGTTTTAACTCACGCAGGATTATTATTATATGTTACAGTTATTTGTGATTATTTATTCTTAACTAAAATACTTGTTTAGGAATGTTGACTTAGGTTGTGAACTGTTCTAATGGACTGCAGATTTTTAATGTGATTTTCTTTTATCGATTATTTCTGACGCTAATCCTCATGAACATGACACACTGTGAAGCTCAAACAACTTGAATTTGAAGTGTTAAAATTTTAGTCAACAATGAATATGTTTTATAAAAGGTAAATAAGAGTACTATTGTCTCATTCTGATTACCTATGATATCCTGTTTAGAGACTATGAACAGATGAACATCTGATATGAATAGCTAAGACATGTTAACTCACTGTTTGTTTCAGAGATGTGAGTATGAATGACCTGCAGGAGCTTTCTCCTCATGTCTTCACTCACCTCTACCGCCTCATTGAGCTGTGAGTATCTCTCTCTCTCTCTCGCCAGCAATACTATATGTGTTACAAAATATGTATAAAATAATTACATAATTGGAACAAAAACTTACTATAATTGTAGTGACTAACCAACGGCCCTTTACAACAATAATCTAAGACGTAAAAACGTTCTGCAGCTATGATACTGTGGTCACCTACTGTGTATCTGTGTGTGAACATGCCTATTCTGAAGCATATTGGAAACAGCTGACATTGATAAGCGAATACTAGCATAGACTACCGTGCCCTGCCTGAACCAACAAATACTTTATGTATACAGAAGGCTACTGTCAATCAATATTACAGTCTTTGCCGAATGCTTACACACATGTTGCAGACTTTGGCCCACTGTGTCAAAACTTAACACACAGGCCGAATAGGACAAAGCACATGGAGATAAACTTCTCACTTATATGGCAAAATGAAATTCTTGAAACAAAACCTAACAATCCCATTTCAAAACTGTTTTTAGCATCAAAACAATACACACATGCACTTTTGAATTACTCTTTCCTAGCAGCAACAACACACGGATGTGCTTTATGAAAAACACAGCTGTATTCAGTACTTTGGATGGTTTTTGACTTTACAAGTTTCATACAGATTTTTTTTGTGAAAGATTGATCCACTACAGTTGATCTAGACACATGAAAACAAAATGTAAACGCTTCAGATTTTTTATTTATTTTGCCATTTCAGGTTTTTGCTAAAGTAAAAAAAAACACAAAGACACACAAGAAATGGTACAACTAGAATGTTCTACAAAACATAGTGTTGTAGGGGAATGATTGGAAGAAATTTAGGCTATGGATCCTGTCTCCTGTTGGCATCTGGCCACATCACCTCATTCACGTCACAGGCAATGTCCTCCCTTGCCAAGCAACGGGGGAAATATCGCCTTGCGTGCCAACCACTATATTTTCAATTAGACACATGAAAAAAAATAGAAAAGCTTCTGAAAAAAAGTTTATATTGCAATTTCATGGTTTTGGCCAACAAAAGAAAAAAACACAACGAATAGGTAGGATCGCAGTTCAACAAGCAATTCAGTGTGTCTCTATGAACTCTGAAACAATTACAGTAAAATGTAAAAAAAAAAGAAGTGTTGTAAGGAATGGGGCGATTGGATTATTATGCGATTTATTTGTGAAAACAAAATGTAAACGCTTCAGATTTTTTATTTTATTTTGTCATTTCAGGTTTTTGCAAAAGTAAAAAAAGAAATGGTACAACTAGAATATTCTACAAAACATAGTGTTCTAAGGGAATGATTGGAAGACATTTAGGCTATGAATCCTTTCTCCTGTTGGCATCTGGCCACATCACCTCATCCACGTCACAGGCAATGTCCTCCCTTGCCAAGCAACGGGGGAAATATCGCCTTGCGTGCCGTATCCAACCTTTTGGAGAATTTTTTGGAAAGATTGATCCACTATATTTTCAATTAGAAAAGAAAACAAGTTTATATTGCAATTTCAGGTTTCGGCCAACAAAAGAAAAAAACACAACGAATAGGTAGGATCGCAGTTCGACAAGCAATTCAGTGTGTCACTATGAACTCTGAAACAATTACAGTAAAAAAAAAAGATGTGTTGTAAGGAATGGGGCGAGTGGATTATGAATCCTTTGGATACCGCCTCCCGTTTGTGTCTGGCTACATCGCCCCATCGACATCACATGCAATGTCATCCTTTCAGAAGCA
This sequence comes from Hyperoplus immaculatus, assembly GCA_949357725.1. Classification (NCBI taxonomy): domain Eukaryota; kingdom Metazoa; phylum Chordata; class Actinopteri; order Uranoscopiformes; family Ammodytidae; genus Hyperoplus; species Hyperoplus immaculatus. Next base: position 10,668,810 of record OX442354.1, read on the forward strand.
ACAGCAAAAGTATTCCTGATATCCAGTCTAAATGTCCTAATTATGGAGCTATTGTGTTGTTGGGCTGGAATCTCAGACCAGCCTCCTATATTGTTAGGCCATGATCTATAACATGGTCCACTATAGTGACCCTGTCTCCGTCTGTTGTCTCTTTGTCATCGTCCTCCTGCCGCTCTCTTTTGTCCTCTTCCCCTGACTCTTACTGTCTCACAAAGGAGCTGAGCTCACCTGAGGTCTATGTGTAATGCTAAGGCTCACACTGATTGGTATTATATTAGCTTTATTTTTTTTTCACGTGTGTGAATCTGTGTGCTTTTCCAATTTTAGTTGTGTTTTGTATTTTAAATAGATGTGTTTTCCAAAGGATTGCAGGTGATTTCCTTTTGTGTAGTGTTTTGCAAAAAGTGTGTTGGAGAATTTCAAACACAGTGCAAAGCACTTAATGTGTTTGTAGGGTTGGTGCTTGTGTTTAGGGCATGGTCACAAAAGTTAGAGGTTGTGATGCTTTGGGCCTAGCAACCACTATTAGTGTGTAAGCATTAGGCAAAAACTGTAAGTAAGTCTAAGGCATTGTACAAGGGTCCCAAGTCAAATCCCCAAGAGAAAACTTTGCGTTTTGAGTCCAAAATTGGTCATAACGCGAAACGTGAAACCTTACATGTGGAACAAAGTTGTAAGTTTTACAAAATTCCTTTTTATTTAATTTTTTTTTCGACCAGTGTGTCATTTTGGTACAATAACTTAATTATCTTAAGTACAATTTTTTTCAGCTGGGGCTGAGCAGCATAACGTCATGTTCATGGTTCTGTCACGCAACTTAATTGGATGGATGCTGTTGAATTAGTTCAAAGTTCAAGCAAAGTGATATCTTTAAATAATGAGTGGAAAGATACTTTGTTATACCTTGATCACGAGATCATGGAACCAAAAACATTACAAAAAGCATTACAGTTTTTACCTAATGCTTACACACTAAAAGTGGTTGCCATGCCCAAAGCATCACAACCTCTAACTTTGGTAACCATGCCCTAAACACAAGCACCAACCCTATAATTACAATTAGTGCTTTGCACTGTTTGAAATTCTCCAACACACTTCTTGCAAAACACTACACACTGTTTTTCACATAAGACATATTGTTCAAAAATGAAATCTCCTGCAATCATTGGGAAAACACATCTATTTAAAATACAAAACACAACTAAAATTGGAAAAGCACACAGACTCACACACATGAAAAATAAAAAATAAAGCTAATATAATACCAATCAGTGTGAGCCTTAGCATTACAAATAGACCTCAGGTGAGCTCAGCTCCTTTGTGAGACAGTAAGACTCAGGGGAAGAGGACAAGAGAGAGCGGCAGGCGGACGATGACAAAGGAGACAACAGACGGAGACAGGGTCACTATACTGCCCTACAAAGGCAAAAGACCTTAACTCACCAGAGTGTAGAACTGAGAAAAATGAGTTCAAAGTTATTTTGTTGTCCTGCCAAATCAGTTGTAGGTAGATACTTGAAAATTTGGCATGTTATTGTATGAAAAGGAAGTTATTTATCCCCCAAAAATCTAAAATTTTAACTTGACCTTTGACCCTTATTCGGAAGTTACTGTACTCTGCCTTTGTATTATCTGCAAAACAATAATGGGTCATGCAAAGGCAAAAGACCTTAACTTCTATTCTATTGACAATTTGGATTTGTATCACTCTATATCAACATTTCCTGTTATAACAATGATAGCATTAACTGAGTGTTGTCTTGTTAGGCATAATACTACACAAATTGAATATTAAAAAAATAAAAAAAAATTGAATTTTATGGCTAAAATTATTCATTTTTGGAAAATTAAAAAATAATTATGGTTGTACTTATTTGAGATAAAATAACACTTAAAAGTATCCACCTATATTTCTTACATTTGAAAGGTTGGATGTCAGTAAAATGTATTCTCTTGTATGCCATTTATAATTTTCTGATAAACGTATAGGAATATGGTTGTTTGATGCCATTATGTGCAAGTTTTCTAGAGTCAGTGAAAAAACACTGCGTTTTTGATGGAATAGAAAATGTAGCCTATGTATATTTTTATTAGAGAGAGAGAGAGAGAGAGAGAGAGAGAGAGAGAGAGAGAGAGAGAGAGAGAGAGAGAGACCGGATTTCAGGGACTTAATTCTTCCCACAACTATTCTAATAGGCTACTCTTTATAATTATGAAAAAACATTTTGTAATACACACTTTCACAAACACATTGGTGTTTGGTTAGGCCCCACTTCATACCCTGAAAATCCAGAGATAGCACGAGCAAATGTGCGTTCTTGTATGAAGACATACTTTTAGACTAGGCTATAGATGTTTAAAAGTGGTATTCAGCAAGTGCCGTGAGACCAAAATCACTTTATGACAGCTGATCACTTTATGGCACCGCACCGGAAAATATACAAGCCAGCGAATGGACTAATAATACTGATAACTCTTTATGGATTTAGACAATGGATTTTTCTCCTCGGTGGATATTTTTTTGCCATCGATTTTGACCAGATTTCAAGAAAAGGTAAGCTGCGATCTAGGATCTGCTGGATTGGTTTATCGTTCAGGCTGTTTTCTCCGAGCCAGGGAGGTGTGTCTTGAGGCATCGCCATCTCGCTCGCGTTGTTTTCAGTCAGTGAGTGGACTGGACTGTCATTGGCAGGCAGCTTATTACTTACTTTATTGAAGTTAATGTGTGTGACAGAAGTAGGGTGACCAGATGTCCCGCTTTGTGCGGGGCAGTCACGCATTTCAATTACTTTTGAGACGTTGTCCCACATTGTTATTGACAGTGAGCCCGCATTTTTAAATGCGTGTTTTATAATTTGGCATTTATCGATAGCTGTGTGGAGACAGCAGTCATGCTAGTTGCTCCTGGAGCGCTGCCGAGCTCAGTGGGCTCTGTGAAGGTGCTGCCCACCTTCCTGTTACTTCAAAATAAAAGCCAACTCACGTTTGTCCAATGAAATGCTAACGTGATGGCAGTGAAATGCTTTTAATGTGGAAGCGCAGAAGTGCTTCAATTACATGCAATACACAGGCAAATCACCGTAACTCCAGCGCTGTAAACAGTAACTCCACTGTGGTGCTTTGTAAAACCATGGACATATAAAGAAGTAAAACAAAGGCAGAGCGCCGTAACTCAGCCGTAACTTCATCCGAACGTTCCATAGCGACGCGAAAACAAAGCCAAAGAACCGTAACTGATGTTACGGTCTTCTGCCTTGGCTTTCACTCTGCTTTTGGAAGTTACGGCAAAAACAGCATCTTATTTTGATATGAAAACAACAGAATTGACTCAAGATATTTGTTCACATGATAAAACTGATGGCCAGTGTTCCAAAAATGACAAAAACTCATTTTTGAAAAAAATGAAGTTACGGTCTTTTGCCTTTGCACGGCAGTATAGTGGACTATGTTATAGATCATGGCCTAACAATATAGGAGGCTGGTCTGAGATTCCAGCCCAACAACACAATAGCTCCATAATTAGGTAATTTAGACTGGATATCAGGAATATTTTTGCTGTTGGTTCTCAAAGGATGACATTGCATGTGATGTCGATGAGGCGATGTGGCCAGACGCAAACGGGAGGCGGTATCCAAAGGATTCATAATCCAATCAGCCCATTCCTTACAATACTTTTTTTTTTTTTTTACATTTACTGTAATTGTTTCAGAGTTCATAGAGACACACTGAATTGCTTGTTGAGCTGCGATCCTACCTATTCGTTGTGTTTTTTTCTTTTGTTGGCCAAAACCATGAAATTGCAATATAAACTTTTTTTCAGAAGCTTTTCTATATTTTTTTCCTGTGTCTAATTGAAAATATAGTGGTTGGCACGCAAGGCGATATTTCCCCCGTTGCTTGGCAAGGGAGGACATTGCCTGTGACGTGAATGAGGTGATGTGGCCAGATGCCAACAGGAGACAGGATCCATAGCCTAAATGTCTTCCAATCATTCCCCTACAACACTATGTTTTGTAGAACATTCTAGTTGTACAATTTCTTGTGTGTCTTTGTGTTTTTTTTTTACTTTAGCAAAAACCTGAAATGGCAAAATAAATAAAAAATCTGAAGCGTTTACATTTTGTTTTCATGTGTCTAGATCAACTGTAGTGGATCAATCTTTCACAAAAAAAATCTGTATGAAACTTGTAAAGTCAAAAACCATCCAAAGTACTGAATACAGCTGTGTTTGTCATAAAGCACATCCGTGTGTTGTTGCTGCTAGGAAAGAGTAATTCAAAAGTGCATGTGTGTATTGTTTTGATGCTAAAAACAGTTTTGAAATGGGATTGCTAGGTTTTGTTTCAAGAGTTTCATTTTGCCGTATAAGTGAGAAGTTTATCTCCATGTGCTTTGTCCTATTCGGCCTGTGTTATGTTTTGACACAGTGGGCCAAAGTCTGCAACATGTGTGTAAGCATTCGGCAAAAACTGTAAAACTCTTGGCTTCTGTAAAATCAAGTCCAAAGTCAACAAATGTCCCTCTCAACAAAAACAACACTGAGCTAACTCTTGACACATGAGGGCAAGTAACATACTGCTGGGCCAAACCATTTAATAGACAGGATGGGTTAACAATATACAATACATTTGCCACAGCATTACATTCTGCTACTAACTTATAATCATTATTGTGTGTGTGTGTGTGTGTGTGTGTGTGTGTGTGTGTGTGTGTGTGTGTGTGTGTGTGTGTGTGTGAGTGTATGTGTGTGTGTGCGCGTGCGTGCGTGTGTGTGTGTGTGTGTGTGTCTGTGTGTGCGTGCGTGCGTGTGTGTATTAAACTGCATCCATTGTGTTTCCTGTCCCTGTCTCTGCAGGCGGATGGCAGGAAACCATCTGACTGAGATACGCAGAGATACTTTCACAGGACTTGTCAGTCTGAAGCTGCTGTATGTGTGCTGCTCCTCTTTAAATAAACATTATTTATGTTGACCTGATGAGTCATTGACTGCAGTGAAAACTCTAAGAAGATAAAAGTCTCTCACAAAATGAATATTCCTTTGTTCATTACAGTTTTTGCCTAATGCTTACACACTAATAGTGGTTGCTAGGCCCAAAGCATCACAACCTCTAACTTTTGTGACCATGCCCTAAACACAAGCACCAACCCCACAAACACAAAATATGCTTTGCACTGTGTTTGAAATTCTCTAAAACACTTCTTGCAAAACACTACACACAGTGTTTTGCATAAGACACATTGTTCAAAAAGGAAATCTCATGCAATCATTGGGAAAACACATCTATTTAAAATTCAAAACACAACTAAAATTGGAAAAGCACACAGACTCACACACATTAAAAAAAATAAATAAAGCTAATTGAATACCAATCAGTATGAGACTTCAGATGAGCTCAGCTTCTTTGTGAGACAGTAAGAGTCAGAGGAAGAGGAGGAGAGAGAGTGACAGGAGGACAAGATCAAAGAAGGCAACAGATGGAGGCACATACAACAGGAACACTATAGTGGACCATGTTATAGATCATGGCTTAACAATATAGGAGCCTGGGTAGAGAGTCCAGTCCAACTACACAGTAGCTCCATAATTAGGACATTTAGGCTGGATATCAGGAATATTTACGCTGTTGCTTCTCAAAAGATGACATTGTATTTGATGTCAATGAGGCGATGTGGCCAGACGCAAACGGGAGAAGGTATCCAAAGGATTCATAATTTACCCAGCCCATTCCTTACAACACTGTTTTTCTTTATTTTACTGTAATTGTTTTAGAGTTTATATTGACAAACTGAATTGCTTGTTGATACCTATTTGTTTTTTTGTTTGCCAAAACAATGGCATTGCAAAATTCAGAAGCTCCAGCAGAAAGTCCAGCCCAACTACACAATAGTGTCATAATTAGGTCATTTAGACTGAATATCAGGAATATTTTTGCTGTTGGTTCTCAAAGGATGACATTGCATGTTATGTCGATGAGGTGATGTGGCCAGATGCAAACAGGAGGCGGTATCCAAAGGGTTCATAATCCATCCGCCCCATTACAACACTGTTTTTCATGTTCCTCACCTTTTTTATTATGTTCCTCATAATTGTTTCAGAGTTTACAGTATAGTAGTGATACACTGAATTGCTTTTTGAACTGCATCCTACCTATTGTTTGCCAAAACCATGACATTGCAAAATAAATTAAAAATTCAGAAGCTTTTTTATTTTTATTTTCATATGTCTAGATGAACTGTAGTGAATCAACCGTTCACAAAAAAAATCAGTATAAGACTTTTAAAGTCAAAAACCATCCAAAGTACTGAATACAGCTGTGTTTTGCATAAAGTACATCTGTGTGTTGTTGCTGCTAGGAAAGAATAATTCAAAAGTGCATGTGTGTATTGTTTTGATGCTAAAACAGTTTTGAAATGGGATTGTTAGGTTTTGTTACAAGAGTTTAATTTTGCCATATAAGTTAGAAGATTATCTCCATGTGCTTTGTCTCATTCGGCCTGTGTGTTAAGTTTTGACACAGTGGGCCAAAGTCTGCAACATGTGTGTAAGCAATTGGCAAAAACTGTAAGCACAGTAGCTTATTGCTGCTATCTCTTTTTATAAATATATGAACATGTTGCTGGTACCAACCTATAACAAGATGTGATGTGATAACAAGAAATGTTCTTGTTTTAAGAAGATATGAAGAAATCAATAGTTAAAATGTAAAAAGGATGTCATAATAATGAAATGTTCCCATTATAAAAAAATATGTTTAAAAACCTCTGGACCTTATAATAACAAATGTATTATGACATCTTAATGAGAAATGAAATAGTGTTACAACAAGAAAAGTTAGGAAAACAAGGCATATCATGAGAGATAATGATGTTAATGTGAGGACCTCATTCAAACTTCATTGTTTTGCCATAAATGATGCAATAAAACTCATATTTATTAATTTATTTATTTATTATTCTTTCGGACAATTACACACACTTTGTGTTATCGTCCGAAGGGTGGCAGGAGAAGCCACATATGAACATCCATGACATGATTTTTGATGCGATTACTGATGAATCAGAAAACAGACAATGCATTATTACTTGATTTGTGTCTGGATTATCCTCATGGTCTCCTTATGTTCGCCTCTTGTGTTTTCAAGCTTTGATCTACTTTGTTTCAGACATCTGCTTTCAATACAAAATCATGTCAGGGATTCAACCATCATAGTTAAGTTTAAGAAAAGCCAGTCAAATGTTTTGTACTTTCTTTTTCTTTTCTTTTTTTCCACTGGTCTCATCACATAGAACTCTGCAGAACAATCATATCAAGACGGTTCCCTCTGGAGCTTTCGAGAACCTGATGAACCTGCGTTCACTGTGAGTACAGCTCAGCCAGGGACTGAACTTGATAAAGTGAGTCTTGTTAAACCTGAAGATATGACACATCTTCACAGGTTGACTCATGTAAAAAGAAATACATTTAAAAAAAGAAAAAAAGTATGATATTCGGCTGATCTGTGCTTCCCCTGTCTGTGACGCTAAAATTAGAGACACCCCAAACATCAGGACTGTCTCTGTATGAGAATATAAATACGAAGGGAAACACACTGGTGACAGGTAGACCTAGAGAGCACTGGACACACTCCCTGGCACAGCCTGATATTGCTCAGCACATCCATATACTGATCCTTTATCAGCAGCTGAATTATGACTCCGTACCATAAAACTCCTAAATGTGTTGCCCTGAAACTTCATCTAAACAACACTGTAAAACAGTTAACACCTCATGGTTGTTCAGAAATCTCTGGCCCACACTTCACAGCAGCGGCAGGAGGTGGAGGGTTTCAGCCACAGGCCAGCTGTTTGTGGTCATGCCAGGAGTTTTTGACAGGCGGCTGCGTCGCCACACGCCGTCAACACCATAAATTACTACCATGCAGCCGAAGAATGTGAGGACCTCCCTGATCAGAGCTGCTGGTTCTGTTGGTTATGTTGGTTCTGTTGTCTATTGCTTCTTTTGGCTCTGTCTCTTCTATTTGCAGACACTTGAGGGAAGGTTGAAGTTTAGGGAGTCATAGACAGAGAAATGATGGGACTAAGCACAAACTGACAGTTCTAGGAATCTGACATATCACAGATGAGATGAGAAATGGTAAGAGACCAAAGCTGATGTATGACGTCTGAATGTACGTTGGTTAAGACATCCTTGTTATTGATCTTTTGCACAGGCTGGTCATATTCAGGACAGAGGCCAGCTCACACCGTAACTGATATTATTTCTGTTTCCATTTATTCTCTTGTAAGTTGTGACAACCCATCAGCCGATTGTGTTTTAATCTCCTCTTGACTTTCCTCTTCCAGGCATCTGGATGCTAACTCCATCTCACATCTGTGGGCCTCCTCCTTCAGAGGCCTGCCGTCTCTGTGTCACCTGTGGCTGGATGATAATGTTCTGATGGAGGTTCCTGTTCTGGCTCTGAGCACCCTAACGGAGCTACAGGCGCTCACTCTCGCCCTCAACAACATCAGCTCCATCCCTGACCGAGCCTTCTCCTCCCTCAGCCAGCTTCTTGTGCTGTGAGTGACTCTGGCTTCATATATCTTCCGGCATCAAAATCATGATAGTAGGCTATCCTACTAAAGGTTATTTTAACACTTAATACTTGTTAAGATGCAGTGGTGAGATGAATCTTTGGTATCTGCTGGTGAGGGATCAAGGTCTTTATGCTTCAGTATAGCACATCACTGCTCAGCCAGAGGTGGGGCGGCTGTTCCTGATAAATCGCTGCTGATTTAACATGTGATACATGTCTGTCTGCAGCTGTTCACAGGTCAATATAAAGGTACATGTCCCCCTACCTTTACCTTCTGGTTATTATTGTAACTATGACTTCAAAGTACTACAACAAGTAGTCAATTCTAAATCTGATCTTTCCCTGAACCTATTTTCTTTATATTATTTCCTCTTTCCTTGTTTTGTTTTTCTGAAGACATCTCCACAACAACCGCATCCATTTTGTGGACCGGAGGGGTTTTGACGGACTAAACAACCTGCAGACCCTGTAAGTCTACCTCAAACCAGCATAGGGATATAGTATACTATCTCATCATGTAACTAAATTATCAACTTAACTTTCTTCTTTGAAATTCATTTATGATTTTGTCAAATTTAAACTGATCAAAAAATTAAAAATTAATATGTCTACTACAACATTTGAGGACAAAACATCAAGACAAAATAATTAGGTTTTGTTTCAATTTTAAGGCTTTTCGGCAGGTTTGTAATAGCCCAAAGGAACCAAAAACATCTGAAACTACAAGAATCATTTGCCCAATTATTACTGAACATCGTTCCTCTCAAACCGTCTTTGTTAGTTCCATAATTATCTGATTCAATCAGTAATTCTATGGGTATTAGGTCCATATTGGGGGGGGGGGGGGGGGTCTTTACACTGCATATGAGAATAAAGTTGACATTACAAGATTAAAGTTGAGCTTTTGTGGATCAAGTTACGAGCTTAAGCACATATGCTTCTAATAAAATGCCTTGCCTTAGATGAACTGGTTGAATTGTTTTAGTAATACTGAAAATATTTCTATTTTAGCACATAATATAAATAAATACATAAATACATGAACACTGTGTGGTGATCATTTTTAGGACTTTGAAGACATCGAGCTAAAGGAGAAACCACACAAACATTCGAGCTAATTCAAACAACAGTTAATGGACAGATGAAGGGCATCAATGGTTTAGGACCTATATGTTTAATATATTAATGTGAATGTTTTTATATTTCTTGATTTATTTATATATTTGTAAGAAACATCCAACAGGTGCAGCTTCTACAAGATAAAAGTCTGTGTAAAAGTGAGCCACCAGTGTAGTTCAAACAGCCTTATGTGGAACGTCACAGTGTGTGGTCACCACTCACAATTACCCGGCATCTCCTACACAAGAGCACATGTTGCCTTCACTGTTCACCGGAGAGTATATTTACATTTGTTCAGCGATGTATATTTAAATTATGTGTGAAATGTCTGAACTGTCTTTCAGAATCCTGATTTTCATTTGAAAAATTAGTGTAAACCATGATATGTTTTTGTTTCAATTAAAAGAAAAAAATCTAATACGTATGCAGTTCAGGCTGATATTTGTGTCACCTTTTAAAACCAATCTTTCTAATGATCATTTGTTATTTGTTCGTTCATTATTGATTATGTATTTCAATCCCTTCAATGGGCACTTTGAAAGTAATATTTAACTTGATAAAACATATTTCATGATGTAAAAATCTGGTCAAACAACACTTAATCAGAAAGATTACAACAAGTGCACATGTTTATATATTCATAAGACATTTACTCTTTATATTCACTACATTTTTCACTACACATTTTGTTAAACTGAATAATATTTGAACAACATTTGATTCAAGTTTCAAACAATCATCTGTCTTTTAGCTTGATACATGACCAGTTGTATAAAGTAACAACTATTGTGCTTACGTACAATGGTGAGGTGAGAATTTCCATTTTATGCCATTTTATATTTCTAATGGACCAAAGTTTGAAGGCAAATATTGTCATTTGTTTTACTGCAATTGCTGTTGACTTTAACAGTGTTACAGAATAAGCTTCCCAACTTGATAATAAAGAATTTCTAATTAAATAAATAATTATTAAACAGTGACTATTATCAATTTAATTAGTTTAAGGTACAGCAGTAAAATGCTGCTAAACTATTATTTATATTCTAATTATGCATAAGTAATAATGAACCAATACTATGTTATAATATAATACGTAGTACTGTATAGTATAATATATAGTATAATACATTTTACTGTTTATACAAGTACACCTGTAATTATTCATATTAGGACTTTCATTTGAAATAAAGTATTTTTGTATTTCAGTATTGCTACTTCTACTTTATTAATTGCTCTGAAAACGTTTTAAGTTACTGTACATAACTAACAATGCTCTGAATGTAAATAGCAGAGCAGCAGATGTAATTAAGTACATTTTTATTTATATAGCACTTTTTAAAACAGACCGATACAAAGTGCTTTACACATGCAAATAAAAATTAATGTGTACATTTAAAAAAAACAGTACAAATAACAATATACAACCATGCACACATGTTGGTATTAAGTGGCTAAACTATCTTTGTCAGTGTGCCTGTGTATACAGTGTGTAGATTTATTTGGCATCTTAACAGCATAAATGCATCCGGCTGTCGTTTATCTAGATTGGTCTATTACTACGTAGAGCTGTATGAGATAGAGCCGCCTGCGGTCTCTTTGTGTCTCAGCAGACATGAGAGCTAAAGACGCATCTATAGAAAAACACAGGCTAGACATTTTATTCCATGAAAGACTCTGAGGTCACTATGGGAATAAAGAACATCCTCCAAATCTTCATTGAAAGAGTTAATTATCAAAAGGTCCATTTTTAATTGTAAGCACATTATGCTAAACACTCAACAAGAGACAGTTCAAAAAAAATAATGAGATAGATAAAAAAAGAAAATAAGTAGGCTATATAGTTTAATTCATTCAAAAACAAAAGATTGACTTGATATTCACATTGATCATACATTGATCATATTTACCTTCATTGATCCTCTTCGCTTTATTGTTTAGTGTTAATTTAAAAAAAACTGTTTTGTGTCTCTGCAGGGATTTAAGCTTCAACAGAATCAACAGTTTACCGGCTGCCATCAAACACCTGAGCAGCCTGAGAGACCTGTGAGGACCACACACACACACACACACACACTGTTTTTTAAAGCAACTAAACTGTGAAGTAGGTGCAAGGTTTACAGTTCAGAATACGTTAGATGAAGGGAAAGACAACTGAAGACTCATACAATTAAAGATGAAATATAAACTAATGATGGTTCCTCTCCGGGAACCATCACCTTACCGTGGTGGAGAGGTTTGTGTGCCCCTGTGAACCTGAGAGCTGTGTTGTCCGGAGCCTAGTGCTCCTGGTAGGGTCTCCCATGGCAAAGTGGTCTCAAGTGAGGGGCCCGACTAAGAATGGTTCACAAAGACCCCATGGAAGATCAAGCAAGAGGAAGTGTGACCCTGCCCGGAGGAAGCCCGGGGCCCCCGTCTGGAGCCAGGCCCAGAAAGGGGGCCCGCCTGCGAGCGTCTGGTGGCCGGGTCTGCCACGGGGCCCGGCCGGGCACAGCCCGAAGAAGCTACGTGGCACAAACTCCCTCTACAACTGATGGGCCCACCACTCGTCAGAGGAACCGCTGGGGTCGGGTGCGCTGCCTTATGGGTGGCAGTGAAGGGCGGGGACCACGACGGACCAGACCCGGGCGGCAGAGGCTGGCTTTGGGGACGTGGAACGTCACCTCGCTGTGGGGGAAGGAGCTGGAACTGGTGCGGGAGGTGGAGCGCTACCAATTAGATCTGGTGGGGCTGACCTCCACGCACAGTCTTGGTTCTGGAACCGTACTTCTGGACAGGGGTTGGACTCTATTTTTCTCTGGAGTTGCCCAAGGTGTGAGGCGCCGGGCCGGTGTGGGGATACTCACGAGCCCCCGGCTGGGCGCTACTACGTTGGAGTTTACCCCGGTGGACGAGAGGGTCGCCTCCCTACGCCTCCGGGTTGTGGGGGGGAAGACTCTGACTGTTGTCTGTGCGTATGCACCGAACAGCAGTTCGGAGTATCCGGCCTTCTTGGAGACCCTGAACGGAGTCCTGCATGGGGCTCCGTTAGGGGACTCCATAGTTCTGCTGGGAGACTTTAACGCGCACGTGGGCAATGATGGAGACACCTGGAGAGGCGTGATTGGGAGGAACGGCCTCCCCGATCTGAACCCGAGCGGTCGTTTGTTGTTAGACTTCTGTGCTGGTCATGGTTTGTCTATAACGAACACCATGTTCGAACATAAGGATGCTCATAAGTGTACATGGTACCAGAGAACCCTAGGCCGAAGGTCGATGATCGATTTCGTGATCGTATCATCTGATCTGAGGCCGCATGTTTTGGACACTCGGGTGAAGAGAGGGGCAGAGCTGTCAACTGATCACCATCTGGTTGTGAGTTGGGTCAAAGGGTGGGGGAAGACTCTGGACAGACCTGGTAAGCCCAAACGGGTAGTGCGGGTGAACTGGGAACGTCTGGCGGAGGCCCCTGTTCAAGAGATCTTTAATTCGCACCTCCAGCAGAGCTTTTCTAGCATCCCTGTGGAGGTTGGGGGCATTGAACCCGAGTGGTCGATGTTCAAAACTTCCATTGCTGAAGCCGCGGCAGGCAGCTGTGGTCTCAAGGTCTTAGGTGCCTCAAGGGGCGGTAACCCTCGAACGCCGTGGTGGACCTCGGTGGTCAGGGAAGCCGTCCGACTGAAGAAGGAGTGCTTCCGGGATATGTTATCACGGGGGACTCCTGAGGCAGTTGCAAGGTACCGACAGGCCCGAAGGGCTGCAGCCTCTGCCGTGACAGAGGCAAAGCAGCGGGTGTGGGAGAAGTTCGGAGAAACCATGGAGAAGGACTTTCGGTCGGCACCAAAGTGTTTCTGGAAGACCGTCCGGCACCTCAGGAGGGGGAAGCGGGGAACCATCCAAGCTGTGTACAGTAAGGATGGGACGCTGTTGACCTCAACTGAGGAGGTGGTCGGTCGGTGGAAGGAGCACTTTGAGGAACTCCTGAATCCGATTAACCCGCCCTCTATGTTGGAGGCAGAGCTGGAGGCTGATGGGGGATCATCGTCAATTTCCCTGGTGGAAGTCACTGAGGTAGTCAAACAACTCCACAGTGGCAAAGCCCCGGGGGTTGATGAGATCCGTCCAGAAATGCTGAAAGCAATGGGTGTGGAGGGGCTGTCTTGGATGACACGCCTCTTCAACATTGCGTGGAAGTCGGGTACAGTGCCGAAGGAGTGGCAGACCGGGGTGGTGGTTCCTATTTTCAAAAAGGGGGACCAGAGAGTGTGTGCCAATTACCGAGGTATCACACTTCTCAGCCTCCCCGGCAAAGTCTACTCCAAGGTGCTGGAAAGGAGGGTTCGGCCGATAGTCGAACCTCAGATTGAAGAGGAACAATGCGGATTCCGTCCTGGCCGTGGAACAACGGACCAGCTCTTCACTCTCGCAAGGATCCTAGAGGGAGCTTGGGAGTTTGCTCATCCAGTCTACATGTGTTTTGTAGATCTGGAGAAGGCTTATGACCGGGTTCCCCGGGAGATACTGTGGGGGGTGCTGCGGGAGTATGGGGTGAGGGTGTCTCTTCTCAGGGCCATCCAATCTCTGTACGCTCAAAGCGAGAGCTGTGTACGGGTTCTCGGTAGTAAGTCGGACTCGTTTCCGGTGGGGGTTGGCCTCCGCCAGGGCTGCGCTTTATCACCAATCCTGTTTGTGATATTTATGGACAGGATATCAAGGCGTAGTCGTGGTGGGGAGGGGTTGCAGTTTGGTGGTCTGAAGATCTCATCTCTGCTGTTTGCGGATGATGTGGTTCTGATGGCATCATCGGCCTGTGACCTTCAGCTCTCATTGGATCGGTTTGCAGCCGAGTGTGAAGCGGTTGGGATGAGGATCAGCACCTCTAAATCTGAGGCCATGGTGCTCAGCAGGAAACCGATGGATTGTCTGCTACAGGTAGGGAATGAGTCCTTACCCCAAGTGAAGGAGTTCAAGTACCTCGGGGTCTTGTTTTCGAGTGAGGGAACAATGGAACGTGAGATTGGCCGGAGAATCGGAGCAGCAGGGGCGGTTTTGCATACGCTTTACCGCACTGTTGTGACGAAAAGAGAGCTGAGTCGTAAGGCAAAGCTTTCGATCTACCGGTCGATCTTTGTTCCTACCCTCACCTATGGTCATGAAGGCTGGGTAATGACCGAAAGAATGAGATCGCGGGTACAAGCGGCCGAAATGGGTTTTCTCAGGAGAGTGGCTGGCGTCTCCCTTAGAGATAGGGTGAGAAGCTCAGTCATTCGTGAGGAACTCGGGGCAGAGCCGCTACTCCTTTGCGTTGAAAGGAGCCAGTTGAGGTGGTTCGGGCATCTGGTAAGGATGCCCCCAGGGCGCCTCCCTAGGGAGGTGTTCCAGGAGCGTCCAGCTGGAAGGAGGCCTCGGGGAAGACCCAGGACTAGGTGGAGAGATTATATCTCCACACTGGCCTGGGAACGCCTCGGGATCCCCCAGTCAGAGCTGGTTGATGTGGCCCGGGAAAGAGAAGTTTGGGGTTCCCTGCTCAAGCTGCTGCCCCCGCGACCCGATTTCGGATAAGCGGTTGAAGATGTATGTATGTATAAACTAAAACAGACTGGAAAATGATTCTGCACACTTGTGAGTGGTCAGTTCCAGCTGCTGCCTTTTCCCTCCACTCCAGGAATGGATTCACTTCAGTGATTTATCAGTTAGTTAAAGAGGACCTATTATACTTTTTCGACTTTTATGACCTATAAACAATGCTATAATGATTTATAGTCATGTTTAACCATACTAGCGTATCAAATAATGACATACATGCATTTAGACGTATTCCCTGCTGACCGTCTGGGGTGGCTGTGCAGAGCACTAAACACTAGGGCAGCCGGTCGAGAATTCACTTGTTCAAATCGGTTCAAAGATGGCCGAAGCGCAGTGTTAACAGAGCATGCTGAATCACCCAGATGAGAGGAAGCGCTTCCCGAAAATCAACATAGTTTTGTGATGTGATTCGTGTCAGGTTTTTAACAAGAAATTAAGACCACAAAAGTAGTAAAATATGAGATCTTTAAACATTAGATAAATATTACAATACTGAATAAACATTTCTAAACATTTTTAAAGAGGTCATGTTTTTATTGACAGCTTAAACTCTGTATTTGCTTCCAAAACACATCACAAACCTGTTCCATCATTCCCGCAAAAATTCCCCCAGGAATTTCATATTTGACATCATAAAAGGAGTCCAGAAGGCCTGAAGTGCTCTTGCAATTCCTGGCTCCGAACCAGAGGATGGCACGCAGCAAAAAACACAAACAAGCATCCCAATAAAACCAAAACACAATTTATTGTACAATATAAAGATAAACTGTGCATAAATAAAAAAGAGGGTATATATTTTATATATTTGTATATTATTTGGTTTACTTCCATATAGAAAAAGTACTAACAAATGATTCTGCAGGAATCTAAAGAACAATGACATCCCAGTGGTCACAGAGAACGCCTTCTCTGGAAACCCTTCCATCGAGATCATGTGGGTACCTCCAACTTCATGTCAACACTTCCCCCATAACAATGACACATACATTTTAAAAATTATGAATAATTCCGTATATTAAGTATGTAACTTAATGCTGATTTTTCTTTCAAAAGAAATATCCAGAACAATCCTCTTCACACTGTGGGTCACTCATCCTTCAAACTGCAGCCGGAGCTCCGAACACTGTATGTACTCACGGCCCTCAATTTGAACACTAAACGTGTTTTTATCTGTATTTACTGACATTACTCCTTTGATTTTGAACACTATGTGTTGTTATTGTACACTGTTGGTAACAAAATATATATAAATATTTCACGGATCTTTATCTGTTATTTTACTCTGGTTCTTTCTGCTGGTACCACAGTACCAGCAGAAAGTCAATTATTTCAGTTATTCCTCTGTTGTTGGAATGACAGTTTTCTTATTTTTTCTCAGGATCATTCGATGTTTTCCTTGACTCTGACTTTTCTGCACATATAATATGTTTTCATTTTCACAGTTGATGTCTTTTTTTTTAAACATTTCAGGAAACACAAATTGTCATCCTGCATAATTGCATTTCCCTTTATTCTCTGGAAATTCTTCCTACTCTATATAAGTCTACAAACAAAAAACGGGAAGAAAAAAATCGTATAGCAATCATATAAGGAATCATACAAATATATTATAATAAAAATGCATTTGTGCCTTTGTTTCTGTCTCAGGTATCTGAGTGGAGGCAGCATCACTGATTTCCCAGACCTCAATGGATCCATCAAACTGGAGACTCTGTGAGTCAGCTAGTCTCCAGATCACAACATCACATTTTGTTTCAAAGTCATGATTTAAAATAGCCTCAATCAACATGTTGGTCATTCATTCTGGGGAAATGAAATGATCTACCACAGTTCAGAATAAAATTCCCACCTCTGTGATACAACTAACTGAAGACTTAATTTACACATAATATAATAATGTTAAATTAAATCATATTTCAGAATTTTGGAGTTACTACTGCAGGTTTTTGTATCTGTGATCAGGAGTACTCAACCCATCAGAATATTTACAATAAAGGAACATACCACATCAGTTCATATAAAGGAATATTAATGTAAAAGTCTGACTGAAGAGATCTGAGATCAGTAACAAGTTGTGGTATGACTCACATGACATCATGATTTATGCATCTGAAAAAAACATGAAAAAACATTTCTGAATGTTATTGACTGTTTTATGACTGCTCAGCTCCATCACATACAGCCGCATCTCCACCTTACCCAACATCTGTGAGCAGCTGCCAAACCTGCACATACTGTAAGCGTCATCTAATTTTTTCTCCTTTCATTTCATTTTTTGTGTATATATGGGGACAGTGAACATTCACCAACTGTCTGTCTGTCTGCAGGGATTTATCTCATAACCTGATCCATAGTCTGCCTAGCTTCAGCAGCTGCAGGAAGATACATACCATGTAAGTGATCTATATTTGTCTGGATAAGAGTGATATGCAACCCCTTATTTGCAGTCAGTTAGGTCAGAACTTTTTAACATGAGGTCAAATAAAGACAAACCATGACTTCAGCTCGATAGCTGCAGCACTTGAACGTCAGCTAAATAATCAGGTTTTAATCTTTTGTGTTTTTGTCTTCTTTATGTGCTCAAGTGTGTAAATATTTACTCTGGAGAAAGAAATGTGTGTGATATCTAAGACAAACTGTGAGACGGTAACTGTGTCTCCATCAGTGATTTGTCCTCGAACCGTCTCTCTTCCGTCTCTCTGCGGAGTGTCACACATCTGAAGCTGAAGGTCCACGACCAACATTTGCACGGACTCAGGTAACAGCTCAGACTGAGTAAACAGCATAACTTCCTGTCCTTGTGTTGTCTCGTTGTGATTGGTCGGTTGTTGTGTTTGCAGAGAGTCGGAGCTTCGGTTTGTCCCCCGTTGTGAGACATTTCCGAGGAGCGGTAAGTCTGATTCTGAAACTTGGGCCTGTAGAGTTTATATGTGAATATTAATATTAAAATAAATAAGAAAATTTAGAAAACTGCTGTAGTTTTTAAGGATCTTCTTGGGAAAAGATGTGTCTGATTTTTTATTTGCAATGTTACCTTGATAAAAAAACTCAACACTTAAAGGATTCTCTTCAACGTGTCCCCCTGCAGGTTCGTCCACATGTGGTCTAGACTGGTGGTGTCTGAGGCTGCTTCACCTCAGTGTCTCCTTCATCTTAATGCTGCTCCTCCTCTCCTCCGCCCCCCGGCCCTCCTCCAGGCGCTTCCTCACTCTCCTCCTCTGGTTTTGGCTCCTGGCTGCTCTCTCCTGGTCCAGCATCATCAGCCTGGACTATTTCTGTGGGTGGAGCCTGGACACTGATCCACAATCCGCAGTCTCCTTCTTGTGTCTGTCCTCTGAGCTCTGTGTCTTCATGGTGGTGATGTTGGTTGTTTATAGGAACAGAACCTGGACACGGAGCTGCACCCAGATCAGCTTCACCCTGACCCTTTATTTCCTGCTGATGGTGACACCTGAGATCACTTTGTGTTCTTCGTGTTTCCTCCTCAACCCTTCCTGCCTCCTGTTTGTGCTGACCCGCCGCTGCCGCCGCCAAAAGGAAGTGACGTTGAGCCAGAGAGGAGTCAGTGTTTAACCTCTCTTCTCTCGAGCTGATCATGGGCAGTAGCCTCTAAAGCTAACTGGAATGGAGCCACAATTGAATTGTTTTTACTATTTTATCAAATACAAGTACAAGTACATATAAACCACACGCTCTCACACAAACACTTAATGTGTACATATTGCTCTCTTAATAATACAAATCTGAGGCAATATTAATCTGTTTGTATGTTGATAAATTCCATTAATAAAGAAAAAGCTTATGAGCAGTAAGGCTTGGAGAACTTATTCTGCCCCGGGTTTTGCCTTTCAGACCACAGTCTGCCTTACCCCTTTTGGTGGAGGTTGTTTAAACCATAGATAGTATATACATTAAACCTGGGAGGAATACCTGCAGACACTACTCAGGGGTGAAGCAACCTGAAAAAAATGTTTTATTCACTATTGTTATTGACAGGTTACATTGTCTTGTGTCATAAAGGTGGAAACATTATTCAGAAAGTTAAGTTAAATCACATAACCAAATGTATACTTAACTGCTGTGTGTTTTTATGTTATACAGTATATACACACTGTATAAATAATATACACTCAGTGACTTTATTAGGAACACCAGCTGAATGTAATGCAATCCAACAGCTCAGCCATAAAGTTTGAAAATAATTTGTTCTGCAGAACACTATATGTCATCGATTATAATTTATAATCTTCAAAGTTTTCATTGCTAATGAATTTGTATACTGTTGGGTACTGTTACAATACTTCATGATATAAATAGATAGAAGGTTAAAGCAGTTTAGTTAAATAGAGCCTTACTGGTGTTCAATAACTTCATATTAATTCCACAATTCAGCACATTTCAGCTGTACTGCAGATTCACACTCACCCAGCAACTCAAGACACTATGACCAGTTGACCACAAGAGAGACCCGTTGTTGAGACTACATACTAATTGCAAACTGCATGCTATATAAAATATCAAACAATGACTTTTGAATGTGAAACTATTTTTACCTGGTTCCTTACACACCTGTAGCACTATGTTATATACACTCACCAGCCACTTTATTAGGTACACCTGTTCAATGGCTTATAAAACAAATAGCAAATCAGCCAATCACATGGCAGAAAATCAATGCATTTAAGCACGTAGACCTGGTCAAGACAATGTGCTGAAGTCAAACCAAACATCAGAATGGGCAAGAAAGGGGGGTTTAAGTGACTTAGAAGGTGGTTGATGGTGCACGACAGGATGAATCCATACTTTCATGTTGTTTACGCCAAATTCTGAACCTGCCATCTGATTGTCGCAACTGAAACCGAGACTCATAAGACCAGGTATGATTTTCCTCTCTTCTATTGTCTAATTTTGGTGATCCTGTATGAATTGTAGCCTCAGTTTCCTGTTCTTAGCTGACAGGAGTGGCATCCGGTGGGGTCTTCTGTTGCTGTAGCCCATCTGCTTCAAAGTTGGATGTGTTGTGCGTTCAGAGATTGTATTCTGCATACCTTTGTTGAAACGAGTGGTTATTTGAGTTACTGTTGCCTTTCTATAATCTCGAACCAGTCTGCCCATCCTCCACTTACCTCTGACTTCAACAAGGCATTTTGGTCCGCACAATTGCCGCTCACTGGATATTTTTCCTTTTTTGGACCATTCTCTGTAAACCCTAGAGATGGTTGTGCGTGAAAATCCCAGTAGATCAGCAGTTTCTGAAATACTCAGACCAGTCCTTCTGGCACCCTCAACATTGCCATGTTCAAAGTCACTTAAAACCCCTTTCTTCCCCATTCTGTTGCTCGGTTTTAACTTCAACAACTTGTCCTGTTCAGGTCTGCATGCCTAAATGCATTGAGTTTCTGCCATATGATTGGCTGATTAGTTATATGCGTTAAGAAGAAATTGAACTGCTGTACCTAATTAAGTGGCCGGTGAGTGTAGAATGCAATATGTTAGACAATTAATGCCAAATCAACACTATAACATATGCTATGAGGATGGTGTGAATGTGTGAAACTAAACACAGGCAGTTGAATAGTGACAATTTCACTGGATGTCATATTAAACCGATCGTTTAATTGTTTCAGCTATAAACACGTCTTTAAATGGGGGGTCCGTACTGCAGGCTTTTCTATACAGCCACTGGCACATTTGGCTACCAGCCAACTTTTACACTTCAGGTCTACATTTGTCCTTATGTAGGCAGGGCGTCAGCTTGGAGTCAAATTTCCTCCTGGGCTGGTCACAACATTAAGCTTTTAAAGATGATGAATGTAAGACACATATCCATATGAAATATGTTTGAAAACTTAGTAGGGCTTAAAAATGTACAGACATTATTTTTACAAAGCCGTCAGGACTCAATTCATATTTCTGGTACAGCTAAGGATGTTCATTTGAGGTGAGCTTAAAGCTTTTTTGAATCTAGGTCAATGAAGAATACAGCTTTTTTTATTTAAACAACTGCAGATCAGAAAATTCAGTATTCATTGCCTTACCATGCAATGAATACATATTAACAAATATTCTACACAAGTGTTCTATCTTTTTCAAATATTCAATTGTACTATTTGAGAAATGTCAACATTATTTGCATCTTAGAAAGGATTACACACAGGTAGAGTTGGAGCTCCACCTATCAGTGGGAATTATTGTACTGTATTACTGAAAACGGTTGGGGCAGCATATTTTTACTGGTGAAGTATATTATAACAGCCAGGAGAGTCGACATATGTTGAACATGGCAGCTGAGTGGATCTAGTTGTATGATTCTGTACAGTATGTTCCAAATACTGTGTCATGGCACACCATGCATGGTACAACTATATATACATAAACCATTTACAACCTTGTATGACAGCCACATGCATGGGCTGGGCGGAGTGGGGTTCTTTCCTATTTTTGGTAAGAGTGTGTCATCTGCTGCTATACATGACTGAGTCTGATGTACTGCATGCATTTTTGCATTTGTATGTTAGCGGGTTAGTATTAATTTTGCATCTCTGCAAGCATCCACTGTTGCTTTTGACTCTTGGACTGTCATATTCTCCAGTACATGTAATTTTCAGCTTGGCCATAACCTTTTCTGTTACTTTATATGAATCTCTAAATCAATGCATATGGTTAATGATGCTGCGGGAGTGCCGATACAATCCCACCCCTGCTAAGCTGCTTGAAACAACCTAAATATATAGCAATGTCCATCTGAATCGTCCGAAATAAAGTCTTGCATTCGGTAAAAAAAAACGGGAAAAAGAATATAATGTAATAAATGAAGAAGAAATAAAAGCGTGAAAAAATATTCAACAACAATAATTGAATATTTAAGTTCTGACTCTAGCTGTGATTGGGTGTGCTACGGAAGAAAAGTCGGATCTTAAAACATTTTGTTTTAGATGTTGCATTATGCTGATGATAAAGTATCCTGGAAAGAAAACTAACAAATGTCCTCACAAGAACAGAAAAATGAGATCTCTAAAACTTAATTCATTTTCCGATACACAACTGTCCAAAAGTTTGGAATCAACCTTTGAGAGAAACGTTTGTGACCCTTGACCACTACTGAACCACAACAGTGCGAATGCAATTAGGCTCTGAATATTTTGAACGATTTTTTTTTTATTTTTTATGGTAAAAGGAGGGGCTGGGGGGCTCGCTGCAGTCCAATTTTTTAGATCCGGCTCCAATAGTGCAAACCTTACACTCACGTTCTAGTTATATTTTGAAGTTTTAACAATAGCTTTGTTAAAGCAACAAACCTGTTAATTCAGCGTGTTATTTTGCACCTGACACTGAAACAGGAACCTGATCCTGTTTATAGCTGCACAGATTTGAATGGTAAGGCTCCAGTTGATTTTACCATTGGTAGGTTATTTCTTATGTTCTTATTTAACTGTTATTCAGAGTTATCTTTGTATCTGTCTGTCCTTTAAATGATCAGTCTGCAGTGAAACATTGTGCAGAGCAGTGTTCTCCATGTACAAAACACTCGTTCTTTTTTAAACCATTCAAACAAATTCTATTTGTCAAAAGGACTTCCAACAACCTCAAAGGGTCAATGAACTTCTTATTTTTTTATTTCAAAAGAAAAAAAATTATGATTGCAAACCTTTGACCTGTAGCACAGCGGTTCCCAACCTTTTTTAGCCGCGCACCCCCTTCTATGTCCCAACCAGGTTGATACACCCCCACACATAAAAAAAAAAATGCAACAAGCTTTTTTATAGCCATAGGTGGCATGTTTAATCATGCTCAAATGACCAGAACACACATGATAAAATAATCACGATCACAACAAGGGGCAGAAAGCAGATAAAATGGGGAAAATATTACAGCCTAATATTTTGAGTCACGTTGAGCAACAATTGCAGCAAGTTTAAATGACCGTGAAGCAAACAACCCCGTCATCATAACACAGGTTATGGAAATAAAATTAGAACGCCAGTAATTTTAAATAAATTGCGAGAATGAATGTAGAGGCCACAAACTAGGTGGGCATATGCGTAGAAGAAGATAACTTCGCTTCATTTTGAATAACCTCCATTTATTTATTAATTAAAATTCAAGTTTCTAAATTTTACTAAGGAAATGTTTATTTACATGTCTTGATTGTGTGGAGAAAAAACACTGTACCCGTATTGGTCTGAGTATAAGACAACCCCGATTATAAGACGAACCCCCCGTTTTTCAAAACTCAACTCAATACATTTTATTTATTTAAATAATGTACGAAAATAAAAAAGCATTGAAAAAAACACTTTTCTTCATTGCAAATAAACAGTAGGATAGTGCAAATAGACCGAACTCTGATGTGTTCACAACAGACTATTCTTCACACGCAAATTCCTCTGCCCCGCTGTGATCGTTCTCGCTGTCATCTCTCCTATACTCTGGTTCGGTGCATAGCGGGTCATCCTCGCTGCTGTCCTCGGCATCTGAGACGCAGCATTTATTTAATGCTCATAGTTAATCACATAGCCTAGTGCTGAAACGAAAGCTATCAACGCCGTGGTTTAAGGCTGAAATGATAACCAGGGCACTTAACGTTGTCGAGGGGAAGCCCTCCGAGATCTCCGTTGGTTTCAGTTTACAGCTCACAAAGTGACAATCACCACCATCACATGGACAGCGTTTAAATAAAGCGTCTCATTCTTAAAATCATTAAAGCTTTGATGCAAATGAGGAAATCTGAACATTACAGCAGCAGTGCTGGTAAGTAAAAGGACAGCGCAGTTGGCATCTCTCCTCAGCACAACTGCAGCAGCTAAAAAGCCACAGTCGATCGCTCTGCTGATTCCTGCCTCTGACACGTTGATTCGCAACATAATGATTTGAGGCTTTGAATCGGCTTTATCGATGTCCCATGCCTCTTTTTTCTCTCCACACAAAGCGTTCTCTCTCCAAGCGCACAAACGCTCCGGCCGCTTCCGAGAGCACAGCCAGTGTTCCACCCGATTAAAAAAAGAAAATAAACACAACTTGGAAAACACGACCCGACTTTTTACGACCTATTTCCGCGAAAATAAAACCCTCTTATACTCGGACCAATATGGATTGTGTAATGATCAGACCGCCATTACATTTTTCATCTCGCGCACCCCCTAGCAGCAGCTCACGCACCCCCAGGGGTGCGCGCACCACACTTTGGGAATCCCTGCTGTAGGACATCTCAATAGCCTAGACATATTTTGGTTTGAGTGTTGAGTTCAAGTAAAAATAGGTTGATCTCAGACCTGTAACTGAGCATGCATGGATACAGGAAAGGTTGGGATCAGGGCTCTGTGGTCATGCAGTGACCAGGAAAAGAAATTAAGTCCTGACAAGTAGCCAGAACAAAACACATTGTATGATTTTGCCTGTTTTTCTTTTTAAATGCACAATATTTTAAGGGAATCAGAACTATAATAATAATAGTAAATAGTTTAGAAGAACATATGATGAAGCAGAAAAAAAGGATAAGGAAAAATAAATAGAATATCTTGTTTTTTTAAAAGCATAAAAAACAGCAAAGCCTAAATGACAGTTCAGATGTCACCCAGTTCTACTTTGGGGTGCCTCAGGTCCATATTGGTAAACCCAGGCTCATGTTTAAGTATATGAAAGCTCTATGATTTGCCGGCAAACGACACAGGCATTTGCGCTGTATCCTCCCTCAATATCTGTCCAGTTTCTGTTCTTTTTATCGGGGAAAGTGACATCGTATTCGACACTGATGTATAGGAAGCAACATCCATGTAAATATTTTACGTACGCCTCCTTGTTGAAACGATAAAACTTGCCTTAAAAGTCGCGTCCTACTTCCTGTGTAGTCTGGTGCCGTATACGCACAGGAAAGTAGTTCCGGTTAGTTAGGGGAATAAAACCAGTCGCCGCAGCAGGTCCATTGGCGCCCTTGGTCCTTCAAAGTTCTCCCACTAGGTGAGTAACAAGTGGACTCAACTATAGACAGAGGACATTTGATAGTTTTGATTGAATGTTTGTATCAAGTTGTCTTACAGGTTTTCTTTCATTTTTTTCAGTTAAAAAAGTAATTTCAATCCCTGATCAAACTTTTTATTTTTATTTACACAAGTTTTCAATATATTTAAACTTACTATGCATGATTATTATTCCTGTAAAAAAAAAGAATTACAGTGTGGAGAATTTTGTGACACGTTTAAAGTGTATAGAGTGTGAAAAAAGACTTTGAAGCTCCTCTATATAAATAACTTGAATCTGAATTGTCACTTTGATGTGGACTATCAGGGAAGTTCACTATACACGTGTGTTGCACATACAGTTCCTTTACTGTATATATTTATGCACACTGCACTATGGTAATAGCAATATATACCTTTCTAGCTTTGAAGTATTTGTTAATTGTATATATTTTATCCATTTATCTTCCCCTGCCAATCTTATACTAAATTTCCCTCTTTGGGAGACACGCATTTTATTCTTGTTTTTTCTTCCGTGTAGGCCTACTGACAATCTAGGTGTGGTCTGTAGCTCATAATTAGTGAGACTGAAAGTGAATAATGAATAATGAAATAAATTGCAGGTTAATGTTTTAATTAACCGTTAGATAATTTATAAGGGGCCTTTGCAGAGTGCATTAGTCAAGTTTTGACCTGACTATATATGTTTTTTTTAAACAACTGTAAATATATTTGTTCTGTTATGTTTTACAGTCCATAAATAATCTCAGCTGACCAGGTTATTTTAAGTGAATGCTGTGGACAGGAATGTCATCCCAGCATGCTCTCGCTCACACACAGACACACACAGACAACTGTAACACGTCTGTCACGCATGTTGCGGTTACCTCTTTTGCAGCAGATTGTTAAGCAAATCCTCATAACTCTGCTTTGATTTAATATACAATGTTTGGATTCTCAACCATTGCACCTCAGGCAATTTAAATCATATTTTTTAGACTCCCCTTAGGATTTTTTTTCTGATTTGGGTGTGAAATTACGTTTTTAGCCTCTGTTAAAAGTGACCGGCTCCTCTTCTTCAGCTGCAAATAAACTCACGCTGGAATGTGGGAGTGTGCAGTCAGGCAGGCACATACTGTCGTTGTTGCTTTTTGCACAGGCTGTTGGGTCAGTTTGCACAGTCACTCTCTCCGCTGGTGGAGACTTAAATGAGTCCATGAAGAGGTCACACCTTACAATGAGTATGTACTTCTGCACTGAGATTACTGGTAGAATCTTATAGTATAAAGTTTTTGATTTACTTCTCATACTCTTTGAATTATATTATATCAGAAGCTCTTGGTTTTAAGTGTCAGGAGCCTTTGTGTCACCATGTAGAACATAACTCATATTTTCTTCTGCATGTGGCCCATGAAAAACAAAATCTCCTGCATGGTCTATAATACATGTCAGAGAACTGTCATCACACCTTTTTTCCTTTTCTGTCTCCACAGAAAATTTGCATCAGACACAGATCCAGTCATGATGAAGTCAAAGGATGCCGGATCTTCCATCATCCACACCCAGCAGCTGCATGCTGCCATGGCAGACACATTCATCGAGCACATGTGCCTGCTGGACATTGACTCCGAACCTGCTGTGTCTCGCAACACTGGCATCGTCTGCACAATCGGTCAGAGTCGTTAACAAACACTGTTGACCCATCTCTTGTTACACATGTATTTATAAAGATTACCTCACATCTGCACATCACCTTTTTAAACTTTCTCCCCTAAAATCATGATTGTCATCATGTCTTGATGTAGGGCCTGCCACCCGCTCTGTGGACATGTCCAAGCAAATGATCAAGGCTGGGATGAACATTGCAAGGATGAACTTCTCTCATGGCACCCATGAAGTAAGTCAAAGATGAGAAATACTCAGCGAATAGCTAATTCTTTTTTGTGTCGAAGCCAAAACACCTGCTGTGACGTCACCGATTCAAGTGTGTGCAGTGCAACACATTAATTTTTTTTCTTTTCAGCCATTTTATTGAACATGTTCAAATAATACACAAGCAATTAAAAAACATCTAAACGTGATATTCAGCAGAATATAAGCAACAGATAAGTAACTCAAATAATATTGTGAGGGCAACACGCAGACAGAACTTTAAAGCATTACAACATGTACCCTCTGCAAGGCATTCATTGTGGATTTACCCTTTACAGCTGCAGCCATGAGCTTGGTATTACTCTTTTGGCTGTCCAGGGCTGTTATATGATCTATGAGCCCGTACTTGCCCCCTCAGTCTTTACTGAGGGGGCAAGTGGTGTGGCGATTCATCCATCTGTATCACAGCCAACTCTTTGGCCGACCTTTTACTACTGACCCCTCGCCTTTAAAAGTCAGGACTCTTTACCTTTTCTACTGTCCCCTGAGTGGATGGTCATCTTAGTATGAGAGTGGCTATTTGAACTTTAATGTAACTGAACTCTTAGATTGGCTTTTGAGTTTTTGGTCAGGCCTTCAGTGAGTAAAGCTAGTAGAATAGATATTCATGACTTGAGGAAATAGTAATATTCATAATTTATTTCGGTCCATATAAGCGCTGTATTCCATCAGGAATATACTTAGAAATAAATAAACAACAAAGGCATTTGATTTCAAAAGAATTGATTAGATTTAGCTTGTCCTAATTGCAAAACGTATTATTTTAGACACTACTAGTTTAAGTACAAAAACAAAACAAAACAAAACCAAAGTTCTAAACACCAAAAAATATCAATATGTGTTGTTATATTTGTAGAACACCATTTCTGAAAAAAAAAAAATTGAAAAGTGATATTTTTATTTTCATGTTCATATCCACAAGTTTACCCACATGTTTATACACATGTTCTTTATCCGTCCTATACCATTTTTTTTATATATGCCTATTCCCCTTAGTACGACTCTCTCTAGTTCCAAACAATCTCTGAATACTGATAGAAAGCAAATTATTGTGTGATTTGAACATTTCATCTGTGAAGTATTTAGATCGACTAGATCACTGGATTTTAAAGTGTGGGTGTTTGTTAATAAATAGTTTGTTCGTTGGTCTGTAGTAATCCGATCTAAAAATCACAAAGTGCGTACATGATTTATAATGTTAAGTGCAAAGTAGATTTGACCTTCGTCTTTTTGGTGTGTCAGTTGTCAGTACAGCTATAAATAGGTCTTCTTTGAGAGTTAGCCTCACAGCAACTGCACAAGTGAAAGGCATGTAGGGACCCAGGCATTCATTATTGACTGAAGACAGTCAGTGTATGGATTAGACTTTGATGATGTTCTTTTTTTGTTTGGCATGAAGTATGCATTTACTAGATCAATAGCTGTAAACACAGAACATAACAAGCTAATGGTTTTCAGCTCAAATATTTTGGAATCTATTCATGTCATACACAAGGTTATTTTTGAACAGGAAAGGTGAACAATGTCACAATGTCAAGTGCCAAAATTGTGTTGCAGCTGTCAAGATTTCTGACATATAGTTATATTACCATTGCGCTGTCCTCTTTTAATGCTATGCTGATTTAATAAGTTTTTCAATGTGATGATATTTGTTTAACTCTCCACGTCATGCAGTACCATGCTGAGACCATCAAGAACGTCCGTGATGCAACTGAGAGCTTCGTGCCCGGGTCTGTTGAGTACAGACCAGTTGCCATCGCTCTCGACACCAAGGGACCAGAAATCAGGACTGGACTCATCAAGGGAGTGAGTTCTGGCCAAATGGCTATGGCTCCAATGAGGCCATTTTTGATTTATTGTGTAAATGATTGGATTTCATGCGGCAATTTCTTTCTGAGAATAAACTAGTTCTACGTCCCTTATCTTGTTTAGAGTGGCACTGCCGAGGTTGAGCTCGTGAAGGGTGAAACCATCAAGCTCACACTTGATGACCAGTACATGGAGAAATGTGATGAGAAAGTTCTGTGGCTTGACTACAAGAACATCACCAAGGTCCTTCAGACTGGATTCCATATCTACATTGACGATGGTCTGATTTCCCTCAAGGTTAAAGAAGTTGGTAAGCACACCATCTATTGAACCATCTATTTGGCCCATCATCTTGTCTGTTTTTATTGTGCTGATTTTGCTTTCGTCTCTCTGCTAAGTCATGGAAATTAAGTTTCTCTTCGCTCTGTGTCTTAAGGCAACGACTACTTGATGTGCGAGATCGAGAATGGCGGTATCCTGGGAAGTAAGAAGGGTGTCAACCTGCCCGGAGCAGCTGTTGATCTGCCAGCTCTGTCTGAGAAAGACATTAAAGACTTGCAGTTCGGTGTGGAGCAGGGTGTGGACATGGTCTTCGCCTCCTTCATCCGTAAAGCTGCTGACGTTCAGGCCGTCAGGAAAGCGCTGGGCGAGAAGGGCAAGGACATCAAGATCATCAGCAAGCTGGAGAACCACGAGGGTGTGCGCAGGTGGGTGGATTCTCAGTGATCACACTCAAACCTGCACAGATAAATCAATTGGATAGCATTATGACCGATCAGAGCAGTGAATAAGGTGACGTATTCAACTGGCAAATTAAACTTTTGCCGTGGCCGGTCGGCAACAGAAAATGTTTCTTTCTTGCTAAAGATTTGAATGCCATCTTCCGAATCGTTAAGTGTCGAGGCCAAAGCCATTTCAAACTCAAACAACGTATCCTCAGCCATCTTTGTTGTTTACTATCACGGCTTCGACGGCGCATGCCCAGCATTGTCGTCATCTTGTTACGTTCGCCCCAGAGCACCATACATAAGACTCTGGCCCGCCCCTATCAGATAGAACCATTTGATTGGCAACTCCGAATTTTCCGACATAGTTAATGAGCTTCAATGGATCGTGTCCAGACCAACAGGCTGAGCAAATTTAAATTTGCCAGCGGCAGGTCTGGATTTCCAGGCTAATGAATCTTTGGAGAATTGGTCAAACTGATTTTTTTTTTTCATCTGATAGATTCGATGAGATCCTGGAGGCTAGTGACGGCATCATGGTTGCCCGTGGCGACCTGGGCATTGAAATCCCAACAGAGAAGGTCTTCATCGCCCAGAAGATGATGACCGGCAGGTGCATGAGGATCGGCAAGCCCATCATCTGTGCCACACAGGTCTGTGATATCAGTAGGATGTCTGTTTTGTGGAAAACACTTTGAAGAAAAATAAAGTGTATCTGACAGCCTTTGATGTTTTCCTTAGATGTTGGAGAGCATGACCAAGAAACCCCGCCCTACTCGTGCTGAGGCCAGTGATGTCGCCAATGCTGTTCTGGACGGCAACGACTGCGTCATGCTGAGTGGTGAGACCGCCAAGGGAGACTACCCCCTGGAGGCCGTTCGCGCACAGCACATGGTAAGAACACCTCTAATTTTTCAGTGGTTGTGTTCAGAACATAGGCATCTGTCATGGCAATGGTAAAAGTCTGTACCAGTGTTATGCATTTTTTTGGTCAGTGTTTTACATTTGACATGAGAATTTACCTGTTTTCCATACCAAATCCACATGATCAAGCAACAAAAGCAAAAATATACAATTATCCATGTTTAAGCTTCTAAATAATAAACTAAAATTAACTTTTGAATATCCTGCGCTATAAATATTAACAGTACATGACTGACAAAAAATGCTTTTATTGAAGATAATGGTTGCTTTATGGTTTAAGTTGTTTGAGTATATTTCTAAATCATGTAGAATTAAGAGAAAATAAACTGTTGTTTAGCTGTCATGTCTCAGTGGTGTTTCAGGTATGAAGACCTCTGCACTAAGGTTAACTGCTCCTTTTGTTTTGTCCTTTAAAATACAAACTAACTCCTGCAGTTAAGACTGGCTGTTCGACTCCAGCCTGACACCACTGTAATCAGTTTTTTCTTGTTTTTTTTCAACTATTCAGATTGCTCGTGAGGCAGAGGCAGCCATGTTCCACAGGCAGATGTTCGAGGAGCTCCGTCGCACCTCTCATCTGACCCGTGATCCCACAGAGTCCGTCGCTATTGGTGCTGTTGAGGCTTCCTTCAAGTGCTGCGCCAGCGCCATCATCGTGCTCACCAAGACTGGAAGGTGAGACTCAAGAGAAGAAGTCCACCCTGTAAATTTCCTCTGCAAAGCTCTGAGTCATACTATCCCCCTCAGCGCCCACTGTGAGCAAAGAAAAAGAAAATTGTGCCTTATCATATTTCTCTATCCCTCCGCCACTGCTCCCTCCCTAACACAAGCCCCCGGCACACAAGAGGTGTTCCATCATTAATGGCATTCATAATCTGTGCTCCACTTGTGACCTTTTGGATTTGAACCCTGACATTTTATAAGTTAATTTTAACTCCGTCATTCCGTTCCGTTTAGGATTTCATCGTCATGCCACATGATACTGAAGGCATACTACTGTTATCTGGATGGATTTCCTAATGATAATTTGCTAAATTGAAGCAGGTTTATATAATATTGTTATACAACATATCTTATGAATACTTGTATGCGATTGGAGTGGAATAGAGACTTATCCCCTGGCACTTCTGTTCCCCTAGACTTCTATTGTTTAGGTTTCTGTCTAGCAATTGTTTTGTTCTGGTTCCCTCTCACGGTCTCAGTGTCTCTTAAAGAAAAAAAACAGCTAAAAAAGAGTGAATATTGGACTAAATTACAAGTTAAGTTAAGTCATTTATTGTCAATTAACACACAAGGTAAATCACACAACACACACATGCAGTTCTCCAGAAGGGGGTCCTGGCGCAGGTTCTAAAATATTTAGCATTTAGCCATTTGTTTTAGCCAAAGAATAACAGTTTTTTACCTGGTGTTGAAAATCAAATATTTTCAGATGTATAGATCTTTGTAATAATTTTGACTTGTTTCCTGCAGGTCTGCACACATGCTGTCAAGGTACAGGCCCCGTGCTCCCATCATTGCTCTTACTCGCTGTGGCCAGACCGCCCGCCAGGCTCACCTGTACCGCGGTATCTACCCTGTACTCTACACCAAGCCTGCCAACGACGTCTGGGCCGAGGATGTTGACCTGCGTGTGAACTTTGCCCTGGACTATGGTGAGTATTTAAATTTTGTGTCGTGTAGCAATTATTCTCAGATAAGAGGACTTTGAAGAGTGAAGTACAATTATTAAGTGGGAGTCAAAAGCAAAAAGTTGTTAAAGGATTTTCTTCATCGACAGGAGTCACAAGACTTTAGTTTAGTTAAATCATTTTTGTACTCCCACTAACACCTCTCTTTTCTCTATACACAGGCAAGCAGCACAAATTCTTCAAGTCCGGCGATGTGGCCATTGTTGTAACCGGCTGGCGCCCCGGTCCCGGTTACACCAACACTATGAGAGTGGTGCTGGTGCCTTGAACTTCATCAAAGGACATTAGTAACAACCCTCCCTCCTCTTTCCTGTAACCTGCCTCACTACCTTCATCTGACTTTTCATGACCAACACAAACTCAAAATCAGGCCGTCAAAGGACTTTTGATGGTGTCATTTACAGACAGTAACGCACTGATTCCCATCATCCATATTTGCAATGAATTGTCGTAATTCCTCCTGAGCTCAAAACCTTTTAGTGGAAACACTTATGTCATGCCGACTATGTTTGCTTCGTGAGCAGAGTTGAAATCCGTGTTCCGCTGCGTGCAATATAGCCTAATCTCCAAGTACACATTTTGTCCTTTCCTTGGTTTTTTGTTCCGTAATTATCCAGGGATGAATATAAGTATGTACTGTTATACCCCACTGTGTCATGCAGTTTTTGATCTGGGTGACTGGGTTTCCATCCATTAAAATGTGTTCTTGGGTTAACTATGTTGGTTTTCTTCACATAATTGCTGTCACTGATGGCAACAAGAGAGAGATGGATACAACAACAAAAATTCAGTGCTGAATTCAAAGTGGTGATGTTGCATTTCATGGTAGGCTTAATCGTAACCCCACAGGGTGCCCTTATCTACGCATCTCTGACTAAATGCATGTGCGGTGGTTGCAGTCATCACATAATAAAGGATTTTAAAAGTTTCGCAAAAAAGATACATCCTACAAAAGTCAAAATATGATTCGTTTGGAGAGCATTGTGTCCAGGGTCAATAAGCCATATGATGTCACTAAAATGGTTCAAAAATCATCACTTATAAAAACAGGTAAATAGAAAAAGAAAGCATATGCCAACCGTCTTATTTTCACACTATGAAGCAGTATGCTGAAATCCAATGACAACATAAAGAGCATTATACATTTAAATTATGTTGCATCCCTGCTTTACACAATAACAGTGTATTGAGGGCAATTTATTTTATTACATCTGTATTTTATTTTATATTTTTGTGGGGTTTATCATCTTTATTTGACAGAGTAGTGCAGAGTGGACAATGGGGGGAGAGAGAGAGAGAGAGAGAGAGAGAGAGAGAGAGAGAGAGAGAGAGAGAGAGAGAGAGAGAGAGAGAGAGAGAGAGAGAGTGGGGGGGGGGGTGACATGTAGCAAAAGATCTGGACTGGAGTTGAACGCAGGATCGCTGCAACAAGGACTTCGCCTTAAATGGTGTGCATTCCTCCCGGTGAGCCAATGGGGTGCCCCATTGATTTTTAAATTTTTGAGTCAAGTTCTTAATTTACAACTTGATTTTTCCTTTTGACCATTTGGTTAAATTTTGCAGGTTTTCATCAATGTATCAATCAAGACAAACAGAGCAGAGCCAGTTCTGTGATTAGCTGTTGCCTTGGCGCAAATGAACGCCAATCTCAGAACTGCAGCTGCTCTCTATATACTGAAATTCTAACTATAATAATAACTATAATAAGGAAAAGCAGCAAAGAGAACATTTTAAATCTTATTAAAGAAAAAGAAGTTGCATTTGCATTGAAATAAATATCTATATTTACCGGTTGGCTTAATTAGAAATTAAATGTCAACACATGACAGACATTATATGAAGTAATCACTTCAAGATGGCTGATCATTGTAGTTGTGTTGACAAGTCAAATTTTAGGCAGATGATAATCCTGGCCATTATACATTTTGGAACTGAACAGCATCATGCAGTTCTCAATTTATAATCTGGCTTAAAGACTGAAACTTCCCCAGCGTTTTTATCAGATCTCTTCGTGCCCACACGCTGCTATTTAAAAGAAACCAACAACCAGGGTGAGCCTCATTGACCATATGTTCATTTATTGCATTGAATCCAGTAGCTAAAATAAAATATGCCTAACATACAAAGGTGATGGAATCCTCAGATTTGTTGGTTAAAAAGGCAGAGCAATGAGATATAAATATATAAATATAGATGAATGACCGACACCTCTCCTACACGCACCTTTAAGATGAAAGCACTCAAAGTAACCTCACACTTGATCCGAGCCAATGCCTCTGGCAGGTGGTGTGCTGGTGCGGAGTCGGAGGAGAATAGTAATGAGGGATTGATCCAGCCCATTGGCAGTGGCTGGCCGGTGTGCCCGATAGCATCTCTCTTCCCTCGGGGGAGTCAGGGTCACAACAAAACCTCCAGTTCAGCAACGAGGCAGTTAAAGCCAATGGACAGGATCCTCTGATGGTTTGACCTGTTGACCGGCTATAGCTGCTCACAGGTCCGGAGAGTGAGACAAGTGTCATCTAAACACATGAAACTTTTAACAAATAGAAGGATTGAAGGAGTCTGGTTTCTGAAAGCAGTGAAACAGATCTTACCGATAGAGCATAGCATCACAAAGCAGCAAATTGTTCAACAACACATGTCAAATTATCACAATCAAATAATGTAAAATAAGTATGTAAAATATGCAGCAATATGACCCATCGAGGTTTCTTGTTAACCATGTATCCAAGTCACTGCTTTTAGCCCTTTGACTGGTGCAAGAAACATTCAGATCAGTCTTAGTGCATTGCTGCTTTCAGGATGTTTGATTATCCACAATTGCTTTTGTACATCTTAATTCCTTTGTTTTGTTCCAACTGAAAACAACAATCTCACACGTTGACTCAAGTGCTTCACTTCACAGTACTTTTGAATATCCATAGAAAAAACAGCCTCATCCTTAAGTCCAACACAATCAAAAATGAACCCCACATCTACGACTCAGACATGACAAACATTACATTACATTCATTCCTTCAGTTTTTTTTGGGATGTGTTCTGATTTGTATGACCCATTTGGGTGTGCAATATTGCTGAAACGCTATCTTGGAAGACATGGCATCATCAAACCATTACAGTAGGTGATCTCTGAAACGAGCAAAGCGCACAGTCTGTCTCTCCTTTAATAACTTGGGGGATAACCTTGCATTCACGCCACACACTCTGTGGTGGGAAAGGATTTAAAAAAGGACAATAATTTTTGGTTTCAATTATAAATGGATACAGTTGTGGACACATTTCAAACTAAAACAAATGTAGCTAAAAGGTTACATAAAATGGACTGGACAATGGGATTCAAACAAATACTTCAAACAATTCACAGAGTGTGGTTATAATACAATATATAGAACCATTGAAATTGTCATGGAGGTGCTATATATACCCATCAATAGGTTTCAGATTTAATTACTATATCCAAAGATGCAATTCTGTAGAAAAAATATCCATAATTATCCATTTGATCCACAATCTATTCCCTCTGATTAAAAATGAAACCGCTGATCCCCAACCCGATTAGAATAACACACCCTCCCACTTCGAAGTGTGACAGAGTGGTGATAAAAACAATGCCGAAAGGGGACAACCTCCCTTTTGTTCAGGCATTTAAGGAGGGTGTGTCTGAATCTCACAAGTTAGAGGGAAGTTTGGACTGTTTGTGTTCGGTCTCTAACATATTAGAAGGGGATCTAGCACTGGGAGAGGGAACACCAGCGGACTGGCTCTGAGATTCGGGCCCTGAATGTGTCCAACTGACAGGAACAGCTTGACCCGGGAGCGGGCTGTAGGGTTTAGTGGCCGCAGTAGGGGAGGAGAAGGGACCAGATGCCCCTGGTACCCCGTCTGAAGAGCTGCTCTGGTGCGTAGACATGTGAGAGCCTGAGATAGTCTTAATTTCCTGGGTAAAAAGATCCACCTCGGAACCTTCTTTGAGGGTACAGGGCACCCTGGCAGGGCATGAGGTCTGGGGGGCTAGAGGGCTGTGAGAGCCCATGGTGCTGGGGACCTCACTGTGGTCAACAGTCCTTCCTATCATGGGGCTCTGTATGCAGGGACTGTGGACCGGAGGCGTGTAGCAGGGGGAGGCCTCTGCAGAGCCGTACTGGGTCAGAGAAGCTAGGGCAGACTGCTCAGGGAGAACCTGGGGGAAGAAAGCAGACTGGAGACCGGACAGGCTGTGCTGCGCCAAGGAGGATGCGCCCCCAGCTCCCACCGCAAACCTTGGTTGAAGACAGACACTGGAGGACTGCGTGCTGGCTACCAAGGGAAAATGTTGGAAGTTCAGCCCGCTGGATGTGCTGGCTGCTCTGTCATGACCGTACCCCATATGCTGTGCGGTGGCGTGAGAACTCTGCTGCAGCTGGCATAGTATGGGGCTGAATGAGCTGGAGATCAGAGGGCTTATGGTGGAGGCAGAGAGGGCTGGGAATCTCCCCGTGAACCTCCCTGGCGCCCCCTGCTGGAGGAAACCTATCGGGTGAGATGGGGTTTCCATAGCACCGTGGAAGGGCTGGGAGTGGAGCTGTGCAGAGCAAGTGTAGGAGACGGTGGCCTGGCTGATAGGGAAGCCAGAGGCCACGCCGGAGTGCGGCGGGTGGGGCGAGGACTGGTACAAGGGTATAGGGGCCAGGGGCTGCAGGCTGCTGGTAAAGATGTGCTGGGACGTCATGGTGGGTGACACCGGCAGGGTGGATAGATGGTGGGCCCTAACGGACTCCAGTGACGGAGTGACAGGAGAACCCGGCCCTGAATCAAACCTGTTGAACGCCCCAATATGACCTCTCCTTGGATGGCTAGAGGGGTCCTTCAGGGGGCCAGATCCAGGTGCCAGAGGATGGTGGAATAGGATGTTAGGCAGCTGGGCCTGATGGGCTAAGGCCAGAGCCAGCGGGGTGGTGGCAGCAGCAGCCTGGAGCGGGGCCTGAACTAGCGGGGCCCAGATATATGGGGTGGGTGACGGGGGACTGGCGGGAGGGATGAGGCTGTTCTGTTTTAGCTGCTTGCCGTGGGCCATGTCACGGTCATGCTGCACTATTCTTTGGATGATCTCTGTCTCTTGGAAGTTGAGTGTGCCAGAACTTTGGTGATGTTGAACTTTATGCTGAAGAACAGAGTTCCTCTTCCCTGTAAAGAAAATACAAATAGGGCCACGCTTTTTGCTACTTTTTCATTAATGAGCACACACTATGCTGTATATTACTAGGACATGTTAATAAAATAATGTCATGTCAATGAAAAGCCCATCCAACCTTAAAGGTTCAAATACAATAGCGAAAAAAACATGTGTTTATCTGCAACCATTTACAGCAAAATGTCACTGAATCAGTATCAACAAAGTGGGATCCAAAACTTGGTACAGTGAATAAACCTTAAATTTACACACTTTTTTTATTCTACACGCAAAACATTTCCTGTAGATTACAGAAAAAAATGGTTTATGGATCCAGCGTCCCTAATTAACTTGATTAAAACATAGACACATTTATTTTACATATTTAATCTCATTCAATTTGGTTAAAATTTCATGGATTTGTTTGAGCATAATTAATTTTTATTTGACATTGCGTTCATACTCGATACCTAAGTAAAATATAGGGGTACTAAATGCTAACATTTAGGATTGATGATGGCATCAATAATGTGTGAATAATAATGATCTGATTAACTTGATTTAATTTCCTGTGTATTTATTCATTTATTTTGCAATAAAATAAAAACAGTATAGAGAAGCTAATTAACATATAAAACATGTAATTTTCTTCTGTGTTTGGGTTTTATTTTATTACAAAGGACTTACCAATGCGGTCCAGGCGGTCGAGGGCCACAGTCTCAAAGGCCCTCCTCATCATGGGATACTCATCCAGCACCTCATCGAAGTCTTCCACGGACAGAGAGTACAGCCGGCAGTAGTTTTCTGCTCGCACACTGGCTGTCCTCCTGCCTCGTGTCAGCAGGCAGATCTCTGCAGGCAAGGGAGTTTAAAAAAAAGGTCAGATATCTCTCTAAAACATTCTGAGAATAATTTTTTTAAATGGGTAATGAATGTGATGATTTTCCACTTTTCTAATATAAATTGCGTGATAGGATACAAACACATTTATATCTTTTTGGACCCATTTATGAAAAAGAAAAGCAAAAATAGTATCATTAGTGAGAGACTATAAAACGTGAAAAGACAGAACTCCACAGATGGAGCACTTAATGCAATTTCTGCAGCTTACAGTTTGTCCTGACCTCATCTGTCGTGCCAGATCAGAAAAATAAAATAATGCCCCATTTAAAAAAGAAGATAAGTAGACATATTTTTCAGGACAGACATATTGAGGATATGCGAACACACACACAAACTAAATTCTCTCTCTCTCTCTCTCTCTCTCTTTTTGTGTCCTATTATTTATTTTGTCTGTTCACTCCTTTTGCCCTCAATTCTCATTTTCACATCTGTGTGTGTTCTCAGCTGTGCTGACTTTTTAAAAAGGCAAAATATATATTGTTTACCACTCTTGTGTATTAAAGAATGCTTAGGTGGTCAGATCAGATCACTTCAAGTACAAAAAGAAAGTAAAATAAATTGCATATGTCTATGTGTTTCTGGTTAAAATTCGATGATGACATTTCGGACACTGATAATGGCAGGTTGAATCAGGTTGAAATATTGGATTCCAGATTTGATATATGTTGTTAACAAAAGGGGGAAAAAACACAGATGGAATCAAAGATCACAAAGCTTTGCTCCTCTTAGTCCTGCGCCCTTTTAAGGAGATGATGTGGACAAGCTGTAATAGTCAGGGAAGTTAATCTGCTGAGTGCCAGAGCAAAATAAATCAAAACAAATCATACTATCGCCACTCCTTCACATACATTCAAACTGACTCGGTGCCAGCGACAGGGTCTATTAGCATGCAGTACATGCAGCAGGCTGGGTGCAGACATTACCTCCAAAATAAGAGCCATCAGACAGCTTGGTGTCTTTGCTGTTCTTGGTCAGGACACTGACAACACCGTGCTGGATGAAGTACATCTTGATGCCGATGGATCCCTCTCTGATGATGAAGTCGGTCGGCTGGAAGACTTCAAAGTGCAGTTTTGTCAACATGGAGGTGACAAAGTTTGGATCAGCGTTCGCGAACATAGGCATGGAGGCCACCAGTTTACGACAGTTAAAGTTGATGATCTCCTGCAAAGGAAATACACAAATGTAGCATTACTAAATGTTTTCATACATTTAAATAATTATAAAAGCAGGCAGGTTATCAGTTTAGTGCTCTGTTAACGAGGTTCTCCCTCCTCATACATTCTCAAGCCATTACTAATCAGATTACATGACTGTGAACATTAATGTGCCGCTAAGAGAGCCCTATTACATTATACAAATAATTAACGGTAAACCATTTAGAACGAGAATATTCACTCCATTAATTCACATATTTGACGCAGAAGAACACAAAAATTAATAAATAAAATAGTTTTTGCAATTACACCTCTAGCACCTTTAGCAGTCATAAATACAAATTTTGTAAATGGTTTATAAGACAGCAAGCAGATATACAGGTGTTTGGAAGTGGTTAATAAGTATTTTACGGTTCAGCATTTTTTTAATAATCATCATCAATAATCATCATCAGCAACAACAACAACAACAACAACAACAACAACAAGGTTAAGGAATTCTGACCTCTCGCAGCGGCTCATTCAGCTCCTCCAAAATGCTTTCTTCATCAAACATCTTGCCCTGATAGCGGTGTTCGTAGTAGTCGTGGATCCTCTGACGCATTTCGGTAGGGAGCTTATGGAAGGACATGTACTGTTCTACCTGCTTGTACTGTAAAAGAAAACAAAAAACAGGTCAAAACATTAAAAAATATATATAAAAATAATAAAACTCAAGGGAAACAACAACCACAGAAGATAACTGTTAACTGTTCATACAGCAATTTAACTGCATTTGTGTCTGAGACTAAATGCAAAGTCATGTCAAAATGAATATATTAAACTGATTGATGTGTTGGCTCGGAGGTGGACTATAATGCGTCTCATTATGTTAACAGTCAACTGTCAGGCCATCTGTGAAAACCTGAGCACAGGGCAATGCTGTGCCTGTGTCCATCCCATCTGACAAATACGGCATTGCTACGCAGGCTGCAGCTAATAACATTAACTACCGTGTCCTTCAGCCGTGTCTACCAGCACAGCACATATGAGTGGAGTAAGTCACCTCTCTACAATGCCGCTCTTGTTTCTGTGTGAAAAAAATCCACAACAGCAGCTTAAACGTCTTCCACCGATCACTCATGTTATTCTCCTTTTCATCTACTTATGGTATCCCTCTGTGGGGGATTTCTCTCTCGCCTTTTTTAGATTTATGACAGGTGGGAAAAAAGTCTTTATAACGGTCCTCTTTATAACGGTCCTGGATTAAATACTTATCGTTGCTTATCATCGTGATGATTTAAACTGCATTTCAATTACTTTTGGAATATGCATTCAGATCCTTTTCTATAATAAAAAAGACAATACCACAATTCGCAAAAGTATCTACACATAAGTAAAGTTACATAGAAGTAAAAGTCCTGCATTCAAAATACTATCGTCTAATTGCAATTAGATAATTAAAAGTAAAAGTACACATTATGCCTGTGAGTGTTATATTATTACATATCATATGGTTGGAATAATAATACTGATGCATTAAGGTGTAAGTAGCATTTTAGTGTCAAGGTTTTAGTGTTGTCAAGATTATTATCACTCATTTATACTGTTGGGTAATTAAACAATAAATATAACAATACATTATATTAACTTAACTGATTTCATGTTTTGTATATACAATCTTAAATCTGAAAAACAACTACAGTTATATTGTTTTTATAAAAGTATAAAGTTGCATAAATTGTGAATACTCCAGTAGAAGTACCTCAAATTAGTTTAAATTAACTAAGGCCTACTTACTTTCCAGCACTGATTTCAATTCTCCTTCCCCTAAAGAAAGTTGATTGACAAATAGACAACACACTCCCACCTTTTCTTGGTACTGCCTCCTGGAGGAGTCTAGAGACTGAATGAGTGCAGTTGCATGCCCCACAAACATGGCAAAGCAGGTAGCGCCCACGATCATGCTGAGTATGGTGAGCCACACGTCTGCCATGCCGATAGGGGGATACAGGCCGTACCCGATGCACAACATGTGACTCATGGCTTTGAACAGGGCGTAGGAGTACTGCTGACCCCACGTGTCATTCTGTAAGGGACGAAGGGGGAGGAAAGATGAAAGTTTAGCAATATCCACGACGTTAATGATGCAAGATGTGTGAGGGACCCTATTCAGCGTCTGACATCAAGACCACAGGTGGAGATGCCTGTTTCCAGGTCTGTTGGCTTAGAAATATCTTGCTGAAGGGGTTCAGACTGTCATAAAAACATCACCTTATAACATGATGGCTGACTTATGCACTTGCAATATTTTCCTGATTGAAGTTAGTCTATTTTATTTACAGTATGCCTATAAACATATTCTGAACTTAAACCAATAATTACTAATACGTTTCTATAAATACGTAAATATGATATGGGTTGCAACTAACCATTATTTTAATTATAGGTCTGCTGATATATTCTCACCTACTTGATCAAATTGTTTGGTCAATAAAATGTCTGTTTATAATTCCCCCAAAAAACAAGGTCATGAATTCAAATTTTTTGTTTGTTTTTTGTTCAACACTACAAAAATAATGCAGTGATAATTAGACTACTATCAAATGTGACAAAGAAAAGAAAATGTGGCTGAAACAGGGAATGTTTGGCAGTTTTACTTATTAAAGAATAAATAGTTGCCATTACTTGTCAATCGAGTAATAGATAAATGAAAATGTTGCAGATCTAAAAACAAGCCCATAAAAACAAAATAAAAAACAAAAGCGTTTCTCTAAAAGATTAAATAACCATTATTATCAATTGTTTAATAAATTCAACAGTAAATATCTGCTTCATTAGGACTGTGTAGGAGAGCTTTGATCTGATTTGATTGAGATTAACCAAACAACCTCACCAACTGTCATCCGATTTGGATACAAATGGGGCTAAACCCTGACAGGTGAACAGGATGTGATAACACCTTTTGGCAGCTGACACTCACCCACTTCAAACCAGTGAAAACAGAACAGACAAAATCTCTTGTGTGAAAAAAACAAAAATGTTCTGACTTTTGCACAAAATGTTCTGTCCGTTCAGGACCCTATCGTTATAATAAGAAGATTATTGAGAAAGAAAAAAAAAGAAAAAAAGGATTTGAGGGCCTCTAAAAAGGAACACATTTGGATGGTGTCTGACTCCTAAATAATCCGCTTACCACCATCTTGTTTCTAGTAACCCAACAGTCAGAAGGGAAGTCTTGCAGCATGGGTACCAGGAACTGCAGACAGCCATCCCAGTGACACAGCAGCAGCATCATAGCGATCAAGTTCATGATACGCACCATGGCACTGGCCAGGTCATACGTCATATGGAAAACCTGGGACACAGATTATCAGCATTAATGGAAGAGAGAGACAATGAAACATACATCTCTCAGTGAATAATGTAAATCCGTAACATTGAAAATCTCTGTCATGCAAGCAGAGGATTTGAACTATACAGCAGTAGGTACTGTGTAGGCCGATGACTACAGTGGTCCCATACCAGTCCACACTGATCTTAATCTTCTATAGGCCACCAGAGGCTGTTTCAGTGTTACATAATCATTTGCAAGCATTAATGGGCTATGGGCAGCGCAGCCTCAGTTAGAATTATAAGAATAGGATAATGCAGAAAAATATGTGTTTAGTAAGTTGATTGTGTGTGTGTATGTGTGTGTGTGTGTGTGTGTGTGTGTGTGTGTGTGTGTGTGTGTGTGTGTGTGTGTGTGTG
Source organism: Hyperoplus immaculatus (assembly GCA_949357725.1). Classification (NCBI taxonomy): domain Eukaryota; kingdom Metazoa; phylum Chordata; class Actinopteri; order Uranoscopiformes; family Ammodytidae; genus Hyperoplus; species Hyperoplus immaculatus. Next base: position 10,712,045 of record OX442354.1, read on the forward strand.
TGTGTGTGTGTGAGTTCTTTTCTCTGAAAACTGTGAAAAATACTGATCACAAATTGGCAGAGCAAGGTGGGGTTCTTAGCTTCAAGGAACTTCTAGCTGCCCCTTTGGACAAAAGTGCTAGTCTTTTTACAATGCCAGAGCCAAAGCAAAGTGAGCAAAATTACTTTGACTTAGCCACTGTTCATAAAGAATGGAAATTCCGGTCTGCCTGACATTAATCGCTTTGTCTAAGTTCCCTGAAAATCAGACTTGTCAAAGGCATTAATGACACCTATATAAAAAAGCATTGTTTTCTCTAATGGTCTTGTCTGCTGTCACAGGTCAATTATAATTTTTTACTATTTCATAAACATTTAAAAAGTTCCCCATAGGAGGTTCAAACAACTTGTTTTGTACAACCTGAAGTTCAAAACCCAAAGATATTCAATTTACACTAGTAAAAGACTTGAACTATGATAGCAATTGGCAAATATTTGACTAACTGTTACACCTGTATTAGCTAGTGTAAGTTCCTAAATAAAGATCAAAAGATCAGGATATACCTCTTCCCACTGGTGGATGTAGCGAATGAGTCTGGAGAGGCGTAGCAACCGCAGAAGACTGAGGATCTTGGTGAAGCGGACGATCCTCAGGGCTCGGGCTGTCTTGTAGAACTCAGAGTCGATGCGCGTCTCCACGATGAGGAAGATGTAGTCCACGGGTATGGACGAGATGAAATCCACCACGAACCAGGTCTTCAGGTACTTGACCTTGATCTGATGCGGGTTCAGGATGATCTCCGTGTTGTCCTCCCTGACGATGCCTGTGCGAAAGTTGAGGACCAAGTCCATAAGGAAGAAGGTGTCCGAGACCACGTTGAAGACGATCCAGGGCGGCGTGTGCTCATCCTTGAAGAAGGTGATGCCCACAGGGATGATGATGAGGTTTCCCACCATCAGAAGCAGCATTGTAAGATCCCAGTAGAACCTGAAATGCATGGCCACAAACATTAGAATGAATCTTCAGAGACCTCTCTCATACCTTTGACAGAACCACTTATATCATGTCAGGAACTCTCATATTCTCTTATTTCCAGTGCCTAAATAGTGTACATATTGTAGTATAATGTTCATACATATTTACTTCTAGTTCTTGTATTACTATTGTTAGATTTGTATTGTTATGCTATAACTTGTACTATTAAGCACATATTCTTTACACTTATGTCTGCTATACATATGTTTCTTCTAAATGGGAGCGACTGTAACACACCGAATTTCCCCGGGGTATCAATAAATTATCTCTGATTGTGAACTGAGTTTTTTGTATTTTGGGGACACTTATTTTGCCTTGACAGTTGTATGGTGGCAGAAAATGAGGGAGGGGAAAATAGGTAATGACGTGGAACAAAGGAATTTGGTCTGCTTTCTTTAAAACAGTAGAAGAAATCTCAGGATCTTCGTTTCACAATGATGACTTTTAAAGCCAGAGTCTGAGTGTATCTGTGCATACTTAATATGTGCTGCACATCCAAAGAAATTATATACTAGTATACAAAACATTTCAAATCTCTGTGTGACCTGCAGTCTCACACTATCTCAAAATTCAATAGATTTATCTTCAGATGAGTAGAGACATGCAAACAAAAAAGCTTGGGCATAAACACTGAAGCAAGAAATGTGACGATTCTTGAAAACAATGATGGTTCCCTGATTCAGTTCAATACTGGGCTTCTGGCCACAGAGGACATAGGAAAATGGGTTATTGGAATTCATCTGAATAGCTCATCATGAGGAAATATTGATTTTCACAACTAACTAAATCTAAAGTGTCAGCCGCAGAGTGGCTCAATTGCATCTATATTGGCTTGAATAAGGGGCTGCTTTTAGTTTTTGTTGTCACCAAATAGCATTTTTATTTTATCTAACTCAAAATGCATTGCTTAATTTATACATCTTACAGCTATAAGCTTAATATTAAAGAGTGATGCTTTTCGACACTATAAGTAGTCGTTACAGTTGCTGTTTAATGTTGTGACATTAGATATTGGCAGTTATCTGATGTCTTTATTCCCTTGATTTTGCAGTACAAAGGCCAGCTGAGATATGGAGAGTATTTGTTGACCAATTCCCAATTAGTCGTGAGTGTCTTTCTTGTGTGAGACAAGAAAGCATACATGCATGTGATTGCATGTCCAACCCATTTCAGAGTTCTAATTAAACACTGATCGATCCAAAAAGGAGCCTGCCAGACATGCAGGTCCAGCAAAAACTGAGCGGGAATGAGGGGGGCAGACCTACGAGGGTGCATGTATTACAACACATCAGGGCACTCTGTGCATGAGAAGTAATCAGATGAAGTGCAACGTTTTCAAAAGCAATTATTGGAAACCTCACTTTCTTGCCAACAGGTACAATTCAATACTTAAATTCAAGATTTATAGAGAGAAACTTTGGCTTTCACTAAATGTGAGTAATAAATTATGGTGATGATGTCTATAACTGGTGCACGTTGCAAACAACATCCATTAAGAAACAGCTGAGAGCCAGAGGCAGCCTACCATGGTTCCTGACCATGTGATATTTTATGGGCTCAGAAGAAGCTCCAGGAAAGAGGAGACCTGAGTGTTAAGGCCCATGGTATATCACGACCAACAAACTCAGATTTCGACAAAGCTTGACTTTGATTAGATACTCGCACCAAACCATTATAGAAGATCAGCACAAAAAAAAGAGGGAACGAGTGAGGGCAGGGATGGCCATTTGTTCTAATCAGCTTTCTGTTCTCTGCCAAACAAATTTGCATTCCTCTCTTCATCTGCCTGTTGTTTCTGCAGTGACACACTGGTCCTAATTGCACTTCCCCTCTCTAGCTAAATCCACTGTTATCTCCTGGGAATCCATGTCATCTCCAGAAGTCAGCTCCCATCAGCCAGATGTTGAATAGTTAGCATTACTGCTCTGCACACGTCACTGTGCTGCAGAACACTGGAACAGCTGGACCCAAAAAAAAAGGTCTGCAGGGGACAGTACATTACCGGCGTGCACTGAAACCATACTGTTTGCTCTTCGGCTGACTCTGCATGCAGCATTACGCCCACAAAGATAAAAAAAAAGACTTGCTGATGTAATCTTGTGTTACCGTCCAACATAAAAGCTGACGTTCATGGGGTCTCAGGACCTCCACCGTCCAGAATGGAATCTTACACTATTTGGGTCAGAGTGCAACTATGTTAAAGTGCATGAGAGCACAAAGAGAGGGGAGTTACAAGCAAAGTGAACACAAAAAGGCTTAAAATGGTGAAAGGAGCTTAGATCAATCAGGACAGCTGAAAAAGGGATCACATTTGTACTAGAGATACTTATCTCTTGCTGCCAGGGCGCAGCTGAAGCACAACAGCCTGCATGCAGCTCAGTGGCTTAACACACACCTGTACAGTGGCTCAGGCCCACCAGCAATCATATTAACCATATTTACGCAGCGTGCCAGTTTAGCACGTCCGCTGCTGTAACCACAGAAAGCTTTAATAAAAGAATGCAGTTGCTTGTGGTCTATATGACTCCTATATGGAACAAAATAAGATACATGGGCTGATGAACAGTGGTCATGGAAACATGCAGAATGTCCGCTGTCATCTGTTGCAGATATCAGGGAGCGAGGTGGGCTGTTTGCAAGCTTTAGATTGGATTCAACTGTGTTTCATAAGCCAAAACATAGTATTGAGGGTACAAAGGTTTAAAATGCTGTAAAAATGGCATGTGCAAGGTTAAGTGTTCACCTTAAGATGCCCAAATCCTTCTCAAAGTGTAAGCCAAACTGAGGACAAAGTTTTGACACCTTATTCCTCATACACAGACTAAACAGCTGTGTGTCCTGATTCCTCACATCACTTTCATTTCAATTTATCTTCCTGTGTGCGCGTGCGTGTTTTGTTTAGTATCCCCCTCCCTGTCCACACCATCTCTGCTCCATTAGACTAATTGTACTGTAATAATCTCCACTGATGTGTGCTTCTAATATCTTGAATGGTCATGTTACCCTATTTTGATTACCCCATTTCCAAGCCCCGACTGCACTCTCTGTAATCCACTGCCCTCGTTAAATGTTAAAAAAAAAGTGTAATTCAGATGAGTGGAAAAAAACTGTGGCGAGACCAATCGGTGTACAACTGCCCAGTGAAAATATGATGACAGCGAGCCTCAAGGTTAAATGTCATGACAATCCCATGATGGCGGTGATGAACCGAGCGTTGGTTTATATGCAGGATGCAAAAAAAAATATGTAACATGCACGCACTATATGCATGGCACCGCATGGCTGGTAAATTAGGGAATTACAGGTTGGATTAGTTTGGTGCACAAAATGTAATTTATAGATTGAGAAACATGTACAAAAAATTGGTTGGTTAGATTATACCATTTGATTGCCTATGAAACCACAGGTACACATCAGTTCTCTATGCCGAACAAAAGAGGGACTATCTTATAGATATGATAGGCTATAATTTGTGTCTGTGTGTAAAAAGATTTTGTCTGCCAGCCAACTCCTTTTGGATACATCACATCTTTACCTTAATGGCCTGACCATGAGCGGTTAAGTCTTAAGAAATAATTTCAGAAATTAAGCCATTTATCTATTCAAGGTGTTGATGGATTACCTAGGCACATTCATATTATGATAAACCTATTATATTCATGCTGATGTGCCTATCATCACGATTATCATAATATTAAAACAGTGATATGAGAAAAAAAATTATTCCTGGTAAATGGGGATTTGTGTTGGTCTTAAGATATTATGTTGATGGTGAACCTTACACAATGAATGGTAGTTAATGTCTTATCAAGATGAGGTTATTCTAAAATTATCCTCAAGCCAAACATGTGTGACAGGATCACACTTTTTTCTTTGCAAGATCACTGCTTTTGAGAAAGGTTTCCTTCACACAAATTACCTAAAATCACTGTACGGGTGGATTATCCAGAAGCCAGCAGACTTTACTCGTTCCCGCTCGTGCTCCACGGCCCTCTCACTCCCCAACATCCGCAGGGAGAACTTGTTGACTCCAGGTTGGAGCATCGCTCCAAACTGCCGGTGCATGAAGCCGGCTTGGTACAGCCGCTCGTCCTCAGGTACTATGATTTGCTCAGTGCCCTCCAACTTGATGAAACTTGTCTGGTCAAACACAGACGCTTGCCCGGTCGCGCCACTCAGCCCACCCATTGCTCGCTGCTGGGCCCCGCGGCTGGGCTCACCGGGGAAACTCTCGCTGACACCGGAATCAGCCTCGGGGATGAGGCGCCGCTGCTCCGCTGGATCTGACCCGGGAGGATGCCGCCCGGTGATGGAGGAGATGCTGCTGCCCCTGAATAGGCGACAGTCCCCATTCAAGTTGGTCTTCCCAAAAACGTCCCTATCCAAGTTTTCGTCCCTGGCCTCCTCAATGCTCTTGTAACTGCTTGCAGGAGACGGGGGGGACAAATGTTTTAGTCGAATACTTTTCCTCTTGGTGTCCTTGTCGCCGTTGTCTCCTTCGTCAATCACGAAGGGTTTTTGCCCAATGTTTTGCGGCAGGCTGTATAGCCGTTTGCGCATGGAAGACTGAAACCTTTCCATTTCGAAGAAGGAGAAGATATGTGTTTTCTTAAGGATAGCCCGTGGAAACAGAGGGATGAATCATGAATCTCACACACTTGGGGTGCCACTGGGGGCAAAACAGTGACGGCGCATCCGCAGGACAGGTTGTATCTTATTTGACACTTGGGACGTGCCTCTCTCCCCCCGGTTCAAACATTGAGCTGCGTCAACAATACGTGGCCACCTCTCTATCCGACAGTCATGTAAAAGCGGTAAATGGTAAAAGCATGTAAATCCAGGTAACCCCACAGCGTGCAGACGAGAGCGCATCAGGATGCTGCATGCTGAGCGTCGGACGTGCCGGAGTGGGAGAATGCTGCCGCTGAGCCGCTCAATGACAAAGCATGATCTCCACCTCCCCAAAATATCCGAGCGCTCCGTCAGTGCAAGGTGGTGACACACATGCACGCAGCTGTCTGCAGCTGCAATTCAAAGAGCGTTCACATCACTGATCCATCAGCCAGCTCCCGCTTTCTAATAACGTGAATATTGATGGAGTTAATCTATCGGGATGGCACACGCGCTCACCCCGCCCCGCCAGGACAAGTGGAGAGGATGAAACAAGGATACGATCCAGCGTGGGAGTTGATAGTAAACTATAGAGCTATACGGGATGACAGAGAATCTGATGTTTATGCATCTAGTTAAATGTGTTGATGGGCCTGAAGAAAAAACAATCCAATAGGTTATTTTGCGAGGATGTTATGTCGGAGACTTAAATATAAAACTCTGACAACACGTCTTATACTGTATCTTCATCCCGATTGACTCTATGGGAATGCATGTTGTTTATAAGTTTTATTAAAAGTTGTTTTTCATACAAACCGTCAAATAAACATAACAAACGTGTTGTCACAATAGACTAGTAACAGAAATGTAGTTTATGTTTGCTGTAAACTGCTGTTTAGTGTTTATTTTTTCATCCTCATTTGAGTTGCAAAAAAAATTGAATAAAAACTTTCCTTCTTGATGTGCAATGACAGCTCATAATAAAGCTTTACAGTATGTGGTCCTCTAGAGATATGAGTTTTAGAGAATAAGTGTAGCAAATTCTACGAATCACATATTAGTGCATTAAGAACTGGTCAAAAATACACCAGTTCACTCACTTAATCTGCTAAATAGATTTTAAACCGGATTATGGGAAAACCAATGAAAATGTTGTATTTATTTTATTATTTTGTATATCCAAGGCAACATATGGCCAACCTGCAGTAGAAAATGTTCTCATATGCTAAAGGGGGGCTGAAATATCTCAAATGAACAGAGGAAACAATTGTTTCCCAATTCTACATCCCTAAATATTCGCTGATCAACTCTTGAACCTACAGCTTGAGTCTTACTGCTGTTCGTTGTGTGCATCTCTTCCAATCAGTAATCTGTGTACAGAGTCTGACACAATCCGTGTCTCAGCAACAGCACCTCCAGTTCAGAGTCTTCCCATCCTCAACTGCCCAGATTAGGATTTCACAGACGGGGCTTTATTTTAGAACAATCCGGTCACGACTTTCCGTTATGTTTGCGTCCAGCGAAATCTTGAAGGTTGAGCTCTCCATTCTTGTTACTTGTAACTGTACGTGGGTTTAGAATAATTTAAGAAAGAGTAAATAACCTCACATTTAAGTTCCAAGAATTTTTGCACCAACGGTTTGACCACACTTGGTCTTTTTCAAGGCAAGTCATGAATAAGACCCACCATAAAGACTATATATCTTTTGGACGGCATCTCAAAAAGGTTCAGATATCTTTAAACCCCATCTTATGGTAAGAAAATACATTGTTTCTATTGTTGAGTGTTCATGACTTCACCTCTTCAGTATGTCATTGCCACGACCAGGATATAGTCTTGTGAGGGCATTCAGCAATTATGGTGCATTTTTAACTATTTGACATCCAGGGAAACTCCTTATGAAATTTAACACGTCTCAATACGACTACATTCACCTAAATATAAAGTATGACTAACTGTGAAACTTTAAGTTTGATACCATACATAAAAACAGGATGCTACTGATTCATTTGCACTGCAGCCAAGGGAAATCACATCCTCCCCTCCTATTCATATGCTTTGTTTTCACATAATATCCATTTTATTATGTACACCTAAGACAAACCCAGTGTAATTAAAATTTGGCAGGTTCCGGTTCTCAGGTGGATCTGGATCAAAATTTTGGAGGTTGTATTTTGTGCTGCTTTAGAACATTAATGCAATATAATGTACCAATAGATGTTTCTAAGATTTTCCACATATTAAATGTGATATGTTTAGCTAAGTCAAGCTACCTCATAACATGCAACCAATTTTTGTTCCACATGTTTTGTTAAAACAATTTTTTGTGAACTATATGTTATTTTCAGGTGCGTTATTTTCTTACTGTCCTGTACTACACATGTGTAAGGATTTTAACACCCATGATATTTATTCACCAAAATATCAAATGGGAAAATATGCAAATGATGCAGCATCAGAAAAAAAATGAATAGGTTGTAAAACATATCTGGAGAGGATCTTTTAAAGCAACCAAGTTCTGGTCACTGGTCATTTACGACACAATAATGGTTGTTCAGGTAAAACTTGACAAAATTACATTGTGGAAGGTCCAAACAGATTAAAAAAGACCCTTCTAAAAAGGTATGAAAACACATTTATAGTTAATCACTTTACAGCCAATGAAAGTTATGGAAACGTTGCCGAAAGCCAAACAATGGGTCCCGGCCACTGGCTAAACCAACCAGCAGTCATGTATTGTAATGTTTTGAGCGTGCTGCCCACTACTGTTTGACAATAAAGCAGGAGAAAAAAAACCTTCAGCTGCTAGTTTTTGATGTAGGCTGTGGTGCTGGTGAATTGTATTATTATTATGTTGTTACCGTGAGGTGTCTTATATTCAGTGCCCTTATTATTTATACAACAGGGTCGGATCATTTATATATAAATGTGCGTAAGCTTAACCCCAAAGGTCTTGAAAAAAAGGCATGACCTCTTGTAGATATACAGAATTTATTTTCACCTCAACCTATCAATCATGGTTACCAGAAAGACAGCTTCAACCCCTGTTTTCACCACCTGATGCTTGAAATGTCACATTTTACATATTTTCACATCAAACCTAACATAAACAATATTGGAAAGAATGGGCAGAGTAAAATACATTTGGCAAAATACATTTGGTGGGCTATATACATTTGGTGGGCTTTATACTTCTAAAATTGAATTTAATTCCCTGGATTAAGAGAATATACGTTTATTTGATGGAGGCAATGCTTACTGGTCAAATTAATAAATTAACTGTAAATTAAATCAAATCAAATCAAATCAAATCAAATCAAATAATTTTTATTTGTATAGCCCAATATCACAAATAGACATTTGCCTCAGTGGGCTTTACATTCCATACAATATGACACCCTGCCCTTACACCCTTAAAATTAGTCTGTTTTGGCTGGCTGTTTATACGTAGGACTGGCCAAATGTTAAAAGGAACCACACAATGTAAAATAAAACAATAAAGTAAGATACTTGATTGATTTCTAGATTGAAGTGCAACAAGATTTTTTTAAATTAAGGTTTGGTGGTCCTTGTTTCTCTGATATCTTTAGTTCATCATGTTTAACATGTCTGCTGTAAGTCCCCCAAACCCCTACTAGATGGCACTGTTTCTACATATTTGTTGTTCTCCTGCATCCCATTGGACAACCTGTGTGCATCATGAAGTGTAAAGTTCAATGCCTGATGTGAACTTTTTATTATTATTTTTTTTACAAATAAACCAAGTCAACAGACACACTTTTTACTTTCTCGAAATATTTATTCTTAAAAATGAGTTGGGATCTTGCAATTGCTTCACATGTAAGTCCTGACGCGGGCTACATTCACCGCCTCCCACGTCAGCTGTAGAGAATTCATGCAGCTTTGCAGTATGCCGTCAACGCTCTATGGTGATCCTACTATAGTTTAAAGCTTTGTCACAGAGAAATCAAAAGCTGCAATGATTTTTCAATATATTGATATGGATGATAATTGCATAGGATAATAGCCATGCTGTACAATACACATGATTATAAAACAATATCTTAGAATGATTAGTACAGTTCCCTAAAGTAGGTTTTATACAGATTTTTCCTTATTCTCAACATTTAAGTGCATCATATCATATGCATGTCTTTATATCAATTGTGAGCCAATACATAGCTATAGTGATAATACTCATACAGTACATACAGTAAGGTAAACCTTAACCAAATTTAGAGGGACATTGCAAAGCCCTTAAAATGTAATACATTTTGTCTGTTAAAATGATTGAAACTTGGTATGCAGAAGAATGATAAAACTATACACAACTGTCATACCAGATTACGGTGGCATATGTTTCTACATTGCCCAGTTTGTTATCCTCTAGAACACACAGATTATCTACATGAAGCCACTCTCAGATAAAAGAAGAAAAATAACATCTCTGCCTTCAAACAGAAGGTCAACATCTTGCATGCATTATTTTAGAAGTCTTAAAAATGTTATTAGGGGTGGTTAAGAGGGTAAAACCAAAAAACGTCAATATCTGCATGCAGCAACAGTGGTTATAATGTTAACAATTCCGCAATGGTTTGAGTACCTCCGGACCTCGCACAACAAAATTCTAAGGCATGCCTCACTCAACTCCTCCGCAACCACACATTTAATGGCAGATACATCCTGTTAACGACTGGTATTGGTTCCCCTCTTGTTTACCTTCATATGGTCAATACATGGATAATGAAACCTGCAAATGAAGAAAAAGGGTTCAAGACATTAGCTCAGTCTTATTAGGGGTCACAAGTGCTTTAAGCGATCTTTTCATGTGGTGGATCGTCTTGTAATTTGTGGCCACAGGCATGTATATTACACATTTACAACCAGGCTTTCATCTTAATAATTCAATACTTACTCAGCGGACAGGCTGCTCAGTTTGTATTCCTCTGGCGGAGATTCTTGTCTTTGTGGTTGTTAGTTGAATTGGTTTTCCTTTAGCATAAGTAAACAACGCAATCAATTCACACCTCAAATGAAATATGTGGATACTAGTGCAGAAACAATCAGTTGACTTATTTATCAAAGAAAAAACACAAGAAGCATATTTGATACTTTTGGTTATCGATCAGGGGCCGTATTCACAAAACCTTTTAAGGCTAAGAGTAGGTCCTAACGTGCTGATTTAGGAGTAACTCTAAAAAATAAGGGGTGTTTCACTCCTAATTTTAGGACTCCTAACTTTTTAAGATAAGTGTAATTCACAAGCATATTAGCGCTAAAACTAGCTCCTAAATCTATGAAAAGGTAGGAGTCCTCGAGAGTCCTAAGTCACTAAGAGTAAATCACAGACAACCATTAGATGGTGTTTTGGAGAGATTTAATGCTAATGAGCTTTATAAAAGGTACCTTTAATAGCTGTAAGGGTTTAATGATCTTAGTAAAGCTATATTTAGAAAGTATAGACACATTTATATTCATTATATTTATATAAAAAATCATTTATTAAGTTCCTTTTCCTGCAGTTGCTTTGGGATTACGATGCACTGAAAGTTACTGTTGGTGTCACGTTTGGGTTTAATTTGTTACTAGAGTAGGCCTATATGTGGCGCTTCGCAGCATCTCCTCCGTTCCACAGGTCCGCTACTGTACAGTATAGTTGCGCGTCTCTCCTTTTTCCTTCTGCATGCTGTTGTTTCTAAATTGTGAATTTCCTGGTTTGTCGCTGTCTGACTATTGCTGCACAGTGAGAATGCATGGCGTGCAGCTGTTCAATGACGATATTTTTTCCGATTCAAATCATTGTAAAATTTAAAATGAATAGGCCTATGTGGTGCTATTGTAGGTTCATTGTGAACGAATGTGTGGGAAACCCTGCAGTATCTTGGTTTCATGTTAAATCAGTGTCACTTGTCATTAATTGTATATAAAAACTATTTACTTTAATACAGCGACACGATATGGATATCCTCCACAGTGTTTCTATCATAAATTCACTCTTAGGGACTCATTCCCTCTCAGCCGATCACTGTGGGCATAGAAGGTATGAACATGACGTCATCCATAGCAACAGGGTCAACCCCGCCCTCTAGTCTTAGTTTAGGAGTCCCTCCCATTCCTTAGTAAAAGTTGGTCTTAGCAGCTTTGTGAATAGGTTTTAAGAAATTACTCCTTACTAAGAACTTTTAGTGCTCCTTATGAGTACTCTTAGCGCTAAGATAAAATGTTTTGTGAATACGGCCCCAGATTAACTAAGCAATTTTAAGTAGGCCTCATTTTTTTTTTAATGTGGGCACTGCCAAATTGTAAGGCAAAATTAGCAAAGTTTCTGAATTTTCTTTAATCACATACAGTGTATAAAAAAAAACTTGATGAAATCTTGATGAAATGGGCACACTGATTTTACACACAGCAAGTACTAATCAGATAACGGTGGAATGCTCCTGTAAATCAATACTTAAAACAATACTTGCAATGCCCCTTTCATCAATAATTATATTATCGGTGACCCAGATTTTGAGGAGTGGCACTGAGCTCTGAAGACAGTCAGGAGTGGAGACATTATGATAAGCTACAACAAAACACACATAACCGATCTAGACAGCGCTAAGGAAGGTAAAATGTTCATACTTACGCTGGTCCTGCATGGTCATCATCTGATGCAATAAGGGAAAATATGGAGAAATGAAGACCAAACAAATAAAATAATCGCAAGGAAGCTACATTCTTTGGAAGTTTTTAACAAAATCATAAAGAATGGCAACATGACTGAAACACGGTACACTTGGTCCTGAGTTTTTTGGACAAAGTGTATGTTTCAGCTGTAATGGATGAGCTGACTGTGTAATGGGATGAAAACACAGCCTAGATGAAGTTTTTAAAAAATGAGGTCACACAAACACACAATGCAGTTCAATCTGGCACAATAACACATTAAAAATGCATAGGCAAAAGAGAACAATTTCATCCAGGCAAAAATCAAATAATGATTTAATTTTTTTTTTGTTATGCACAGAACAAGCAGCGATCACAAAAAACAGCTGTTCACTCAAAGAGATGAGTGAGAGAAGCAGCTTCATTATAATCAGCACTCCGCTTAAGGTAATAAAGTCACTCAAGCAGTGTAAATAAGTGACAGTAAAAATTATTTCTATACAAGAATTATCTTCCATCCTTTACCGTGACTTGCATGCAAGTCACCATTTGTTAAATAAAACAGATATTTTTGAACTGTAACACGATGCTGATGATGCCACATAGCACAGTGTCCTGTGAACTGGAGAGGATGATGAGGCTGAATGCTTATTGAAATTCATAAAACATGCAAAGTCTCACACTTACCACAAACACGGTTTGAGGTTATGCAATTTTGGGGGAAGGGGAGGATGGCAGACATTACAACAATCTGTTAAAATACTGAACAGTGAAATCTGATATAAATTAAAGAAAGGCAGGGAAAATATGCAAATCAGTATCATTTTGATGCGAGAAACAAGTGTATGACTCACGCGCCCTACATTTTGTAAGACTAAGGTGACCTAGACTCTCCCAAAATCTGCAACAGTCCATTTCTGATAAGATATTGAACCATAATAGCAATACATTCCTCGACTGTGTCACTGACGGCTCTAGGCTGACAGTCATTCGCTGCATATTGCATCTAATGAGCATGTGACCACATCAAAACTACGTGTGAGAGGAAGGGTTACCCAAATACCATTAATACATGTTTAATGATATAGCTAGTCCCTCGAAAATGTAGGCACTCAGCGGTAAAAGAAAATCCCAGAGTGGAATACGCAGGTTGTGTAGCAAACAATGTTGTCTTGTGGTTAAATTTGCAGCAGCTCGGGAACGGCCCAAGGTCCATGGAAAGCAACTAATAATTGAAACGGTCCGCCTCCGCAACACGGCAGTATCATATTGTCCTGACAAGGTGCGGCCTCCTGCAACAGTGTCTGCCTGTTGGGTCAACCTCGACAGTCTGAATTATTAAATGCAGGCGGCACAGCACAGTGTCGTGTGACTCTGTTGGTGTCTCCGGCGAAGGAACGCCTTAAAGCAGACACCGCAAAAACTAAGAGTGCCTCCTTTCACAGTCGCCTCACAGCCCAAGGCTACATTGACAAAGGTTGTTTTTTTTTGGATGCAAAAATACTTTTCACATGAGGGATTCAGGTCAAAACAATGAACAATAAAAACCCCAGATAAATGAAATACAGGAAAAGAATAAAAGAGTACCAACACACTATCCATTGTGACTCACCGTCTTGTAAATCGTCGGGCTTCTTGCGCTTCTCATAAACAACGATGATGACGACCAGGATGATGATCTCGGCCAGCACGCCCAGGAGAGGCCATAAGGGGGCCAGGGTGCTGCGGACCCTCAGCATGGACTTCTCCTCACGGCTGCCGATCATGTTGGTGGCATTGCAGCTGTACTCGCCAGGATCCAAGTTAATGTCCAGGTTGACAATGACCAGCTCGGTGTAGTTGTCTCTGCTGTTGACGGAGAAGCGTCCGGATGAGTTGTCAATTTCCTGTCGAGGGACATGAAAGAAACGTGACAAAATGAGGTGTTTTCAATAAGTCCCATAGTGGCTGTGTTTACATGGACAGTGTTGCTTTAATAATCTAGTTAAGGTCCTGTGGTTTTTAAACATTACACAACATTTCTTGCAGTGTTACGAGAAACCTTTTTTTGGAAAAAAATGAACCTCAAATTTGCCTCAAATTTGTTTATCCAACTCTTTTTATGTAATTTTATTATTGGGTATTGTATTGTATTTTACCTTAATTTGCCTGGTTTAATTAAATTGGGTAACACTTTATTTTGATAGTCCACTGTTGACACTCAACAAGCTTTCAGTAGATATGCTTTTGCAAGTCAACAGTGAATGAGTTGATATTCAACAGAACTATCTCAACAGATAAGTAACATGTATCCAACTAACTGCTAGTTAACTTTAAATTGCACTATTAATAGATGTTTAGTTGAACAGATTTATTTCAACAGATAAGAAACATGCATTCAACAAACTGTCAGTTAACTATAAGTTGCACATTTAGTAGATGGTGTGTTGAATATGTAACATGCATTCAACAAACGGTCAGTTAACTATAAGTTGCACAATTAGTAGATGGTGTGTTGAATGTCAACAGTGAGATGATTGATTGTCAACAGAACTGTCAACAAATATGTAACATGCATTAAACTAACCGTCAGTTAACTATAAGAACATTTTATTTAGTTAAAAGAGTTAGTAATGTTGGTTTGTTTAAATATCTTTATTCTCAGTTAAACAAACTGCAGAAAATATGTTACATTTATAGAAACCTAGAAAAAAAATCAAACACGTTCATTGGCCACTCAAATACTGGATAGCATTAAAATCAAATTCAATCCAACAGCCTGGCCATAAATTCTACCTTCACAATAATAACAACGCTCAGTTTTGATTGATGGTTGAGGTTGTATTTTCCAACTGTTGTTGAACTGCACTTCATTACATCAAGAGGTGTTTTAATGTGTTGCCCATTTACAAACATGAGTAGGAGAATATTAGAAAAACATTTCAATATAACGCAGTCCACTTCATCACCACCACTAACTACTACCTCAATAACAAACATGTAGTAACTGAACATTATGATTATTCTACAAGTAGAAGTTGCAGCAGCTCTGTTATGTTGGATTGCATTTAGTATTGTATGTGTGCTTAATAAATTGGCCGTGGAGTGTTAAGTCAGACCACATACCCTATAAATGCCGTTGTCGAACTTGCGCCAGGTCCACGCAGGGTGAGGGTATCCCACAGACTTACAGTAGAGCAAAGCACTCTGGCCCTCGTTCTTATTCTCACTGCGCTTGTGGCCTGTAATGTCAGGAGAAGCTGAAACAAAACACCCATGATCAATTGTTGTGAGACATTCAAGAAAGTAAAAAAAAAACAGGTAGTAGCAAATGTTTGCTTTTCATCCTCTCATGTTCAAGTAGAAAAGTAGAAACCGAGAAAAACTATTATCTTTGCAGCATTAACCATTTCAACATTAGTTAAGTAGGCAATACATTAGTTAAGTAGGCAATATATATATATATATATATATATATATATATATATATATAGAGAGAGAGAGAGAGAGAGAGAGCGAGAGAGAGAGAGAGAGAGAGAGAGTTTTTCAGGTGATTAATTTACAGTCTTCAGTTGATAAAATTATTATAATAAGAACTAAAACAATAATGAGAGTGCCTTTCAAGCATATGCACAAAGCGCTTTTCAGAAGTAGGAAGATACAATATAATATAATTTAATTTATATAATTTACAATATAATTGGCATTAAAACAGAAACAATATAAAGACATTAAACATAGATAGAAACATAGATAGGTCCTTTTATATAAGTTGTTGAGCCATGATCATATGAACAGCAGTGAAAATATCAAAATATTTACATTTAATCTATGAGGGACATGTGATCTAATGTAACATCATGTGCCTGTGTTATTCCGTGTAATCTGCCTTGCTGTAAATGTTTTTCAACCACGTTAAATGAAATCCCCCGTTAAAAGAAAAGCAAACCTTCCCAAATTACAATTTGCCCTTATAGCCATGCATGCGACTACAGAAAAGGCTGACCAGATTTCCCCGATGAGACATAATCCGTTGCCATCCTACAAACAAGACACCATCTGCCGCCACTGACCCGGGCATTGGTTAGATGGAGGTGTCAACGGCGCCGGCTGGCCCTGAGCAGCCAGCAGAGCTGTTTGAAATCACAGGTCCTCACATGACAGGGGCCTGCCATTGCTCAAGGCCACTTTTAAATCGGTGACTTCTCTAATGCGGCCTTGGTAGAAAAAAATAACAAAGTAGCTCACAAATCAACACTTACATTTAATCTCGATGGTTGCGTTGGCCGGAGGAGACATATCGAAGGTGTAGACACACATGTACAGTCCGGCGTCGTCTCCTCTTGGTTTGCGCAGCCTGCAGAGCAGAAACAACTCACATGAAGCCATACCCAGGCAGCTGAACCCCCGAGTTTAGCACTTTGTCTCCCATATGTACCCAAAAGTTTCATAAAGTTTCTCCTATGACTTCCCCACCTGTACTCAGTGTTCCCATTTGGGCTGCGTGTGTCTGCGATCTCCTCCCCATCCTTCATCCAGAAGCTCTCCAGGTGGGCACCGTGGGCGCTGGTCAGGTTGCACTGTAGCATGTAAGAGTCACCTTCCACAGGAAGCGTGGTGTGCTCAGAGGCGCTGATTGACGGCTCTGTAAGAGAGACACACATCAGCTAGGGCAGAAGTGATGCTCGCCGGGACTCATGGTTTGACGATGTGTTGTAAGATGCAAACACCAATGCACAAAACGGTTCAGACAGACACAACAGCCAACACACTCTATACAACATAGCACAGGAATAGAGCTGAGAAGTGGGAGGGTTTCTTGAATAGAAGTAATTTTCCACATTGTAAGGTGGAGGTGGAAGTGGGAGCACTTGTAGAGCTTGGTGGGATTGGATATGAATCTCTCTTGGTTGAATTGCCAGTAGATTTGCATGATTTTTCTTGATAAACAAACTAGTTGTTTGCTGCTGGTGCTGCAAAAAGCAAAACCATGCCATCATGAATGTATTCATAAGATTCAGAAATAACCACTTAAATTTAACCAGATGGTTGTCATCAGCGTCACAACAAATATTGGACCTTTTTTTGCGTGTAAGTGTAGTCAGTCTAATGACATTTTAAAACACAGAAATAAAACAGGTTATGACATTTATATTAACTCAAAAGTACAATGACATTGAAAGTAGAAGATGGGAGCTAAGGGGAGACAAAATTGGAGGCAAAGAGGAAGGGGCTAGTGCTCTACAGGATGAAGGATGTAGTGAGTGGAGTGAAAGATGTAAAATACTACTCAACTCTTCTAGTCACAGCACATACAAGTTGATCGTGTTTTTCTTTATTTTTCCAAATCTGTAGGGGAGAATGGAGAAAGCTATGGAGGACGCTATGTTCCTTCTGGAGAGGTCTGAGGGAGGCTGTATCACACAGGAGCTGATTTGGTTTCTACGTTTAGGGGTTTTGGTGGTTTGGGGGGGGGGGGGGGTTTATTCCTCTACACTGACCACTCACTCTGCAGCACCGTTATAGTGGCCTGAGCACGGATCCAGGTGGTGGCTGGATTTTGGTGCAGATCGTTACGTCGTGGGTCATTGCTGGCCCTGCACTCGTAGGTCCCGGCATCGTCCAGCGTCAGACGAGAGACGCCCAACACGCTCACCGCGTTGGCGCCGTATGCCGTGCTGATGGACACGCGCCGCTTACGGGCGCCGTCCCACAGCTGTCTGAAGGAGTCGGCCCGGTTGATCTCAGAGTACCACCACTGGATCTCTGGGGTGGGGTTTCCCACCACGTCACAGTACAGCTCAAAGGTGTCGCCCGTGAGCTTAGTTTCAGACAGAGGGGATTTCACAAAGCCAGCTGGTTGTGGTGGAGGTTAGGGGAGGGGGGGGGGCATGTCCAGAGATAAGCCCATAAAAAGAAAAGAAAACAGGTGTAGGATAGAAAAGGCAAGAGAAACAAAAACACTGTAAATTAAATGCGAACAAGAAAAGGTTAGAAAAAAAGATAATATGAATGAAGACATTGTTAGACAAATTAAAATGAAACCAAGGTTGATTTAAACAAAAAAGGACAGAATTATATGAAACATACAATAGGGCTACAGCTAATGATTATTTTATTGATTTATTTGAAGCTAATTCTTTTAAATTTATTGTTTTACTTATAACATGTCTGAATATATAAGTTGCCTTATTCAAGTTGCTTTATTTTGGCTGATCAACAGTGCAAGCCCATAAGAATATTGATGAGAAAAGAAAAAAATTGAAAATTAAATGTTTTGTTTCTGTCAATAAACCAATAGTGTGGGTGCTGCTATACAACATAAAACTAAATCAACATCACACTATTAGATTAAAGAGGGAGAGAAAAAAGAAGCGACCTTAGCCTCAGATCTGCCTAAGACATTATTGAAGCTATTTCTAGGAAGCATTAATTAAATTCTGCTGGGACATCCTTGCAAGGCTGCTGTCACACAATTAATGTCATTATATAAATGTCTGCCTGGCTCACACAGCGCTCACGTCCAAAAGTCCTCCAAGTGACCTTGTCTTTTTTAGGTCTTGTCTGTGTAATGAAAAACATCATCAACGCTCAGACAAGCTCGATCGAGTGGTTCTTTCGATAATGGATGCCGCGAACACAGACAAACTGTGCTTTTAATTCTATGAGGATGAAGGGTCTCCCTCTCTGAACTGGAGGCAATAAAAGTGAAACAATTGATTGTGGCTGCACAGTGAGGAGGAGGAGGGCAGGCTGTAATCAGGAGCCCGGTGGTCTATAGGCGCTGTGGAGCGCACATGAGATTCAAGAGCAGATTTATAGAAGCTGCAGCTCAGAGTCTCTTGGGAGTGTGTGGGCGCATGGTGATGGACCTCCTCCGTTTCCATAGAAGCACTGACTCTACGGCAACAAAGTAGGAAGAAGAAGAGACAGCCAACCAGACGAGGCAGATCATCACAAGACGAAGACGGACAATTACCTGTTTCTTTTTTTTCTGTCTTTTTTTGGTCAAGCGGACATCATAATCCTGCTGTACAGCCCACAATCAGTACATCAGCAGAAGCACATATAAGGCAAATATAGACTCCAACACACACTCACACACTACACACACACTAGATATAGGCCTACATGCTAGCTAAAGCTGATGCAGTCGAGGGCAACAGTAGTCCTGCAATAAATCCAAACATCATCAAGGTTATCATGTTCAGTTGTAGAGCCAATGATAATTTTTGAGTTTTTAGTTGCTCGTATTTTCAACAAAACATTGAACATTATAACCAACATGATAAAACCATTTACTGCAGGAGGACTGTTATTACACTGTAGCTAAGTGTACCTATTAAACCTGAAACCGATTGTCCACAAGTACCGGTAATAAATAACATGACTCAAATCAACACCTATAGGCTTTTAAGATAGCGCTGCTGAGGGACAGATCCTGTCACCTAGATAGTCTAGCTGCATCGAAAGTGCTGAGCGAGTAGCGATGTCACTACACGTCTGGATGACATCACGCATGTCAAGTGGATGTTAGCTTAGTTTTGGCATACGGTAATGTGTGTCTCATGTGGGCGATACAAGCTGCAACAGTTCCACGATCACGTGGAATCAATCTGATGAATCTAAAGTGATCCGCATATTTGAATGTGTCAGGCTGGCTTCAACACCTGATTAAATATTTACCAGCGTACTGTCACGTTTGCTACAGCACTACTAAAAACACATGCTACCTGTGTTTCATGGCGATAAATCTTAACAATTATTGATAGCATTGTTGCTTGCTATACGGTGGTTAGGTCAGAGCCACTTTGTTTACATACCCGTTTACAGAGCCTAACCGTGTGTGTATCACCAGCTTCTTCTTTTATTCAGTGCACTGCACACACGGTACGGAATTCTTTTTTAGATTAGAGCACAGACTCTGACCATCTTTTAAAGATGGCATAAAAACTAATATTTAGTGCTGCCTTCTAATGTTATTTAATCGTTTTTATTTTGATATCAATTTAGTGTCACTATTGCCTCCAAATTTGCATAGGCCTACATTCACACCATAGATAGTAGTATTCACTGTTTTTGTTTATAGTGGGTTAGGGTTAGTAACTCCTCTCTGCTGATAGCTACTAATCAATTTATCAGCTAATATTTTATCTATCAGGATAGAAATCAAGTATAATTTACATGGTTTACACTTGGATGTTTCATTGAGGAACATCTCCTTGAAGCCGATAGTGACTCTACATGGAGAACTGAGTAAATAGGGTTCTTAAAGCAGAAAATCAAAATCAAAAAAGGATTACCCTTATTGCTCCACTTTTTATTATGACTGAAGACTGCACCCTTGATTTAAAAAGATGCTAATTTGTGGTTCATTAGACAAACTGCAAAACTAACAACAGATGGCCTCAAATAGGTTTTTCTTTCAGATATTTTCACTGCATCTTCTTATCTGCTTTAAATTATGGGCACGATCCAGTCAATGAACCAAAACAGTTGCAACACATATCAAATAGCTAATTGGATGCTAAATGAATATCTTATCAGGACAGAAGGGAGTCCTGATGGACATAGAAGACTAAGGAGCAGCGCAGAAAAGCAACAGAAAGCATGTATGGTATACATTTTCATGCTGGTCAGTAAAGTAACGGTATAATTGCATATTGAAAATGTTGAGTTACAGAAAATAAAAGTGGGTGTTTAAAAGGACTAACAACATGATTTTAAATCTAAAATTCAAAGGGAAATATATGTTTACATTTGATGCCATGTCAGGGCTGTACGCTTATTTTTTAAAGTGGTAGCACTGGTGCTAGCAAGCAAATAAATTCAGTAGCACAAAAATAAATTTGGTAGCACACAAAGTATGATCGAAAACTTGCATGACCCTAACCCTTGCATTTAGCTCTAATTACCTTTGAGCATGTCATCTTGGTTTTATTTGAGATTCTCAATGAATATGATATCCTAGTGTGCAGTAATAATTGTAGAAAAATTAATAGGGGTGCACTGATTGCAATTTAGACAAAAGAGTCTAACCTGCCAATGGCAATTTTTTTGCTGATTCAGAATTATTTCCCCCCCATAGAACTATAAAAATAATGTCTATACCTATATATTTTTTATAAACATAGCATTATTATATTAGGCTAATAATAACAAACATTTTTAGAACATTTAATTATTTTAATGAAAACCATACTTTAAAAAATTTAACATATAGCCTATTAAATAAATTAGTAAACATAGTTATACAATTTAGGCCAAGTTAAATAGGTTGTGTCAATCTTTGTTTAAATCATAGATAGTTACTGCTTTTGAATGCTTTCTTTATAGGTCCATGGTTGACTGCAGGGCTGTGAAGCGCTAACTTCCTGTTCTTACCTGCTTCAAAATAAGAGTCAACTCGCATTTGGCTAGTAACCGACTTTTATTGTGAAGGCGCATAGGAAATGTTCTGTTTGCACACGCACTGCCTTGACTGCGTTAATGTAAAGAGAGCCGTCTCCTTCCTGTTTTAACCTTTGGTGAAGTTAGACGCCATAATCGCCGCACAAGCACAGATCCCGAGCACACATCTTTCACCAGCCAAAGTGGAGGGTAGACTTAATAACTTACTCGCCTAAGACTACATTCACCCGCATTTGGAGAGTGTTAATGTAGAGCCCTCTAAGCAGTATTTTTGCATAGCTCCTCTGTGTCTCAAACAGACAGCATCTGCTCATTAGCACTGGTGCGACTGGACTTGTATTCATCATCGCACGTGATCAATTTCAGTAGCAAATGCGATCAAAACTGTAGCACTGTACAGCCCTGCATGTAGTCTTTAGTGTGCTGTTCAAAAAACTGATATATAGAAAGTCACTAACTCTCCTCAATTAGGGCGCCTTGGATGTGAAATATGACAGAAACCAAATTAGACCTAAAGCTATTAGTCGATTAGCTTTTGAGTTTGGATTGATTTGTACGTCTATTTTATTAAATGTTTATATAACTACTATATCATGATGAAATAATTAATTAATTGGCAAATTGAGGAAATAATTATTGGATTAATCCATAATGAAAATAATATATATTTGTAGCAGTACCGCAATTTACACAGAAAGGACTTAATGGTTTCCAGTTTACAGGCTGCGTTATACACTTCAGAAGATGAGCGCTTTGTTGATTATTTGTTTTAAAGTTAACTGATAGTGCATTTAAAACCCTCCCTGTTTGTATATTTCTAGTTGATAATACCAAACCCAACACTAATCATTCCCAAATATTCCTTGATTGTGCTGAAGCTATACCTCCCTCGATTTGCATTGATCAGTTCATCACGGTAGACATTATTTATTGACGGCTGTATTTTCTGACTTCTATATGAGATAATGACCAAAAAATCATTTGAAGCGGTCTCCTCGGTAAAAGTCAATCTCCTTCAGCTGAAACACACATCCTCAGGGAACCTCACCAGTACAGTAATAGATTATCATGTGAGCAGCCACTAACAGATACAAATGGCTTCTGTGATGTGGTTTACTGCTGTGTGTGTGTGTGTGTGTGTGTGTGTGTGTGTGTGTGTGTGTGTGTGTGTGTGTGTGTGTGTGTGTGTGTGTGTGTGTGTGTGTGTGACTATCTTGCAGAATACCTACCAGACTGAGTGAGAAAATGAACTAAGGCAAACGGCATAATGCATACTAATAAATCATAGTTGGTGTATCCATCCAGAATCTCTGGACATTTCATTTAACCAGCAGCAGCCTTATCAGCTGGAAGAAGACAAGCTGTTATACAAGTGGGTGTGCAGCACAGGAGGAGGTGTGTTATGCATTCACACACATGGTGAACTCATGCAAGCTTACAATATCCAAACATACTGGGGGTTACTCTGCTCTAATCTGCTTTGGTGGGGATGAGATTTATGAGCGGAGGGCCATTTGGATGAGAGGAACCTCGCTGAGAAATCAATGCCATTATGCAGTGCAGCACATCTCAGTAAAGAGTTAACCAATTCACTGTTGCAAGAGGACATTAAAGCCATGGTTCCCAGTGCAGCAGCATCTCTCTAGCTCTAAAAATAGAAGCATGCAGCAAAATGGACTGGTGGCTATTTACAGAGAAGCATTTCTTCTTCTTCTGAAAATCATACATCTAATCACATACATTGATGAGATCTGTCACAATGGGACTCCGGCCGACGCAGGAGGGGAATCAGTGGTGGATAATAGCCTACGGCCTACCACACTGCTGGATAGGCTACTAAATGCTGCATTCCTCGGCATATCCTTATCCTTACATAGCCTTCCCTAAGCATACCCAAGCGTGACAGCATGTTGGTTGTATGCATGTAGGCTATGTGCACCCTCCACCCCCTACAATCTAATGAGCTGTCCTGTCGGCTCGTGCATTCAGCTATACACTTCAAAGGACATTTTAGGGACATAGCACGGGCCTGCGTGTGGCCCACTTCATCCCCAACCAATTAGCCTATTAATAATGTATTGACCCTTCATTCCAGAAGCACCTAAAAAAGCACTTCAGTCGATTGATAAAGCCTATCTGTTTCTGTCAGTGTAGCGTCAAAGGATTAACCCATTATAGGCTACTTGGCTGCAGCAGAGACATTCGTAATAAATGCACGTCTTGTAATTATGCATTAAAAAATGCCCCAAGTGCAGTTTAGGCTAATGCGGGTCGACATCAGTTCAATAAAATATCCGCATTTCTCCGTGGTGTGTAGGCTATTTCCTATGAGGAGAGTTGGTTTTCCCTACCGTTCTGGGAAGAGACGGACTGCAGCATCAGCGCTCCAAGTATCGCCACCGAGAAGGACATGACAGCTCTTCGTTTGCCAGGTATCATCTTCGGAGACGACGGTAGACGATGGCAAATGCCGGTAGGCGAGCGCTAAGGTTACCTGAGCGGGGTGTGATGATGAATGATGATGCTGTGGGCTCGGCACCTCCACACACGCCAACGGAGTCACGCAGAGAGTGGAAGTGTCGCTAGGTAGTCTCGCGGGGGGAGCCCTCAACCACTACTGCTGCTACCTGTGCTGTGCATGGGTGCTGTGCCTGTGCCGCTCTCTGCTGTCTGTCAGCCCTGGCCCGGTGCAAAATGGGAAAAACCTATTTAAACCACACGTTAAGTCTCGCGCGATCTTGCAGGGGCGCAGCAACAAGCGGGGTGCGCATCTTTATAGGTCCATGATCCAGACAAAGGTCCCGTGATAAAGTGGAACAGAAATCAACTAGCCTATGTGAAAACATTTGACAAAATGGAAGCTATTTTTATTTAACGATTTTTAATTAACAACTAAAAAGGTGAAGATTGTTTGTTCCAAACAGTGGTTTAACCTTTGGCCGGAAATATGTTTGATGAATCAACATCTGGAATGCCTATATTTCTCAGATATTGGTGGAGAATTATCCATCTGTAAAAAGTGTATAAAATTCCTAAAAAAGTGCCACTGAGCCTTAAATTGTGCCATGGGTCAGGCAGTTTCTCAGGCCAACTAAGCCCTGACCTCAACAAGACGTGGGGCTTTAAGTAGACTTTTAATCCTATTTCTCTTTACTAATTGAGTAAATGGCAGCCACACACTTACAACACAGAGTAACCTTGTTCTCAAACTAGATAAACAAGCCAGATAAACAGTCTGATTGCCTATACTTGTTGGCCTGTACGTTTTTGGAAATAACCCTTACAGAAAACCAGATATATTTGAATAATAATAATAATAATAATAATAATAATAATAATAATAATAATAATAATAATAATAATAATAATAATAATAATAATAATAATATGTTGTTGTTGTGGCCTACATGTTTGTTGAGATCTGCATGTTTTACCTCTTAGAGGAATTGGTTCAGAATTGTCATCAATGGCAGGTGAGTCTATCGAACATGTTAGTAGGCCTATCAACATCCATCACCTCCCTTGCTCTAGTTCTTGATAATCAGGCTGATCGAAGAATATCGGAAGTAAAACTGTTCTGGATCAACCCTATTTCCAAAGTCAGTGGCGTAAAAGTGGGTACTATGCACTATTTGCGGCGCATCGTGGCGCCGCACTAGAGGGGCGCCAAAGCGATCGGGGGAAAATTATTTGGAGTCGGCATTTTTCTGTATTTAACAGCGTTTGTGTAAATGATATGATCAATAACAGAAGCACGTCAGTGATAACACGCCCCCCGCTCCTTCGCCTCCTCCTCCCCACACCATAGACATTATAATGTCTATGATGTCATTTATAATGTCTATGCCCCACACTATAGGCGCTCCAGTGCGCGCCCCCTCGAGCACGCGCTGGAGCGCGAGAGCTTTCATTTGAATCGTGTTGTCATCTGATGACAGAGACCTAAAGTTGGAGAGGCAGAAAAGAAAGCTCTCGGGGGCACAAAACCGAAAACGGGAAGATTGATAATGTAACCCAGTTGAAAATAAGGATTCTTGTTATTAATAATCTAGATACATAATAACTACTATTTTGGTTAAATACAAGTTTATTGTTTTTCATAATGTTCTGTTGGTGTTTTAATATTGCATACAGTAGAAATGTTTTTGGAATATTGTATAAATCCTTTCATTTACTTACCTGTAATGTAGCCATCCAGTCACCAGGGGGTGCAATGACATGTTTGTGGGTTGATGTGGGAATTTGGAAGAAAAGAGAGAAAAGAAAACGGCTTTTACTCTGAGATTGTGAGAGAAACACGAGTGTAGGAAACGTAGCACACGTTTTTATTAATAAGTTATTCAGTTGTAGTTTAAAGTTGATGACAGATCAGCGACATAAGTAGGGCCCTATGAAATCCGTTTTATTTTTTTCCAAATTCCGTTTTATTTTTTCACAAATTCCGTTTTTTCCGTTTTAATCTCATGATTTCCGTTTTTTTACAATTAACACTCATTTCGTCATCAGAACGAGTGTCTAATTATTGCGAACAAATAATATTCTAACAATTTAATCAGACATAAGACTACATTTAAAATACATCACAACATTGCACTGTTTTTAGTGCTTAAAAAAACTAAAAAACAGATTTGTTGGGTAGCTAGGCTATATAAGAAAATAAAGTCATTAATTGTGTGCTTCAAGTGAAGCATTAAATATTTTTTTTTACATAAATAATAAAGTCCTTATAAACTTTTCAAGAAGCTGGACTAGAGTGAATATTGGACAGGCTTTATAAGTCCATGGCTTTTACCTGTGGGACAGTCCTTCACCCAACAGCGGGCTGCAACACCAACCTACAGTCTGTTGTGCGACTGAGAGCTAGTTATCATTAGCATCAGCGTTAGCCGACATCACGGAAACAGCTGCAGGTAGGTTACACTAGCCTACATGAAAACAACGGGCTGTAGACGCTAGTTATAATTGCGTGTAGGAAACATTGTTGAGACTGGAATTTCGTACCGAAGCGGCCGTTCCATAGTACAACACTCCCTTTAGCAATGGCTGAATATAAGACCTCCCTGTGCTGTGTATCTGCGGGAGCGAGTGGCATTAATAACTTGTAACAGTAAACGTTTAACATGATTACGTGCCTTTTAGATGCTTTAATCATATGCCGAATTTATAAACAGACCATATTATTAACAATAAATTAAGTTATGTACATGCCAGAGTTACGTATATGGATAAATTAATAAGTAAACATTGAATAGACAGATTTGTGAAAGGGGTTTGGCGCCGTGTGTTACATTACCGTTACTGCAGCCAGGCTCTACTTTTCACGGCAGTAGTTTGGTCTTTAGATGTCGCCAAACCAGAATTCCTCCCTAGTTCTGCTTTAATTTTAACCGTGTTGTTTCCCTTTGCCTTGGAAATTGAATTTCACCAAAATAATGGCGAATTCCGTGACATTCCGTGTTAACAAGCAGATTCCGTTTTTATTGCCCGATTCCGTCCGCGTTTTCGTTATCGCGGAAATCATAGGGCCCTACATAAGCTTCAAGTGTTCCTGGTGTTGCAGTTGACATATCGTTCAGCACGGACTTTACTAGACGCTGCAGGCCACGGTAATGAGTCAAGGAGCAGTTACTTAGCCCAGCTAGCTGAGAAAAGTAGCAGTTAGCTAAACCAGCCAACAGACGCCACTGGACTTGCCGTGGATCGCCGGCCAGATAGCGGGTGTGGCCACGTGGGTATGCTACACCTTCCTCTGGCGAAGAGGACTCAGCATCTCGTGAGGAGCGCTTTTTTCTGACCGTGGACTTTCGCGGACATTCGCTGCATTCTCCTGGACGTAGTGAGTATATTGCTTTAGCTCAGAGGAGCGAAGAGGATTGCTCATCAACAGGCCTGCAACAGGGGTTTTGAAAGGACACTTTTCTTTGTTTTATTAATATTACATGCCAGCTTAGCTTAGGTGTATAGCTTTCTGTTTAAGCTGTGTGATAATCAAAAAGGTTGAATTGTATTCTCATTGATTTTGCATTTTATAAGAAAATTAAGTAAACATTTAATTACTTACCTTTTTGTTTGTCTGCTTAATCATATGGTGAATTTTTTTTAGTATGTGTGTTTGATATTAACATCATATTATGCAAATGTAAGTTATCATACAAAAAAAGGAATACAATGTTTTGGTCTGGATAGTTAACAGCCTAATAATTGAATCAGTTCATCCGAGGTTAACTTATCACTCGGTATTGAGTTTATTTAAAAAAAATTGGAAATGGGGCTGCCCTCAGTTGCCCATGCACTGTGTATAGTCTATAGCCTATTTCAGCCTCATCTATGGAAAAAAAGATAGCTGGACAATAGAGTTCTTCTGCTTCGTTCCTCTTACTGCATTTAAATGCATTAATCATATTACAGAGAAATATGTCCCATAAAAGAAAAAAAAGCACCAAGCCTATCCCAGAGGACACTGCATTATATTTTTATGTAAAATTTTATGTCTTTCTTCAGTAGCTTTTAATTCTACTTCATTCGAGCCAGTATCTCCAAATTATTTGTTCACACAAAATTCCTCAGATTTAGCCTCTTAATTTCCCTCTCAAAGTGCACCAAATTCATGCATTTCAATTTAAAAAGGTAAAAAATCTCCCGGGGGGCATACCCCCGGACTCCCCTAGGAGAGTCAGGATCTCGGCTGGCTACTAGTTTCACTAAGCTGGACATTGGAGGCACTAGCGATGAACTGGGTGTGTGAATGACATTTAACAATAGTCAATCATTTGGCTACGATAACATTGGAGAGGGGGGGCCCTAATCAAATTCGGCTTAGGGCCTCATGAAGGCTTGGGCCGGCTCTGCTCCCCGGTTATTATTAGTCGTCAAACCAGAGTTTTTCTGTGCGGCGGCTCACACCAGCGATGTCTCACTGTGAATTTCGCCATTACCCACCATAGAGTTCCACGCCAGGTTTCACGAACAGACGTGAACTCGCATGCACGGGTATGTTTTTCTTTACTCCCGTTTACAAACGCGCAACTCTTAAACAAATTAATGAGCATAATACTCTTGTGGCAGTTCAAATGTATGTCGTTTTTTCACCAAATCGTGAAGTATCCATTTGTAGGGGGCCCGAAAAAATGCGGTATGCCTAGTGTAATCTTTCCTCTTAATCCGGGCCTGATTGTGGCCCGAAAAAATACGGAAACCGGAAATGATGGGACGGCTCTCTAGACCATAAACATAGATAGAATACGTATTTATATTTATGGACCATAAAGAGCACCATTTTTAGCAGAGAGTGTCGAGCATGGTGTCGAGCAGTCAACAAGGGTTGATGCATGTGAGTTACGGCTGGCCCGAATTATTTGAATATTCGAATACTCGTTCGGAAAATTAGTATTCGGAGCTTAAATTAGTATTCGGAGCTTAAATTAGTATTCGGAGCTTCGTTTTTTTTTTTTTTTTTTTTTAATTGTTGAGAAAATGTAATGAATGGTGTGATTGTTGTTGTAACTGGGCGACTTGATTGTCCAGTAGGTCTCACATTATACAATGGTGCCATCTACTGGATCCATTTGGAACGGCAGAACCACCTTTGAACTTTGACCTAGTTGGCTGCTGACCTTTTCAAAGCCGGTGATACACGGTGATACACCAGCTGTATGCTACGTTACGTTACCAGAGCGAGGGATGCAAACTATAAGCGACACCAAGCAGAGAAGCGAGAGAGGTGGAGGAAGAATAGATAACTTGTTTCCCTTAACTTTATAACACAACATTAGCGGGATCTCGGGAGGAAAAGTAATGCTTAGCTAAATGCTAACCTTAGCTTAGCTGTTTGTTTACGTACAGCGTCGCGCCCATAAACTGTGACTGGCTTGCTGCAGAGCATGAACGTCTTGGCAATACCCGGTCAATATAATGGATATAATATGGACACATAAGACAATCAATAATCGGTACTTGTTATGGATTTATTGTACAAATTCCCTGAAAACAAAGATGCACGTTCCAGGATGAATTGAAAAGTCCCGTAAGGGCTGCGATGGCAGAGAGGACAGCTGATTTGGAATGGAACAGCAGCTGTTCACGAAGTCCATGGGGAAAAAGTAAGGAACTCCAACTTACTTAGGCCTACTAATTAACGTTCAAAAGCTATTAAATCTTCAACAAAATATGCAGATACTGTCAAAATCGGATATAGGGATTATTAATTTTTTTTATTATTATTTTTTTTATTATTAATCTTGTTTTTGATGGTGTGTTTTTCTGGAGCGAATATCCGAATATTCGCTCGGAAAAACCAGCGAATATTCGAAGCCTGAAAAATGGTATTCGGGCCAGCCCTAATGTGAGTACTCGCTGAACGAAACAAACAAACACATTAAAACGATGGCTAACTGTTGTTAGCTGTTTGTGCTACCCACCTCACTTCCGGGCTTCACTGATTCGCTAGCCCTCCACAAATCAAATTGCTCCAACTGAAAGACTGCCCGCCGCCGATTGAACATGTTCAATCGGCTCAAAAGAAGCCCGACGACATCTACGACGACCAATTTCACGGCACACACCAAACAGATTCGTGTCCCCGCCCCCTCAGGACTCTACGACGGCGATTATCGGGCCGGTGTGTCCGGGCCTTAATGCACACTGATTATCGGCCGCGACTCGCGGATTGTCACTGCAGATCTACGTGTGTGTCACCTCAAGTTTTTGACTATATCTGTTTCCACAGTTTTTGAATGGTAGTGTAGTGATTATAGCAGGTCAGCGCCAAAACAACACACTCACCTGTTTTCCACTATTATCATATTTTGCACCATTCCAG
Source organism: Hyperoplus immaculatus (assembly GCA_949357725.1). NCBI lineage: Eukaryota > Metazoa > Chordata > Actinopteri > Uranoscopiformes > Ammodytidae > Hyperoplus > Hyperoplus immaculatus. Next base: position 10,742,530 of record OX442354.1, read on the forward strand.
CGCACGACTGAGTTGTGTGAGAGAGAGAGAGAGAGAGAGAGGTCTCCTTACAGAGGCAATGTCTTTTCATGTTTAGTTATTTATACATTTTAATCAACTGAAATTGTGAGTCTGGCACATTGCCTCTGTAAGGAGACCTACTCCCTCTCCCTCTCTCTCTCTCACTCACACACACACACACAGTTTGTCTTAGTTTCTGTTTCCAATTCACTGAACAAGGTGATGGATTCGCTTGGATGAATGATAAAGAGATACACACACACACACACACACACACACACACACACACCCACACACACACACACACACACACACACACACACACACACACACACACACACACACACACACACAGTCTTTTGTCTGAATTTTGCGAGAAACGGGTGGGGCCTATGTTTCCTGCTTGACCTGTTTTGACAAGGAAGTTCCACGATTGTCTTTCTGTGTTATTGATGACGCACTAACATGACAGACAGACTACTGTAACATTTTTTTTTCATTTACAAAAATAAAAAACTGACAGTTTTATTCAAAATATGCCTGTAAAACATGAATTGATTGCCATTTCTTATATTTTATTTTCCATGTCACCCTTTACATAAGAAAATGGGAAAGGAGACACCACAAAGCATCACAATTCAGAATCCCCCAAAGCATTACAATTCAGGATCGGTTTGAATATTGTGTAAGTTAGGCTACACTTACAGTATTACAGGAGAGAGAGAGAGAGAGAGTATATAATAGTTTATTGTAAGGGAATTTGGTGCGATACATTGGTGGCTCTAAGTTTTTCTATCTTATTTATTGCCTTCTCTCTCTCATTCACTTGAAAAAATTGTTTTATCAACAAGCTGGTTTTTCCAATTTAACCGTTTTTCTGAGCTGTTCTTAAGGTTTTTCTTAGTAAATACCTACACACGTTGTATGGGAAGAGTCAAGAAGGTTGGTTGACTAACTTGTTTGGCTCATTTTACTATTCATTTTAACTGAAATAAAAGTTTTATTTGTCTTTAATTCTCTTTACCAGAGTTCACCAAATTGCTTATTTTACATGTTCAAATCACAAAAAATTCTGGGTGGGAAAACCCCAGACCCCCCTAAAGGGGTGTGTTTTCGGACATGTCACCTTTTTCATGTCTTATGAGTATGCATGCCTGACACTAGTGAGGCCACAAAAACCTAAATGCCCAGTATATAGTTTTATTTCTGATGACCAACCTGTTATTCACTGTGTCCTTTATTTTTGGGAGAATCAGTGCAGGCAGTCATGTCATGGTTGAGCCGATCACCTGCTCTAATATGCAACTTAAAATGGAAGTCTGTAATTGGGGGGGGGGGGGGGTGCCTGCTAAATGCCTGCATACCCCCCAGAAAGTGGGTAGTTGCGCCCCTGTCCAAAGTGCAGGCATGTGGGCAAGGTAACATTATTTTAACAGGATGGTGTATGTACTGAACTTGGTGATTACCTGTTGGCTAAGTAAACTATGGGCTACCTGATAGCAGTAAAAGACAGACCTAAATTACTTTTTTTTAATAGCAGATCTTGAGTTAAGAAATTTAGGAAAAATTCTTCTGAGCACAAGATAATATCCAATCCCCCTGATGAGCTGAGACGTTCCCATAGAGCACAACTATGTTCACTGTTATACCACAAACCACTGAAACAACCCGGTTTTTGTCGAGACATCGATAAACATGCAGATGTCTCGTTAGACTTGAAGTTAAATGAAAAACCACAATGTGGCAATGTGGAAAGGACATAAGACATCTTAAAATACAAACCATTTGAAACTGTCTCACTTGTAGCGTTGAGTCCTCAAGAAGGTTGGTAAAACCTACTTTTGCTTAAATTCTTAACGTTCAAATTCAAACCAAGAGACAGAAAAAGCTGATTGGTTGTGTTGGTTGTACATTTTTATGCTTTATTGATAGTGTAGAGAAAGAGTTGAAATGGGGCAGAGAACGACCGCGGGCTGGAATCGAACCCGGGTCCGCTGCTGGCCGAGGCCCATGGGGGGGACGCCATACCAACTGAGCTAAGGGCGCCCCTAATTGTAAATTATTTTAACATGAGATTAATATGCATAAGAATTATAGAGAGGATTTAAAAATATTATTATTTTGATATTTTTCATAAAAGAATTAAGCATGGATTATCTTTTGTTGTAATCGACTTCCCAATGTATGCACCTATATTGAGAAAAAAAATAAGTTATGATAACTATGATAAACTGTCTTACTTGATATTGTCTCATTTGTACATATTTTCAATCAAACACTGTCCAGATAAAGTTTTCTGTAATAAGTTAAATCAGTGTTGCAGTTTTATCAGGTAGTTGTATGGAGTATGAAACAACTTCTTAAAAATATATTTGTGTGCATATTTCTCAGTTCATTCTAAAAATTAAGCTTCATCCTGTTTCTCTACTGAGCTAAGCTACCCGTCAATAAGTCTGTGAATTGCTGAGGTTTTTCACTTTGACTTTTGCAGACACAAAGCACGTTCACTGTGACGTGACTGGTGGGAGATGTTTATTTATTTATTTATTTATTTATTTATTATTATTCTTCCGGACAATTACACATAATACATAATTTTCTCATTGCATATTCATACATATTACTTTGTGTTATCGTCCGAAGGGTAGCAGGAGAAGCCAAAGGCTTATCGAGTCCCGCCCCCACTGCCATAAGATTCAGATACACAGATACACAGCTACTACAGTTAGAACACATTTTTTTTTTCTTTTTTTTTAAGAAGATTCATTCTAATACACAAATAATTTTATGTCTCTATTTTCCTCTCTCCCTGTGACAATGCAGATATGGCCTTGTCCATTTCTTCTCTAGTAGCCTAAACACCTCTGCAAAAGTATTTAAAACAGTCAGTGTGTCTGCTGACCTTGACTACAGTCTCATAACATGCAGTGTATTTACAAATTCTTCAGTCAGAGAAAGTCTTCCAATTTTAACTCGGGTGGTCTGAACACACAGCTGATAATTAACATGTATCTTTCATTTAAATTTCAATAGTCACACATTCCATTAGGTTATCAATAGCAGAGCACATTGTATTTACAATTTCAAACCTTATATTATGACACAAACCAGTTTAAATCCCTTTAATTCAAAGACCATGCCAACTTTAATTCAAATTGTCCATGCTATAATGTCATTTGTAATAATGTCATTTGGGTCTGATAATCTAGGTTCCTCGAAAAGATTAGCTAATAACTCCAGACTTTCATGATAATTTATCCAATCAGGTATGTTGCTCATTCTTGCTGCTTGGGTTGATCAGGTCCTCTTCCCTCCGGAATTGAACCAGATCCTCCTCCGTTCTGATTTGCACAATTTTAGCTTCTTCGGGTGTAGCTCCATTCGATTTGATGAAGATTCTTCCATCTCTTGTCCATGTTTGTTGGACCCGTCCACATTTTTTTAACCCTCTCGCTTGGTAGGCCAGATTAGCATTTCTCTTGGTTAAGTTTTCACTCATTCCAATTTGTTTGCCTTTAAGCTTCTTGCCTTGACTGAGCAAATTTATCTTATGCTTTCTACTCACAAATTTCAGAATAACAGCACGCTTTTTGGCCAATTTTCCCTTCGGGAGAAGAAAACAAGACTCCACGTTCTCCAGATCCAGACTAATGCCTTTGCTTCTCAGGAACCTTTCAACCTGGTTATCCACCGACACATTCCTTGTATCGCCCTCTTCTTCTCCACTCACGGCAGCTACATACGACCTTGGTTTAATGTCCAAACCAGTTATTATCACATCTCTGTTTTTTGCTTGTTGATCTTGGTCATCAATTTTATCTCCAAGCTCATTCAAGAGCTGATCTTTCTTCACATTCACGGCTTGAAGTTCCTTCAATTCGATCAACATTGGCTTCAGACCAGCTGCAATTTTTTCTTTAATTTTTGCATCAAAACACCCAATCCATTCGTCCATAATCCCAGCCAGCTCAGCTTTCAGCAGTGCTCGCTCCGTCTCCCTCTCACTTTTCATTTCTCTCATCAAGTCTGCCAACTGTTTTTTCAATTCTTCCGCATAATCTTTGTCTTCCTCCTTTCCCTTATCAATGTTTTTCCCTTTTTTGGACATCTCCAAAGATTTTCAGAGATTTTTAAGGCTGTGAATCTGAGTTCTCCGCTGCTCACGGTAAATATGAAGATGTTAAGGCAACTGTGTATTTTTGTCTCTATTACCACATCCTGCATATGACTGACATGATTCTGCCGTATGTGTGAGACCAGGGGCCTCATTTATAACGGTGTGCGTAGAAACCATCCTAAAACATTGCGTCCGCAGAAAGCCAAAAATGTGCTGCGCAAAAAAAAATTCAGATTTATAAAACTGTGCGGCGCACAGTTGCACACAATCTTCCCTTTATAAATACCCACCTGCGGTGAAATGTGCGCAGACGATCTCCACCCCGTGTCCTCCCACTTCACCTCCCAGTTTCATCCCACAATCGTCCATACATGGCGAATGCTAAATAGCTCCTGAATATGATGACGCACTTAATAAGCACGGAATTTTGACTGACATGAGGAAAAAAGGGAGGCAACCGGCCGCAAAGAAAGCAACTGTGAAGGAAGAAACCCCTGACGTGCATGTGCTGCAGCAACTGGCACACACACACACACACACACACAAACACACCCGCGCGCTTATCACATCATGATTGGCACAATCGTTGTAGTCTTTGTAAAGCAGTTTCGCCCAACTTTGTACTGTATGCAATATCACATATTAGCGTAGGCCTACCTGTAGTAGGCCTACTATATGTTTTATATAGGCCTACTATATGTAGGCCTATATAAAATATGGTGTGACAAGTGAAATAATGCTTATAGTCTATTTGAGAGAATTGTTTATCTCCCGTGAGATCCACACATTTCCAACAATGTCTGATTATAGTTTAATCTTCCAGGGTGAATTGTTATGGGAAAGAGATGTGTGTAATGATTTGCTAAATTCATAACATGATTTTATCTAACGAAATATACAATTTAATTAATATCTGTTGGGCTTAACTTTGTACAAAACTACTTTTTACTCACCTCTTAAAATTTGCTCTCCCGCTGGGCACTCACGGAAACACCTCCCGATGTATAGGATATTATTATAGAGTAGCGCTATAAGATTCAATTTATAAAATAACCAAAACATATAGACCTAGGCTACTTGATAAGTAATTCAACCTATACATCACAACTGCATGCCATAGACTAGGCCTACATTAGCCATATATTCGCAACTATAGGTAAGCTTATATATTTTATTGACTAAATATATTGGGTGCCAAGCATTTCACAGTCATTTGCCTGTGTTTTTCTGATGACTGAGCTTTATTTCGTGGTGTTGCCATTGAGCGTCGCTGATTCCCCGAGTCAGGAAAACCTTGCGGTAGCTCTACGCATGGTCGAAAGTTGGCGTAGGAATACGCACACTTCTCCGCAAAGAATTTTATAAATACCAACGTTTGCCACCGCACATTTTCCCGCACATTTCTTTCCGTCTACGCAAGGTTTTTGTGCGCCGCAAGCTTTATAAATGAGGCCCCTGGTGTTTATGAAATGTCATAATCAGAACAATTACATGATGTGGCATGGCTAGGTCTGTTCTGCAGACAGCTGTGCCAAAGAGTGCCAAAACACACCTTATTTAAAAGCCCATGCAGAGTGACAGACAAGACGGAGATGTGCAGCTTTTTCTCCTATCTGGTCTCAGCAAATTCACTGTGAAAAAATGCCTGTCCCAGAAACCTAAAAGTGAATTTAAATATGAATTAGGTCACATAATGTCGTGTGTGTGTGTGTGTGTGTGTGTGTGTGTGTGTGTGTGTGTGTGTGTGTGTGTGTGTGTGTGTGTGTGTGTGTGTGTGTGTGTGTGTGTGTGTGTGTGTGTGTGTGTGTGTGTGTGTGTGTGTGTGTGTGTGTGTGTGTGTGTGTGTGTGTGTGTGTGAAATGCTACTTATTGTAATTCTTAATAGATAATTTTTAGTTTATCATCTTATTTTGGACTGATGTTTAGGATTATACCAAAACAAATTTCTGGCTGTCCATGAACCACATCCAGCAAGACTCAGATGCGTGGATACATTTCATTAACTCAGGTGTACCCATCTGGAATATGGTGGCTGGACAGTAAGAAGGAAGTTTGGAAAACCTAAAAAATTCTAATAGAAACTATAAAAGTGCACAAATCCATCTAAATTTCCATCTAGGCTGACAAAAGTGATCTTTCCTGAGTTTTAATCCTTCCCAGGTCATAGGCACCAGCTGTGGCTTCTGATTGGGTTAGAACATTGTGGGATTTTTTTTGTGCATGATGTAAAATAGTAAAACCTAATTTGAATTAGATTTAATGGCGAGGCTTGAGATTAGTTGTCTGGCCAACTATGCAGCATGATTCTGAATCAAATAACCAGGCACATTAACCAGGTGTTTATGGAACTGCTGGTGATGGTGTTGTAAACAGAGGATCAGCTGTCAAAGGATAAAACCAATGGTTAAAGTCCACTGCTTACTGACCTGCAAGAGATAGGGAGACAGCAGTATGCTATTAGGGCACACGTCCTCGCAGTGTGTTTTCAGTGTAACATGTTAACAAAGATCTCTGCCTCTACAGATCGGATAACTGTTAAAGAACGGATGATAAAGTATTGTAGCTCACATCAGTTTGTAGACTAGCTGCACACCTTTAACTTTTCAGGCAGGTCAAACTTCAGCATGCCTTGCTGTTGTGTGGAAGAGACCACTTACACCTCATGAAGCGTGGATCAAATCAAGATTCCTCACCACATGATGAACCAAATGGCAGATTATTGACTGACTTCTTCATTAAACCAAATGCATTAGTTTAGGCAGTGTGCTGAAGTCACGCTTGGATTTATCAGATGATCATAAACTGTCTCTTAAATGCTTCACAATTGGTTCATTCACAACTGTGTGACACCCATAGATAGTAGGTGACACCCAAACATATTCATGCGGTTGTGCAGCTCAGACATTACAACCTTAAAACAACCTTGTGCACACACACTCACACCTTTCAAAAAAAATATTTTAATTGTCATATTCAGATAATTTTTACATTAACATCCACATCCATAAATCAGCTTACACATAATAATTAATGATGGTATATTGGGGCTTTAAGTTTAAAAAGGTGATGTAATATGTAAATCAACCCAATGGCTTGCAGCTCAGAGAAAACTTTTATTGTGCAAAGACACAACGTTTGGGGCTATAAGCCTTTATCATGACAGACTAATTATTTTTCACATTTTAGGCATTTAAAAAAATGTAAACAGTATACAGTTATTTTTTTGCTTATGCTGTCAATTTAAATATCACATGTATAGAGTTGTTGGGTTAATGTTTGGTAATGATTTGATTTCACACATAAAACCAAAATGTCATTCATGTTTAACTTTTTTCCCAACAAAAATCATTCTCCACAGAAACCTTACAATTGTAAAGCAGGTTAATGTTATAAGCAAAAAAACTGTCAACAAAGTAGCAATGACATCCACAGAGTTGTAAACAAACCAGGACATTTTGTAGGAATGTGTCTGCAGATGTGGGGCTCCTTTATGTCTTATGACGTATTCTATCCAAAACACTGCCTTGTCTAGTGGTTTCATAGGCTGATCTCTGTGAAGCCTTGACAGAGTTTGCATGGTTTCCCTGTAAGAGGAATTGTAAAGAGCTGTCATCAGGGCATCTCCAAAGATGTGTCTATCAAGCATGGCAATATCCACAATCACAGCTCCTCCCTTAGCTCTGATTCTGGAGAGGTTATCGGGCTGGTCATAGAATAAGGGAAGTCCAACGACAGCAACTCCATGGTAAATAGCCTCCTGAACTGAATTGGTGCCTCCGTGGGTAATAAAAACTCTAGTTTTGGGATGTCCTAAGAGGTCATTCTGTGGCAGCCAGTTGACTATTAATGTGTTGTTGGCCAGGTTGGCTGGCCTTTTCCCCATATATCTCCATAAAACTTTCTGAGGCAACTGGGCAAAGGCTGCAGCAATTTCCTCAGCAATATGTTGAGGAAGCTCCCCGACTAAAGTTCCTAAGGACATTATAACAACCCCATGGTCTCCAGAACTCTGGACAAACTCTTCCAGGTCCTCAGCAAGTGGCTTTGGGGACTTGCACTGAAATCCACCCATATAGACTATATTTGGCATTGTTGGACGTGGAAATTCAAATATAAAATCATTCCTCATAAGCCATATATCAGCATTCAGGTTAAATGTTGAGTAATCCACATCAGGACCAAAGTACTTCTTAACAAGTGGTTTGTAATGAGGTTCTGTGATGTATGATAGTGTGTACATCCCAGAGATGTAACTCAAAACATTTGTGACTCTCTGAGCGAAGGTCATCTTATCTGTGAACTCTGTGGCTGTAAAAGGAACATATGACAAAGGTGAGGGGGCAATAAGTAAATGAGCTTCACCTTGAATGGTCCACCTTACATTGAAAACAAGCGGAACCTGGAGCCAACGTGCCAGCATGGCCCCACCGCCAATGCCAGGGTCAGTCAAAACCACGTCATATTTGGCTTCAAGAAAAGACTGCATCAGGTTTTCATCTTCAAACATCTGAGTGATCATTTCACTCATTCCCTTATGTAAGTGAGAGAACTGATCCACAGCCACCTGCTGCGCCTCAATAAAAGTCCAGAAGCGTGACCAAAGAGATACACCCTTATCCCGAAGCCGGATCTCGAGCTGTCGAGACAAAAAGATTTCAAAGTTTTCCTCAAATCTGTTGGGGCTGGGAATGGTGACGGCAGTGTAGAGAGGAGACTTTTCCTTGATGTACCAGCTATCGGATGCCCGAACCACAGTGACCGCATGGCCTTTGTCATGCAGTTCCTCTATGAGTACTTTCATGTTTACCCAGTGGCTTCCATCCAATGGGAACACAAGGATTCTGCCCCCAGATGCACTGGATAACTGAATCAACAGTAGCGTAAAGGTGACCAGAGATGCATGAGACACCTTCATTCTGACGTCTTAGAGAGACCATAAAAAAACACAAAAAACAAGTCAATATGGTAGTAATGTCTGAGGTTTGAACATGTTTTGAGTTTACTGACATATTATAACATCAAATGCATTGAATAAATACACAAGTTGATGTTACGTAATACTTGTATTCTACTAGCTCTACAGTTCAGGTGGAAATATTGCAATCTTAAACCCCTACATTGTTGATGGTGAGTTTCTTGTTTGCAGCCTAAAAGTGTACTTCAAAAACGTGACACTCTTTGGGGCCAGTTGTCACACTGTAGATGTTTGAGTTGTTATCATTTAATGTACTCCCCAGAAAAATTCCCCCACCACACTTCTCAAATGATTTAATGTAAATAAAAATAACTGTTTGAGCCCAAAAGAGGTCAAATTAGCCAATATTTCAGAAAAGAGGAGATAAAGTCAAAAATAAATGCAAATTTGAGACAGAGACTAAGTTTTTTATTTTTTATTTCCGACCCCTAGATTAGCAACCATAATAATAAAAAAAACAATAAGAATAATACTTTCCAAAAATAAGTTGATCGCAATACCTGTTAACAAGCATTACTTTCTGTAAAACCTTACACTAACATAACTACCAAGACTTCCTTAGAAAAGCAAGAAAACTGTCTGTTTCCTGTTCAACCAAACACACATTCCATGAATATTTTCACTTTTTCTGTGCTAATAAAAGAGCTTAAGTTTACACTTACCCAAATCCTCTGGTACAGGAGAGGAAATCCAACTTCAAAGTTTCAATTTAACTGGTATTTGTTATTCAATAAGAAGGTAGGTTTTGGAAGAAAAAAACCTGTGGTCTGTCAAAGTCATGACTAAAGCTGCGTGGTAGTTACATGTAAGTATACTATGTTCAGCTCTGTTAAGAAGGCGTGGTACTACTGAAACTAGAGTTCATGTTCACTTCATGGCAGAACACATGTTTCTTTGGTGCCATCTAGTGTCAAGTCATTGCACTAACCATTAAAGTGCTCAGGATTGTTAACCAGTCCATTTTACACAAACTGCTGTACCCATGTCCTAAAATAATACTACAATCTATTCAATTCAAATTCAAATAACTGTATTTTTCCCGTGAGGGAACTTCATTTGTGGTCAGGCACATATACAAACAAGACGTACTTCAACAATAAATAGTCAGTATCATGTACGAGAATAAATAAATTCTTAAAAGCTAAAAGCCCTGTGGGTGGGGAGAAGGCTTCAATAGGTTGAAGCCTGGAGTAATGGGTTGGGTTTGGCAGGCTGGAGGGCCTACTGTTTATTCAACAGCCTGATGGATGCTGGAACAAAGGTGGACATGGCTCGTTTGGTTCTTAGGGGCAGCGAACGAAGTCTCCTTCCTGAAGGTAGCAGGTGGTACTGGTTGTTGAGGTTATGGGTGGGGTCCGATATAATCCGTCTACTTTTCCTGATGGCCTGTTTTTCAAATATGGCTGTGAGGGTGGTCTGTGGCTGTCAAATGATCTTCCCAGCTTCCGGAGAAAGTACAGGTGTTGTTGACATTTCTTGAACATGCGGTCTGTGTTGCTTTTGAAGGTGAACTTGTGATCAATGATGGAACCGAGATATTTGTATTCTTCCAGTCTCTCAATTATCTGGCCATCAAACTGAAGAGCAGGGGGGCTGTTGGAGGAGCGCCTGAAATCTATGACCATCTCTTTGGTTTTGGAGATGTTCAAGGTGAGATGGTTATCTTTGCACCAGAGAGAGAAGTTGTCCTATAATCTATAAAGATTATTGATTAATCACCATCTTTGATTAGATGACTTTGGTAAACTGTATGATGTTTCATATAGAGACCAGGGAAATGATAGGGTTATTGTGGTTATAAAATCAGCATCTGCATTTAAGAATAACTTTTTTTTAAATGTAAGGAAAGTTGAGATGGAGGTCCATGTGAGAAAGGATGACAAGACAACTGTTGATTGAAAATGCACACTTTTATTTTATTTATAGTTTAGGTGACATTAGTAGAGTCAATATCCTTAACTTGAAAATCACTCTAAGTCAAACAAACAATTATAAAGATGACATATTTTATAACTATATAGCCAGAAGCCAACTAAGCCCATTTGTAATACAACTAGGGAAGAGACAGAGATAAAGATTGGAAAATAAATCATTATAAGGTTCTAAACTTTGAAAAATTAGATGGAGCTATACAGAACTTTCAAGGCCATAGTTTGCAATATGTTTTGTGCTGCATGGGTATTCTGTTTAAAACTACAGTAGACTGTTCGAAAAAAACATGACACCACATTTTTTCTTTTTTCACATGGTTGGATTGGGTTCAAAAATTATTAGTTGAGCGTGCCCCTGTTGCATGCATATTACCATCAAGTAAAAACTAGAAGCGTTATTGTATTTTGCACAGAGATGGAGAGACCCAGGAACCATCAGACTAAAACCAAAAACCCTGTGAGAACAATATAAACCCAAAGTTAAATAAGTTAAGGATAAAAATGTAAAACTGGAACATGACACAGGACAACAACGTTAAGTTGCCTAATAATGCAAGAGGATCCAATGGTGGACATTCCAAAATGAATTCTGCACACAGCGAACCTGGACCCTTTATAGGTCCCCTTACTAACTCAATTTTGCTTCTTTTTTTTTTTTTACTGTTTGCTTAGAGGCTATATAATATGGGCCATTACATGCATATGTGTGTGTTACATAAGCTATATTTTAAACATATTTTGGAATGTTTTCATCTTGTTTTATGTGTTTCTGGTTGTGAACACTATAGGCCTATTGCGAAACAAAACCACGATGTCATGTGATAGGCTACTAACAAAATAATACGACATATAATTAAATTTAAATACTTTGAGCAAAATTTGAATCGCATTTAAGATATGTAGTGTCCTTTGTGTGACAAAGTGCTGGCAGTGTGCATCATGAACCTCACCCTCCAGTCAGCCCTTTGTTGTTGTTCTCACGCTAACAGGCGAGATCCGTAGAGCCGACTCCACTGCGCGGTCGGTCACATCCCGCCCCGACTTCCCCTCTGCCAGCGGCCTGGTGGTTTGAGATGAGTAGAAGATGTCGGTTTCGGGGCTGAAGGCCGAATTGAAGTTTTTGGAGTCAATTTTTGACCCAAACCACGAAAGATTCAGAATATTAGACTGGAAACCCGACGAACTCAGCTGCCAATTCAACGTTACAAGAGAGAAGCTGCTGATCATTCACTGCAACATCACGGTGAGTGGAGGCCGAATCCCGGCCACTGACTATCAACTGAAATACAACCATTCCGTCGAAGGGTTGCGTGTTTACAAAATACATTACGAAGAAAGAGTTCGCTCTTGGTTTCATTGCGCGTTTGGACGTCAATATTTAGCTAACCCTGTTGTTTTAAGAAAAACAACACCGCGCCATGGTTAAATTCACTTCGTAAAAGTATAAGAGAAAATGTCGATTAGTACGTACGCTGCGGTAGCTCCTGTTAGCCACCTAACTGAAAGTAACGTTGATGCTAGCTTGTCGTGTTAGCCGAAATAACTGCGTTACTCTTTGCGACACTACGGCTGCTAACTTTCTAACTAATGAACCTACGCGTGCATTTAATCCCATTGTGTATTTCAGTTTAGGCTTGAGGGAACTTAAGAAACATCACAGCTCTGTATTTTAACTGTTTTTAAAATAACACGTTTGTCTGAACAGGTTATACGATTGACTGTCGGTTTCACATATTTAATGTTTTCATTGAAGCTGTCTAATGGGATGTTTTCTGCCGTTTCAGTAAATAGACCGATCCCGCTGACGAACTTCCACAATATTAAAGCTGCGACGTTAATGGTCCCTTTATCGTGACACCAAAACTGTATATATGAAGTAGTGTACTGTAATGTAATTCACTTGGTGACATTTATTTTAACAACTATTAATCCGAGCTCAGGTGTATACATGGATTGTGTTGACGTTGATAACGTCAGTCGGGCCTGGTTTTAAATCCATAGAAATACCAGGCCCTACGAAATTTTCAACACCATCTCATTCAAGCGATTTATATACAGGATTTGCAACTCTTTTAATGGCACAGTATTGATATGGTGCATATCGTCTCCACACCATTGCAGCATCCTTACCACATCCTCCTACACAAAGCAAAAATATACACATCCACCCCATTTTTGGGGGTGGAAACAGACAGACTTGTTAACATTTTTGTGTCATGTTGAGACTCAAGCTGAGTCAGTTTGCGTAGCCTTTGAGTCAGCTCAATCTCTGGAGGGAGACCAGATTACATTTAGCATCACAATCCTCCCAATAGAAAATAAGCGAGTAAGTAAAATTACTTTAGGTCCCACTGTCAGTTCAGTTCTGCCTCCGGGTTTCCAAAGCTCTGTGCATGATGGACCATGTGTAAGTACCAGCTATTGATCGACTGAACCCACCAGATTCGGCCAATCAGTGTAGGAAGAGCAGGTAGAGATGAAAAACATGCCGGGCTTGGAGTCGACTGAGAAACACTGCTTTAGTTATCTCTTATCTGTGGTGAATGATACGCTGCTTTGACATTTTGTCGGAAATCAAATATTCCTCCAGAATTCAATTTAACATTTTATATAGATGAAATTTCCTTGGGCAACATTTTTGGTTTCATAAAAGCAGTGGTCTTCACTTGTCATTTTCACACATGCATCAGTGGCTAAATTCCCATGTCCTACTGTTCTCTTTTGCAGGAATCCTATCCCTCAACATCCCCAATATGGTTTGTTGACTCTGATGACCCCAGTCTGGCTGAAGTGTTGGAGCGCTTAGAGGATGTTAGAAAAGGCAGCAGATTGGTAAGTCGGCTGATGTGGATGTGAGCTTCACAAAGGCTTGCACAAAGTAGTAAAAGTCACATAACTTCAGTGATTATAAGAGTGGAAACTTTGTGTAGAATTGTTGATTCACAGTTGAGGATTTATTTTGGTGACTTCACCTGCAGCTTCTTCAGCAGCTGAAGCGCCTTATTTGTGATCTGTGTCGGCTTTACAACCTGCCACAACATCCAGATGTAGAAATGCTGGACCAGCCGCTGCCTGCTGGTCCCATAACACAGGAGAAAAAGGTAATTCCCTAAAGCAAAGAGTAAAAAAGTAATTTAGTGCCTTTTCTTGCATTCAAAAAAACTCACTGTCAGTCATCTCCCAATGTTTCACCACACTTGCAGCATGGCCCAGCCGATGAGGTGACATCTGAGGAGGAAGAGGAAGAAGAGATGGGAGAGGTGCCAATATATATTCCTGTCATTTCGGTGGATTTGTGGTGTTATGTTTAGCTTAGTGATTCAATTGGTTTTGCATCCTGTTTCTTAACACAATTAATCCACTGGCAGCAGGACATTGACCTGGACCAAGACCTGGACCATTACGACATGAAAGAAGAGGAGCCGGCCAGCGGGAAGAAGTCAGAAGATGACGGGATAGAAAAAGAAAACCTGGCCATCTTGGAGAAGATTCGAAAAAACCAGAGACAGGATCACTTGAATGTAAGTGCCTCGTCTACTTCATGTTTGGTGAGTTTGTTTGACTACAGTAGACTTGAGAAGTGGAGGGACTACTTTTCACTATAAACTCTCTTTTGAATATTAACAGTATTTTACTGAATCTGAATCCATTATTGAAACCCTTTTTTAAATACCTTATAATGAGATTTAAAATGTGTAGAAAATTGAAGTTATAACAAGCTAAAGCTCAGAATCAGTTGGGATCTGTGATATTATTTTAGTTTACTGAGAAGGCTGAAGTACTGTACTTTAATGTTCACTTACTGGAGATGAGCAGCATTAGATATGAAATGCTGATCAAAATCCTGCTTTATAGATCCAATGTTTTCTACGTTGCTCTGTATCATAATATTTCAGATAAAAGGCTAAACAAGAGATTTGTTAGAGTTAGAGTTTAGGACCAAGAACCATTTGGCAAAATGGAACCAGTTATTGCCCCGTTCCTACTGCTGGGTGGTTTCACTGCATCGGGTTATACTATAGCCACGAGGCACATATTTGTCTCTTTCATTCCTTCTGACAAATATTTTTTGGCCATGTTTAGGTCAAATGTAGCACTGTATTCAAAACACAGGCTCATCAGTTCCTTTCACTGCTGACACTGTGTGGCTGATACCACACAGGGACTCCAGTGGGGAAATAATGCCAGGCTGTCCAACAATAAAGTCAAGTTGGCTCTAAACTTTTGCAGCACCGAAGTCCAAAACTATCGCGCAGTGGTCTCATCGGTGGTGGAGAGGATGCCAGCTAGAATCAGGAAATTGTTTCTGCAGTCAGGAACAAAACACCTGCAGTGGGTTCTATGATCCAAACTGCATGCAAAACGGAACTGATTCAAATTGCTGAATTAATTCAGATACTATAAAGTGAAAAATAGGGGTGTGCGATAAACATCGTCACAGATACTGTCTTAAGTGTTGTTTTAACAATGTGTGAAAGGACAAAATTGAGGAATACTAGATACTAACCAATTTTTCAGGGGGGGGGATCGAACACATGTTTGAGGGATGCAATTTTTTTGTTTATTTTGTCAATATTGCACACCTCTAGATCAACATCTCAATGTCCCTGCTGTTGTAACTGCATGGAAGATTTATATTACAGTTGTTTGGAAATTTTAGTAATCCATATCAGGGTTCGACATAACCAATGGCCCGGGGCCAGTAAAATCATATGCAGGGCAAGTTGATTGGCCAGTCACTGGCCCGCCCGGGCCAGTAACGGCCAATCACAGTTCAGTATCTTTTTGTAGACTACATCATGGTTCATTGAAATGCGGGTTGAGAGTCGTAATGAAAGCAGTGTTTATCAATATAATAAACATAACATATAATATATTTTTTATTGAAAGGCCAGTGGACAAACGATGCGTGGGCGTTTTGACAGGCGGAGCAACAAGCGGTCGCACTCTCGCTCCGTTGGCAGAGCTGCCTACTGTCCGCCTGCAAGTCGACAAATCAATTGACTTACTTTTTTTCTTCCCACAGCAGAGGTTGAGGTGCAGAAAATGAAGTGATAACTGCGCTTTTCCTTTAGCTGCCGCCGTTATGTTACAGTATTTGCATCAAATCCCCAGTGGTAATACAAATCAGAGGCTTTATTTAAACGCTGTGAATGCGTCTCCGGTGATTGTGTCGGTTGTAGACAGAAACCAAACGGACGGACTCTGCTCACTGGACAGTTCCTATAGTCGCGCAGTTTGTCTGCCGACATGGCTCTGTGTTTTCATGATCTACTATCAGATCGCGGAAGTCTTTCCCAGTGAAATCGCTAACGGGGAGAATATCCCTTGTTATTATTGTAGCCATAAACCCCGCAGCTCTTCTGCGCGGCGCCTCACTCGCTCACTCACTGGCGAGATCTCACTGAAACGCTGCTTTGCTCGGACGAAGGCATTGTGTGTTTCTAAGGTGATTTAACATCATAGCCATTATGCTGCATATTTTGCACTGCATTGTTTTTTATCAATAGTTTGAAAAAATGGTCCCACACCGGACTCTTAATGTGAAGCTGACACTTCATGTAGAAGTGACGCTCCTGCAGCGCACTCACGACCAGACGTGAACTCGCATACAAGGTGAAATCTCCTATTAAAAAAAACGGCATAACCTTCTGATTTTCGGATTTCTATTTTTCACGTCAACTTGAGTGCAAGTGGAAAACCGGTCATTGGTTTGACACATTCACATCCCTAATGCATAGAGAAAGCAGTAAACACTACCACACCACAAAGACTGATCAGACCTTCATCTTATTTATTTTTTATGTTTGAACATGATTTCGCAGGTGAACTTTCATTCAACTGCCCAAATTCAAGAATAAAAACAATTATCAAACTTCTGGACTTTAAAATACTGGCCGACTCCTTCCACATACTTTCAGTTGTAGGCTTCAAATTCAATATGTGTGCCTGGTTTTATATTATGTGTATGAGCAATATCAAAATTTCATATAATTAACTAAAAGAAAAACAACCAAATCTAAAGGAAATATCTATACTGTTACAGTATAGATATTCCCTTTAGATTTGGTCATTTTTCTAATATAGGTATTATAATTATCACACTAAATTATGAAGAAGAAAAAAAGTGTGTGCAGGGCCAGTGAAAATGTAGATGGGGCCAGTAAAACTCGGATCCACTGGCCCGGTGGGCCAGTAGGGAAAAAAAGTTATGTTGAACCCTGCATGTTTTCCACTGAAGTAGTTCTGTCCACCTCTAAAGCATACTCTTACCTTCTTACTTCTGGCTGACATTTTGTGTTTTATGTTGCAGGGTGCAGTGTCCGGCTCTGTGCAAGCGTCAGACCGCCTAATGAAGGAACTCAGGGAGATCTACAGATCACAGAGTTACAAGACAGGTGACTACAGTGACACATTTCCCTGCACTGGTGACGTTCATTGTTTTACCGTCTTATCAGCAGATGGAAGTAAAGCTCTGTGTTTGTGTCACTTATCTCACAGGTATTTATTCAGTCGAGCTAGTCAGTGACAGCCTTTATGATTGGCATATCAAGTTACGGACGTAAGTTCTCACATTCAGTTTCTTTTTAAGATCAAATCTTTCCCAATGTTGTGTTTTCTGTTATATTTGATTTGTTGTTCTCTGTTACAGGGTAGACCCAGATAGTCCATTACATAGTGACTTGCAGGTCTTAAAAGAAAAGGAAGGAGTGGACTACATTCTGCTCAATTTCTCTTATAAAGTAAGTCCCGAGATAATCTTTGTCAATTGTTCTTTTGGGGGAAATAGTATTCTTGAGACTAAATAATTTTTTCCCCTTTATGTGACAGGATAATTTTCCTTTTGACCCACCTTTTGTACGGGTTGTCGCACCCGTTCTCTCCGGAGGGTGAGTGTGTAGAAATCTTGCCCTTTACAGTTTGCATTTGAAAAGAAAGCATTCACTGACTGGGACTTAGTCCACATTTCTTGTGAGCACAGTTTTGAAACAAATCTTTGATGGAAATTGAAAAAATCACACCTGTGAACTACTAACTTAATGTTTCACATTTTATGTTGTTTTTGCAGATGTGATAGTACTATACTCTGCTTGCTTACAAAACTGATGTCAGATCCTTGGATGAATGGCTTTTAGGTGCAGGGTGGATTTTTTTCTATTTTTTTTTTATTGGTTGTACAGTACATAGTATGTGGTTTGCTTACGACTGACTGCAAATGATCAACTCTTATTCTTAAAAGTAAAGAGAAGCATTGCCATACACCACTGAAATAAAGCTATCAGATGCATTTAAAAAAGCTTTTGGCAATTCAGTCAATCCATATTAAACAATGTGATACAATTCCACCATTCATCTCAGATCGTACCGTTTCTTTAAGTATTCTGATTTTAAATCATAAGCATTGACAGATTTGAATGGAAAGCACTGCTAGAAGTTATTGGTGCATCCAGAAGCAACATTTAAAATGTCCTCCTTTTGTAAAAATCTAAATCTCTCCCACAAGGCAAATCAAGGCACTGAAGTTAATTCAAAGCGCAACAGATCTGTAAAAAGTCGAGTGAAAACTTTCTTGATCAAATGTACATAGCTGCTCTAATATATAATATTTACAATTACAACTCATCTTAAACTCTGAATTGTTATTATTTCCTTTCAGCTATGTACTAGGAGGAGGAGCCTTGTGCATGGAACTTCTCACAAAACAGGCATGTAAATGAATTTGATTTGTATTATGACATAATAAAGCTTCATGAATAATTAATTTAATGTTTTTTTGTGTGTGTGTTTTTTTTTCAGGGCTGGAGCAGTGCCTATTCCATAGAATCTGTCATTATGCAGATAAATGCAACTCTGGTTAAAGGAAAAGCCAGGGTGCAGTTTGGAGCCAATAAGGTAACTGATGTCATTCGTCACGTTCAGTTTAAACCATGTCTACAATGAAACGAGTTTCTAGCAGTTTAGAATGGTCTCACTGGAGAAATTCAATCATGCGATTGCGACCTATTAACAACTGTCTGATTAATAAACCTTCTCCAGTTTTTGCCTCACACATTACAGCTTTATGCTTCTGTTCCACCATTTTTCTACCTGTTAAATGTTTTGTAAGAATACATTCTAAATAGTTTTGCTCCAGCATACTTTTATATACATTATTTGAACTATTAAACTTGAATTCAGCTTCTGAAATCCTATACAATTTTCGAAAAATTAGGTTTCAAGAATCTTCCGGTCCAGTTTACATTTTGGGTTATTTCAGCAGTTCAATGCATTTGAGCTTTCACATGTTTCAGACGTCACACTTCTGCATCTATTTACAATGCAATGTTTTACATACAAGCTAGTTTCTGTGCATCTAACCGAACAATATTTGTCTTTCAGAACCAGTACAATCTGACCAGAGCACAACAGTCGTACAAATCACTTGTGCAGATTCACGAAAAGAATGGTGAGTAGATATTTCCAAATGGCCGGAGCTCAGTAGACACACAGTGGTTTGGATCCATTGGCAAAGGGCTTTCTGTCTCTTTTTTTTCACAGGCTGGTACACACCACCCAAAGAGGACGGATAAGGAGCTGCTACCACTATGCACTGAGAAAATGTCTTTGGGTCAAAGTATCTTGATTTCTTTGGAATATTTTCCCCCCTCTGACTTAACTGGGGATATATCACCTTTCTCGTGGAAACCATCTCGTTGGTTCATCTGACAAGTATTCCTATCGCCTCGCTCCAGGGAAAAGACTTTATTACGGTATCACTTGGCTTCTCCCCTCCGGAGGATATGAAGGGTATCACTAGTCATGTTTTCTACAGTAAATAATATGCTCATTTGTCTTTTAAAAAAGAACTTTCCTCCCTTTAAATGTGGGGAAATGCTTTTTCTTTAGCTGCTTTGGCAAACTGGGCTTCATAAACAGTCAGTTACCCCTCATTAAATGGGAATTTTAAAAGAAGATTGATACTGCAGCTCTTGAAGTGGCACTTCACTGCACCTGTTTTATTGACCACATCATTTTATTTCATTTTTTCATCCTTTCTTTTTTCTTTTTGAAATGAACTGGTACATGAAATGCAGATATTGTTTTTATGATGTGAACATCCTGGACAGTAAATGAGCATATTTTTCATATTTTGGATGCTTATCGTTAAATTGAGATGACGGACCCATCGGTGTCTTTTTAGCCCTTATCTTTCAAGTGTGTGGGAGGAGTATCGGGCCAAGCAGAGCCAAAATGCTTCGATCTTGATGAATATTTATGATTACCTGTTGTCGGTAAACAAATCCACCAGTGGTAAAAAATAAAATGGGGCCAAAGTAAATGAAAAAGGTCAGAATCTGCATAATGCTTATCTTGGAAAGAAGAAACCGATATGATGCATGTTAGGGCATCATGTTGAAGCGAAATAGCTAATTTTTGCCTAAATTCTTGTTAACACACCTGCCCAGCAAGTGCTCAGTTAGCTTCTTAGCTGTAGAGGTTGATGGTGAAAATTTCCAGTGTACACACTTAACAGCATGTTGCACACATGTTGTATCATCACAACTGCGATTGGAACACATGGGTGGATTTGATTACAGTCACCGTTTTGGGATGGGCTTGGATTAAGTGCAGGGTGTCAGGATTTTTTTTTTTTTTTTTTTTTTCGTTTTTCCATCATTCTGCCCATTTTGGAGTCACTTCTTGCTGAAATACATTGATTGTTTACCTGTGGCCAGTTTAGATTTGACACTGCTACCCCTGTTACATGACGTTCCATGCAGCTGGACTCATCCCCTTTTAGTTTTAGCAGCTTAAGCAACCGTCTCCTGCGGGGCTACCTTTACCATGACATTTACCATGCATTTCTGCATCGCTTTGGGTGTGTAATTAGGAGCATTATTTTTAGTGTAAGACCATGCAATATACCGTAGTACATCACCAGTACTGCTGTTCCCCATACTACAGGACACACACAAACACTGTATCTATCAATCTGTTGGCTCTTTTGCAGTTTATTTGTTAACACTGTCTGCAAAAGTATGTTTGAAATGGCAACTCAGGTAACAAACAATACTTAGGAGGGGGAATCTGTATATGTACATGTGGGGTTTTGGGTTATTTTGTTGGGTTAATTAACACTCTGATCCGCTGTCGTTTAGGTTTACTCGCTCACTGATTTGATGTCAAAAAAGAAACGTAACAAGCTTTATGCTAATATGGGCAACATGTTTATTTAAAATGAAACTATGTAAGAGTAAGGAAAGATGCCCTTTTGATAGGATTGCAGCAGCATGATGATCCCATGAAATATTTTATCAAGAACAGTACCTGATGTAGGTCTGATTTCAGTGTGTGATCTTTAAATATTCCTGATAAACATATTTGCACAATGTCCCGGTAGAGGTCAATTAATTCTAACAGCAAACGGTAAAGATCAGGAAAAAGTTTTTTTTCCTTTTACATGTGTGATATAGCTGAGGGGGAGGATGTATCATTATAGGGAAGTGTCCTAGCTTCTTTGTGTTGTCTGGCGAAGTTTTGAGTACAACCTCCTCAGCTGCACAGCCGTCATACACAGCCTGTGATTGCCTCCCTCCAAGACTTCAGTCAGAGGGGGCGTAAAGAGACAAAGTTAGATGGTTATGCCGTGGTGAATACACTTGCACGCAACTGGGCTGAGTTTTGAAAAGATTCATTTTATCTCAATTGTCGATTCATTTGGCGCAACTGGCACCGACAAACAGATGGTCAAGTCTGGCGCCCTTGGCTCGCTTTGGTTTTATTTAATTTTCCATTTGAATACATTTTGACCATGTACAGTAATTTGTAAACTTGCATCAAGTTTATAAATAAAGAATTTTAAGATTATTGATGTTTTACTGGGTCCCCTGTGTATTATTTGAGTCACTCGAATAGAAACAGCTCACTGTTACTTAATGGATTGCAGATATATTGGGCCGATTGATATTTTTTTAATTCAACTAATAAAATTATTTACTGATAATAAATTTTTAATCTGTGTTCCAGCATTTTTCCTTTAAACTGAGTACTGTATCAGTTTCACCTACAGTTGAATAGTTATAGCTCCACATCAAAGACTTTCACCAGTCAGGTTTCCACTGAAATGTTGAGTAATGCTTTACTTTTTCCAATGAAAGAACGAAATTTAATTGATATGGTTAATAACTGATAGACCTGTTAACAAAGTGTAACCAAATTTACTGCGTTTTCATGTAGATCTTAGAGCCACATTGAAAAATATGGTTTTAGTGTTGAATACTTAAAATAATATTTTAGCACATTGAGGAAAGGGCAGTTTTTTTTTATTCACCACTACAGAAAACTTAACTTGATGATTTGGATGCTTTTGAAATTGAAAGCAATAAGGTATCAAATCAATAACAAACTTTTAAACATTCAATTCAGAAAGACTATCCAGTTTGTTGGTAAACTGACTTTTAGTTGCCATAGGCCAATTTGAATATGCTTTCAAATGTACCTATTTTTATTATAACGAGTCGTCAGTCAGTCAATGGTTGAAGTCTTCAGATCTTTTTTTTTTTTTTTTTTTTTTTAAAGATAATTTGGGGTATTTCTATGGTTTATTGATAGTGTAGAGACAGAGTTGAAATGGGGCAGAGAGGGGAGTGACATGCAGAGAACGACCGCGGGCTGGAATCGAACCCGGGTCCGCTGCTGGCTGAGGCCCCCCTACCAACTGAGCTAAGGGCGCCCTCAAGTCTTCAGATCTTTAATAGAATTAGTACCACAACGTTGTATTAGTATTCCATTATAATTAAATGTTGCATTCAAATGTACTTATGTTGTATTTAAATAAAATTATTCATTACGATCAACGGCTTCTTTCTGTGTGTGTGTATATATAATCATATAGAGAGGTTGAATTACTATGTCAATATGTATTTATTTTCACTCTTTAGGACACAATTCCAAACTAAAATTGATGAGGGATGTTCTTTTATTTTTTCACAATGCTAAGCATGTTCTGTATGAAGATAATTCCAAAATAACCAACTCAAGTGCAGTGCATTATATCAGAATACATTAAAGCTGCTGCCAGGATGAGACATTTTAGTATTTATCTTGAATGTTATCAATTCTTATATTTAAAAACATCATTCTAGGCTTGAAAAGCCAAATATTCATAAGAGTGGTTGAATTGATTCCATAACACAACAGTATTCATGAAGAGAAGTCACTCTGTTCAGAGAAACTCACGCTTTGGTCAGTTTTTAACCATTTGAATGCCTGAAGGGATGAAGCCCAGAAACCTTTTAATTGTTGGTTGATGGTTAATTTAGAAAGCTGGGTTGTCCATGAAAACCAGTTATAAAGAAGTCAATTTCATGAAATAAAAAAACAGTCATGTGATTCAAGTTTTGTAAAAAAAAAATGTATTTCAATATTTTTAAATATATATTTATTTATAAAATGTCTTACTTAAGGATCACCTTACATGACGGTTCACGTTTCTTCTACACTAACAGCAATGTAAGGGAAATCCTGGATGGTGTGAAGACCCTTGTGCAAACTCATCAAAAAAAGAAACAAGATGCAACAAGAACTGTTTAATATCTATTAGGGTAAGACCAAATAATACAAAAGTAATACACAAAAATGTATTTCTCATTCACCTCATTCGTGGAGACATAGCCTCCTCAAATAATTCACTCACCTCATTATAGCATGTCTCTACAGAATGTTTTTATCCATTGTAAATATATTGACCTAACCTCAAGTCATTATATATTTATATCTAGTTCTGATATAGTACATGATAATACATATCAAACAACATACAGTACATGTGGGAACATGAAGAGGAGTTGATGGGGGAAATGGCTTTCAGAAGCTTTTGATACAGCAACATGAAATGTTGAAAAGTACTAGCACTGCAGTTCCTGCTACATCTATACAGATGTCATTTATTTTATCACATTAACTGTGCTGTATGGACATACGTCAAAAAAAGGTTTTGGACTGGTCCAAAACTCCCCGAAGACCATTCTAACTTACTACACACCGAGAAAAGTAGCTTGTTGGTTAATTTTTGTGCATACTTTACACTTAATTTAACAGATCAGCTACAGTTAGCGCATTAACTAAGAGATGAGTGTGTGAGTAGTACAGTTACAGGGTTATACTTTGTAACTACTGCAAGTGTGCATCTGCTGGTGAAAAATGTTATGCAATTCTTAAAATTATACCAGTGGTGTCAAACTTAAAAAAACAGGCCCAGTTTTTGTTTTTTACTTTCTGACGTCTATATTTAAAGCCTGCACAACAGGACCCAACTTGAGCATAATATTTTTTTGTATTTAATATATTGATGTTGGTATTGATCCACTGTGATTCACTGTGAATTAAGTTGGCACTAACTGTCAACAATCTGTTACCCACAGCCAACGAGCTTCATACTTCATCCACACGTCATCCAAAATACACAGGCACACACAAAAACAAAAAATAGGTACAAAAAATCAAGAGTAAAACAGCAGTCTATTGAATACCACATGATCACAATCAGACAAGACGACTCACATTTTTGGAAATAATTAACATTCGGACACATATCTTCACATCTGATTGGATTCTAATACTGTTTCACTGCAGTAAACCATCTACTGAACCTTGAGGACGTTTTCAAAGAAGACTTGAGGCGAAAAATCTTTTCACTGAAATCGACACAACGCCGCCTCTGACCGGGGCACATCACGCACATAAATATTCCCTTGCTTTAAATTTTCACATCAGAAAGAAATCATTGGCTCAAAATGATTTTATATTCTATGTCCTTTTATATAAATATCATATTACAGCTACTCATAGAATAACACCAACAGCAACAAAATGACACACTAATGCCTGAAATCCAGAGCTCCAGAAACAAGTAGTCATTTAAACATTTACATGTAGGGGTAAGTGGGAGAAATTTGCCATATGGGGGGAAAACATCCATCACTTCGTACAATGCCATGACCACCTACAACAATGATTATTATTATTTACTGTATAACTGACCACCCAGCACGTGTTTTGGTTTTTCTTTTAATTTTTAACCTGTACAACGTTGGAATGTTTTAATCCAATGAACTCCTAATCCTAAATACTGCATGTGCTTCACTTTAACATATAATCACAATTAATTTCACTGAAATCAACCCACACTGAAAACGTAACCTGATGGAAACCAAACAACCCGATTAGTTGATTAACGGTGACAAAAGCCCGACATGTTGACACTCAAAGGGCTTTACAGGTAGAATTTAAACAGCTCTTAAAAACTGTCCTGAGAATGTAAAAACAAAGGTCACCAAAACATGAACTGTTAAAAGTTTTTTTTCTGGGATTTAAAAAGTTTTAACTCTCAGAAAATGACCTGGGTAAAACACCTTCTTGGTAAATTGTGAGTAAGATACTGCTTCAGGCAAAACTTTTCTGATTTAAATTATATTAGAATTAAATCATTTGATACTTTTTATTCATCTTCCTTCATTTTTATAATGAATTGCCAATAGTTTTTTCAATATTTTGGGTAAGTACATTTTTTTTAAATGTATAGTTTACATACAGAGTAAGCTAAAGACTATATGTTTTTTGGCCAGCATTTAAGGAATAATATGCACATCGATCGAGCATTATCGGTTTTCTAATCTTGTCGATAAACGCAATTCCCAAATTTGTCAAAATATTCTTTTAATAGGAAACCAATTAACTGCCAGCTGAAAAGCAAGCAACCACAGCACATCGACTATGGGGGAAATCGTTTTTTAACATTTGGTGACCTTCATGGCTAATCAAAGTAAACACTCTTAACAATGTAGCTACTGCAATATAATAATTTTTATAAACACATGAAAGGTAAAAGACGTGACACAGGCAGGGGTAGAGCAGTCACTCTGTGCTCACCACAGATGAACCTTACCTGAATAAACTGATGAAGCACACAAACATTGACCAGCTAAAATTGAGCAGCATAATAGATTTCGAAAAAAACAGAAAGGAAAATAAAAAAACAGCTTTTCGATAACTGGCTGTTGATTTAAATGTGAACTGACGGAAATGAATATCCTCCACGTGTGTCAGAATTCAATAAAACTACACTTCCACCAAAAACACGACTTTGTTCTGTTTAAATTCATCTTGTACAGTGTTATAATGAAGGGCACCTAAATTTGAATTGTGTTCTAAAGTGATCCCTTTTTTATCTTTCTCCCACACAGACAGCCTGACCCCGACAATACTCTGTCCTACATGGGGGGCTCATCATAGTTGTAGGTTGGCGCTGCTGAGTACTGGTTCTGCTGCACGGCCCCCTGCGCTGCTCCCATGGCCGCCTGCTGAGCTGCCTGCTGGACATGGGGGTTCTTCCAGGCCCCGGTGGTCCACTCCTCCTGGGCCTTACCCATGCTGCCTCCACTGCCACGGTAAAAGTTATGAACCTACAAAAGACAATTTACCATCATCATTACCATGGAAAGGGTAGTATTGACGTAGGAACATTGTTTTCAAACCACTAATGATGGCGGGACTGTAATTTAATTGGTGCGATATCTGTGTGGGCGGCGACTTATAACAACATAATAATATTGTTCACTAGAATTTCGAAGGCCATGCCAGACATAATTTGCCATGGCTCAGTCCGAGTTTTGATTTGAGCAGTCTTTACTTCCCTAATACATTATGTTGTTGTTTTCGTTTCCTTGTCACGTTGTTTATATGATTATTATAATAGTATTATAGATGTGGTTGTGGTTAGGATTAAAGTATTGTGCATTGACAATATAACACCATATGCATTAAATCTGGGTTTAATTACACTGAACAGTCTTTGGCTGATGTGAGACCTCCATACTGTTTTTGTTTTTTAGGCACGACTCAGCAGGTGTTGAAATAAGAAGAAGCGCAAAAAAAACGTTCACAAAACACAAATGAATTGGGTTAACTAGGCAGCATGATTTACTAGCTTCCAATCTTTGAGGTCATGGTATAATAGTATGATAATAGTAGCAGTAGGCCTATCATTATAGTCCATATTTCCTTACATAAAAATAAAGTATAATTCAAATTGCAGATCAAATTTAAAGAGTCCTTTTACTTAATAGAAGCCAACAAAACACTCAACTCTGCTACTTTTCTATTCTAACTGAAAGAGGTAGAAATGTAAAGGTCACCTTTGTGAGGGCGACGGTGGAGAGTACAGCCACCCCAGTAAACATGATGGTGGGAATCAGCATGACCACAGCTGAGCCAATGTTGGTGCTGAAGAAAGTGATGGTAGCCAGCCAGCCACTGATGGGAACAACATAAAGAGTTAGTAACATAATTTCATGTTTATTTACAGGTTTTTGTCTATATCCTACGTGAACCAGAATCACCTGGCAGACAACAGTTACCCTGTAGAGTGTAGACTAACTTATTCTCCCATTTTAATATAAATAAATCCCTCTGTTTGGTACTGGGTACGGTATCGTATACAGAGGTGGTGGAAAGCTGGATTTGAACCCAGCTGAAGACTTTTGAGATTTTTTAAAACAACATGTTATACACCTATCTCTATTCACGTGTATTCACAACATATTTAAACCTATTAGAAATGTGTGTTTGAAAAATAAGTCCTTACCACACTCCCCAACCTGGAATGCCAACACACTGGATAATACTGATCACCACCTGGGCCATGAAGACGAAGAAGAAAGCCATGAAGTTGAAAGAGCTGTCGTCCCTACACAAAGCAAATGAAAAAAACATCAGAAATTATGCCGTTCACCAGAACAGTGGGTCGTGGTGTGGACTATGACGTGTCTCACTTGAAGGCCTTGTAGATGGGCCTGAACCAGCACACGTAGGAGCACGGGGTGAAGAGGATGAGCCAGAGGAAGGCCATGCCGAAGTTGATCGCTTCACCACCTCCGCACATCCACGCCAGACAGCCAATCAGATTAACAGCCAGCGTGGCACTATTAACTGTCAACGGCACAGAGAAGAAACATGGTTGACCAAGACATGAAGGACTGAAGACAGCCAGTATCCCACAGGCTGCATTGCTCACTAATTCAGCAGGACCAAATCACTTTGAATCTCAGCGACTACTCAGCGACTAGTTTAGGCTCTACTGTATATTAAAGCTACAATCGTTTTATGTGGACTGGAGCTACAGTTTATTTAGCAAACACAGCACACAGTTTCTACTCTACAAGAACCATTATGTGGGGGGAACTAATTTACTTTTTCACCAGACTTACGTTCTTGTTTTCAAGTGGCAGAACCTATGTAATGATGGAAAAAGATACCGAGATGCTCATGTGAATATTACAGTTTGACACATTACTATAAACTTCTGCAATCAACCATTGTCTTCTTCAGTGATTAATCTGCCAATTATTTTCTCATTTAACAGATTATCATTGGTCTATATAATCCTAATTTTTCTTTTAAATGGCTCATCACATTTTCTCAGAGTCTGATAGGGCTTTCACACCGACACGGTTCGTGTTCTGGCTCTGGTTCTTTGGTGCTGTCTGGTGAACCAGCCTGCGTTAATACCAGTTAAAATGGAGCAAAAGTTTAACCCCCCTAATGTAATGGTTTTCTGCTGTTTTCTGCTGCTCTCTAACTTCTCCTGGAAGTCGGTTGATGCCCAAATCTCCACCAAGCATTTAGTTTCCTGGGCAGAACACTGACAGGTTTTTGTTTCTGCTGACTGGACATTGTTTCTGTCTTTGTTTCCTTCCTCCTTCCTCTAGTCTTAACAGCTTAGACAGGCCCCTTGATGACATCACGGTCCTCTATTTTTTGGTTACAGCTGAGAACCAACTTTTCAGGTTCAGAACCAATTTATTTTAGGTGTGTGAACGCGCCGGTCGGTTCAAAAGTAGGTGCTGGAACCGGAACCAGCACAGAGCCTTGCCTGTGTGAAAGACCTATATCTTATTTTGTCCAACCAACAGACCAAAACTCAAAGATAGTCAGCAATGAACTTAACATTTTCAATGATATGTACAAAAGAAATCCTCACATTTCACTTAATAAAGAGATACAATTACTCAATAATCAAAATCAGCCGAATTACTTCAAAGAACCTGATATAGGATTTGTAAAATTGTACAAATTAAACTGGCTCTGTGCCAACAACGAGACTGGTAAGGCTGGTCTCACGGCTACAGTGGATTGTCTATGGTGTGTGAGTCTCATAATATTTTGGGTAAAACAGAGAGACATGAGAAAACAGAAGTGCTGAACAGGTTCACAGCTTTATGATGTAAGCTATATTTAGTAAAACATTTTGAACATGTAACATTGCACTGCAAGTCAATGACAAAATAAATTGACTACGGAGTCACTCACAGATCCATAGGTAGTAGAGCCTCTTGCACATGGTGCGATTTTGGTCTGGGATCTCATTGAAGTCTTGATAAAAACATGGCCTGAGGGGAATGAAGCGAGGCAGGGGAGGGAAGTTGTTTTCTAGGACACAAAGAGACAGTTAACAGCAGCTGCCCACATGCCAAATTCATACAGAAGAAACCAAGTCAAGACAGCTGCATGCAGGATATGAATGCAGCCTTTTATAAATGAGTTGAATTTCCTCCAGTCACAGCATAACAGCATAACACACACTGTGTAACAGCTGATCAGAATGGAGAGCTTACCTGCCATGATGACCGTTCAGTATTTTCCTCCACTTGCAAACAGGCACACAGACTTCAATCTCAGCTGCCTTGGACACCAAACTGCAGAGGAAGAACAGAGCTGTTTCATCAAGTGCACCATCACTCTCACACTCTAGGTGACAGGCTACGGTCCTCCATAGGCCTTACTGGGAATGCATGCACCCACTTCAATGGAATAAAGGGACATAAAGGCTTTAGCTTCATCATGTGAAAAGAGGTGGTGGCCCAACCTATTTCAGTGCATTCACAAACATATATCGGTGCAACATTCACTAAATAAAGATGAAAATGTTTCCTGGCCACATAGCCTATTACAGCTGTGTAGCCTGATGCGCGCGGTGGGAAACATTGTCAGGCCTTGTCCCGATCCTTTATATGTAGGCTATCAATAAACTATGGGCGTAAAATAGGCGTGTTAATGTCTACAAAGGGAACAAATTGGACATTGCATTGTAGAGCTGTAGGCTATAATTAACCACCTTCCACATTATTTGACCGTGTTTGAAAACCACATTTCAATGCATATGATGGTGGATGTGGGCTAAGCTCTGAAGGGCATCTATCTCCTGCAAAACACAACTCCCCCTACCATAAAAAAAACAGACTGATTCCGGTTATTTCTGTGCATTATGATCTTTTAAAATGTCCTAATTGTGCATTTGCCTTGGGTGGATGGCAGTGATGCTGCAGTAGGGCTCAGCTAGTGCATCGTGATCACAGGCGATGGAGAGGCGTCCTTCAGCCTGTGCGACACGATGCAACGGGGCTGCCGAGCAGGTCAAGCCCAAACTCCTTACAATAAACCACCCAGGATACAGATTTCGAGGTTTTACTGAAAGCAGAATTCCATTCGATTTTTTGTTTTTTTGATAGACTACATCCATTTCCCTCATCCCTTAGATGGATTGTAGCCTAATGAATGAAAATGTGGTGATTAAAATACGCCTTACCTCGCTAAGTTAGAATCCCTCCGTTCGTTTAAATTGCATCCTACGGATCAATCGGCGTTACAACAAACAGGAGGAAACATCCAGGTCCGGCGCCGCTACGACAGAAATATGTTACGTTAACGGTTATTCCTCAAATGATGGGTGGTTTGGGACTGATAGGCGGTCACGTGACGTAAGGTCTTTTCTTTACGCACATATTCTCCTCCCGCCCTCCCCCCTCCAGCTGGTTTTACCCGCCCGGGCAGGACCCAAGAAAAAAAAAAAAAAGATTTGTTGCTGGCCTGAATTACTTCCATGGCCTGAACCGACCAATCAGGGAGCAGGGATATTTCAACTAGCCCCGCCCCTCACTCATGCTGAAAAAACACAATAACATTATTATTATTATTATTATTATTATTATTATTATTATTATTATTATTATTATTAGTAATAATAATAATAATAATAATAATAATAATAATAATAATAATAATAATAATCTAAATATGTAATGCAGTCCAACTCTGAAGGAAAGAATATCACATTGATAAAGGGGGTAAAAACCATGGTAAAAACATAATAAACCAGATGCCAATATATAGCCTACCTTTATATCATTAACTACAGTTACATTTACTACTTGTACTGCTAAATTACAAATATAAGGCAAGTCAAGTTTATTTGTAAAGCCGTTTTAATCTACAAAAGATTCAAATAATCTTGTTTATTGGATGGATAGGATAGGCACAAATAAGCCTTGGGCTTCAGACTATCCCTTTTTCTGTTAACAAATGATTGTGTGAAATTAATTAATTTAAACATGAATGATGATTTGTATTCACAGTTACACAAATGTTTAGGTTAATTCCTTATAATGTACGACATAAACACATACAATACATATCATTATCTAAAAGCTAAGTTATAAGTTTGTGTAACACATTTTTTTTAAAATAGACTGAAAATATGTTTTTCAACATGAATACACATTTCATTGACATCAGTGGTCGGTTCCACTTTCTCATACTCTACTTTTTAAGAGTTTATGAGACTCGTGGCTTTATTGCAGGTTTAAGAAAAAAATATTATGATGATTTACTAATCAGTTATAAGCCATATATTAATGGAGAAAAACTTTTGGGTTGCCAGTTTTGTGAAGAAAACATCTTCTAGCTTGGTTTATTAGAAACTGTGAATTATTGTAATACTAGCCTACAAAGCAGTGGTGGAGAAGTGGCTACTATCAATATCACAATGCAGAAATACTTTAATTGTTTGTCTGCCAAAGGCAAAAACTGTATATAAGTTTAAGAGGTCATTTTTTTAGGGCAGCAGGTGTGGAAGGAGAAATAGTGTTGTTTTGTTTCTACAGTGAAAGTTGATGGCTCTTTAAACATCAGCCAAGTATTTGGAATGCTGCTTTCAACGTCCCTCGTACATTTCAGTCCAATTGTGCTTAGGGAACATACTGTACTAGAATTATGATGAAAACAAATACGAATTTACTTATTTTTTATAACCAGAAGTAATTGTGTGCTCTTTCTCATTATTATTTTACTGAAACTCACGCTTAGCATTATTTATTGTGTGAAATATCTGCCGTGTTTGTGTTTGTAGGCTACATCTAGTCAGTGAACATCCACTTTTCCCATTGTTTTAAATCCACCTGAAGGCAGCAGATCGCAAAGCTAATGTTAGCTCTTCCTGCAGTGCTATGAGTTGAGCGAGACTGAAGGTAACGTCAAAATAATGATATACAACTAGTATCTGTCAAGCGTTAAAGGTCTGTGCGCACACAGGGACGTGTTCCCAACAAATTCAGAATCCCACTGTAGTCCGATAAAGCTGTTTTTGTCCTCAGAAACGTATTCGACGTTAGATACATTAGCAGCTCGGCACTTGTTGTGGCACAGCTAATGTTAGCTAACCTCTCACCCTCTTTCCCTGGTTAGGAAAGACAACATGACAAGCTAACAAAACACAGGAAAGAAACAGCAACGTCAGCGAAGTTGGCAGCATAGAAAAACACGTTCATTGGACTTTTTGTCTTCAAGTGTCAGTTTTTGTATTGATATTGGATTGACCATAAAAGTAACAGTAGACGATAACTTTTTTTTCCAAAAATGAATAGTGCCTACGTGGGCTTAGCTTTAGTGTTTGTTTGCTCAACAATTCCTAAATGACTTTCGTTACCTGATCTGTTTGGTGTTTCATAACCATGTTCCTACTGATCCTTAGAAAGGTCTTAAATTCAATTAATTAAAAAATAAGGCCTTATTTTGTATGAAATTGAATTAATCTTTTTTTTCTTATGCTGAAATTTAGACATTCAAATAATGGTAGCATCTATGTATTATACTAACATAATTTGCAAGCGCTTCTCACATTTACATCGAGCAGAGATGTATGATCTGATCTGGACACGATGAGACATTCCTTTGACATTACAACTATTGTTTTAATCTTTTTAGTCATGTATTTTCAATGACCTGAAATAAAATGATAACATGCCAAATTAAAACAGGATATTGATATTTTTTTCAACATTGAAGGTGCTGTTTTTTTAGCTGTTTTTCAATTGACCAAAGAAGTTATGTTTTATGCAAAATGTTTCCATGCCGTAGGTAGTTGATGTAGTTTGTTTCTACAGTTTTTGTAAAATTGGCCTTTTAAGTTGATTTTTTTTTTAAATATTACGTTTTACATCTATAGGTTCAATTTCTTCCGTTTAAAAGAAAATATGCATCCCCTTCCTTTACACATATTTTACAAGTGTTGCAGTGTTAGTACTGTAAACAATCATTAGGGGATGCAGAGTTTAAAGTTTGGCACAAAACAACAATTTATAATCAATTTCAATTTTCCCTTATACAAATTGTCATGGGGTGCTTGCTATGTTGCTAAGCTAACTTTTGGCTGCTCTCATGCGTGCTATCTTATCACCTCTGTCTGCAGTGATGGGAATGCAGCCACCGCTTCCACCTGAGGCGGTCAGAGAGCTGGTGTGCTCCTGTCTGCACAGAGACCCAGTAGCAGCTGACCTTCGCTGCAGCCTGTTTGTTGCAGCTGCACAGAACTACAAGAGGGACTCTTTGCTCAGACCTTTCCCTCCAAGATACATAAGTGCTGACAATAAGGACTTTGAAGAGCTGGTAAGATACACACTGACAGTCACAAAGCTTTAAAACACCCTCTATTGGTACATGCAGGCACTGAAATAGTTTTAAGTGCCGTTATTATAGATAGTATAAGTAAACAATAAAAGCACAAAGGTTGCATTCCGAATCGCATACTTTCTACTATATAGTATGTAGAAAAAAGATTTAGGATGTCCCGATTCTTTGGCGATTTCCCGTGCCTCTTGTTTTCTCTCCACACATAGCGTTCTCTCTCCCATTGCACACACACATGCCCCGGCTGCTTCCGAGAGCACAGACAGTGTTGGTTCCAACCGATAAAAAAATTCTCCGATTCTATGTTCTTATTGGCTGTTGGGACTGTCCATTCACTTTGGCACGACGTTGTTGGTGTAGAGCAGTGGTTCTCAAAGTGCGGCCCGCGGGCCAATAGCGGCCCGCAGAAACATATCTGGCGGCTTGCATTGAAAAAAAATTATTATATATATAAAAAAAAATAAATAAATTGAAACGCAGGGGGGGATGCGTCCCCCGTAACAGTAAAAACAGTACAGGGGTCGAAACACTTAAATATCCCTCCTAATTGTTTATATTCATTCCCCAATTATTAATAATAACACCCCTACAGTGGACCGTACCATCTTAAACTTGCCGACGTTCGGCTGGCCTCTGCCTCTCATTGCAGACGGCTGGTCAGCCTCCCGCAGTGCAGCAGGCAGTGCAGTGGTCCCAATGTAAGTTGTTAGATAGTGAGCTTGTCAAGCCCAATACGATGCACGTTCTCACCTTCAAGGTGAATTAGATTAGGTCAAGTGTCTAAGGATGGATGCTAACATTATCTGGTTTCTAACTCTTTTTATGCTCTTTTTCCTAAAGTTTAGCTAACAAGCTAACGTTAGCTAGCTGCTGATAGCCATGGACCTATCTGCTTAGCTGGCTGCTGATAGCCCACCCGGTTTATTTCCAATGTATAGTGTTATAATAGTTAACACTGCTGCTACATCATGAGAAGTGAGTCCTACAAAAAAACACTCCAAAAGGTTGTACTTTTTCAATGTGCAGAAAGTTTTGAACAATAAAGTAGAATAAATATTTGAATGCAATACAGAATGCCTCAGTGCCTTACTGATTTATATTCCATTAGATTTGCGTCAATGGGAGCTAGTTGTCTTTTCCTTAACATGTCCTCCATAAATAAATACAGAAGACACAAATTACTGCATAAAAATTAACCAGAATGCACAAAATGAAGTGTTCGAACCTCAAATTTTTCTGGGGGACTACCCCCAGACCTCTGCTTTTAATGTCCCCCCCATGTTGAAATGAAACCTAGCCCTTCATTTATTATTTAAAATGTGTTAATTATACATTATTGGATAAAGACCAATACATGTAGACTGTAAAGACGCAACCTGGCCATTGAAATGATTTCAGTTTTTTTTTTTTCCTTCGGTGGCCCTCGGTCCAATGTTGGGTTCCTAATTTGGCCCTCAGCTATCAAAAGTTTGAGAACCCTTGGTGTAGAGCGTGTCAGGGAGGGACCAAAGAGAACAAGTGGAGAGGTTGAGGTATTTGGATTCGAATCTCTATCCTCCCAACTGCCATTTTCTCCCCAAATCATATACCCCAGCTTTAACAGTACAAAAATGACAAATACAAAACAATTATTTAGAGAATACTGTTGACAGGCATGAACACTCATGTTGTGGCAATGAGATCAAAAGACATTTGTTCTTCTTCTATAGTTGGCAGATGTGACCTCTTTGCCTGGTGTGAGGGAGTTGGTGCGACTACGACCCCGAGAGGGAAATCATCATCTGGCTCTCACACACTGGATTCTCTCTTCAAAGAGCTTTGCTGTGAAGACACTGCAGAAAGATGAGGTACATTTTATTTTATACAGACTATAAATATATGAGTAACCACAGCACCTTTTACTTCTTGCTTTTTTTGTTGACAGTATGTCTGTTCTATCTTCTTCAGTATGCCAAACTTTGTGACCTGACGGAAAATGAAGGGATTTCTGCGCCTGTGCCAGACTTCCTGTTTGAGCTGGAGTACTGTGACCAGATGAACGCCAGGTTTGAGAAGACGAGAGCCGCGAGAGACGTCTTCTACGCATTCCACGGGAGCCGACTGGAAAACTTTCACTCTATCATTCACAATGGGCTGCACTGTCACCTCAACAAGGTCAGAGCAGTCATGAAGCCTTCCTCTCTTTTGTCCAAAGGCCATTTGTTTTATCATCGTAGTAGAAGAAGCTGTTGAGAGTAGCAGAGCAGAGATAACCAAAGGAGGAAGTGGAAATCAGAGAAAGTCTCTTGTTGTTTCTGTCCGACATAAAAACTCAGTTGCTCCCGTTTCTCTTCCGGATGTTTTGTGCAGAACTCTGTGTTCGGAGAGGGGACCTACCTCACCAGTGACCTCAGCATGGCTGTCCTCTACAGTCCCCACAGCACCGGCTGGCGAGAAAGTCTCCTGGGTCCACTGCTCAGCTGTGTGGCCTTGTGTGAGGTCATTGATCACCCAGATGTTAAGTGTCAGGTGAAGAAAAAAGGTATGTTGACACACTTAAAAATCCTCTTACACCGATGTGCAAATCGCTTCACCAGATACTCATCTTCTTTTTCAGATTCTGAAATCATTGACCGTCAGCGCTCAAGAGCAAGGAATAGTGAAGGAGGAGAGGTACCGCAGAAGTACTTTGTAGTCACCAACAATCAGCTTTTGCGAGTCAAGTACCTGCTGGTTTACTCTCAGAGGACACACATGTCCAGGTAAGAGGCTCCTGGGTATAAGGTACTTTGGACAGTATGTCATTGACCTGCTCAATGCAAACACACGCTTGAGACAAACTGGAGACTGCAGGGCTCTTAGTATAGTTATGTGTGAATTCACCCTAATTTTCTTTCAGTGAAGTGTAGATTGAGATGGAGATTTTTATTGTTACAAATAATAAACTATACTGTTATAAATACTTGTCCATAGTTTGGGGCATAAAAGATACACATTAAAGTAATTGACAGTTGCGACTCATGAAGGAATCAGATGTGTTGGTACTCTAAAAATGAACTCAACTTGAATAGGAATATAGAGTAGATGTAGCTCCATAAAAGCTTAACAGAAATAGATGAATATTTTTTTTAAACGTGAGAAAAAGAGTACATTTTTGGTTGGTGCTTGGAAACAAAAGGTAATTTTTTTGTGTTATTCCTGCTCAGACATTCTCGCAGCACCTCCTGGCTCCTCCGACACCATTTTGCCATCATGATGAGCCTGTACCTTCTGCTGCTCGTATTCATCGGTGCCTTTAACTCCACCACCTTCGTATCCTTCTGGAACAGACTGTTCAGGTGACAAGACGACAGGACTGACTGCCTGGATGTTTGACTATCCACAGTGCCTACCTGATCAGACTGACCAGAGGCCTGGGGCAAAGATTAAAAGTTGTATGCACCTTTTAGACTGTTTTCTCTCTACAGCCATTCTTTTTCTTTACGTGTAGCTGTTGGGATCTTCACTGTGTATTCATTTTTGTTCAAACAGGCAATAATACCATTCTGCATTTAAACAATGTTATGCAATGTTTCATCTGTAATTTGTATGTTTTGAGTAACCATCCCGTTTTGTCGATGATGTTTGTCGCTGTTTGGTTTAAGTCGTCTTCAGTCTTACTAATCAAATGGTTCAAAGAAATAAATGTATAAATAACTGGAAGCGGTGAGGTTGACTGACGACTCTTTAGTGTTTGTCTGTTGACCAGGCACTAATGAAAATTTTCCAGTTTAAATGCTTACTTTTCAATGGTCTGAAGTTTGAATCACTCTGTCTTTAGGAAATAAATGGGACTCATGATCTTAATTTGCTGAATATATTGCCTCCGTTGAATAAAGGAAAAAAATAAAGATCGCTCACAGAAAAGCCAATGATAACCTCATTCATGATGATTAAGTTTATGCTTTGTTATCCTTAAAGCAAAGGAGCTGCATAATATCCTCCTAAAGTCAACCGTTTCATAACATTTGCAACAAGCTTTCGCACCAATAAAATTATCATTTTGTTTAAATGTTTGACTGAGGTTAGTTTGTTCCAAAGTTGAATGAAAAATCTGAAAAGTAACTAAAATGATAGTCAGTCAGTCCCCAGAAAATATCATGTTTTTTGGACATCCAGAGAATTATCATGTAAAAACTTCTCTGGAGCTGCTTTCTGCACTTCAATATCTATTTGAAGGTCACTCCTTCGTACTAATCTCTCATACTTTTTTTGTTCCAGGGTTTTGTGTCGTATTCAAACTTTAACATGGGTTTCCTCTGACAGGGGCACATTTATTACAGTTGAGACGCAGACAGTCCTTTGTTATCTGTTGTTTTTATCAGTAAAAAAAAGAAGGGAGACAGCTATATGAGATTGATAACAGAGGCGGTGTGCTTTGGTGACAGATCCTGTCGTTCTAATATTATACCTGACATGGGTATCCGCTGTTAAAAGCACAATTAAGTTACATCTATTTTTTATCTATTTTTTGCAGTCTGCCATACAATGCATTGGAAGTTGACAAAGTATAAACTGATAATAGGTTAGTACACCATGTAGAATTTGATAAATATTTAAGCTTCAACATGACTTATTTTAAAGATTTCCTAAATGAGGAAACAATGGAAGTATTTTAACAATGCTTGCCTTGTATTCATTTTGTCAGCATAATTGCTGACAGGATAGTCACTATTTTTTGTTAATTTTATCATATTTTCCTCTTCTGGCAGGCACCTATTAGTTGAGAAACAAACTTGGACTAGGAGCAGCACCGTCCTCCTCTTCTCAGTTTGATTATAACACTGGAGATGATTCAGGTACCGCCACACTACTTTAGTGATGCAACTGACTGGCATGTTTAAAGAAGATGAAAGATAAATAAATAAAAAACTATTCTTTCTTGCGAAATCCTTCAGATAAACTTCTAAAGCTTCTCTTCAGAAACGGCTCATATTTAAAGGACATAGAACAAACTGTCCATTGTTGGTCCACACTTTATTCCCTCTCTTCGCAGGCTTCATTATTGCTGCCTCATAAACCGTCTGTAATTCAATAACCATCAACAGTCTGGTGGCAGTGATGGCAGAGGGGACTCAACACACTAGTTTTTCTATCACTCTGCCAATCAGCTACAGGACTCAAAGCTCCTGCGGATTACTAAAGAGACACAAGAAAACAAAAACAAACAACTGTCTAGTGGTAAACTAAAGGTGTGGAAAATATCTCAGTTTAGCGTACAATTGAAGGGATAATTAGGTTTTAAATGAGCATTTATATATGTGGAGATTTTTTTTTCTTCTGGCCCCCTCTACAACTAGCCTGGTCCAACCAGACCATCGTACTTCATTGACTACTGAAGTGAAATGAAAATTGCGCGGAAGTAGGTAGGCGGGCGGAGCCAGGCTACTCTACAACAGTACAAGGCTGGCTTCTGCTACAGTGAGATCTCCCCCAAACTCCTTAAATTCACTGCACTGACCGCCAGCTCATTAAGGTAAAACAATAACCACTTAAAAAATTCTGAACTATCCCTTTAACTCTCATCATATAGTATAGCTGATGCTGATGGGAAATCAACCTGACGGGAACATGAACGTCTAAACAAAATTTCCTGGCAATCTGTCAGATCAACGTTATCGTCTCTAGAGCCATGCCGCTAAAGACTGTATCTGACACTAGGCAGATGACATAAAGTATTGTGTTTATCAGTGTCATTAACGGATTACCATCATCTATTCACTAAATTGCGGAATTAACTCAGTCCTGACACATAGAGAGTTATATTTCCAATAGAGAAAGCGTACTGTACATGTTTAGTGAAGAACAACTAATTATTTCAGAGGCAGCCCAAGTGTTTTTATCATAACTCAGAGGGTCAACTTGTGAACTTTATGTCACTGAGGGGAAAACTGTCCCGCTGCCTGGTCTAAACATAAGATATACAACACATCCAATATACTTTGTTAAAACAAATGCTAAATCCTGCCATGTAACCTCACTACAGTGTTGTAGTTCTTAGACTCGGAATAGACTGCATTTTTACTCGGTTTTGTCTCGGCCTCAGACAATGAGGACTTTGTTTCAACACCTTTCAAGATAAAAACTGGGATATCACTTAGCCTAATGCATACAGATGTATACAGTATATGGCAAAATAAGGAACATAATTTGTTTTTATGGGAACGTTGATCAATTTAAGGAGTGTTTTGCACATTCCACATTTTATCCTAAATGAGTCATGCAGTGTGGGACTTGATTCCAATTGGTGTGAAAGGGGTAACACTGGTCTGGTCTTGGTCTTGACTTGGGCTGAACCCCTCACAGTTGTGTTCTTGTCTTGCTTTCGATACACTCTGGATTTAGTCATGACTTGATCCCAGTTTACGTGGTCTGGACTACAACATTTCAGAACAGTAAGATAAATAATTTTAATTCATGATCAAAAATACATACAATTTCCAAGATATTTAATCAGGTTTACACTGAAAACAAAATGTGATTGTTGTATTAATAATTTTTAAGTTGTTCACAAGGTTTAAAAATAGCTGCCTTTTTTTGCATTTTGCTACATGAGCTGTATTCCTCAGGGTTTCTGCTCTTTACATGGGGATTTACTAAAGTGCATTTGGACAGGCCGGGACCAAACACAGAAAATGCCCCTCAGGATTACCCTACATAGAGAAAAAGAAAGACACAGTGTTGCATTAAGGGGGGAAGTGTTTTAAGGCAGTACAGTATAATGAAGAAATACAGGTGATCTGTGGTAGCATTTGCACTCTTTGTCTCCCTCTTACCTGTAGGTTGTTGTGGCACACTGGATAATGAGTTGCGGTCAGGTGCTTCTGCACACATTTCCCGAAGTGTTTTAGGCAGGATGAGTCAGAGGGGCTGCAGGTCTGAGGGCATGATGGGGGTTTCAGCAGCAGACAGCTTGAACAGGAGGTGTGTTGGCAGGAGCCCTGGCACGCTGTCTTCTCCAGAGACACTAGCCTACATTGCAGCAAATTCAGATTTATGTTAGGAATGTTGCAGGAGAAGATATAAAAAGGGAAATTAATTTTTTATTTTTTTTGTCACCTGGCAGAGCAGATCTCAGATGGGTTGGCTTGACAGTATTCCTTTGTGCACTCCGGGTAACATATCTCTGGATCCAAGGATTCAATCACTGCACAAAGCATATTTGAAATACAAAAACTGAATGAGAAACAAGAGATTGAGCCTTGCAATTCACAACACATTGGAATATATAAAAAATGTAATATTTACGTCTTTTCCTGAGCAGCGATGACAACATGAAAACTTCTTATCTAATACTACGTCTGATACTTTATCATTAACGGTGTCAACTCTTCCCAGATAAGATGTGTAATTATGGCCGAACTGTTAGTAGAACCCTTTGAATCAAAGGAAGCCTTGACCGCACTATCAGTCTTCACAGATCATAAACATTTACCACATTGGAACAGTTCCAACTACAATGGCTTACTCAAGCACATTGATACAAGTACTGCACTTGAGAACAATGTTGAGGTAAGTTCAAGTATTTTATATTTAATGCAACAATAAAATGCATGAACACTTGATCAATAATAATAATACAATATTAAAATAGATATATAATATTGACGGAAGCAATTATACTGCATGATGGGTATTTAAAGAAGCAACTGAAGACCAAACTTTTCAATTGGAAATTTGTTTCGTCCTAAAAATACTATTGAATGTTCTCCTGCGTGAGTCCACTGTTGCCTGATTGGATGTTTTTTTTAATGGTATTATTTATTGTCTTACTTTTTAATTAAGTGTCTTATTGTGAAGCACTTTGTGAATTTAATTTTTTTGGAAGGTGCAACACTACATAAACATATTACTTTTTGATACTTGAAGTAGGCATCAATATTATTTTTAGTCAAGCAATAATTTATACATTGCTGGATCTTGTTTTAAATAGGATGTGGGCCTATCAATGAGTGTGTGTTAAAATAAAGTTATAAAGTTATTCTTATCTTATTGTGGCTTATAATATAGTAATCAATGCAACAAAAAACAAAAAAACAGAGCCACATTCTGCTTGATACTAAATAAGGTTGTGAACCATGACCTCACCTGCTTCACAGAGCCCTTTGCGCTCTCCGTCTGCCTTGTCAACTGCTGCGTCCTGGTAGACGCACACCAGGCCCTCGTCACACTTGCCCAGATAGTCCCAGGTTCCTCCGCAGCTCTCCCCCGCTGCTCTGGCGCACACTGGGCAGCAGCCACACACGCCCGTCGTGACACCGCCTTTACACTGGAGCTTCAGCGCCCGCCGGGAGGAGCAGTGGATGCGGTCACAAGGCGGGCAGTGCAAAGCCTGGAGCTGCGGTGCTGCTGCAGAGGGCGCTTCCTCTGACCCCAACGCCCCCAACATGACGACACTTAGAAAAAACAGCATACACATCCTTGAACTACCTTGACGTTACCCTGGGGTTAGAACAACACCTGCCAACACCTTTATACACCTTCATAGTATATGATCCACAACCTCCACCCCCACCAGCAGCCAATAGAGGAGGGAATGGATTTAGTTTAAATACACAGTTAATTATCCCCCACGTCTTATCTTCACACTATCAACAGGGGGATTTTGTTTTGAAATAATTATTCCTCCCGAACACAGATAAGTCTTGTGATGAATACTGGCCCCCTTTGTATTTTTAGAGTTGCATGACCTTAGAAAGGGGTAAATCAGTGCACACCAACAATCAGGTAATGACCTATTTCTTCAAAGAACAAAAGAATTAAGGCACCAGCAGGTTATCTGATCAGGACGTCTCGTAAATGTCATATCTCTGAATAAAAACGTTGGCTGGTCGTGTACAAAGTAGACAAAGAATATATCTGTCAAGGGAGTCTGGAAGTTTTTTTTAAGGATAACATGTCAGCCGAATGGTAGAGATGGCTCAATCAGGTTGAGTTAAGTTTAGCACACCTCTCAATAAGATATGGTGACTCAAAATGTGCTCTACCATTTGGTTGAGCAGGCAGTTAAAAGTGCAGCTCCTGTGAAAATTCACTCTCCTACCGCTGCCTAACAGGACTGTGATTCCTAATGTGTAGCAGTAAGAAATAAGTTGTAATTGTTAAAAAGCAATTTGATTCTGAAACTTTTATAATCCCTACGTATATTTCTTTTGTTCATAATTATACCCATGTAATGTATTTTACTTATAGGAAGCTCAGTCGTATAAAAACAAATTTATTTTCAAGGGAACCATTACGTAACACTGAATACAACAGGAGTGATCATTCAATAGTCAAAACTTGTGACTCCTACATCATAAGGATCCCATATAAGAGACGTCCTGGAAAACAAGATTTCAAAGCAAACATGTTGGCAATTTGCTGGTGCTACAATTTCATTTTTTCTTACCCCACATAACAAATTGAGGTGATACACACCCGTGTAGAAAAGTGACAACATTTTACATCAACTTACAAAGGGCTGGATGTCAAAGTGCAAGATGCCTGAACCCCCCCGCCCCCCTTCCCACACTCACCCCACCCTCATTAAAGAGGACGATCGAGATGTTGAAATCCGAAATGGACTCGCAAATACAAATCTCCAAAATTAAAATTCAGCCATTATGGCTTTGTATTCAGTTGATACCCTATTTTAGTTGACATTACATGACTTTAAAATATTTTGTTTCAGAAACATTTTTCTCCCAAAGATACATTTTTCAAACTGCACCTTGTTACAGACACTGCATGTAATGGAGTAAAGCATCACAGGAATAATGCAGGCATACGACAGAAAAGCAGCCGTTTATCAACAACTTCAAACAAAACACTAACATGTTGGTTTATAAAAAGCAACCG
Source organism: Hyperoplus immaculatus (assembly GCA_949357725.1). Taxonomy (NCBI): domain Eukaryota; kingdom Metazoa; phylum Chordata; class Actinopteri; order Uranoscopiformes; family Ammodytidae; genus Hyperoplus; species Hyperoplus immaculatus. The sequence goes on from OX442354.1 coordinate 10,786,190, forward strand.
AATCAAAGAATACATACTAAAATCTGAAGTGAAAATTAAACGACTTAAAAACCTTGAGGAAAAAAAATTATGTACATATATTTACAAGTAAGTAGAGAGAATATTATACAGGTTCGACTGGCCGTTCAAGGTCAGGCTGAAGCCACCAAGGTCCATGTAATCCAACACTGCATGACATTCAGTTGTCAATCCAAAATCATTCTTAAAAAGACAAAATACCTTCCAGGAGGTCGTCTTCAAAGTCTAGAAAGAAGTGAGCAAAAAGGGAAAAGTCTGCCGCGGTGAGCAGGTCTCTTTGTTCTCTGTCTGATTTTATAAAAACATCCAGGGCCTTTTGACTCATACATGGTTTTCAATTTTACATGTTTTGCATGATTTAAAAAAATAATAGAATAAAACAAAAATAATGGCAAAGTTGTGTTTGCACAGAAAAATCGATTGAATATTTCCTTCTAATGTTGATACCATCTCAGACTGAAAGACAAACTGGAGGTCATCAGTCTGGAGGAAGGAGGCAGTGCAATCGAAACTGCTCTCGGATGTGCGGTCTGACATCTTCGTTCTGTGATGAAGAATGAGAAAAGATGGAAACATTCAGAAAACTACAAGAAACTACAAACTTTTTAACTCATTGTTGTTGACTAAGGCCTCAAGTTTCTCAATTGAACAGTCAACATCTCTCTTTGGACAAAAACTGAACACGATACATTAAATTGAAGAAGGATTTATTATTTACTGCATTAGTTTTAGCATTGTTGTTCTTGCACACACAAACAAACACCTGTTTGTTCGCCTTTATTGCCTTCATTAATTCTACTCTGTGAAAGGACATATATAAATAGCCTATCACTTTCTACAAGTCCACGTTTATGCAGGTTGAACAGGAGTATAGATAAAGTTTGGTCTTTTTACGTTTGAAGGTTTTATTGCACCCACTTAGAGCATTGTTCATGTCGACTGGGTTTTGTCAATCTTCAGTTTATCTTTCATCTCTCTGTCGTGGCTGTGACTGCGCACACACGCATGTATCTGTTGCGTGTCCGCAGTGCTGGCTGATACACACACACACACTTGAACGGGGCAAGCGGATTCTGCAGACTAGCTTTTATCTTCTCCAAATAGTTTGTGAACTTTCTGATTTGAAATGGATTAATGCGTGTTTCCAGAACACATTTAAGTCATTGAAAAAAAAGAAAAGAAAAAGCTTTTTGTTTATTATTGATTTTTCATAAATGGTTATGATTTACTAACCGTTTACACAGGCACACCCCTACTCAACACTGATTATATTTTCTCTAATATCTGTATAAAAGGGACTGTGCGTCTGTAGGTAAAAGTGGGTTGGATATCCACACCACCCATATCATTAGGCTGTTATCAATGGTTGAACTAGACGTAGGCCACAACATTTAAAGTCAGAATACATACCAGCTCCACGAGCTTCTCGAGGAAAGGAACAAGCTTTAGAAGCTCATTGTCATTTCTATCCACAAACCAGCTCTCTATAGGGATTCCATTGGAAAGCTGCAATACACACAACATATATTGCTTCAGTATCTAGATACAGAAACATTGAAGTTATTTTTTGTTTGTTTTAAACTGCGTAACTTGTTGGTGTGACAACACTTTACCTGATAAGCGAAGGCTTGGGGTGAGTTGTCGATTATTATCGTCTTGGAAAGATCCCGCCCGAGAATATTAAGGTCTTTAATATAATTTCCTTGAACACACACACAGTGCTCGCGAAATAGCCTGTGTCTGAAAACAACACAGAATGAAGGAATGTTCAGTTATCTTGAAATCTGTTCAACAAGTTTTTTGAGATGTCTAAAAAACACAAACAAATGGAACTGAAAACATAACCTCCTTAGCGTGTTGTGTGGGACAATAAAAAAAAACAAAAATAATGTATAATAATAATTATGTGAATGTCTGATTATTATTCGCAAAACAGGTTCTTCCTTTCAATTGTCAGAAGAATGAGGAAGTTGCTCTTGTGTCCAACCAGACTATTTTACATATTGTATTTATGGTTGAAATTTAGGTAAAATAGTCATCAAAGGTGTGTATGGCAAGATCAGAAAGCATTGGTGTGTATGGAAGATAAAATATAAGCATCAATAAATATGGTGTGATGCTTGTTGCTAGCTTGCCGTTAAGGCATACTAAACTAGAATCTTCTTTGTCCTGCAAACAAATTCATTCAAAATCACTTATTGTAAAGATGGTTCAGAGTCTTTGTGTCGTCACTGACCTGACCAACTGTTTCTTTGGATCCAGGATGTTGAGCAACTTGTCGGCATAGACTTTCTTTGATGCCGTGAAGAGAATAATCTGAAAGTTTAAAAGGACAGCAATAAATGAGTAATATGTCAACATGGAGGAGGTCCAATTAAAACAAATACTGTCTGGAGTCTCCTGGGAATTAAAGGGGCATTATCTCACCTCGTACATCTGAGACATGCGCTCAAGGAACTCGCGGAAAAAGGGCCTCAACCGAACATACACCTTTAAATCACACAAAAAAAAGGAAAAAAAACATAGAAAAGAAATGTTATCACACCAGCCAATAATTGGAGAGCTTTGGGACCGAGAATGACATTTGACAGTTATACCTGGTAGATAACATCTTGAAAGAGCACAGGGAATGTCAGGGCTGCGTCTTCTAGCTCATTCAAACTACAGTGGACCAGAGTTTCATCCTGACGACAGAAACCAAAGGAAAATCAGTAGGGGAAAAACAACAACATGAAAGGCAATTAATCTCTGAATATGAGACACAACACAAGAAACCGTTCACTGCTTACTAGATCCAAGACGAGAGAAAACTCCGGTGTGCTGCGTGTTTTTAAAGGTAGCGCTGGTTTGCGCGTTAACTGCTCTTCTGTCAGCGGAGGCACGTGCTTGATGAAGAAGTACCTTTAATGCAGAGAAACAAAGACATCGACAAAAACCTTAATTAACAAAACAAACAAGTATCGTCTCAACAAAGAGCAACTCTTTTAGAACTGTGTCAATATAGTATCGATCATCATGGTTGAAGTGTGGATAGACAGGATGCCCAATTTGTCTCTTCACAACTAAACAGGAAATGCCTATTTCAATTTCCACGTATAAATTCCTGGTATTCAAACATGTTAAATGTTTATAAGTAGATTAAACTGAACATCTTAAGTCCAAAGAAGTAGTAGTGGAGTAAACATGGTGTCACATGTCAACGCATAGTATTCATTCATATACAGGCTAGCAGATGGGTTTGTGTGGCCATCTAGTGGTTAACAAAGCTCTACATTGCAGCAAGCTATGTTCCCACACCAACATTCAATGTCACCTTGGACGTGATTTTAAATTAAATCTGTCAATTTCTGATGACTAAATTTACCTCATCATTTAATCTACTTACGGATCAAAAACTTCCCAGTCCTCATCATATGTAGCTTCTGCAGGAGCAGGAGGTAACGCGTGTGTGTAAACACCGTCTGGCACACAACCAGGAACTGATGAAGACAGAGAAATGGAAAAGAAGTGAAAATGTAAAGTTTTATATATATATATATATATATATATATATATATATATATATATATATATATATATATATATATATACACACACACACACACACACACACACACACACACACATTTACACATGTCAACAACATTTTCTAACAGCTGAAACAGTAGCTGGACGTTCCAGTTTGACTTCAGCTGTCTACTGTTAAATAATATAACGGAGGTTACAATTATATTAAAAGTTTGTTTGATTGTTAAAGACACTGTCAAAACTGACGTATAGATCTTCAAAGAGCAGTGTCATATTTATAAATCTGCAGTCATAAAAAAGGTTTAAAATAGTAAACCTCCAACAATAAATAAATTATTAAAACTTAAATAACATCTAAAAGCATATTATGATGACGTCTATGTGATACACTTTACATGCTTGTAAGTATCTACTAACACACTACTGAAAAATAGAAAGTTTCCCACAAGCTGAGGTCTAATTTGAGAGCGGTCGTACCCGTCAGTGGTGGCATGTCAGTTTCCGTGACGATTTCCCCTTCTTCTATACTTGTATCAGAGTTAATCTGAAGCCTCTGTGGGAGTATGGGAGTGGTGTGACACGGAGTGAAGCCCTCTGTGGATGTGAGAGTGCTGCTCGGCATTTCTTCTGCCTGCTCGATGTCCAGTTGTTTCATGATTTCCTCTGCCTCTACTGCTTGGCCAGGGGACTCTGAACCAGGTGTGACTGAATGCAAATGACAACAGGGGTCAGTACAGTTTGGTCATAGGAAAGCGTTTGTCACATACAACAGATATAGATATGATTCAGACATCATTTTCTATGATTATTTAGTGTTACCGGTTTTAGTTGCTGGTGAGAAAAAGTTGAAGACTGGAGAGAAGATGGTTCCCAGCAGGGTGGTGCGTGGTGGGCTGCTCACTGCCTCTACGGGGGCCTCTAGTTTACCGTTTGGTTTCATGGGTTTACTGTTGCACGTCATTGTAGTCTCTGTCATAACAACCAAACAAACAAAACATATGTGTACACCATTCCTTTTTTGTACCTTTGCATCTTGGGAAAAAGCATGCCATCTGTAACGCTTTAGTCAAGATGAGATATTTATTTTACCTTTAGTTGGACTTTTCCGGCAAACTCTGGAAACTGGTTTGTTGGAAAGGCCTCTAGTCTGTGGTGTTGAAGTGATTAGATCGCCTTTAGCATTACAATCAATACGGCTCCTCTTGGCGGGGATCTCCTGCTCCACCTGAGAGAATTAGAGAACAAAAAACAGATACAGTCAAGGTTACAAAATGTTCACATGATTAACATTTCAAATGCTTTTTAGTCTTTCAATATGAAAATCTACAATTGATCATAATGAGAAATACAATACACTTTCATGTTTCAGAAAAAACAAACATGAAATAGTATTGTTGTCATTTGAACATCAAATAATTCCAAATGTGTTGATTTGATAACATCTATAAAGGTTCCTTTATTTGTCATTCCAATCTTATCAACACTAAAACACATACAATGGAATGACATTACGTTAGTCAGGGCCAGGGGGCAAGAATTTATTTTTATATTGGTGGTTAAAATAAGTGATGGGGGAGAAATAGTCAGCGATAGTTCAACCTGGTAAGATCTTTACATAAAGTGACTCAGTTACTTTTTTCAGATATGGGACCGATACGTTAAATTGGCAACACGTTTTTCTTTTAGAGAAATGCTCTTCTTTTTTCTGTTAATACACTTACTTCACTGTGTGGTTTTACAGTTGGTAACTAGCTGACTGTTTCTCATTATCTCCAACAGCTGTCAGAATGAAAATAGAGGAAGTTCACAGAAACATGTTTAAAGCCACTAAGAAACAATGTTGGCTGAGTAGAAACCTTCTAGTTAGTGTCTAAAAAACCTTCTTATTATGTGAGACCCTGTTTCACATAACCATTAGCACAGAATGCTGCGGAGTCACAGCTTCTTCTCTGTGCTCCTAAAGTGTATTACAATGTTCAAGAGCAAAACAAAAGTAAATAGTAAAAGATAGGGGTGTAACGGTACACAAAAGTCAAGGTTCGGTATGTACTTCGGATTTGAAGTCACACTTCGGTTCTGTAAGGTACAGTTTGATTAAGTGCAAAAATGTAAAAAAAAATAATAATAATAACTGCGTGCAGCATTAACTACAATTACAGTCTATAGGTATGTTTCAGTATAGAAAAGAAAATACTGCCCCAAACAACCAAGGTCTCAAATAAATAAAATAATTCTCAAATAAAAGTGAAAGTTCCACACCGCAATCGAAACAAGCCTGTACATTTGGCATATTTACGCCATCTTGACACTATTTATGCCATAATTACATATTGCGGTTCGGTACGAATATGTGTATTTGTTACACCGTTAGTGAAAAAGCAGCTGTTAACACTGATGTAAGCCCACCTTGACAGCATTTCCACGGATGAATTTTTTAATGGTGGAGAACAGGCCTGTCTCATTCTTCTGCATCTTGCCTCGACCTCTCAGCGGGGATGGCTCCACCTCACAGTGTTTCCGTTTGGCCTGGGACGGGTGGCTTCGACGGCCCAAGTTCGGCTGCTGAGGAGCTTTACGCACTCTCAGCCTCATCATGCTCCACCGTCACATAGAAAAATCTGACAAGGGTGACAAAAAAAGTTAAGAAACATTGATTTCATAATGAAAACAATTCAATACTCTGAAAATATAGATATATTTTTCTACAAAGAGATTGTTTGCACTGAACAAAAAAATGCCAGGTTGTGAAATGTGACAGGTTGTTCAAATCATATGTACCGGTAGCTTTGAAAAACTCTGCCAGAATAAAAATTGTCTGAAACTGGCCGGTTATATATTCGACAAGATATGTGATACTTTGTTTTTGATAACTTGTGCCACAGACTAAATTTGGTCAGTACCGAAAAAGTACTGCACTTCAAAACACTGCCCTTTAAAAATTGTACTTTAATGATAGTATACATTCATTTTTCAGACATATTTTTGTACTTTATCATATGCTTATTAAAATGTATGCAATGAGAGTTGTCTTCTGCGTCTAATCTTAAAATGCTGTTATGTTTATCTACGATCGTCAATTATTGTGCAATAAATTAATATTATTACACTTCTGTTCAGGGAGGACTTGTGACACTTTTTACTATAAGGACTCAATCACTGCCACTCAGAGCCGGCCCAAGCCTTCAAGGGGCCCTAAGCGGAATTTGATTAGGGGGCCCCTCTCCAATGATAGTGCTGCTGAAATGATTGACCTTTGTTAAATTTCATTCACACACCCAGTGTTTTCTGCTAGTGCCTACATTGCAGCTGGGTAAAAATAGTAGCCAGCACGAGATCCCAACCCTCCTAGGGGGTTCCGGGGGTATGCCCCCCCCCCCCCTGGGAGATTTTTTTTACCTTTTTAAAGTGAAATGCATGAATTTGACGCACTTTGAGAGGAAAATTAAGAGGCTAAATCTGAGAAATTATATGTGAACAAAAAAATTGGAGACACTGGGTTGGATGATTTAGAAGCTATTGAAGAAAGACACATGGATTTTACATAAAAATATTAATTTAAAATAAAATATTATGCAGGGTCCTCTGGGTTGGGCTTGGTGCTTTTTTTTCTTTTATGGGACATATTTCTCTATAATATAATGAATGCATTTAAATGCAGTGAGAGGAACGAAGCAGAAGAACTCTGTTGTCCAGCTTTCTTTTTTCACAGACAAGGCTGAAATAGGCTATAGACTAGACACAGTGCATGGGCAACTGAGGGCAGCCCCATTTCCAAATATTTTTAAATAAACTCAATACACACTGTGCATGGATTTGTATGTGACGTGATCAGTTAACCTCGGATTACCTCCCAGAAGAACTGATTCAATTATTAGGCTAACTATCTAGACCAGCACATTGTATTCCTTGTTTGTGTGATAACTTACATTTGCACAATATGATGTTAACCCATTGATGACTATGGCAATCTAGGATGCATGTCCTTAATGCCTGAGGGTTTTCTGAAAAAATAGTATGAATTGTAAAGTCTACCAAAACCTTAATATCTAAGCCTGTGTAGCACGTAGAAACATGAAATAAAATAAATTTAAAAGTTAAGGTTCACAGGTTTTATTTAAACATGCTCCCTTAGCGCTTACAAACCAACACATTTTTCTAAAAATCGTCAAAATTAGATGGGGGAGAAAAAAAAGAATAAATAATATAAAATATTTAAAAATAATGTGCTAAACAAGGTTATAATCCTGCTTCCTTTTAGCATGGATAGTAGTCACTGAGTGTGCAGTGGAGGGATAAAGATAGACAGATATAGGAAGAAGATAGCTTTATTTTATTATTTAGTTCAGTTATCACTGGCACCATAAATCTGACTTCCCAGTACAACTGGAACACAGACTGACTCCTGCTGTCGGGAGCCGATCAGCTGGTCCAAACGGCTGTATACCACGGAGATGAAAACGAAACTTAACTATAGATGCAATGTGTTGTGTGATTTTCGTCAGTAGCCTATAGTAGACCTTGATTCTGCGCTCCGAACGCCACTAACTGTTCTGTAATACACTATCTCCGACACAGCTGGCGTATTTTTTTTATTATTATTTATTTATTAATTTTTTGATTGGCGTGATTTTCGGCAAACCACACATTTTTTGGGTGGTAACGTGGTCTTAAAAAAATCAACAAAACCCACCTTATGTGTATTTTAACCAATGACGGTGCATTCTATGTTGCGCACGCCATGAAAATTAGATAAAGTAACAATGCTGCGCGACGCAGCATGAGGCAAAGAGATACAATGTGGCATCGCGCAGCAGCCGTCATCAATGTGTTAATTTCCAACACAAAAACTTTTTTTTTTTTTTTTGGAGGGGACCCCCTGGCGGTCGGGGGCCCTAAGCGACCGCTTAGTTCGCATATGCCTCGGGCCGGCTCTGCGTTGCCACTCCAATAATATATGCAAATAATTACTTACGATAAGTTAAAATGTAAGTAGCTAAACAACTCCTGGGTTCAGCAGATAACAACTTGAAAAACGTTATCTTAACCTTTGGTGCATCCTTTAAAAAAAAAAATCACACTGCCTCCTAAGTGCAGTGATCGTGATACCTAAAATTGATATGTAGATAAATATAACATGAATGTAGCTTTGTACCATTTTATTTTTGTATTTTTCAACTTCAGTCCTCACCATACAAACCATATTCATCTTTATTTTAAGGATTTTAACTATTTAAATTTGAATATATAGTGCATTATAGTGTCAATATATGAATTAAGGTTAAAATTCATTAATTGGCCAGAAATCATTCGCATTTAGCAAATATGAAGACTTCTGCATGAACACAGTCTCAGCAGTTGAAAAATGAAAAACAAAAATGTCCCAAAAAGGGCTTACGTTGATAAGAATCGGGGCCAAGATATGTACCCTACCCAGAGTGGGACATTTTACAGATAGGTATAAACCCACTTTCTGGTCTCTTAAATAATTTGCAATAGCTCTGAGTCGAGCAGCAGATTGGCGGAGGGACACAAATAAAGGGCTGTCTGGCAGCAAACTAAAGCTGTGGAAAAATCTGTTTATCGTACAATCAAGCGGATATTTAAGTTTTTCGGTTAAAGAGTTGGAGCACAAGTTGTTCTTAATGCATGTGAGGCGGACCGGTGAGTGGAGTGGGCGGTGTATGTGATAAATATTATTCGTAATTGGATCATATGACAGGGACTTACTTTAAAGTGTTAAATGGAGCTGGTTTTTGGTACAAACACTCTTTGTGTATATATGCAGATCGGGTTTATAAGCTAATGGTTGCTAAATCATATCTGGTAGCATAACATCATTGCTTCTGTAGTTATGTAACATCGGACGGGCTACACCGACGACGTCAGCTACAGCTAATGTTAGCCAGCTGCTGATGTTTAGCAAATATAGTCTATGGTTCAGCATCAAAATACTAGCGTACAGCCACCACTGCTTTAACAGTGGTGTCCCACATGTGGAGCCACAAAACAATGTGTCCCTGTAACCTCAGCTGACTGAGGTTACATTTAATGTACCCATCAATTTGAATGTATCCTTCTGTAACCTAAACCAGATGCGGTCTGTGCCTTAGCTAGTGCACACAAGCCGCTAGTTAGCTTTCAATCTAACAAACCGCAAACGACAGCAAAAGCAAGGCCGTGACAATATTCACTTCACTCACATTTGTCCACGTGAACATGAGTATGTAATGGGTTAACAACCGGAGAATTCCTCGGTAAAATAGACAAACATGACACCTAATATTTTGTTCGCTTCCATAACTATATCCAGCTATTAGACTACGCCCCCTTCGCTGGCTAACGTTAGCCGCTAACTAGCTGCCGGGGAAGGGAGGGGGACAAACCTTTTTGTTTACACATTGACGTTGTTTGTTACCTACTGTTGATCCAGGGAGCTCTTCCAAAGTATCCGCTGCGTTGTCAGTTCTCGGCCGCGACCGTGTCGGCCACCGGTAGAGGTCGGGGCCGTGTCTTGTTGCTCAGTAGTTAGTCACTGATCCACTATGTCTGCGGACGCCATTTCCCGCCTCAGCACAAACATAACGTTAGTAGTGCGCAAGAGACTGCGACACACACGTAGGGAAACCAACGTGGCGGAGAGTCGACTACAACGGGAAAATGGCTATGGTGTGTGTGTTTGTGTGCGCAGCTGGACTAAAGCCACGTTATCCCCGCTGGTAGTGTTTGTTGTATGAATACTTAAGACACACAGAGCAATGTACAAATTGCAGTTATTTCTTAAATCATATGAAATTTATTCAGGGCTTCTGCAGGTCCTTCAAGTCTAAAATCCAATCCAATTATTTGAATTTTACACATTACAAGTCTAAATCTTCTAAAAGTGACAATAACATTTTGACAAGTCTTAAAATGATTTGTATTACTTTAATATAGTTGCTTTAAATTCCAGACTTTCAATCAAACAAATAGCATATACAAAACCAACATGGAGCCATATAATTTATAATGTAAAAAGCCTAAATTAATTTACTTTGCAAGTCATTTCCAGACTCAAATTTCCTTCAAAGCCTTACATTGTTACAGATTGGATGTAAAATGGCCGATCATAAATTACATTCATAATGGACTTAAATTTAACCTGTAGAAACAGCTGTGTAATGATTTGGGATCAAATGTTTTGCATTCTTTGCTTTTATAATAATGCATAGCCTACAACATGTTTTCAGTTTCAAAATCATTACATGTGGAATGCAGTGTTAAAATCATTACAATGTGGTATACGGTGTGAAAATAAGCCAAGAACAATGGATCAGTCAACTTTCGATCTGTTTAGTTTTCAGCTTACTTTCAGTGAGTCCTGAAGTACCGTAGAAAAATCAAACCGGGAATACAAACAAGCAAAAATACACATTCATTTGAATTGTTCAATGTGGGGTGTTTTACTGTAGACAGCCCAAGATCAGTTCTGGCTGTCTAAGCGTTGCACCAGCAATGAAGAGAAAAACAGACAATGTGCATGTTGCTGCATTTCCAAGAAAATCTTGACAAACAATTATCATTTATTAAAACAAACATTGTCAGTTTGAATGACTAAGTGTTGTCCTGCTGATATGATGCTTGGGCAACTGGACAAAAGCTTTATTTTATCTTAAAACACTTAAAACCACAACCATGGGACAGTCAATCTGACTGATGTAAAAATATAAGAAAAGCCCTTGCAGTGGTTTGCATGTAAATGGTTAAGCATTCCCTTAGACAACCAATCAAATGTGTGATAGAACAAATTATATTCACAGATTGGATTCTGCTGCATTTAAGATAGAGACATGAAGACTGTTAACATTTTAAAATTATTAGAAACCCTACATACATTATTATTACACTTCGCTTGCACCAGAGTAAGTATACGGTGTTTAGTGGCGAGTATCAACACTGGTAGACCATGGCTACTGTTGTCGTTCTGGGCATTGACCCAATATCCAGCAAAAACATAAAGTTGTTTTAATTGTTCTTTTATAAAATGTAATGATTAAGTTTTACTTGATTAAGTTGATGTACTTAGCATGATTATTGGAATGAAGGCCTACTGGTGTTATGCACTTGGTTGAATGCACATATTGTCAGTTGCTTTGGATAAAAGTGTCAGACAAAAATGGTATGCAATTTACATTCCATGATAGTTAAAAACAACAAAAAAGGGCAAGTTGGCACACCTGAGGCTAGGCTCCTATACAAATGTCATTGCTGAATAGATAATGGGTTTGATGAAAGTAGGAAATACTTTTTTCTGCACTGTGAGCAACTCTTTAGGGACTCATTTTACTTCATGATAAAATCAGTGCACCACTTACCACAGGTTTACCTAAACCTCAATTAAAATGTAAATAGTTACAATACTTCGAACAAACCTTTTGGTGATTAGTCAAAATGTTGCCACTGTGTATCCAACATGTTAGAGAATGGTGGATTTACTTTTTTCCGTAAATATTTAGGGAATGTAACTAATTAACATGTAAATTGATGAAGTGGCTTCATTTCATCCCAAGATGAAGGAGTTTCCTGTATGGCCCTGGTCCACCCCATAGGCCCCTGGTAAGATGAATAAAGAATATTAATAAAACGTAGGGAAAGGTGCAGTAAGTGTTCGTACAACTAACTTAATGAACTACACTATATACATACCGCAGCATCCCATGCCAATAGAGGTGAGGCATCACATCAGCTTTCATGTAGTACATGGTTCTTCTTTCTTTGGCTTGGTTGATGGGGAAGGTTTCCAGTGGTTGACCATTGTAGTCAAACTCTGCCAGAATGACTGTGTTGTAGCTTGTTACCAAAGGGCACGAGGTGTAGCCATCATACTGAGAATAAGAAGATGACTGATGATGTATTAGCATATATTTATATAAATAATAATCTAAAAAAAGTTATAACATTCTTCAAAATCAAAGATGTAGCCTGTTATAGTTTATCTTTGTGCCACTTACCTTCTTATCTGGCTTCTCATTTTTCAGTATTTTGCTGATGGTTCTGTTCAAGATACTAGACTGTGCAGCTGAGAATGAGAGAACAGATTTAGGAAATTATTAATTTTGTAGTGCTTTCTCAATATGAGTAAATTTAGTATTTTGGGGAATTTAGAAGACTATGTGTCCCAAATCCACACCACATATCAATTATTTAAGATACTACTCTCACACAATGCAGTGCACAGAGGACAACATTATTCTTATGTGCCTTACCACTGGTGTACATACTGGTCATAATCCACGTATGTTTCCCTGGACCAAAGCAAACAATATGAATTTGGTATACATTCTTCCCTGATTTTAATATCTTTATCAGGAGAAGTTTGCTATGGCAAACTTTTTTTTAAATGTACATGTTCTTGGGCTAGGTTGCTGTTTAATTTTTAAATTTAAACTGGTGCATATCATCAGAACAATAGGGGGCTCACTATAGGAGCGCAACAAGGAAAGACAATGCAAGAGAACCTAGTTTCAGACTTCCGTGGTAGTGATAAATCAGACAGGTTCTTTCCCGGACTACAAGGTCAATTAGTTTAGATAGTTTACAATAGTGTGTTTAACTGTGGTAATTGTTATAATCGCCAATAGTAGTTTTATTGTTGTAGACTCATTGTTTTGTTTTTTGTAGTTATTTGTTTTAGTTCCTTTTTGCTTTCATTTTAATCACATAATAGTTCTTTTAAATATGGAATTCTGACTCTATAGTTGTGTAGCAACACAGTGATTTCCAGTATTGTCTTAATGCAACGTTCAAACTAATAGTCCATATACGTATATATACGTATATGGACCATATATCGGTACCATCTGGTCGGGCAAATTCTAGTTGGGATTCATTATATCCTATACATCCCTGGAGGAGGTTTTGATGTGATAGACCTTTTATATTGGTAGCTTTTAAGTGTGGTTATCCCCTCTTAAAGTATAGACTACTGTAATTGAAGAGAGACACTGCAGGTGAATAGGTTAACATTTTGAATTTATAGATATCATGAAACTTTGCCAGTCGATTACCTTTATTAAAATAATAATTTTTTACATAAAAATTTTCAGAAATGTTTGAATCAATATGCAAATTTGCATATTGATTCAATCACATCCAATCAATCACATCTAATCACATGCATAGCCTATACTTTAAGAGAGGATAACCACTAAAAAGCTACCAAAATAAAAGGTCTATAATATTAAACCCCTTCTACGGGTGTAGGATATAAAAAAATCCCAACTACAATTTGCCCACCCAGATGGTACTGATAAGTGACATGTTGGGACGTGGCCCATGGACTATAACGACACAATAATCCATAATAATCACATACCGACAGCCGCGCCCGTTTTGGATGTAGGCAAGTTGGTACAGTCTCCAATCCCAAACACATTAGGATACCTCTTGTGTTGGAGGCTTTCTTTGTCGACATCCAACCAGCCGCCCTCATCTGCCAGTGGACTGCCTTTTATCGCTTGAATGGGTCCCATTGGTGGTGTGACATGAAGCATTTCATACTAATACAGCAAAACAGCAAAGTTAAAGGTGCTGTAAGCGGAATGGTTCTTTTAGCTAACTTCCTGTCAGTTACTGCAGTTAGCAGTCCCCTCGCTCGTCCCTACGTCACAACATTAATGCACTGCGGTCTTCAAGCAGCAAGTTATCTAGCATCATCTCAGATAAGTAATTGTGATAAAACATAATAAAAACCATCAAAACAGACATTGGGAAGGATTTCAACCTGCTCCGCCGTTGTAGGCGCATACACATTCACCCATCTGTTGCTCTGACGTGCACCGGCAGTGAGACCATGGAGTGTATATACTATATATGAGTGAGACGAGTGTCGGTTTGAAGCGTTCTCTCTTCTGATTGGATTAAAATGTCGGGATACTACAATAAGTTTATTTATTGATTACATGCAAAGCTGCTGACAGAGATCGTCTTTATGAAACGTGCACATTATGTAAGTGATCACCGTATTAGTAAAGAGCGATTTTACACTTATATTAACATAAATAAACCGCTTACTTCACCTTTAAGTTTGTTATTCACTGCAGTCTCTTTTCCTAATTTGGCATATATTAGGTGCAAAGGGAGAACAAACTATATATAGTATGAGGCAAATCATACAAGCACAACAGACAAATCTTGGAACAGGTGGTCCAGTGCACAAAGCAGTCAATAATATTACTATGTAAAAGTTACAGTTGAGGTAAAGTAATAGTTACCTCTATCACTTTGGTTTCACCTGGTTTGTCCAGATTTTCGAACACAGCTTCCTGCTTGTCTGCCCGCACTTCTATCAGATTTTGCCTTAAGTTTACTTGTAGGTCACGTTCTTTCACAATTTTCCACAATGCGTCAGCATATTTCTTGACCCCAAAAATCACAGGCAGCGATGTGTTGTATATCACATTGGCCTTTGCCCTTTTTCCTGTCTTGGATAGAAATGTACAAAAATCTTCATTTAGAATGTTAAAAAAAAGATGAGATAGTTTCAAAATGTAGGCTACTAGGCTGTAACTGTGCATTAGGGAAAGTACCTTTCTCAGAAAGGCCTCTGATAGGTACATAATCTTCTGTGGTGCTCCAGCACATTTTACAGGAGTATTTGGGAAAGTGAACACAGCGTTTCCCTCTTTGAAGTTCTGCAGTGCTTTCCAAGTTTTATCCACAGTTTGGACTGAGTAGTTTGACCCAATGTTTGGATGATCAAATCCTTCTGGCAGTCCTTTGATCTACATAGAACAGAATAAGTTTCCTGGGATGTAATTGAATCTATATACGATAGCAAAAAGTTTACTAGGTAGGTGTAGAGTAGAATTACCAAAGCCTTACGTCACCTTCTCAAAATGGAGTTGTAAACCAAGAGCCACAATCAAATACTCATAGGAGAGCTGTAATGTGAAAGAGAGTCTAAGTAATGCTAGATTCACAGAAATCATCATATGATTTAGAAATAATATTGCAATCAATATATAAATACGTTAAGTAGTGCTGTCAGTTTAACGCGTTATTAACGGCGTTAACGCAAACCCATTTTAACGGCGTCAATTTTTTTATTGCGCGATTAACGCTCTTCATGGCAGATGTGGTTCACATGCTGTTGCATCAACTAGTAATGTTAGAACAACTGAAACACCACAAACTATTCATATGGCTCGCCATTAAGTTACTGTTAAGTCAACCGGAACATGTCCTACAGCGTAACTTCACATTAAAATCATTTCTGGCAAAACGGCTAAACGTCAAGTCAATTCTGACTTTTATTTTGAAGCAGCAGGAACCTAGCACTTCCTAGCTCAGCTGCGCGACCTTCACTAGTCTTCCGCGTGTGACTCGGGGACAACGCGGAAAAAGAACCGACAAGAGAGCTTTTCATTTGCAAAAGTCCTACTTATAACCCTGCGCTCCCACCAAAACCTCCATGAACGTTAGTGGCAGCCGCCAGTCATTAATTTTCACTTCTATTTTCGCTATCAAGAGTGACTTAAGCCTCGGCTGCAGCAGCAGCATACCAACCACCAGCACACAAGTATATGGTGTGTCCACTCCACACACAGTCTGAAATAAGTCATGGATGAACGACTCCCAAAACATTTAGGCAGCAACCAGTTTAATTTAGCCTTAATAATAATTTGTGTTGTATAGGCTAGCCTATGTTGTTTTATGGTTTGGTTTTTAAATAAAAAAGCAAGTTCCAATTATGTTTGTGTATGCTGTTCTAGGGGGTGGGGGGGTCTACATTGTTGTCTATTTGCACTGAATTGGAAATTATGATATTTTAGAAGAAATACACTGAATTACATGGGTGTAGAGAATGGTGTTAGAATGAGCATTAAAATTAGAAAAAATAATGGGACAAAAAGAAATCAAGGGACATTTAGGCTAGAATAGATAAAAATGTGCGATTAATCGCGAGTTAACTATGACATTAATGCGATTAATCGCAATTAAATATTTTAATCGTTTGACAGCACTAATGTTAAGATATGCAACTATAATTCAATATAGCCATTAGATGACAAATTCTTAAGCAATTTTATAACTGCAACAAGACAACACTATCATATAACAGGTTTCAAGAGCTAACATACTTCAGTCCCATCGTCTGTGAGGACAGTGTTTGTGTCTGGGTTTATTTCCTGAGCTTTAGATTTCACCCACTTCACTCCAGAAGGCATAACACTTGCGGTGGAGCGTCCTGATGCTTCGAGAGTTTTAGCGCCGGCACCAACCAGGGTCCATATTGGCTGATAGTAGTGCATCTGAAATAAATAGAAACATTTTAAAGACACCAGTTTAACATAACGGGAAAATACTGTAATTCTGAAAATACAAACATGATTCCACAGTCAAACTAGTTAAAAGCTACCACTTTTCACAATGAGTACTTTATACTGTGTTCAAGCAATAGACCAAGGGAGGAGCGATAGATAGCAATCCTAATCTTGTGGATGCTTGCCTCACTGGGCTCCACAACAGCCACGTTCTCGGCTCCCAACATTCTCTTCATTCGTGCACTCATGGTAATGCCCCCACTTCCTCCTCCGAGTACCAGCATTTTGTAATGCTGTTTGGCAGTGGCTCGGCTGCTCGTGTGAATATGAGAGATAGCAACGCCCATGGGTTGGCACTGCCTCAGATAACGCAGTGCAGCCATTCTGTGTCTGAACAATGAGGACAGGTTATTTAAGGTTAGCAACAAATCAGGTATACTGTCTCAGTCTGTCTGGGAATTACAGCTTGTAGGCCTTCTTTCCATTTTGCTCAGATCAGAACAAAGAAGTAGGTTACTGCAGAGAAACTATGGCCATATTTATGTAATGTAGTAGTTACATGCAGTTATGAAACAATGAGATCATGAATGTGATTGTGGCTTTATAAACCCAATTTGCAACAAGGGACCCTCCCACATAAATTGACCTTACTAAACACGACGCAGACACACACCAAAATGTCTAACAGTTACTTTTCTTGACACACTGAAGAGCAACATTTAGTAACTCGACTTGCTTTCACTTTGAGTGACATATTCTAACCTCTTTTTTTTAAAGATATTTTTTGGGCATTTTTATGCTTTATTGACAGTGCAGAGAGACAGGTGAAATGGGGCAGAGAGGGGAGAGACATGCAGAGAGCGACCGCGGGCAGGAATCGAACCCGGGTCTGCTGCTGGTCCCGGCCCAGAGAGGATGACGCCCTACCAACTGAGCTAAGGGCGCCCCACTTTGACAACAGGCTAGGCCTACTAGGCTACTTCAGTCTATGCCCTTTACTAGATGGTCAGTCGCCAGATACCTGTAGCCTAGATAGCAGAAGCACAAATAAGCCGAACTAAGACTAGGATGTTTACATTTTCTTCTGTGAAGCCTTACCTGAGCTGAACCGCTACTGCTGCTTCATGGTGCGCAATAAACTCACTACGCTTCCATAACAAATCTTACCCCTGTATGTGCTTAACAGGTATGTACTGAGGTAGTTCGTAACGTGACTTGACGTCGAGAAAGACGGACAATATAATAGCCTACTTACCTTGACCAATACTAGGCTACTGTTCCGTTTCACTGTCAATTTAGACAATTTGCTTAAACGACCCAGGAGAATTCAGCCAGTAACTTAGTTAACGCTCTGCAGGAAAGGGAAGCTAGACCGAACTTGTGAACTTGAATGCTGCGCTGAGCTGTGTAAGCTTCAAGTCACCACCCCATCGATGGACAGAGTGGTGGTCGAATGCGAGTTGAATATCAGAACGCTAGCCCCGCCTCCTGGGCCGCTCGACGAATCAAACGACACGAACTGCCCGGAGTAGCCTACCGTCCGTGCTTTGGCTAAAAGGGGACATATGCTAAATCTCGGTTTTAAAGGTGTATTTCCAAGGTCTACTAGAAAAGGTTTTCATAGTTTATTGTTAAAAAAAAACATTAGTTTTCTACTATTGCCTTTTCCAGTCTTTTTTGCCTCTATCTCAAAAGGTTGGTTTTCACATCTACCCGCCTTCGCAAAAAGCCCAGTCTGCTCTGACTGGTCGTGGCACCGGCCGGCTGTCAGTTTTGTTTACTTTTGGCCAATGCAGCATGGAGACCAATGTAAACATGTTTAGCTTAATTTCTACCGCAAATATCGGCACACTAACCAGTTCTAAACTAAAAGCTGTACAACTGAACCTGTTCAGACTGGAGTCTGAGCTGAAAACTGTGAAAAGGGAATCAATATTTCTGATTTCCCTGACATTATCCTCAGGTAAATACAGTTTAATTATGTCACAGTCAATAACAGAATAGTAGCCAAGTATTTTTTCATAAACTCTCTAAACTGGTAACATACACCCTGGTTTACGTTTGTCTTTACAGGTCTGTGGAATGATCTACAGCCCAGTGGAGTGAAACAGCTTTGGTTGTGAAGCGATGCTGAGTTGACATGTAAAAATGTACAGTAACCATAATAATGGAAAGGAATGTATCCTGAATCATGTCAAGATTCACTGGAAAGGCATTATCTTTTGTAAAATGTATGGTAATAATTATGCTTTAGGTTTGTCAGATCTGCAAATGATCTGACACCATTTCAATATCTAGTAGATAGCCTAATGTATCATTTGTATTGTTATCACTCATTCATAATAAAGTTTTGCTGTTAAAAATGAATTGTGTTACTTACTGTCACTGTTTGCTACCTGTAGTAAAGGATTACTTGAAACTCACATTTTCATAGTCAGGATGTTGGACTAAATTTCTGACCGCATGGACTTCTACATTTTTCATTTCACCCCTTTATCTCGCTGAAGATTTTCTCTGATAAAACAGTATCATTACATTTTAAAAAGACCAAAAACATCCTTAAAAATAAAGCAGTTTATTCATAGCCAGTGGAATGAAAATATAAAGTGTTCATATCAAACAGAAGCAAAGCCATAACTTTTATGTAACTGTCAAGTTGTTGTTGGGCCCTGAAGAAGACCACCTGTCCCACCCAATGAACACATCCTCCTCTGATGGAACAGACAGTGTGACGGTCCTGGTTGGTCAACGGACCCCTCCTCAAACACTGGCTCTGTCAGGTCACTCAGATAGCTGTAAAACATGGCACATTCAATGTTATATCATGTAGCCTAGCTGACATGTATAGGCCTACATCATACATCTGTTATGGCTAAGCTACAAACTGATGACAATATATTTTTTTCTTCCATTATAAAATAACATATAGGCTACTAATAAATTCAGTATATACCTTGCTCAAGAAGCAAGTTCTTGATTTCTGGCTTAGGGCCCCCCTGAGCCCCTAGGCATGGTTGCATGCAATTTTCTTCTCAAGTGCACCAGATTGATGAACAAGTTCTTCTGAGTGATACTGTGTGCTTTTTGAAATATATCGGACAGGAAACAAACACCAGCAGAGGTATTCCCGTCTATCTGTAGGCTAAATTACACTGGAGATCATGGAATAGTAGTGTTGCCACGCCACCCGTCCCGTTTTTCCCAGAATTTTTTCTTTTTTTTTTTTCTTTCGCCTGCTGTCCCGGGAAAAGAAAAATATCTCCCGGCACACAATTTCTCCCGTTTTTTTGGGGGAAATGCCAAAACCTCATTTGATTTCCTTTGTTCAGTAGTTAAGGCCGTTTCAGAAGGGCCAAGGCGTTTGTTGCGCCCACTAATGCATTCACAATGGAGAGGCGGGCAGGGGCGGTCTTAACGATCTCGGAGCCCATTTCAAGACCCTGTGTGGAGCCCCCACATGATGATTTCTTTCCTTATATTTAGGCTATTCCTTTTTGGACCCTGTTATTGACATGAGTGACTGAGCTCTTTGACAATTTAAAGTTACTATCAGTATTTCTGGCTTAGGGCCCCCCTGAGCCCTTGGGCCCCTATGGTTGCATGCAATTTTCTTCTCAAAGTGCACCAGATTGATGAATTTTATACTTTAAAAGGTTGCATTTTTTTATTCCCCGGACCCCCCTATAAGGTCCAGGGTCCCCACCTCAGTTTCCCTATTTAGCCTACTGTAAAAAAAAAAAAAAGCACTGTAGGTGCGTATGGTTATTATAGGTCATTACATTGGTCAGTCTGAACTGGTAGCCTAATAATGGCCGAGCCCTCCGCCCCAAACATCCAAGTGTCCCTTTTTTTCCTAATCCAAGGTGGCAACCCTATGTAATAGGCCTACTGCTGCTTGTACCACAACTGCTTATAACTACACACTGTCCGCAGACTTATTGCAGTGTGTACTTTAGCTATACAATCAGACAGCTAGCAGGTAGCAGGCTGAAGCTATTAAAAAAAAAAATACTCTTCAGTTTACAACACACCATACAGTTTCATCGTCTGTTTTTCACACAGTGGCTGTCATGGCCGGACTAAAGCCCCTATCTCACTGGGCTGCGACTGTTTGCGACAAGTTGGAGACTGCATTCGCGGGGGAGTGTCTAAAAGTGTCTCCAAACGTTCGCGGAGGTCTCTATTTCCTCGCATGAGTCGCAGAGCCGCGCAGTCCTGTCGCTTGAATTTTGAACATGTTAAAAAAAAGTGTGTGACAAATCTAGTCTCAAAATAGTCTCAGAGTGGTCGCATGTGTCTCAAACCCTTCTCAATTTAGTTTCCGCGAGTCAGAAAGTGCGAGAAATGAAAGACAACTTTGCGAGGGTTTGGCGATATATGAAACTAAATTGTGACTGATTTGAGCCAAAAATTAGACTGACATTCCGTTCGTGCGACGCTCGCCAGACGTTCGCAAGACATAAATGCGACCTCCCAGCAAGTGTTGGCCAGGACATTCGCAAACGTGTTGTGAAGAACCAACTCAGTGAGACTGCAAGATAAAATTGTCGCTAATTTGCATATTTTCTCGCAATTTTGTGTCTCCAACTTGTCGCACACTGTCGCAGCCCAGTGAGATAGGGGCTTAACGCAAGCTCACAAAAGAGCCAAAGAACAGTTGCTGCCAAAGACTCACAGCTCTTATTAAAGCTAGTGGACGCTAACGCTAACTACTGAACCTCGCGGCATTCTCTTACTTCAGTCGGTGTTGGTTATATAGGAGGGATAAATTAAAGCATATTACAGACATTGAACTAACAAACGGCCAGAATTATTTTTAAAATAGGACTACTTACATTTCGGACGGATGGTCTTCCTGGCACAGTCTCCTCCACCGTCCAGTAAAAGGGCTTTGATCACACTAACAGATTGCAAACCTTTGCTGGACATAGCCTAACAAAATGAAGCGAATCCATTCAGCCCTAGTCTGCTTCGAGGCTGGGGTTTGATGGTAGCTTGAGGATCAGCTAACACTTCAAGCTTGCTTCTACTCTGTTGTTGCATTAGCAAGTGGAGGCTCAGGTTTGTGTGGTTACCAACGGGGACGTCTTGATTTGCCTATCAACTGCCGAGTTTCTGGTGAGCTTTCGCGTGGGAGTATAGGCTAATGAAAACCGACCAATTTTGTCACTAGTCGGTGTATTTTGGAACAGACCGTCAAATCCCCCCTTTTTTGAAATAAGCATCCCAGAAGAAACTGACATATTTGTCTTTTTGAAGCTTGTGTGTGCTGGTAGGAACCCCAATAACCTAAAAAGTGTGCCCAAACACCGGAAAAGTCAGTTTTGCATAATATGTCCCCTTTAATATTGTCTACTTGCCAAAATGTGAACCCAGACATGTTAAGTACACCAAAGTTTTATGTTAGAAATGTAAAGTATGGGTCCCCAGTAGGTAGAACCTGCCGGATGCTAACTTGCATATGTTGGGCAATTAGCATAGCATAGCATTGCATAATTAGCATTTGTTAGCATAATTACCATGTTGACTATTTTAGCAACTGCTTTGCCAATTTGGACAATATTGGAGTGGTGTCAGGGGTTATTGAGGATGATAAATCCATTTCTGACATTTTCAAAATTCAAAATGGCTGTTAAAACCGGAAGTGGTCATATTTCCACTCATGGTGGGACGATTTTGATGAATTTGGAGTCTATTTTCCATGTTTTTTATATGTTTAATACATTGGCAATCACAACAACCTTTGTGCTAATATGATAAAGGAAAACCTACTGAATTCCTATCCAGATCCAGTTAGCTAGCTAGCTTGCTAGCTAGTTAGCACATCAGCTAGCATGCTAAGTTAAAGTAGAAGTAAGCAATTTGATCATTTTAGCTTATTTCCCGTCATGTCGTCCCTACAAACACTTTACTATTGCAGAACCCTCACATCACATCAGGTGTCGGGGCAGGATTATTCTGACCAACAAGACCAACTACAACTTAGTGACCGCCATATTTACTAAAGCTACTACAAGTCGATGTTGATGAATTTGGAGTTGATTCTCCGATTATATATGCTTAATACATTGGCAACCACAATTAGCTTTTTGCAAATTGGATATAGAAAACCCTTCTGAGTTCCTCTCCAGATCCATAGTTACCTAGCTAGCGAACTGCATTTAGCAGTGGACCTTTGCAGGAAGCAGCTGCTATCGACCTTGTGTGATTCCTATGATGTCACTGCAGTTGTGCTGATGGTTGAAGGATGCCACAACTGTTGGCTTCAGAGAACTTCAAAAGCTTCCTGCATGAACAGATCACTGAAGTCCAGCCCTCCTTAAGCTTGTCTCCAGTGTTGTTTCCAAGGAAGGAGAAGTGACTAAACCATCACTTACTCGCTCAATGCAACCAGCAGCACACCAGTAGGAGCTGGAATCAGAAAACTCTGGGGCTTGCTGTAAAACTCCAACATAAGCATGATAGCTCAGAACTGGTTCAGAACCTAAATGAACATTGCATTGACAACCTATGAAGAAGTCCAATGTGTCCAGAAGTCAGCTGCCAACTATGCTCTTAAGGACCCGGATAAGTAGCTGCACGCAGTTGGCCTGGTGAGGTGCATTGGCCCTATCCACAGTTGGAGTGATCATTTTGATTTAGTGGTCTTCACACCCAATGGTCACCGCACAACACATGCGATGGCCACATCGACTCACAAGCAGATAATGGCATTGAAAGTGAAGGAGCACCACATGGCATGAGTCATGCTGCGACCATTGGGTGTGAAGACCTGAAGATGGTTTTTGAGTTGAAAGATCAGGTTGCAGGTGGATTTAAGTCTGTGAGGTTGTACACTCGGGGAGAGGGGCAAACATTGAATATACTTATGCTGCTGTAGTGATAATTAGTTTGCCATGTGAGCCCAATCAAAGAAAATCTACTTAAGAAGGATGTTCCACATTATTAAGCAGGCCACATGTTTCAAGCAATATGGGAAAGAAAAAGGATCTCTCTGCTGCCGAAAAGCGTCAAATAGTGCAATACCTTGGACAAGGTATGAAAACAATAGATATTTCAAAGGAACTGAAGCGTGATCATAGTACTGTGAAGAGTTTTGTGGCTGATTCAGAGCACAGACGGGTTCATGCAGATTTTTGCCAGACAAATTCATTGGATTAGGAGAGCAGCTGCTAAAATGCCATTACAAAGCAGCAGACAGGTATTTGAAGCCACTGGAGTTCCGCGAACCTCAAGGTGTAGGATCCTCCAGAGGTTTGCAGCTGTGCATAAACCTATTATTCGGCCAACCCCTAAACAATGCTCACAAGCAGAAACGGTTGCACTGGGCTCAGAAATACATGAAGACTAATTTTCAAACAGTCTTGTTTACTGATGAGTGCTGTGCAGCCCTGGATGGTCCAGATGGATGGAGTAGTGGATTGTGGGTGAATGGCCACCATGTCCCAACAAGGCTGCGACGTCAGCAAGGAGGTGGCGGAGTCATGTTTTGGGACGGAATCATGGGGAGAGAGCTGGTAGGCCCCTTTCGGGTCCCTGACGGTGTGAAAATGACCTCTGCAAAGTATGTTGAGTTTCTGACTGACCACTTTCTTCCATGGTACAGAAAGAAGGACTGTGCCTTCCGTAGTGAAATCATCTTCATGAATTACAATGCACCATCTCATGCAGCAAAGAATACCTCTGTGTCATTGGCTGCTATGGGCATAAAAGGAGAGAACCTCATGGTATGGCCCCAATCTTCCCCTGACGTCAACCCTATTGAGAACCTTTGGAGCATTCTCGAGCAAAAGATCCATGAGGTTGGGAGGCAGTTCAAAACAGCAGATATGGGAGGCTATTCTGGCATCCTGCAAAGATATTCAAGCAGAAACTCTCCAAAAAATCACAAGTTCAATGGATGCAAGAATTGTGAAGGTAATATCAAAGAGGGGGGTCCTATGCTGACATGTAACTTTGCCTGTTAAGATGTTTTTGATTGAAATAGCTTTTGATTTCACTAAATATGACCTCCACATCCTGCAAATTTAACAAATGACCATTTTTTGTTATTTACAACCTATAAAATGTTTTGAAACTCTGTTGTGCATAATAATTTGGAACACTGCATTTTGAGTTTTTTTATTTAAAAAAAAATACTGTTATCATTGGGAGGTTTGTTCAATAAAATTTGAATCATACTCTAACGGTTGATGACTTGAAAATTATACTGACTGTCATTTGCATCGACTATTTAGGAAAATCTGAGAAATATATCATTTGCATAATAATTTGGAACGTAGTGTATATAGCCTATATATAGCGAGTCTACCTTTATGATATTCCATCAACAATTCCAGTTTTGAACCCTAGTAGCATAGTGGTTTATAACAGTCATTTTAACAATGAAAGAAAAATTAATCTTATTGTAAGCGCTGATAAGAAATAATTGCCATGTACAAAATTATCTGACTTTGATGTTAAAATGTAAGAAAAGCCCTTGCAGTGGTTTGCATGTAAATGGTTAAGCTAGCATTTCCAGAGACAACCAATCAAATGATTATATGACCCTCTTAAAAAACACAAACATTTTCACAGACTGGATTCTGCTGCATTTAAGATAGACAGACATGAAATAATGTTAAAATTCTAAAATGTGGAGAAAACCTAAATACATTACAACTCTATGCTTTTTTGATGAAGTTGATATACTTGCATGATTATGCAATGTAGGCTTACTGGTTTAATGCACATATTGTAAGTTGCTTTGGATAAAAGTGTCAGCCAAAAATTTAATGAAATTTACATTCCAGGACAGTTCTTAAACATTTAAAAACAAGTTTAGTTACAATACTTTGATCAAACCTGTGGTGATTAGTCACTATGTGCAGGACATAAACATGACCACAATGTTGCTACTGTATGTATCGAACTTGTTAGAGAATGGTGGATTTACTTTTTTTCTGTAATTATTTAGGGAATGCACTGATCAACTTAATTAACAATTAATCAACAAATTGATGAAGTGGCTTCATTTCATCCCAAGATGAAGGAATTTCCTGTATGGCTCTGGACCACCCCAATGACCCCTGACGTAAGACAAATAAAGAATATTAATAAATTGTGGGGAAAGGTGCAGTAAGTGTTCGTACAACTAACTTAATGAACTACAGTATATACATACCGCAGCATCCCATGCCAATAGAGGTGAGGCATCACATCAGCTTTCATGTGGTACATGCTTCTTCTTTCTTTGGCTTGGTTGATGGGGAAGGTTTCCAGTGGTTGAAAATTGAAGTCAAACTCTGCCAGAATGACTGTGTTGTAGCTTGTTACCAAAGGGCACGAGGTGTAGCCATCATACTGAGAATAAGAAGATTACTGATTATGTATTTGCATATAAATAATATAAAAATAATAATAAAAAGTTATAACATTCTTTAAAATCAAAGATGTAGCCTGTTATAGTTTATCTTTGTGCCACTTACCTTCTTATCTGGCTTCTCATTTTTCAGTATTTTGCTGATGGTTCTGTTCAAGATACCCGACTGTGCAGCTGAGAATGAGAGAACAGATTTTGGAGATTGTTAAATTTTGTAGTGCTTTCTCAATATGTGTAAATTTGTATTTTGGGGAATTTAGGAGACTATATGTCCCAAATCCACACCACATATCAATTCTTTAGAGTTTGTATTGACCTACGACTCTCACTCTTTTAATATTTGTATGGAAGAAGTTTGTTATGGCAAACTGTCTTTTTTTGCATGTTCCATTTGATTTTTTATTTAAACTGGTGCATAAAATTAGAACACTAGGGGGCTCACTATAGGAGCGCATCAAGGAAAGACAATGCAACCTTGAGAATCTTGTTGAT
This sequence comes from Hyperoplus immaculatus, assembly GCA_949357725.1. Taxonomy (NCBI): domain Eukaryota; kingdom Metazoa; phylum Chordata; class Actinopteri; order Uranoscopiformes; family Ammodytidae; genus Hyperoplus; species Hyperoplus immaculatus. The sequence goes on from OX442354.1 coordinate 10,812,890, forward strand.
GTTTCAGACTTCCCTGGTAGTGATAGATCAGACAGATTATTTCCCGGAGTACAAAGGTCAATTAGTTTAGATAGTTTACAATAGAGTGTTTAACTGTGGTAATTGTTATTATCGTCATTAGTAGTTTTATTGTTGTCGACTAATTGTTTTTTTAATTATCCTTTTTGCCTTGCATTTAGATTTCAAACTCATTTTTTAAAAAGCAAGATGTAATGTTTAACTACTATGGAAGGAGTAATTGCTACCTTCAGGATCTAAAAATATCAATACAATCTTGTGGACCATGAACCTCTCTGCAACATGTTACAGCTGTTCACTCAATTGTTGAGATCTTTCTTTCTTCGTAAAAGCTAACCCAATGACAGACAGATGCAATGACTGATAATATCTACCTTAAAGCGTAATATGGATAAAAACAAAAATAAAAAATAAGCATGGAACTTAGCAATTGTATACGCTGAATGTAAACATGGTAAGCGTACTTAAGCTAAATTCTTTAGTTAGATTGCAACCGTTGAAGAAAGTGATAATTGGTTTATAACCTGTGAGTGATCATTATTAAATCACACCAAGTTTTCCGGGAACTTCCAATCTTGAGTGAATAGACAGTTAAGTAAAGTTTCTGGTAAACACTTGTTGTCAAGATCAGTGAACATCTAACGATCCGCAACCTGATATGAATGATGAAAACAAGCTTTCTTTAGAATCACTGACTCTACCTTAAGCTGTATGTTGCAACATAGTGATTTCCAGTATTCTGCTAATGCAACATTCAAACTAATAATAACACAGTTATCCATAATAATCACATACCGACAGCTGCGGCCGTTCTTGCTGTGGGCAAGTTGGTACAGTCTCCAATCCCAAACACATTAGGATACCTCTTGTGTTGGAGGCTTTCTTTGTCGACATCCAACCAGCCGCCCTCATCTGCCAGTGGACTGCCTTTTATCGCTTGATTGGGTCCCATTGGTGGTGTGACATGAAGCATTTCATACTAGTACAGCAAAACAGCAAAGTTATACAGTTATTCACTTGAGTCTCTTTTCCTAATTTGGCATATATTAAGTGCAAAGGGAGAACAAACTATATATTGTATGAGGTTGTTCATATCATACAGGCAAAACAGACAAATGCAAATCTTGGAACAGGTGGTCCATTGTACAAAGGAGTCAATAATATTACTATGTAAGAGTTACAGTTGAGGTAAAATAATAGTTACCTCTATCACTTTGGTTTCACCTGGTTTGTCCAGATTTTCGAACACAGCTTCCTGCTTGTCTGCCCGCACTTCAATCAGATTTTGCCTTAAGTTTACTTGTAGGTCACGTTCTTTCACAATTTTCCACAATGCGTCAGCATATTTCTTGACCGCAAAAATCACAGGCAGCGATGTGTTGTATATCAAATTGGCATTTGCCCTTTTTCCTGTCTTGGATAGAAATGTGCAAAAATCTTCTTTTAGAATGTTAAAAAAAAGGTGTGATAGTTTCAAAATGTAGGCTACATTAACTGTGTATTATGGAAATTGAAGTACCTTTCTCAGAAAGGCCTCTGATAGGTACATAATCTTCTGTGGTGCTCCAGGACATTTCACAGGAGTATTTGGGAAAGTGAACACAGCGTTTCCCTCTTTGAAGTTCTGCAGTGCTTTCCACGTTTTATCCACAGTTTGGACTGAGTAGTTCGATCCAATGTTTGGATGATCAAATCCTTCTGGCAGTCCTTTGATCTACATAGAACAGAATAAGTTTCCTGGGATGTAATTGAATCTATATACGATAGCAAAAAGTTTACTAGGTAGGTGTAGAGTAGAATTACCAAAGCCTTACATCACCTTCTCAAAATGGAGTTGTAAACCAAGAGCCACAATCAAATACTCATAGGAGAGCTGTAATGTGAAAGAGAGTCTAAGTAATGCTAGATTCACAGAAATCATCATATGATTTAGAAATAATGTTGCAATCAATATATAAATATGTTAAGATATGCAATGCATATTCAATATAGCCATTAGATGACACATTCTTAAGAAATGTTATAACTGCAACAAGACAACACTATCATATAACAGTTTCCAAGAGCTAACATACTTCAATCCCATCGTCTGTGAGGACAGTGTTTGTGTCTGGGTTTATTTCCTGAACTTTAGATTTCACCCACTTCACTCCAGAAGGCATAACACTTGCGGTGGAGCGTCCTGATGCTTCGAGAGTTTTAGCGCCGGCACCAACCAGGGTCCATATTGGCTGATAGTAGTGCATCTGAAATAAATAGAAACATTTTAAAGACACCAGTTTAACATAACGGGAAAATACTGTAATTCTGAAAATACAAACATGATTCCACAGTCAAACTAGTTAAAAGCTACCACTTTTCACAATGAGTACTTTATACTGTGTTCAAGCAATAGACCAAGGGAGGAGCGATAGATAGCAATCCTAATCTTGTGGATGCTTGCCTCACTGTGCTCCACAACAGCCACGTTCTCGGCTCCCAACATCCTCTTCATTCGTGCACTCATGGTAATGCCCCCACTTCCTCCTCCGAGTACCAGCATTTTGTAATGCTGTTTGGCAGTGGCTCGGCTGCTCGTGTGAATATGAGAGATAGCAACGCCCATGGGTTGGCACTGCCTCAGATAACGCAGTGCAGCCATTCTGTGTCTGAACAATGAGGACAGGTTATTTAAGGTTAACAACAAATCAGGTATACTGTCTCAGTCTGTCTGGGAATTACAGCTTGTAGGCCTTCTTCCCATTTTGCTCCTCAACCTTAACATTTTGACTATTAGACAAAGGAAGAAGGCTACTGCAGATAAACTATGGCCACACACCAAAACGTGTGCTGGAGCACATTTGTAACTGTTACTTTTCTTGACAGACTGAAGAGCAACATTTAGTAGCCTATAACTCAACCTCCTTTCACTTTAGCTGGATCCCAATCAAAAGACCGTGTCGTCTATAGCCTGTGAAGGCCGATTCGAAGGCCGATCGAGCGTTGTCAAACGAGACGGTCTCCGCAGGTCTCCGTTTACGAGCATTTCCGGTTTGCGTGACGACTCGCCGCTCCTGTGCTGCCTAGCAACCCTGATTGCTGCCAACGGAGACAGCCTTGTCAACGGAGGAAAAAATAAAAAGAAGTTGCCTACCAGACGAAAAGAAAAGTCGGGGCGACTGTGGCTCAGGTGGTTAAGCGGGTTGGCCAACGATCCAAGGGTTGGCGGTTCGATCCCCGCCCGGCCACCTGTGTCATGGTTGTTGTGTCCTTGGGCAAGACACTTCACCCACCTTGCCTTGTGTGAATGTGTATGATTGCTGTATGTTTGAGGTGGTGGTCGGAGGAGCCGTTGGCGCTGAATGGCAGCCACGCTTCCGTCAGTCTGCCCCAGGGCAGCTGTGGCTACTCTCGTAGTTTACCACCACTGGTATGACCGTGTGTGAACGAATTGAACCAGGAACCCTGTAAAGCGTCTTTGAGTGCCAAGGCAATAAAGCGCTATATAAAACCTATCAATTATTATTATTATTAAAAAAAAGTACAAGAAAAAAAGAAAGGAAGATAAAAGTTAAGAAGATGGAGCAACACGTTGCTGTTTTGTTATTTTTTTATTTTATGCCATCTCTGAAAAAAAACAATGAATCTTGGGATATGTTGGGCCGCGAAGGATCCATCTGTTGCAGCCTTCAAAACCGTGAAACGAAGGCTGCATTTCTCAGTCGCATATAAAGGAGCCTTGCAAATCTTTGCAAATGGAACAAGCCTTCGCGCGCCGCTATGACGCAATCGGTCTTCAAATGCAGCCTTCGTAGGCTGTAACCCCTGAATTGAGATTCACCGTTTGAGTGACTGATTCTAACTTTGACAAATAGGCTACTATAGTGCGCCCTAGCTCGTCAGGAGACAGATACCGTTTGCCTAAAGCAAAAATAAGCCTTACTAAGACATTATAACATAGGGATGTTTACATTTTCTGCTTCATGGTGCGCAATAAACTCACTGAGCTTCCATAACAAATCTTACCCCTGTATGTGCGTACCATAGGTAGCCTACATGTAGTTTGTAACGTAACTTGACGTCATGAAAGACGGACTTTGGCCTATATGATAGCCTACTTACCTTGGTTTGACCAGTAGGCCTACCGCTGTCAACTGTCGATTTAGACAATTTTCTTAAATGACCCAGGATAATTCAACCCGTAACTTTGTAAGCACTACGCAGGTAAGGGAAGCCCCAGCTAGACTGAACAGGTGTACGTGCTGCTCTGTGCTGTGTGAACTTCCAGTCACTACCCCCCTCGAGGGATGGACGAATAAGAGTTGAATTTCAGATCGCTAGCCCCGCCTCTTCAGCCGTTTGTCCAATCAAACGCCACAAATTGATAGGTAATTAATTATTAATTTAGCCTACAATGTGAAACTATCATTTTATTAGGATGAAAAAAAAAATAGTTTATCGCGTTAGCGAGATGGCCTTTATCACGGTTTTCTTTAGGCTACAGTTTGAAATAAACTATAAAGAAACGGACACACACCCCTTTTAAATGTAGCCTAGTAGCCAAATAGATGGCCTAGTTTGGAAAAATTGTTTTATTTAACATAGCCTAGTTTTATAACATTCAATTCATAATCAAAATGTAGGCCTAGCCTATGTACTATTCAGCCTATGCTCATTTAGACCTAGCCTACTGAACAATATGCACTTCTTGCCCAAATTGATATAGCCTACATATGGTTTACAGTGGAGGTAAAGGGGGCGGAGGTTGCTCAGTGCAGCACAGACACCTACACTCCCATCTCCCCAATGACGGCTCCCGCATCTCCATTGTCGGCTTGTGAGTTATCACAGAGTGGATTTTTGTTCGATCTCACTTTGTCTCCACACACTTTCTATCGGATAATAGCGTGATCGCTTTTCTTGTCGCCTGTCAGCACCACGGCCCTCTTTTCTCTCTTTTTCTATTTGTCCACTCAGTCACCGTTATTGAGATTTACTTCTGCAGTTCGTTTGCATGACTTCATCCACATCAAATAATTTTTCATTCGGGAGAATGTTATAGTCTACACTTGTGTTTATACTGCAGATACATCTACTTGAAATAAACGCAGGCCGTGCTAACTGACAGGATACATGGATTCAACAGAATGCAGCCTGTGACACACTTGTGCAAGGTAAAAGACAACCACCACAGCTGCACAAAAGGTTAGGATAACGCACATGTGTGCCTTTGCCTGTATCTCTTTAAAAAAATATAAATGTTGTTTACAGCTTTGTGTTAGTCACATGGGGATCTTTTGCAAAGGAGACACAAGTCACCAGGGATTTAGCTGCTGACAAGACAACACCAATTGCAATACTGTCCCTCTGCAAAATGCCAGAGAAGACAGTAAAAGTATCAGAGTTGTACTTGGCCTCCTTAAAAGAAAAAGTGTTATTATAGGCTATATGAAATTATTCAATGATATTACTGATTGATTACTTTATTGTAGTTAGTCAATGTGGTGTTAATTTTATTAGTTTTAGTTGGATATCTTAAAAGGCATACCACCATTGTATTTCACATAAACCATCTTTATCTGTAACATTGCTGAATAAAGCTTTCATATTGATGTATTGGAGTAAAAAGGACGAGTATTTTCCCCTGAGCTGTGACGGGGTAGAAATATAAAAATAGCAGGTAATTGATACATTTAATTAAAGTCAATTGTATTTAAGTGCAGTACTCACCTCTGATTTCTTCAAATGCTGACACTCAGGGAAACCGTCGGGAGGTCCACGAAGATGGGATTCTGGAGGAGAAATACATACATTGGTAAGAATATTTTTTCACTATAGAGGTGGCATTTGTTGTACATGGTTCAGTGTCAAAATTGTACGCAAAAGTAAATAATTCAATTTGAGACTTTGTCTTTCAAAAGCTAAAAACGTCTCATCCTACCTTGGTGCAGTGCACTTGTTTTAAGATAGAATGAAACTGTATACAGATGCATCCGACCTAGTGTCAATTTGTCATGTTTGTAATCATTATCTGCCTCACACAGTGAAATGAACTTTGAAGTTGAAGAATCAGACTCAAGTGTATTTCAATTCCTTAACATAAACATCCTTACAAGAAAAACTAAGGGGGAAAGTACAGTTATGTGATCATTATAGGGAAAATACATGTCCTGCTATGGAAACTGATGATCTTAAAGCTCCCTCTCTCAATGTTAGACTCAGAAGTAATATGACTGGTACTCCGGGAATTAGTCAGTTAACATCTCTATGTGCTGTAGAAGAGCAATATTGCATTTACACATCTTGTAATTCAATGTTTAAGCGGACCAACGCCTTGCTGTCTTAATAATTAATTGCCATAGTAACTGATAGCAGGAGGAGGCCTCTATCGTGTGAGAATGTCTCTCCTGTTGCAGCTCTGTGCATGTGTGTTATGCATAATACAACAATGACTTAACCTCATTTGGAAAACAGATCTAGTAGAGCGCTCCTTCAGGCATTGCTCTGTGTTTAGAGTGCTGTTCAAAGCATGACTGAGCATTATTCATTTTATTATATCCCCTCAAGTACAACGCCATGTGATGAATGTCAAAGTTAACCGTGAATGAAGCTTTAGGTTCTTGGGTATAAAGTGCAGGCTCAGAGAGTCAAGATGTCAAACACTTAATTCTGTCAAATCCATGAAATAGACTCATCCAAATAGGTGTCAAGGTTTTCCCATATTAACATTTCCGTTTGGATTCATGTACATTGATATCCCACATATAAACTCTCTCCGTGTTACACTAGTGTGAGTAAGTTCAAGGTTTTAATGAGTAGTAAGGCTTACTGGCCGGTACAGGGTGGATGCAGGAACATGACGATAAAGTCCACACTGTCAAAACTGGCACACTGACTAAACAAAGAAAGCAGTGGATGCAACCAAACACAAGCAAATGACTCCTGTTATATTAGAGGCTAATGACTGAATGTGATGCAGGTGAGAAAACTGGGAGTGTTAACGAGCTGATTGCAGGAAGGTGTGTATGATTAGCAGAACAGGAAGTATGGAGTATACACACACACACACACACACCGTCACATACCAATCACAGGAAACAATGGCAGAAAAGTGCAAACAAATAACTACATTAAAGCCACCACACCAAGGCGAAGATCCCTTGCATGTTATAAAATAAGACTGTGTGAAAGACAAGAAAGCTTACAAAAGAGTTAAGAGACCCGCAGAGAGTTGTGGAGTAGAAGTCGGAAAGTATATCTCAGCCTCTGCTGTTTTAAAATTCTTCATTCTCTCTTTAAAATCTCTCTTGTGAGTCCTCTTACCTTATGAATGTGATGTACTAAAATGGCCAGAGAACCCATTTAAGGAGAATGAGATAATAACCTCAGTATGATGATGATAAGTACCCAAGAGGGAGACATTCAATTTGTGACACAGCAGCTTTCTCCTTACAATCCTACAATGTTATACCAAGTGTGTTGCTCAGACAAAAACTTCTGTCTCATTATATGATCACTTCTATTTGCAGAAATTGTAAAAAAAAAAAAAAAAAAAAAAAGTCATTGTACCAAGTTGTGCCCATTTTTAGAAAAATAAATAGGACGAATATTTTAAGGAGTACAACACTTTCTTTTCATGGCAAAATTTAAATCTTTTATCTTGAGGTTCTCTTTCTGATTTTACTCCTGCACACTAAGAAATAGAGGTACGGGATTGGTCCTAAAAAGGTACAAACCCTTTGTCCCCCCCACAGTACCCTATCAGGGTACAACACTGTACCTTAAATACAGGTACATATTTGTACCTTCTAATTTGTACCTCTAAAAGAACATTTCTGTACCCCTTGTGACAAAAATGTACCTTTATGTCCTGGAACAAAAATGTACCCATTGGAAAGGTACATAATTTGTCCCTTATGAGGTACTGCTGGGGGGACAAGCCACTGTGTACCTTATGGCGGCAAACGTGTACCCATAAATTCAAATACAAAACCATTTGTAATTTTTCAAAATACACTTTTATTTTACATTTATTTTTACAGTTTCAATTCATCAGTCTTTAACATTTAACGGTTAAAACTGAAAGCATCAGGCTCGATGAGCCGTTCATAAATCAGTTTTTACATTTAAATGGAAAACATTGCAGGTGTAAAGCAGGGGAAATGATCTAGCAAGCACAAAATGTTTCAATCAACCAGTTTTCCTTTAAAAAAAACTCATTTAACAGTTAAAATGGAATGAGCATTCAAAATCAGTGTTAAATGGAAAACTTATCTAGCAAGCATTTAAACAAAATGTTTAAGCGCAACAAACAAGTTATCATCAACTGTATATGTGTCCAGTGATGTATGGTCAAGTTCAAGACCAGGTTTAATCAAAATCCAGTCACTGTCTAATTTTACATTATAAGCATGAAAATGTGAGTCAAAGGAAACTGGGATTAACATTTTACAGCACAGCACCCACAAAGTGTTGATGTTAAGAATGTACTTGATCTGCGCAAACACAGGAATTCTTTCAAGATGTACATGGTCTAATGGCAAAACATCTCTAATAGCATACTTCACGTTGTTTAGTGAAATTTGGGACACGCGCTGAATTTCTTTGCCCTCCCATTCTAAATCTCTGATCTGATTTCCTTTTAATGCATTCTGGAGGCCAATAGGAAGAGACAATAATGGTGTGCGCACTGATTTACCGGGCACTTTTTCACAATCACCCAAGACATTGTTCAGGGAAAATTCCCAGCATTGTTTGAGCTGGTGACGATTGCTCAGTGTCACAGTTATGTTTCTAAAATTTCGACAGTTATTGGTCAGATTCTTAAAATACTGATGTTTGCCTTCGAATCTCATACACCAAAGAGAACGAAGAGGACCATACATTAACATAAGTCGAGGATAATGTATAAGGAAGTGACATTTAGGAGTTAAAATCGTTCCAAATACCTCTGTCATCTCAGAAAGGAATGTATGCACAAGTAATTCAAGACATGCTAGATCATCTTTCCTCACTTTAGTGGCCATGACAATATCTGCAATATCTCTACATAATAAAAACACATGCCAGTATCTGCTGCCAGGAGGAATACGGTGCCCCATTATAAAAGGCAACAATCGAAAGAGACACCATTTTTGGGAAGCTGTTCCTACGATTCCAGAAGTCCGGAGAAGTCTTTCAGACAACAGCACAGGTTGATTGGCCTTGTCATTCTGACCAATACAGAATTTTTGAAGCTCGTCATTTAGTTCAGTTATAGTAATATGTTTTTGTGTATGCGCTTCACGAATAACATACTTCATTGTCAGTGGTAAAACTCCCTCCAACATATCGTGCATGATGTCTGGAGGTAGAGACTTAGTTACATCAAAATAACTGAGTGCATCAAATGAACTAGGGCCATATACACCGTACAAAGCAGCATCTTCCTTGTTATGCCGGACACACTGGAGATGATATTTGTGGACTTCAGTTGTTCTCACAATAAAACTATCTTCCTGGAATTTTTGATTAATTTCTGAATAGGTTGCCATACAGTAACGACAAATTCGACCTGAGTTAAAACACATGCGGAAGCCACCAATCATATGTGCCGACAGATTGTCTGCTGAAAAAGTTGCTAAAGCAGCAAAAACTTTGTGCTCCTTTCCACTGACACTTACTATGAAGCCTTCAGTTGAAAGCTGTTTTAGGTCATCTAACATGGGTTTCAGTATGACGTCCATTCCAAATTGTTTTACATGTGAGTAACGAGCCAGCAGAGCTAGGTGAATGTGCTTCAGTTGAGATCTATACATTCCACTTAGATTTCCAATTGTGTAGTAAAATGCACATAACTTGTATTTAGTTCTCTTGGAGCCCAAAGGGTTTACAATCTCAAATTCGTCCTCATACAAATGAAGTCTTATTGCATTTGGATGCTCTTTGAAAATCAAATGTTCTTTAAAATTAACACCATCTGTATAATCCGACAGAAGCTGTTCATCTTTGTCCTCATTGCTTTCAGTAATTTTATTCCAGACATCTTCATGAGAACAGTTAGAACTTCAGAGATGGGAACATAGGAATAGCTTCCAATTGTATTTCCTGAAGAGCCTCTTAGTGTGTAATGTACAGGTTCTGTATAGTCCATCTTGGCCTTGCAGCGTTCTTTTATCATGTGCGGAGAACGGACGACATCATATGCTTTTTCAAAGAAATCCGATGAGTGCAAAACTTGTTGAAGTTCAGGGCACTTTGAAATATCAAAACCATTGTTTTTAAGATGGTGAGAAATAAACAAATCATAGTTTTCTTTGAAAAAACAAAATAGAAATTTGACATCATTGGTGATGTCTTGTTGTACTGACAAATGTAGAAGGTTTACCTCTCTGCATTTAAGAATGAATCCAAACAGATTATCTCTGAAATCCTCCAATAAATTGTCTAAATTGGGCTTAACCGTTTCGGGATCCGAACCACTTGGATCAGTCATTGAACTTCCCTGCTGCACTGAGGACTCTTGAATGGGACAGTCATTTGTATTTTCAGGTCTAAATACAAAGTGTCTGTGCTTTCTGTACACATGTTTTCTAAAAGAATGATATTTGGTAAAAGTTGACCGGCAATCACCTAAACCGCAGGTGACGTTAAAATTTGGTTGATGGGCATGAACAATGCCAACATGTTGCATCAACTTGAACAGCGTAAATGTCCTTCGAGGACACATAGGGCACTGTTGCATCGGAGGCATAATGGTTTAGCACAGAAGATTGATCACACGTAGTACAGTCACTGGCAGTGTCTTCTCGCCCTCTTCTACAATACTGACAATGCGCCTCTGAAGGAAGGTCAGAGTATTTTTCAGGTGCAGTGGGTATGCAATGTTGAAAACAAAATGCATACTGAAGGCTGTGATGAAACCGTCTTCAATGCCCGTGCACTGGCACACGTCTACTCCGTCGACTTTCACCACGTTCAACGCTCTTCCGGCAATCGCCATTTTCCAGTCATTATCCAGCAGTCTTATGGTAGGATAGGGTGTAGCAGGGTCGCCCTACATGAAAGGAAAACATGCAAAAGGGAATGATTATAATTTGTTACCAATCAGTCAATTTGTGAACTCATTGGCACTTTTATTGCAATCAAATCAAATTTGTCAACAGTTCTATTAGAGTCCTATGTTATTTATTTATTTGTTATATTTTTCTTGGGGGGGAAAAAAGTTGAAATTTTTGTTGCCCCCGACAAGAAATTTGCATCCTATTATATGAAAAAGTAAACAATTACTTTCTGTGCATATTTTTATGCAAGGTCTACTAGCAGTCATATTGTTGGATAATCCAGACGCTTACCTCTCCCATTGTAATGAAGTGTTCCACCTTTTCTTTGAAGATTAGTGGCAACAGGATCAGTCCGGCCCTGAAGTCGATTCCTGCAACACATAAAAATATACTACTTTCACAATCGCATGCATTTCCAACTGCACCTGGTGGTTATTACAGAGATCTAATTACATCAGGTTAATAAGCAAGGTGATCATCACTACCTGGTACATCTTCAGCAAGGGCATCTTGTCTTGTTTCGTTGTACTGTTTTGCTATGGGAGATTTTCCCTTGGCAAGTTGAAGAACATTTGTCAGTACATTGGCGAACCCCTCCCTGAAGCGATCACCAAAGCCTTTTTGTGATTGATGAATCCGGTCAACCTCGTTGAAAAGCTGTAGAACACACGTATAGCACTTTATACTTTTTTTTTCATAAAATACGATTTTTTAAACTGAAGTAGTGTGTATTGGCATACTTCTGTTTTATAAAAGCAATACCTCACTTCTGTCCAATATATGTACTCATCACAGTTAAGGGTGTCTCTACGGCTTTACTGTCATAGCCTATAATGAGCACATATCACTAAAGAAACAATTAAACCAACTCTCCACACTATAAACAAACTTAATTGGGAGCTATGAATAAAGTTATCATACTGCCTTGAAAATATATAATGAAAAACTATTTGAAAACTGTATTACCTTACCTATATAACCTAACAGTTTGATTTCACTTCAATTTCTAATATCCAAAATAATTACATATAGATTGACAAAACTCCACTGTAACAGTTCGGCATTTCCACTCACTTCAGCAGGCATCCTCAGGTGTGGATATTTAATTAGAACGTCCTCTACAGTCATTCCTTCCATAATCTCACGTCTTCTCCACGGAAATGTTCGGACCATCCGGTCATGGACAGTAGACATGTCTGGTTGGGTCTTCAGGTATTCGTTTTGAAGCACATTCACATGAGCCTCAATTGTGCTGGAGTCCTCGCCAACACCAATTTCCTTTGGCAAAAAGGACAGATAGATGCTAAAAGTCATTGCACTCATTGTACACTAATACAGTACTGGTTGACAAACAATATCCTATGGACTTACATCAGTAAGACTTGCTGACATCCGACCGCGGAGCATCTGTGCTGAACCAGCAGATGCCGTAGTGGATTCAGACTGCTTTTTGTTGCCAAACTTCTCCTTCACCTTCCTTACTTCACAGTCGTTTACAAGAGGTGCACGTTCAGCCTTGAATTTACGTTTGAGGGACATGTGCCAGGTGTGCTAGTAAAAATTAAACACATTTGACACACTGTTATATTGCAGCAAGTAAGGAATGAGTAACAATACTGTTTTACAAACAAACATTAAATTTTTACTAAAAACTATTTAAAAAAATACAACTTACATAGCCGTTCCCCGTCACATCTCTTAGAAAAGGATATTTCACAACCAGCGCCTTGACAACTTGGGTGTATTCTGCATTGGTTGGATACCTAGCTCAAAGTTAGGAACAAACTCAAAGTCAATCCCTTAGTTTTGTCTTAAGATCAATTCACAATCAATGAAGGCAGCAAGTAGTCAAGTTGTATTAGCAGAAGTGGTTGTAAGTACTTACAGTGTATATTCTGCAACCATTTCATACAAGCCTCTGATTATGTTGTTGCGTAACTTTTGCACACACGGTCCCACTCCCCCAGCATCGAGCTTTGATTAAACATCTCGCGGGAATTTCGGAATGCCAATCCCCAGAGGAATTCGGTTGCGAGTTACTTCACTGCTGCAAGACAACAAGATGACATTAGTGCAGAAAGGCATAATATGTCCACAGTATGTGACAACCTATAAAATAAACTACGTTTTAAAGAGGCAGCTAAAACATCATTCAATAGAAATTCCTCAACCAGCTATGTCTAAGTTAAGGCCTGTTCTTCCTGCTCACTCAGAAACTTAAGAGCTTGGTAATAAATCTAGAACCACACCCCATGCAAATGAGAAGACAACCAATATCATCAGAACAATAATAATTATATTTTCATTTTGTTAAAAGAACATTTTGCCCTGTACCTTATTTTTTATTTTTATATCTTTTGTCTTTCCCCTAAGGTAGCTTAACATTTTGAAAAACATCTTTTTCCATATAAGATACAGATTTAATTCTTAATTCTTACGGTGAAAGTTTCATATGTTCTACATTCACTATACTTTTTTATTTATTTATAAATCTAGAATAAAAAACATTTTCAGAATGTCCTAATTTTTTATTTTAAATCTTTTCTCACATGGTGTAATAATGTCATGTTGTAATGTTTCCCAGATACTGTATTGTTTCATTCCATGAGCTGTGAGCTGTTATCATCAAAAGTAAAACAAAACAGTCTTCACTTATTTCACTTTACGTGGAATAATGAATCTAGAATATATGAAAGTTTCATGTTTTAATGGACTTTTAGAAGATATTCCAATTTTCAGAGTTTCACCTTTACAATTGTAGCAGTGTCAAATCTGTAATGCATATCTGCTGTTAAGCGAATATGCCTTTGTTTTATGGCTACAGAATCACATTATATAGAAAATATTGTTGAATTCACATTCCCCAGCCTACCTGTCAAAGAGCTAATGTTAAAGAGCCCATATTATGCTCTTTTCTGACTATTTTATGTGTTCTGCGAAGTCTTTAGTAGGTTTTTATGTACCTATATGCTGAAAAAAAACGCCCAGATCCTGCATATTGTCATATCTCCGATTGCCAGTTTGTGCCTATTCTGAGCACTGGCCTGATTCTCTGTAAACAAGTGAGCTGCTGCTAACCCCGCCCATCCAGAGACGCTGGGACGCTGGCCGCTCCCGTGGCCACTCCTCCAGCCCACAGCCTAATGTTGCTATGGCAACGTTTATTCACCAGAGCTTCGTGTGCAGCCCGCAGCCAGCCATGGATGTATAAAAGAAGACCGGTGTAGATTCCCAGAGCTTTGTCACCATGTCTAATGATAGTGACAACCAAAGTGACAGTATAGCTGGTCATGGGTTTAATGGGCCGTTTTAAACCGCCGTTAATGTTTTTTCGGAGTCTCCGCTGTCTGTTCTGCTTGAGATCATACGAGCTAACAATGCTAACATGCGCGCTAGCTAGATAGCGTAGCGCGGAGCTATCTGTCGTTGTAATGGCCATTATGGTTTGTTGTGGGTTTAAATATACTAACAGACCGTTTATAAAGAGCCGTGTGTCATTTCTCATAGCATGTTATATGTTCTCAGCGGCAGCCTGCTCGATATTGGAAATAAATGCACTGTTTAACTACAACTCTTAGTTTGAATGGTGGAAGTCTGTTCACAGTAGCTGAGTTAGCAACCAACTGCGCTTTCAACCTAATATTTTAACTTCTATCCGGGTTTTTACCACTAAAAACATCGTCAATGTAAATCGTGTTTATCTGTTTCTAACATACATGTCCACATCTGGGGCACCTTGTGATATTTTTTTAATAAAGTCTACAGTGGCAAAAGCACAATGCTAATTTCTCGGGTAGGCCGTTCATGCTGAAGAACTAATGTAACTCACTAAGCACACCTTACCCTTCATCTGTACCTTCACTGATATACAAATAGCGCACTTTAACCATAATTATGTGCGTATTACTTTGTGTTTTGTAATTCGGTACCCGATGTGCACCGGGAGAAGCTAGACACACGCAAGGGGAGCCCAGAGCAGGTAGTGTAGACTTGCACCAGGTCTCCGCCTGGTGCAAGGCCAGATAAGTGAAAAAAAGTCTCGGACAGAAAATAGTTTTCAGCGCGGAGGTCTGCGGCTTGCTCCCCGGGTGTGTGTGAAGCTCAGTCTGCCTGGCAGCAGCATACTAGTCTCCCAGTAGCTTGCCCGGGCTTCTAATGTTATCCTAGTGAAGAGCTAATACTTCGATAAATGTTACAGAAGCAAGCTAACTCTGGCTCGACTGCCCGGCCTAGAGCAGAGGGTGTGGTTATGCTTGTGGATTCAGTAGATGACGTGTACCACGGATTTCCCGCGCAACAGTGTGATTTGAGGCTGTCTTCAGAAAGGGAGGGAGTGAGAAGAGGAGAGGTGGGGGTGTGTTTTGATACGCTATGAGCCCACGGGGACCCCCTCCGGCCATATTTAGGTTTTAAAACATTAAAATAGTGCAATTCACCTAATACGTCCCCTTTAATACACAGCCTAGGCTCTTTAAATGGGTAAAACAAACGGGGTCCACCATAGCAAGCAACATGCCCGTTTACAGAGCATAGGCAATAAGACTGCATTTTTTTTTCAGTGTACGCGAACACAAACACAGTACTGACAGGTAGCTGGGTCATGGAGATATTTACTGATTTTAACAAAAAGTGATAGTGACAAGCATCTCTCCCTTTAAAGCCTCATAGTGATGCACTTATCTTACCTTGGATCTGTGAAAGGCTGTGGCTGGTGCTCCTCAGTGGAGTTAGAATTGACTGGCTCTTGCACGAGACCCTCCTTGTGTTGATGTGCAGTGACAAACTGTCTAAATTGTAGTTGCTTTTTGAAAGAACCATCAAATAGGTGCCCCACCATGGATTCAGTGAGTCCTAAGTTAACCGTTTCCCCATCCACATGATAATCTGAGATAAAACACAAACACATGCACAATTAAAACACCGTTATGGGACAATACTTTCAACAAGCACACATTTTTCAAGCATCCCTGCAAATAAATGTGTTGAGGAAAAGACAAACGTAGTCTTTGTAAGGTTGGGCTGTCCCAATACAATTTTATATATTTATCACGGAATTCACAATATAAAATGGTAAAATAGAGATACTATATACCCAAGCACGATGTTACCATGAGAGATTTTTTTCTTAAAGCTGTCAAAGCTAGCAATGCCAGTTGGTCCACATGGATGTAACATTAACGGACCTGCCACAGCAAAAACAGGTTTCACTACCCAAGTTGGCAGGGGCTCCATTAGACCGCGCCAATACTGGTGCCCCTGCCAACTTGGGTAGTGCAACCCATTTTTAAATTCAGAGTGAGACTAAAATGTGCTTGATGTAGCTAGCTAACATTTAAGGCAGCTATTGACGATTTAACAGATTTTACTAATTGCAATGTGGGCATTTTCATATACAGAGTATGACTAAATGTGCTTGATGTAGCTAGCTAACATTTAAAAAGGCAAATATTGACGTTTTTCAACGGCTTTGACTCATTGCAATGTGGGCGGCAAATGAACATTCGACTTCCCTTAGTTTTATTGAGCTACCACCATCTTATTTGATAACTGACTCTTGTTGGCCCTTGTAGGCCAGGTTAGTTAGCTTAACAGAGCTAAAAGGGCTACCGTTAAGGCACAATGGACACTTTGCCGAACAACCGTTGCTATGTGGTTGGTGTTTGCGCTCCGCCACACTGAATGTCTAAAGTTAGCTTGCTAACAAAAATGTTACAACCATTTACTTACCCCTGAATTTTCTGCTCTCTTCTTCGTTTATGTTAATTCCTGCTTCCGAACATTTTTTTATAAGTTGCTCCGTTGATAGGGTCGATAAACTGTTGGTCGCCATGCTATCATCATATCCATAGCCACTGACTTGACAGAAATGAACCAGACGATCCACAGTTGTAGGCATTGAATGCGCGCGGAGGCGCGGAGTGACTCCAACTGACAAAATCCCTCCGCTCAATTCAGAGCTGGACGAGCTGCACCTGTGTGCCCTACTTTATGTCCGTAGTGGTGCCTCGGGTTGACTTGGCGGTGACTGTGTCCCGTCTGCGAGGGCAGCGCGCTGACACACGTACACACACACACACACACACACACACACACACACACACACACACACACACGGCGGCGCTCCGGGCGCAGCAGGCGTAGCTTTGCTTTTCCACATCATAGTAGAAATGCACTCAAACGATGAAAAATTAAGCATGGTGGTTTGGATGGCGCAGCGGACCTTAACCAGCCACATTGAGAGCCGAAATTTATTTTCTTATGTGATTTTTACGGGACAACATCGGGCGCCATTATGCAGCCTACCAGAGTAAACACTGTTGGCTAATTGAAATGCAATGTAACCACAACCTGAAAAAAATTTTTTTTTTGATTATTTTAACCTATAGATCAGGGGGCACTAAACAAAACGCTGAGGGCTACTTGTTCAGTATAATTTTCGAAATATATATTTGAACAGTTTACAGTGTACATATATTATGCATTAACATAAGACTTTATGTTATCATAGCCTAGGGCTAGTTAATTCCATTTAAAAAATAAATCAGGGCAAGGAGTGGATTTGGATTAATAATCATTTATTAATGATTTATTAATTGAAAAAGTTTCCTCATATTTTTTAAATGTTACATGTATTGAGAGAGGGGGAACAATTCTCTATTTAGATCACTGGTTGCTACATTGATTGCCTGTACCTTAAGCTTTTTAAAGTACAATTTTGTACCCATTGACGGCAGCAATGCTTTTGTACCTTAAAAATCAAACAAAGGTACACAGTTGTCACCTTCAGGACCATTTCAGTACCTTACAGGGTACTTTTCTGAAAAATGTACCTTTAGGTACGGAAATGATACCTCCATTTCTCTGTGTGTGTATAGTGTACTCTTATAGCAAAGTTGCTACTTCTGGTCCAGTGACACATTCTGCTTCAGTGGAATAGACTAAGCCTTCAGTTAAAGAAACATAAAGATATGTAGGTTGCATGTTTCTCCTTCTTGAGAATTAAAAATCTATGATACCTGTCGACCAGTCTCAGTAAGCTTAAGACACTTCAGAATTAAAATGATACATTTTGGGAGTTATATGGTGATGTTGACAATCTATTTTAGCAAATCAATAAGTTGTTGTAAAAACAGAGCAGAAACTAAGTCTGAAGTATTATATTCATTTTATTGAGGGGTCATTTAATTAACCAACCCTAACCCTAATGACCCTGTGCTCTTTGTATGCAGAGAAGGAACGCCATGTGAAAGCTAATGCGCGGGACTACAATGACAAGTTCTCTTACACTGTGAGTATATCCTCAAAATGGAGCAAGTTTTGCTTTTTACTCACATGTTTTATTTCACACTTTATATCATCAGCGCTGTTTTTTAAATGTGTGGTTTTTCAGGACAACCACATCAAAACCTCAAAGTACAATGTCTTCACCTTCCTGCCCATCAATTTGTTCGAGCAGTTCCAGAGAGTTGCAAACGCTTACTTCTTAGTGCTGTTGATACTGCAGGTATAAGAAGAAGAGAAGAGACATATTGAGACACATTGCCTGTAATGAATGTGGGTTTTTTTTAATGAGTTTTTGTGAAACTGGGTGAGCTAACCTTCTTTTCTTCTCATGTAGTTAATCCCGGAAATTTCCTCTCTGTCCTGGTTCACCACCATTGTCCCTTTGGTGTTGGTGCTTGTAATCACGGCTGTCAAAGATGCCACCGACGACTATGTCAGTTTTTACTCAGTTTTTGCTCTTCTCAATGCTTGTTTTCTACAGCTATATCTCCCATGGTAAAATAGTTTCCCTGCCTTTTTTAAACTTTAGTTCCGTCATAAGAGTGACAAGCAAGTCAACAACCGCCATTCTCAGGTCCTCATCAGCGGAAGGTATTATCACTTTCCTCTTTCTCATTGTCGTTTAGCTGAACAACCAAATCACAAAGCATAAATGATATGTTCAAGGACATTTAATTATGAGTTTTGATTTCCAAGTTTGCAGAGTGAGAAGTGGATGAACGTCCGTGTGGGGGATATCATCAAACTAGAGAATAATCAGTTGGTCGCTGTGAGTAAACTTCCCTTTTTCATTTTTTTTGGCAGCTCTGATCATAGGATGTGTATTTCTGTCTTTCATATACTCATATAAGGAAAAAATAGAACGCAAAGTTTAACAATGAAACATTTCTTCTGCACGATCCAGAGGCTGCTGGGGGCTCCTGAATGTTTCCGCAGGGTAGAGATTGGTTTATTGCCTTATCTCACCACTGAGTGTTTATTGGGGTTTTTTCACACAGGCAGACATCCTTCTTATCTGTAGCAGTGAGCCATATGGACTGTGCCATATTGAGACTGCAGAGCTAGATGGGTAAGTGCTGTTCTGGCTATGTAAAGTAGAAGTGAAGATATCTTAACTGCTTTAGTTCAAACACAGAATCATACATGTGAGGAATGAGACTAAGATTATGATGCCTGTAGGGGATTGATTTTGCATGAAGTTGAGGTGAAATTTACTTTTCGTAAAAGAATACAATTAAACAGTTTTTCGAACATTTTATCCCTAAACAGAGAAACAAATCTGAAAGTTCGTCAGGCTTTGACCGTCACCTCAGATTTGGGAGATGTTACAAAACTGATGGACTTTGATGGTGAGATGAAGCTTGACATACAGTATATGTATACCTTGTAGAGGCCTCAGGTTCTATGTGTGTGTAGCCATGACTCTCTTCACAATGATTTCTTGTATTTTTTTGTTGTTGTCTATTGTCTATTATCGTGCAGTGATGGCTTGTATCGGTAAGACTTCAATATGCTTCGTCTCTCAGGAGAAGTCATCTGTGAGCCACCAAACAACAAGCTGGATAAATTTACAGGAACTTTATACTGGAGAGACAATAAGTTCTCTCTGGATAATGAAAAAATGCTGCTGCGAGGTTGTGTACTCAGGAACACAGAGTGGTGCTTTGGGATGGTCATCTTTGCTGGTATGAAGTTTTTTTGCTCATAAACCCTCTTGTTTATTAATGTTCTTTAAATACTGATGGCCTCATTTCTCCTGCAGGGTTGCAAACCAAACTGATGCAGAACTGCGGAAGGACCACATTTAAAAGGACAAGTATTGACAAACTGATGAACACTTTAGTTTTGTGGGTGAGTGGTTTGTTGCTTTTGCATGGTTACTCGTCATATTTTCTTTTTTAGATACATTTTCTTTTACAAAACAAAACACTTTAAGAGAACCACCTTTTTCCTGCAAAAGGTTCCTGCACACAGATGTTTTTTTTACTCTGGTAATTAAAACTCTGCCCAGGCTGAAATAGTGTGGACCTATTCAACGATTTATGTGAGAATAAAATATTTTAAGTACCAAAACAAATGAGGGGCAAGTCGTCCCTTCCTAATGGTTAATGCTTGGGACATTTCTAATAATCTGTATAAGCCTTGGTACAACAGATGAACGATGCTTGTAAAAGCAAAACTCTTTTGTCCCCAATTTTTTTATAAAAGATAAAGTGAAACCATAAAAATTATTTGTATTTCAGATCTTTGCCTTCCTCGTTTGTATGGGAGTTATTTTGGCCATTGGAAACACTGTTTGGGAGAGCTGCATTGGCAGAAACTTCCAGGTGTTTTTGCCATGGGATGAGTTGCAGAGAAGTGCAGTTTTCTCCGGCTTCCTCACCTTCTGGTCCTACATCATCATCCTCAACACTGTTGTGCCCATCTCCCTGTATGTCAGGTGAGAACAAAGACATTAATCACAACAAGTTTATTTCCGAAATGCATATATGTAACTATTCTAAGTACAGTTTGTGTTGTAGCCCTTACAAAAAAAAAAGTATCCACGGGCCAGACTCGAACCCGTGGTCTGCTGCTTCTGAGGACTGAGCTTCTATTGGGGCCCCCCTGTAGCCCTGTAATTTCGAAAGAAATATGTTCAAGTTTACAAATGATTTCCCTGTAAAAGTTATATTTAAAATATTAAATGTATGGTTAAACCTTCCATCAGCGTGGAGGTGCTGCGGCTCGGTCACAGTTACTTCATCAATTGGGACTGGAAGATGTACCACATACTGACAGACACTGCAGCGGAAGCCCGCACCACCACACTGACAGAGGAGCTGGGCCAGGTGCAGTTCATCTTCTCCGACAAGACGGGCACCCTCACCCAGAACATCATGGTCTTCAGAAAATGCTCCATTAACGGACAGACTTATGGTAGGTTTTTTTTTCTTCTTCTGAACTCTTAAAATCTGTATAACTGATTTAAAGGTGGAGTCAGTGATTCTGGAGAATGCTTGTTCCAATTCCCTTTTTGTCATAATCAGCTAATATCTCTTTGTGATTCAATACATTTTGCAATGGCTAAATATCTGAAAATGTTCAGGGCCCCAAACTGTATAAGTGTACCAAGTTTAATGCTTTTCTGAAAAGGTTAACAATTTGGCACATATCCCCTCTACCATAAAACAGTACTTTGGGAAGCCGAAAATTGGCATAAAGGTATGGTTAAGAAAACCCTTAGAAAATAATTTTCCACCACATGGATTCCTTAAGACTTTTAGTATGTTATTTATTACATATTCATTTGTCAAAAACAGTTGGAATGGTTTCTGTTGCAATTTTTTTAAGGTCAGGTCATAATAATGCCTGGACTATACCTGTCTGTACTGTGTGTGCTCTGGAAAAATGATTGCTGTTGTTAATAGAGAGTCTTGAATCTGTAAATAAACATGCATGTCAACAAAGGGGATGTAAACAAAAGGGACCCACCTGCTGCTAGCTACATGGCCGTTTACAGAGCCTAAGCTATGTATTAACACCAGACTTTTTCAGGAAGCATGAATCATCAAACGTATAAATAAAATGGTCTGTGTGACTGAAATATTATTTATGCCTTAAAATAAATAGTAATACAATTAATATTTTAAGCCTTCAAACAAAATACAAAATCACGACCACCAGTACTACCTACTACTGCGCATTGTGCTGAAGCATAGTGCAGGACAATGACACATTTGATGTATGTTGTTGAGGGTTTTTAGAAGCATTGCAGATAATCTCCCTTCCCTACTCTTTCTGTCTAAGGTGATGTCTATGATGAATTTGACCAGAAGGTGGATATTATAGAAGTAAGTAGGCTAAGAACAAGCATGAATTCTTAACTCTGATAATAATTCAACTGATAATAACTATGTTGGGGTTCTATGTGCCCTCAGACAACTGCCTGTGTGGACTTTTCCTTCAACCCTCTCTGTGACACAAGGTTTAAGTTTTACGATGGCAGCCTGGTCCAAGCAGTCAAACTGGAGGATCCGGCAGTGCAGGAGTTCTTCAGACTGCTGGCTTTGTGCCACACTGTCATGGCAGAGGAGAAGAGCGAAGGTACACTGTGCACACCATCCAGATGTAGCACCACTAAGAATAGACAGAATTGAACATACTGTAGTAGGCCTATATTAAAGGGGTTCTTTTTTGATCTTTCTGTTACCACAAAGGGAATCTGGTGTATCAGGCTCAGTCTCCTGATGAAGGAGCCCTGGTCACTGCAGCACGAAACTTTGGCTTCGTCTTCCGAGCCCGAACGCCCGAGACCATCACCCTGTGTGAGATGGGTCAAGCCATCACCTACCAGCTCCTGGCCATACTGGACTTCAACAACGTGCGCAAGAGAATGAGTGTCATTGGTTAGGTCTTCAACTATAACAGTAAAGATCCCTTTAGCCTACATGTAGTCAACAAGACACTAAGTACACATTCATAATGTAAAAATGCGTTTCATTTTAAATAAACAGCAAGTCTGTTTCTCTTGTGACTGTCTATAATCCTTGTATTTTTTTCTATGTATTTAGGATTTGATCAAAACAGTATTGTTGGGTTGTCCTACTGTGCCTTTTACAGTGAGAAATCCGCAGGGCCAGATTAAACTGTACTCAAAAGGAGCTGACACTATTATCTTTGACCGTCTGGATCCATCCTGTGACGACCTCATGTGCACTACCTCAGAGCAGCTCAATGTAAGGGTTACACTATTGGATAACAGTATTAAATGACTGCACTTTGCATAAACAAAGTACCATGCATCTTGTAGTATAGTATGGTATATAGTCTCATAAAACTCAATACATCAGATAAGTTGCCAAAAACACTAATGTAATGAGTTAAGTGGCTCAGCTGGTGCAGGTAATGTGTTGATGTTAACATTTCAGGGTATGTACTGAAAAATAAATATAGTCAAATATAAGTACTAATCATTATAAAATGGGCTACGTCTGCTCTCCTCACACAACTGCAAACTTCAGTAAAATATTCATTACACTTTTTAAAACAGGTACATTGCCCTGTATTGTTGCATGCTACAACTGTTATAGGTGTTTTTGGTTTTTCATCATTTTCTCTGCAGGAATTTGCTGGAGAAGGGCTTCGAACATTAGCGCTGGCATACAAAAATCTATCCGAAGATTATTTTAAGGTTTGGATGAAGAAGCTCCTGTTTGCCAGCACTGTAACTGAGAACCGCGAGGATCAGCTGGATGTTCTGTACGAGGAGATCGAGCGGGGCTTGAAGGTAACATTGACAACCTTTTTTGTGTCGATAGTTTAAGCAATCAAATTCATTGTATGTATGGGTTGTAGCTCAGTGGGTAGGGTGATCGACCCGCAACTGCAGGGTAGGTGGTTCGATCCCCCGTCTCCCCGCCACATGTCCAAGTGTACCTGGGCAAGACACTGAACCCTAAATTGCTCCCGATAGTTAGCTTGCATGTGTGCTCCAGTTGTAAGTCGCTTTGGATAAAAGTGTCTGCTACATGTAGTGTAATGTAATTTTAGCTTCTGTATACTGACTGTTGTCCTCGCTGTAGCTTCTAGGAGCTACAGCCATCGAGGACAAACTCCAGGAGGGAGTCCCAGAAACTATCGCCTGTCTGAATCTAGCCGAGATCAAGATCTGGGTCCTCACAGGAGACAAACTAGGTAGCATGAGTCTCCTAAATAATCTTTTTGACCAAATTAGTTGATACTAATAATAACAGCTTAACCTATCTGTTCAAATAAATCTGCATAGATGTAAACTGTGTGAAACATTTCAGAGACAGCCATGAACATTGGCTACTCCTGCAACATGCTGCGAGACGACATGAATGAGGTGTTTGTCATCTCTGGCCATACACTGCTGGAGGTGCAGCAGCAGCTCAGGTGATACATTCACATATTCTCTCAACAACTGCAATTGGAAAAATCTTGGTGTATAACATCCTTAAACTTAAGGTCTATATGTAATATTGTGCTTGATAAAGCATATTTTTATATGCTAAAAAAAAGTAAGTTTACTGGCTTCCCTCTGTCCTCAGGAGTGCCAAAGAACACATTCTCGGCCCGAGTCGCAGTGCAGGAGATTTTGAGAAGATGGATCTGTTGGCAGATGATTCACTGTTCGAAGAAACCATTATTGCAGAGTTTGCCTTAGTCATCAATGGACACAGTCTGGTGAGAAATTTAACAGTGGTACATTTTACAGCATTTTAATGTTTTCCATCCTCTGCTGTGCTTGTTTTTATTCTGCTATACGAATGCCAACAGGTTTTACTTTGTTAAACAGTGGTTGTGTTGCTGTCTGCTGAGTCTAGCGTCTCGTTACCCAGTGCTGACTGTGCCGGGCCAGTAATGAGCAGAGGGCTGCTGTGCTGTGGAGGGCCCTCGGCTCTATTACGGCTTTTCATTAACATCCATTTCCTCACAGAGGAGCCGCTCCCTCGCTGTGCCGGGAGCGGCCTCGGTGGAGGTGTTACAATGAGCTGTTGCTTGGTGTTTAGTCTCTGAGGGCGGTGTGACGTGGCAGGACGGTAATGAGAGCTGCTAGCAGGTGTGTGATGTATGTGTGTTTCTCACCCTGCAGGCTCACGCACTGGAGCCACAGTTGGAGCATGCCTTGCTGGACCTGGCCTGTTTGTGTAAAACAGTCATCTGCTGCCGGGTCACGCCCATGCAGAAAGCTCAGGTGGTGGAGCTGGTGAAGAGGCACAAGAGAGCCGTCACCCTGGCTATTGGAGATGGAGCCAATGACGTCAGCATGATCCAGAGTGGGTCTCAGGATCGAATATGTTACTCGTAGACCTATGTGTTTGGAAAAAGCAGCATGGAGCAATTCTCTCATGTGTAATGAGTCACATAAATGAGCTTATGATAATCATAAAAACATTTGAGGATTATAAAATACACAAAATATTTTGAGAAGTAACTATTCAGATGAAGTAAATACTTGTTTAACTTTTAAATTGTTGCAACTAAAAAACCTTTCACCCGAATTTTCACTGAAATTTAAGTCACAGGTTGTGGTTTTAATTTAGTAAGTATTTTAACAGTGTTTCAATGATGGTTGATTTCACTTCCAATGGATAGTGTTCGGTTTGTTTCTCCCACAGCTGCTCACATTGGTGTTGGCATCAGTGGTCAGGAGGGGATGCAGGCCGCTCTGGCCTCAGATTACTCCTTCGCTCAGTTCCGGTACCTGCAGCGTCTCCTGCTGGTGCATGGACGCTGGTCCTACTTCCGCATGTGTAACTTCCTGCGTTATTTCTTCTACAAGAACTTTGCCTTCACACTGGTACACTTCTGGTACGGTTTCTTCTGTGGCTTCTCGGCTCAGGTAAGAAAACTGTAATGTATCATGAGGCCCGTAGGATTTTTGAAAGTATCTCTTTTTTTCCCCACATTTTAATCCATTTAAATTACATTTAATCGAATAATTGCTCATACACAGACATAAATACATATTATGCATGTTTATATGTTCTCTTTCCACAGACTGTGTATGACCAGTGGTTCATTACCCTCTTCAATATAGTCTATACATCTTTACCAGTCCTGGCAATGGGACTTTTTGATCAGGTAAAAGTGTTTCATATGAAATAATGCTAATAAAGAACTTATTTATATAGTATATATCAAATTATATAAATATTTTTAAAAGAAGTTCTTCATTTATAAATTTGGACTGAAGACTACATTTATTTTTCAAGCTGTTTCCAATGGTACCTTCCTGGGCCATGGTATCATTTTATACCTTTTTTGTTTTTAAAATACTGTCAAGTCATACAGGTGAATATCTCATTACTACTATTTTACTGTGTCCTGATTAATAAACTTCCCAAAGGTACCTACACATATAACTCTGCAGTAGTTGCTACATTAAATGTAACCTACGTGTGAACTCCCTAACCTGATCAACCCGTATCAATATACAATATTGTATATTGTTTTTGTATCATATTGAATGTACCATCTTCCATATAACTAGCATCAATCACTTCCCTCAATACTTCACCCTCACCCTCCTCTATATAATAATACTTATGATATCTCTGTTTCCTAAAGGATGTCAATGACCATAACAGCCTTCTTAACCCGAGCCTGTACACATCAGGCCAGCAGAACCTTCTCTTCAACAAGCGTCAGTTCTTCCTATGCACACTGCAGGGTGTGGGCACGTCATTCCTGCTCTTCTTTATTCCCTATGGAGCTTTCTCTGTCATGGTAAGAGATGACGGCTCCCACTTTTCTGACCAACAAGCCTTTGCTGTCACCATAGCAACATCCCTGGTCATTGTCGCAAGTGCTCAGGTAGGAGTATGAACAGAATGAAAGACAGACAGAAAATGTTGATTTGACTATTTACCACTGTCTGTTGATGCATATATGTTCCTAGATTGGACTTGACAAACACTACTGGACGGCTGTCAATCACCTCTTCATATGGGGCAGCCTGACTGTGTACTTTGCCATATTGTTTACATTGCAAAGTGATGGCATGTTTGGCATCTTTCCAAGTAATTTCCCATTTGTAGGTAAGTTTGGCTCCTTTTTGGAAATGCTGATGCAATAGAAATGTAGTATAGATAAATACAGATTTGTCTCTCCTCAGGCACGGCGCGTAACTGCCTGTCAGAGAAGGGCGTGTGGTTGGTCATTCTACTCACCACTGTGGTGTGTGTTGTGCCCGGCTTAGCAGTCAGCTTCCTGAGAGTACTGCTCTTCCCAACGCTCACAGATAAGGTACAATACCTTTAATGTACATACAGTGATTGTGCACCAGAGAAGGAAAGAAACTAAGTACATTTACAATTTTAGGTAGATGTACCTGACTTGAGTATTTATTTCTCAATACTTTTACGTTATACTTCTACCTCACTAGATATTAAAAGGAAATATTGCACCGCTGTATTTTTTTTAAAGCTATCACAAGTTCCTTTCCAGATAAAGATGTTACTAATCAAAAGATGATCAGCCAATGAAAGATAATTTATTAATAAAAAATATATTAGAAACATACTGGATTAAAATGCCTAACTGTCGGTAAAGTATTTAGAAACTAGCTCCACCTATAATTATGTTTTAATACTAATACCTCCGTTTTGGGGCTACTTTATGCAGAAAGAGTACTTATACTTGTATACACTTTAAGTACATTTAGCTGATATTTGTAATTCTTACCGTATTGGTCCTTTTACTGAAGTAGAGGATCTAAGTCCTCCTTCCACTCTTGCTGTGTTTTGACAGGTCCGTCGTCTACAACAGTCCAGAAAGAAGGAAGGACCTCAGGGGCCGAACCTGAGGCGAGTAGTACGCAGGACCAGCTCTCGCCGCTCTGCCTACGCCTTCTCCCACCAGCAGGGCTACGGAGAGCTGATCACCTCAGGCAAAAACATGAGGGAGAGCGCAGTGTCTTCTCCTCGCTCCCCAACGAGAACAGCACACAGCCCCACCTGGATAGAGAACATGCTGAAAAGAAACAATGAAGTCTCCTGCGTCCCTGATGAAGGCGCAGGAACCTCAGGAAGTGGCTACAAAGCAACAGAACAAAGACCTGAACTAGACCTTTGACTAACAGGCAAAGTAGCTACACACTTTAGGATTCCATATGCATGGATCCTATGGACCAAGTACAAGGTATGAATGTCAGTCACTGCCTGGGGGAATTTATGCTCAAATCCAACAACACGTCGTCGTACCTTGTCGTGGCCGGTTCTTAATCTTAGTTTTAAACTTTTCACCGTACAGGGGATCGCTCGCTGGACTCGCACGTCTCTGTTCAATTATACTCAGAGTCTTGCTTCTTCCTTTCAGATGATTTATTTTCTTTATTTTCACAAAACATTTCATTTAGCTTGGTGAGCATGAGCTAAGTGAGCGTGAGGTCTAAAGCAGTCTCGATTCCCCCTGTTCCACCCTGTCAATGGCTCATTTCCTTGCTCTTAACCTGACTGCTTGGTGACCCAACCCACTCTATGCCGGCTGCCTCTAATTAGGCTATACCTCCAATTAATCCAACATAAATCTAATATTTAAATTAATAAGAATAAAACATAAACATCCCTTAAGTCAAATAGGAATTCATTTAATATAATAATAGATTTTAAACTAACATAAAATATGTCTCTAACACTCCAGCCCCTAATTGCTCATTATATAGCAATTACATAAACACAACGAAATAGAGCCAATATTCAGACAGTCAATCATTATTACAGTTGCTCTTTTCAGTCCATAGGCTTAGGAGCAGACAGAGTTTGTTAACAGGTCTTTGTAAGACACTTGTTTTTATCCTTTTCCTTATTTTTATTGTGCAAATCAATGAAGAAAAGGATTGGACATTTTAGCCACTTCAGATAAAACATTAAGCTGTCACTGACAAACTACTGTCTACAAGTCTGAGCAAAAACACAGGCAGCCCTGAAGAAAAGTCTTTTAGACTTTCACCTATAAAGCCTATGCACTGAAACACTTCATACATAAAGTATAAAGCTGCTGAATATGACGATAACACAACTCAATTGGACAAACTGCAAACATCAAATGTGAAACTTGTAATGTCATCCAGTGATCTTTTTTCCCACATCTGTGCCTTTTAACATTACTGTTAGAGATA
Organism: Hyperoplus immaculatus; assembly: GCA_949357725.1. NCBI lineage: Eukaryota > Metazoa > Chordata > Actinopteri > Uranoscopiformes > Ammodytidae > Hyperoplus > Hyperoplus immaculatus. Next base: position 10,841,840 of record OX442354.1, read on the forward strand.
ATCTTTTTTTTATTTGATAGCAATTCTCAAAAAAAGGAAGTTATGTAAAAAAATTTAATGAATGACTTGAATCTGATATCCTCTTTGAAATTTTGAATTGTCATTTTAAAACTCCCAACATGATTTGGTTCTTAGACTGCTTCTACAAATGAAGACAATGAATCACACATATACATAGAAATTTGTTTTAAAAGTTTTTTTCACCAAAATGACACCCTCTCCTTTAGCCTAATCATTCAAGTTTTGTGTATATATTTGACTAAAGAGAGTAACGGGTGCAAATTGATAGTGAAGGTCCCTGAAGAGATTTAAATGCAGAATGCTGAAGTTCCCTTCAGCACAGTACAGTTGCATGTGCCTTATCACCAACATCTCTGTATTGAAGTGAAAATGTATACTGTTTGTGTGATCGTATTGTATGAGGGCTTCCTACCCTGATTTCATCTTGGGCTCACACACTTTCAACACAACACAAATGCGACAAAATATAAGAAAAGGTCTAAGTGATGCTGCTCAAATGATGAGTACTTAGGATGCAATTGTTAATCCAGCACCGTTTAATTCTTCATGATATTGTTTGCCATTGTTTACAAAATTATGTTAATTTATCAAATGTTTCTTTTTTAAAGGATGGATGGATGGATACATTTTATACAGCAGTACAAAAAAATTTATTTGTTTTTATTTGTTGTCTTATCTTTCTTGAGTTTAACAATGAGACATCAAATTTGCTATAAGAAATTAATCTATATAAAAACCCCCAAACATTTGATTAAAAAAACAAAACTTGTTTAACACAAAAAGCATATTCCCTTTGTATGAAACAATAACCGGCTGTTGACAATGTTTGGCCCCTTATATTCCAAAATAATCTGCAGAGAGTATTAAGATGAAACATACAATCCTCTTAAAGTGCTTCCTGCCTCAAGTGGAAGAGGAAAAATAAATTTTACTTATTTCCCTGAAAGTGAATGATAGCTGTGTAAACAGACATGACTGATGGAGTTCACTCCTCAAGGAAAATGGAAGCTCCTCCGCCAGGCTTTGTAACAAACAAACTCTGTTTCTCCATCGCCGCCCTGCATGGATCTGGGAGGTAGTAGGCCTCCCTCACTGCCTTCAGAAAAGACTCCATCTTCTCACAGGGAACCATGGAGACAGCACAGCCGCCCCAACCTGCTCCCGTGAGCCGGGATCCCACTGCCCCCGAATTCCTGTAACCAAGATAATCCAGCCGTCAAGTCAGTGTTCCAAGGATACTTTTGTCACACACTATAAACTTTAAACATCAAACCTGCGTCACAAATCCTCCACACTGCAATTCAAACATTTTTCAACATTTCTCTGATCATTCGTAAAGCTGTATGTCATATGGTTGTAAACTTTCATCTTCATTCATGTCATCTTACATTTAAGGAGGGGAGAACTATGAAGGCAACAAAGTCAAAAGATTTGATCTTCTGATGGTGAATACATTGTTCCTATTCCCCTGTGTACAGTACAGTACACAGGGGACTATGTACATACAGTTCTATGTAGTATGGAATTGGAACACAACAAGTGAAACCGCATGCACAATACAATAGCCGAAGTAGCTAAATTGAGTTTTTTTTTATTTTAATACAGCAATAGTAGGTTATTAGGTTTTTATTTCTTATTGGTGAAAATCTCCAAACGACATTGGCTAATATATATCATAATTTGTCCCAGTGAGTGAAGTGACTCTTTGCTGTATACTCACAGACAGATGTCCACCAGCTGATCCAGCTCAGGGCAGCTGCACTCGTACAGGTCTCTGCAGCTTGCATGACTCTGGTTCATGAGGTCTCCCAGCAGCCGTACGGATTCGGCAGGTTTGGTGTCGCACACGTTCTTAAACTGAAGCACGCGCGCTGCCTCACTGTACACGTGCTTGGCCCGCTGGTGCAGCTTGAAATGTGTCACTAAGAGAAAGGAGAAGACATTGTCAAGTCATTCAACTGCTTTTGTTTTAAATTATTGGGGCACAGTGATACTAATCAATTATATGATGATACTGTTGAACAAATGTCTCAATGTACAGTATATCAGTAAACTATGATGATATTTTTCGTTTGATGCTAAGTCATCAGTCAAGGCTTGTTACCATTCACTTTTTTTCTTTCTTTAGAGCAGATAAATATTGTGTAAAATGTTTGTGTTTTAAAAGGTATAATAGTTAAGTTCTGGAAAACATAGATATCACAATATGACGATTAACATTTAATCTCATATTACACGTCACTGTAAATATCTTCAAATAGATATTGCCCAGCTCTATGACAAAGAAATTATGGCAGGAACTACTAATCATTTAATAATTGATTCATCCGTTTTCTTTTTTCATTTGTTTAGTCCATAACATGCCAAACACAAGTTACGAGACTTTATAAGAGATTTTGCTCACTATGCTGAGTGTTGGCGCTCAGCAGCTCTGTGTTAAAGAGCTCGGAGGTGACGCCCAGCGCCTTGCATATCTCCTCTCGGCTGTAAGGCTCAGGATGCAACACCTCATCCACCATAACCAGCATCTCCTCCAGCGAAGCCTTCAGCTCCGTCTGAACCTGGGCCAGCTTCAAAAACCTGCTCGAGTCCAGACCCCGCGCATGGGCCAGCATCTGAAATGTACACATGCCAAGACCGTTTATTTCAACTTTGATCTGAGTTCTTCCACAATTTTTTACAGTGACAGGTTCTTGTAGGAAGATTGAAGGGGCACAGGATCCTACTAAATAAAACCTTTTTTGCCCCGTCACCCCTTAAAACAAAGTGATACAAGACTCATCATAGGATGCACATCTAAAAGCTTCGTTTGTTTGATGTGGTTAAGAGGAGTGTTTAAGAGCATTTCCAAAACAGCAAACAAACAGTGAAGAATCTTAATACAGAGACAATGGTCATAAACTTGAATAATAAACTACAATTTTAAATATTTTTCAGACCCAGGTTGAGAGCCACTGGACATGGAGCACTGTACCTTTGTGGCGATTCGACACTCCACCACACGGATGTTGAAGTGAGAAGAAGCCGCTTTGTTCATCTCTACACAGCAGTTGGAGATCACAAACACAGCCCCATCCGGGAGCTTGACATCAGTGGCCCGCAAAGGCTGGAACTCTATCAGCTTTGCCTGACCGTGAAGGGTCAACAACAACAAAAAAACTCAAACAACAAACTTAAGAAAAAAGAACTTTTAGTCGCTACTATATGATAGTGTTTTTACACCTATAAAAAGACAGAATTGTTTGTTTTGTGTGTAAATTACCTATAATATACTGAATGGAAAAATACATACAGTTCCTGTCTCTGCCAGGAATGAGATGGATTGGTCCATGCCCCCACCTTCTGTACCAATGTAGCGCTCACATTTGGCACATAACTCAGCCAACGCCACCTGGAGGATCATAATCAGAAAGGAATGAACAGACCATAAGACTATGACAATCTCTTATATTTACTACTGGCATGAATGACAGACTCATTTGCATGTAAAATAGCTAATATTCTGCTGATACATTTTGCTTACAGAAATGTATACAGCAGGTTTTCTAATGTAATTTACATATTGTGTTTTTAAATAAAATGTTTAATTTTTTGTCATGGATTTACCTTGGAGAGGGACTTTTGATTTGCCTCCATTGTTACGAGCCCGGCACAACAAACTAAGGCACTTGAACTGGACAGGCCAGAGCTTGGAGGGATGGTCCCATCCACGACACACGACATCCCTGCTAAAGAAGCAATCCCAAACTTCTCCTGCAGAAGGTCAGTTACACAAATTTAACGAACAAAATTTGGAGAAAGTAGGCTACTACTTTGCTTGAAGTAATAGTCACACAGTAGGCCTATATAAACCCTTGTCATGTTTGAAGAATAAGTATAACTAATTGCTGCCTTACCTGAATACCTTTTACTCCACAGAGAAAATAATAATGCCACTTTGGATTCTCCCGGTCTATGACGATGTCCTCTGAACACAACACAGTGAAATCCCTGCCAAGATGATGAAACTGTATAAACATTTTGAGCTAGTGAATTCATTACACAAGCACAATGCAGGGTGTTTGAGGCTTACTTGTATTGAGGATTTGTGTTGGCCAGTGTGATTGTCCCTGAATTGCTCACTGAGACGGCTGAAAGGATGCTTTGTTCAATAGCCATTGGAAGAACAGAGTAGCCACAATAATCAATATGCTCTCCTGGAAAATATGAGGATTTGGGAAAAGGGTGATTTTAAAAAGGATTTTAAGACTTATTATTTATCCAGCATTGGGTTAACACTAAAGCTATGAAGAGCTGATAATCGATTTCCATGATAATGTTATTATAGGGCAGTAATTTGATTGTCCCCTTTCTAAAACAGAACAGACATTAACAGAGACCATGCACATCATGTATTTAGCTAAGGCCATTCATTTAACAATAGGCCAACACACATTTTAGAGAATTGGACAAATAGGCTTAAAAATCTTTCTTTGAATATTTAGGATAGTTTACATCCATTTTCATATGTTATTTTGTTCTTTGGTATATTATTGTATTGCCTATCAGGGGCAAATAAGGCAGGATCAGCCTTATATGCTATAGGCCTATTTCTGACTGTAATAATATAAAATGTAATTACCTATAAGGTTTACTCTTCCAGGTGCATATGCAAAGAAGAGAGGCGATTCTCCATACTTTGTTTCAAAGGTATTTTTCAAGTTTTGTAGCCTGTGACGAAATTAAATGAATATTAGACACAGAAGGCTACACATTTGCTTGTCTTACTGCCACTGCAATCAGAACCTCTTACTCACCTTTCATTGGCAGTAATCGCAGTCTTAAACTTGGGTGGGTTTGCTTCCATTTTCTCTCAGTTTAAAATGACTATGAATGGACTTCTTTCTTGTTGTCAGACACTCTGAGCTCGAAGGTTTCACATATCCTGGACGCGATCAGCTGATAGTCACAAGAGGATCCGGGATGCCAAACCGCTGAACTGCAGTCAGTTATAAAACAAGAATTCAGCTAAATTCAGTTCCATTTTGTATCAAATGAACTGACTCTGAATCAGTTCAGGCCACAGCAGCGAAAACACGGAAGTGTCTGCAGGACAGGAGTAGGAGGCGTGGTTTAGCGATGTTACCCTATTCATTTAATAATTAATTTTTTTCCCGATAAGTTTTCAATCATCTACACGAGATGCATATACTTATATACGTGTTACTTGAAATAGTGAATCTATAAGGTAGAATATAATTAATTTAAATGTTCTTTGAGTCGTGATCATAGATAGTAAATAATAGGTCGTGATCGAGTCGTCTCATCTTCACGTCTACTACACTTCCCAGAATTCCAGAGAAGCTGTTACCATGGAGGCGTGATTCTCAGTTCCGGAGTTGGCAGTAAGAACAATAACGTTTATAAAAAAGTATTTATCATGAATGTTTCGTTACATAAAGTGAATATTAAACTATTCGTGTGCCTGTTAGTGATATAATGTGACTCGTGGTGATGACAGAGAGACTCATGGATAGCATAGAGTGTGTGTAGCCTATATTATACGAGCCTCAGTGATTTGCCGCTGCTTATGCGCGCGACTTTTCAAAGTGGGCGAGTCTGCGGCTCTTAAAGAGGACGTCCGTCCAAGAGGCTACAAGTTAGCTTCATACTACTTCAAGGTGTACTGCGCCAAAAAGTTGTCCTAAAAAACAACAATTTGCATTCAAATATGCTAACGATTCGAAGTACTTGATCATACGTAGTTGAAGTAGGTCCCACTCATTTTAATATGTTTTATCGGTCTCGTTGTTGCTAAGGCAAGCTACCATGGTTGTGTTACCTCTAGTTAGTTAGCTGCTTTGTAATGAAAACAGTTATGTGGCTGGTTGTTAATAACTCCACAAATGTAATGGAATAAGCAACCCAACAAAAGAAGCGTCTATCTTTTTAATGCCAACAGGTAAGCTAATGTCGTGTATCTGTTTTTAACTGGTTCACATCGGCGACGACAATGCTAACGTTGGTCATACATCGGCAACATGTAAAATAACACACTTTCCTTGTTTATGATTTCTCCTCTCAAGTTTGTTTTTACACCTCTCTGCAGAGCACCCTGCACCATGTCTATCGATTTTGACAGTGCTGCTCTTCAAACCCAGCATGATGAGGAAGAATACGACCAGGAGGACTTTGCAAGAGAGCAAGAGGTACAAGACACATAGCTACCGCCTTGGAAAGTTGTTGAGATAACCTTTGTTTAACAGTTAACTTTATGTCTAGTTGTTGAACTTCGTTGATAGTTTGATTTTGTTAATGGTTTTCTGATGGCTTGAGTGTTTTGGTTTCCTTACTGTACATATTTTCAAATGCCCAACATGTCAGATGAGTTAACAAGATATCCAAGACATGCTTACATTATGAAACTACAACCCGTGGTTTGGTACTCTATGCAATCACTAACACATGTGTTCATTGTTAATGCACACTGTCATGTTTATATTATTATAATGACATAATAATTATTATGACACAAGTGGTGTACAACAGTATATAGAACATGGCTCACTCAAAGCAATGTAAAACTTGTCTTTCCTATTAGAATGGGGCATGCACATACTGCTTCTGGTTTAAGGCTTTTTTTCAAATATCTGCACACAATTCTACATTTTTCAAAAATATAAATGAACTCCTTTTTAAGCTTTACATTTATGGACCCTATTTGTTTTCTCAGTTAGCGTTGTTGTTAATGGAATCATTTGAAGTGTGTATCTTTTTTTAAGCCCTGCAAGGTTCAGAGCTAACCAGTCATGTTGTATTATTATTACTCACGCCTACAATCTGTTGCGCCATGAATCTGAGCTATTATTGGTTCAAGAAAAAGACCTCCTTCCAGGTGTGTCACACTGAAACTAGCCCTGCCCTGTGCTTTCCCTACTTTCCCTCTATTTAGGTTACCTTGTTTCTTTGCTTGACCCCACTGAACAGAACAAGACAGAAGAAACAGTCATTTAATGTTTTCATTGGGCTGCTACACTGTATTTTTGGACGATTATTTATCTTGAAAACTGATTTTATTCATCAGTATATTGCTTATGTATTATATGCAAGTTGCTCAAGTGGAAAATGTTTTCCACCAGTAATTAGAATGTTTCTGCTCCAGTTAACTTTGCTATATGTTTTGTCCAAACAATGGAGTTCTTTGGGAGCAAAGCACAGCAATACGGCAGGGAGCCGAAAACATGCCAGTCATAGTTTGGATGTTTCACACAGAAGGTCTTCTCTGCAGAAAGATAACGCTGGGAGTTTATCATGTTTCTTTCCAACTGAAGTCGAAGGGTCTTTTCTTTTAAATGTTGTGTAAGTGGGATAACATGGGTCCTTCGGTTGTGAACACGGTGGAGGATTTGAAGAATATTCAACGGTCCTTGTTGGACGTAAGTACAGCTGGCTCTGCTTGTTCTACAACACATGGCTGGTTGTAAAGCAAACCTGCTCAAACTGTTGTTAACGCAAAGGAGTATCTCCTTGGATTTTGTGTCATTAAGAGCTAAGATGTTTTGACAGTAAACTACGTTGTCATTCGCAGACGGTTTTTGATTGTCTTCTTGAGCGTGAGAAAAATGTGCATATTTTATACAAAATTTAAAGTTACATTTAGGGCTTGATCTAAAAACATGGAACTGGCAAATCCTCATCTTTAAAAAGCATAAACCAGGTAATGTTTCGAAGTTCTGCTTGATAAATTAGTAATTAATATTATGTATAAAAACTACACATAGTATAAAAGAAAATGGTGGCCAATCACTAAAACTTGTGAAAAGTGTGTTCATCAGCTACTTAAGACTCTTTCCTTTCAAGACAAAAGAGTTTGTTTAACCCTTTTTCAAAACTCTACAAACGCACCCCATCAGATTCTGTGTCTCAGGCTGTCAGTGATTGCTTCTCTGTTCTGTTTTTTATTATCTGTTTCTTTTTTTTACAACTTTGTTGCTGAGCAACGTTCATGACTCATTTCCATGTGCTATTTTTCCACAGCTGCAGAAACTGCTCACAGACCTGCCTGATGACATGCTGGAGGACAGCAGAGACTCCTCCTCCCCAGAGCTAGAGTATTCCACCTGCACCAATAAAAACACTGGCAACAGGTAACACACATGTTGCTGTTTATACTTTAGTAATCTCGGACTTGTAAATCTATGGGTGTGGTTCAAAACAACAAAAGATACAATCCTTATTGCACTGTAATGCTGCTTTTTTCACCCCCTCTTCATTTAGCCCACAGTCCACATGGACACCACAATGGTCAGTTCATCCAGGGCCAACCGTTCATGCCCAGGTAGGTTGTAAGTTTGTTTACACTCACTGATGTTTGTCTTCTGAATTTCTAAAGGATAAAAGCAATCACCTTCACTGTCAATGTCTCTCTGAAGAACGACGGTTACGATCGACGCTCTCATGATGAGTACGCGTATGATGATGGAGCTGTTCACGTCAATGGACATCAGAATCACCCTCAACCGCTGCCTCATAGCTGGAACCAGGATAATCAGTTCAACCAAGGAGATTATACATACACCACCATGGCCACAGAAAAATCGACAGAGACCAATAATTTCTCTGCAGTAGAGTATGAGTCTAAGTCATACCCTCAAGGCGCTAACAACGCTGTAGTGTATAATGGAGAAGAAGGCTACGGGGACCACAATAATGCCAGAAATCATTTTCAAGTGAGTGGAGTTTTATGTTTGTCCTTTGCAGATTATACAAACATATCGACACAGAGCCTATGGATAATTGCAGTGATTTAATGGTTTCGCCTTTAGGCCAGTCATCAGTATTTGATTTTATCAGTATTTTAAATTGAACAAAATAAAAATTTTATTGTGTTGTGATCTTCAGAATTTGACACCTGGAGCTGTGGAGCGAGTTGGGGATCAGTACAAGGCCAGCTACAACCCTCACCATCCTGCCCATCAGTTAAAGATGTTTAACACACAGGCCGCTCGGCAAGAAGGTCAACTTGACCCTCTGCAGAGAGAATTCCTTGACTCTACACAACGTGAGTCTTACCGTCTTGATTTTGACATATATTCACAGTAATCCAATAAGGAATTTCCTGAATTGGCTGGACAAATTTATCTAAGTGAATAATCTAGATTTGAAGTAATGTTTTGACGTTTGCTTAAGGGTTGTTATCTCCTTAACTCTCATCTGCTTCACTGAAGTTGTTCTGTGTGCAATAGCCCAATAGGTATTTGCAGTACTTCTGAAGCGACTTATTAAAAACATAATCCTTGCATAGAAATCACAACAAGCAGCTTACAATATGTCTATTTTCTGTCATGAATTGTATGTATTAAGCTAGGCTACAGGACAGGTGTAACTTTAATAGCTTTATTAACTTTTTGGGGATTTTATTATCTATCAAGCTTTTAAAGACCGTGAGTGTTATTGTTTAACCTTCTACTACTCAATGACATTGCTCGGAATCGTTACACTGTTTAAATGAGGGTTATGTGATTGATGTGTGTTGAATATAGATTTTTCTCCATGTTTCAGAAACTGCTGATCGGGAGCAGCTAGCCCAGCTGCAGATATTAAACAAAGCTCAGCAGAGGCAAATTGAAGACTTGGAGCGAAAACTGGAGGATTCAAGGCGTAATATGAGATACCTCGAGCATCAGTTTGCAATTGTCAAAGGTATGTTATCCAAGGCCTCTGAGAGCTATTTAACACAGCGGGTCCTGCTCTGGCCTTGTGTGTCCTTGTTCTCTTGCTGGATGTGCTGCTTGTTGGAACGTTATGTTTTTTTTTCTTCTTCTCTTTTACATCTATAGATGAAAAGGATGGCCTTGCAGTAAGTCTAAAGGAATCGAGTCGATTGGTTGAAGAATCCAGAGAGAAAGAGATTCTAATGCAAAATAAATTGAAGGCAATGGAGCAGCAAGTACAGGTCCTTAATGAGAGGGACCAGGAGGTATGTTCTGTGCCGACACACACCACTGCTTTCCTCCCTCTCGTCATTGTGATTCTTTAAAGCAAAATACAATCTGCAATACATCGAATTATCTGTCTTTAACATCTGATTATCTATTTTATAAGTGAAAAACTGCTTAAAAGAGTTTAAAAATGAGACATTTTACATAAGAGGCAAATGTGTTACAGTAGTTTTTTTGTTTTTGTAGAACACAAAGAAGCAGAGGGTGGGAGAGGCTGCAGTAGACAGCATGAAGCAGCAGATGTTGGAGCTTTGTCGCTCTGACACACTGTCCAAATCGCGGGAGCAGCATGACCGAGACCTTACCGTCATAAAGGAGCAGCATGAGGCTGCAGTGTTGACCCTAAAGCAGAAGTTAGACTCTACATCTCACACTCTGAACCAACAGGTCTGTAGCGTTACTGTCACAGGATGAAACAATATGAATTTCACCTACTTTTGAATTCAGACAAATGTCTATGTATCAGTAAAGCAAGTCACCTGCAGACATAGTAAGCTCCTGTGTTGTTGCTTCCAGATGGATGTTGGTCAAAGGTTACAAGAGCAGGTGAGGCAGCTGGAGCGCCAGAGAGAAGAAGAGCAACTGGAGAGAGCCAGAGTGGTCAACGCTCTCACTCAAAGTCTGGAGGAGAGTCAACAACAAAGTGCAAAGCTGCTGCAGACAAGTGAGTGATTTGATGAATGTGCACAGTTAAAACACATGTGTGTGTTCCAATCAAAGACACTGATTAAACATTTTAGTTTGCTCAATTCTAAATCACCTTTTCTGCATTTTCTCTTCAGGTTCAGTGCAAGAGACAACTCAGATGCAAATCAAACTACAACAGGCTCAATCAGCCAAGGCACTGAGTGAAAACATGAACAAAGGCTTACAGGTTTGCTTTCTCATTTTCATGGCTCTAAAAGCTTCCACTCTCAAAATACATTATTACTCAACAAAGAGGCTTCTACACAGTCAATTCAATTTCCATCTTTTAATTTTGTCCTGAAGGAGGATCTTGCTGAATTGAAGGAGCAAATCACTCTGTATGAATCTGCTGTGAAGCACGGTGTTATTGCATTAGACTTGAACAATGAATGGGAGAACCAGCTGTCAGACTCCTGCATGGATTTAGGATTGAAGAAAGCAAACAGGAAAAATGGCATTCTTCACAGGTACACAATGAGTCATTGTCATCACAGAGCACTTTGTCCTTTTGTGTCATTAGGACATAATTATATTCTGTTAAACAAAAATTTCTACTTTTGTCACCACACCCATCGATAACCTATTCAAATCTATCTTTACCTACTGTTTATCAGCCCTGCCCTGGCTCACCTGTCAGACTCCAAGCTTCCCAAAGACGACGCCCTGCGGCTGCTGCGTGTGGAGATGCAGCGCTGCCTGGCCAGTCTGAAGGGCAAGAGGCAGAAGATCAGTCAGCAGCAGGAGGAGCTCCAGCTATGTCGGGGCCAAGTCAGCCAGCTGCAGACCCAGTTAGATGAAGCCAAACTCAGCTCTACTGTGAGTAAAGCATTTAACACTGTACAAATACCTGTACTGTAGTCACTATCGGTTAGCTTTCATCCAGATTAAGTTCAACTGACCAATTTTATATAGAGAAACACATGCAGATGGTTCAAGTAAGATAAGGAACCTATTAAAACATATAGACCTGAAAAGATTTATGCATCATATTTTTGCATGTTTTTTGCCAACACTTAATTTGTGTTTGCATAAAAAGAAACAAATGGCATGTATGCAACATATTGCATGAATTAATTAATAAGCAAATGGTAAAATATTTTAATTGAATTAAATGAATCATAAACACTGTGTCTCTGTTAACAGGTCAAAGAGACCAGTCAGATGAGACATCTCAACATAACTGGAGAGTCTCAGAAAGAGTTCATGAGACTACAGGATGGCCAACAACACTTGCAGGAACAAGTGGAGGTTGGTTGTGGTGTGTTGTCAAATTAATTATGTTCTTTATTCTTTTAAGAAAAGGATTGGTGTAAGATTGGTGATCTGTCCAAACTTTCTAGGTGTTAGAAAAGAAGAATAAGGAGCTGAAACAGAGTGAGGAGAAGTTAAGGTCAGTCAACTTGGAGCTTTGCACCAAGATGAGGGAGATGATCCAGGAACTGGACCAAGAGAAGCAGGAGGCTGCTCAGAGGTAAGGCACACACATGTATACAGTTATATTTAAAGTATTTTTGACTTAAAATGATCATAGTGTGTATTCATATTACGCTTCTGTTTCTTCATGGAGATCTGAGCGGATTCATCAGCAGTATAGGGACGACGTGGTGGACCAAATCAGAACGGAGCTCATGCTGGAACACGATGCTCAGGTTGAACAGCTGACTGCACAGAACCAGCAGCAGTTTAGACAGCTACAGTAAGCGCCACACCTGACACTGAACATGCTAGTTATCTGGAAACCTTTGTGGATCATTTGCAGCACTTATAAACTTTTTCACAGGACCCAGCTGTCTGAGACCAATGATAAGATGTTGGCCGTGCAAGAGTGTTACATATCGGTCTGCAAGGAGAAGGACTTGCTTGAAGAAAGGTTACGCAACAGGGAGAAGGAGGAGAAAGAAAATGAGGTATTCAAGATCCTAAAACGTTTACATATCAGAAACAGTTGGACATTGTTTTAAAGTTCTCCAAACCATCAATAAATGGTTTTTCTTTTTTTCTTTTAGAACATTTCCTAGTAGAAGTTAGTGATAATGTATGTTCTGTTTTTGCATGTGTTTGTGTTTGAGACACTTTTACTATTTCAGACAATTTGTTTACTAACGTGCTAAATGCCGCACTTTACAAATCTGCTTCTTAGTATACAAGTTTCCTGTATCAAACATAAATGACCTGTATACTGAGAATAATTAATGATTGGATGTTATTCCCAGGAAAAGATGAAAGAGGGTTCTGATTCCTCTGTAGTGAAGCTGAGGGCCGAGCTTGAGGCTCAGCATCAGGCCACAATAAAGCAACTCAAATCTCTCTGGTCCAAAGAAAAGGAGACTGAGATCCAGCTGCAGGTAGACTCTCACATCGCCTTAGCCAAGGCTGCTTGGGAGGAGGAACTACAACAGGTAGGATTTCCTGTAATCCATGTTCAGCTTTATCATCTCCCTTGCAGATTTATGTCTGAACTGAATCTTTTACTGCTTTTTTGCAGTTGGAGAAGAGCTGGGTCCAGAGATTGGATGAGGCTCAGAGGGAGAAACACAGAGAGACTGCTGAGGCAACTTGTCAGGTAGATGAGATTGAGACCAGCAGCGGGAGCATTACTGTGGAGGAGATGGAGTCCAGGCTCAGTGCCCACAAACAGCAGCTGCAACTGGAAGCTGACAAAGTCAAATGCAAAGCTGTGGAGGAAGCCAGGAAACAAACCCAGAGAGAGCTACATGAGAAACACCTTGAACACATGGCCAAACAGGTCAGTGCTTTTGTTTTTCGTAGAGTACTTGTGTTAAAGTGGCACTAAATATAATTGGTCAAATGGTAAATTGAACCTACTTATGTAGCTCTTTTCCCCCGATTTTCTCCGCCCCAAAAGGCGTTACATTGCTTTGTCTCATTCATCCATTTACACACACACACATGCACATGTGCACGCAGCAGCAACCACGCCACTAAACTTGCTGAATGTGTAATTCATACAGATTTTTCAGCTACACAATGATTTTTCTGATGCATCCCTACATTATTTGAAATGGTCCCATCAAATAGTTGTCCATCAAAAATACACACAATTCTTCTCCAGCATACCATGCTGTTCTCCCCAAAAATGTTTGCTATCAGGCCTTAGCCACGGGTTGATACATTTAGCTGTGATCAAATGTGTTGGTGTTTCAGGTTGAAGGTGCAGTAACCAGGGCCTACAATCGCTGGATGGAGGATTTTACTTCATTGCCAGAATACCAAGCATCTCTACAATTGGAAAGGGAGAAATGGGAGAAACTACAGGAAAAACACTCGGAACAACAGGTATGTTTGGCTTCAATTTCTGTGAGTCATTGCTGTCAACTGGCCATTCTTTTCTGATGTTGTATATATTCCTAAATCTAAACCCGCAGGTATCACAGGCCCTGAAGGAGGCCGAGGGGCAGTGGCATAAGAAGCAAGAGAACAAGCCGCAGGAGCCCAGCTCTGAAACGCAGAGGGTGGAGGAGCTCAAGGAGGAAGTGGAAGCTCTCCACAATCAGCTGGACCAAGGCAGGAGAGAGCAAGCCGCCCTGCTGAAGGCTGAGCTGGCTGGAGCGAGGGCCGTCTGGCACCGAGAAAAACAACAGGAGATCTGTGTCTACCAGGCCTGCAGTGAACAGGTTTACCAAACCAAGCTTCAAGAGCAGTGTCAAAAGCTGGAGAAGGCCAGGGAGGACGCCAACCTCCAAAAGAAGGAGCTGATGGAGGCCAAGCTACAGCAGACTCTGAGGGACAGAGAGGAGGAGTGGAGATGTCAGCAGGCAGACAAGGAGCAAGTCAGCAGACAGAAGATGAGGGATGAATTACTATCAGAGCTTCAGGCTAGTCTGGCCCAGGTCCAGGAACAACTTTTCAGGGATCCCAAAACAGTCACCGAAGACACAAGGAGGACCGACAAGGGGTCCACATCACAGGGCACAGTTACACACATCATCCAAACGTCCTGCAAAGACATAGTCAACAGAGCGGTATCTCAAGCCAAGAAGGAATGGAAGAAGGTGAGTTGTTGGGTTATTGATTGTCTGAAGATGAAATGGAGATTATCCGTTAATCATTTAAGTAGGGCTATCAAATTAACACGTTAATTTCGATTAATTAATCACAGAAAAATTAACGCGATTAAAAAAAATACGCAGATTAATCGCACTTCTATATTGCCCTTTGACCCGGTGCAAAAGAGGTGAGACGATAGCGGAGCTGCACTTGTAGCTTAAGGACATGGCCCGCACGGGATTAAAGAATAAAGAAAGAAGCAGGGGAAAGGGGCCGAGGGCTCTATGGATGTGTTGTGGGCTACTCCGGGCAAATAAGCATGAAGGTAGGAATACGTCTTATGTTATTCTCCGCAGTGTCTGTGCATTATTGATTAAATGGTTGCCTAATTAACAATGTAGGTTCAAAACAGTAGGCTATCTCTCAATCTTCCTCCGTGTCTCACTTTTGTTTGCTAGCTGCGATCATCTCCCGCTAACGGATAACCGTCCCCTCTCACTCTTCCTAGCATATGCCTGTCATTTTTCGTGTGTGTGTGTGTGTGAGAATATGTTTGGCTATGAGAAGGACGATGGTGAATGTGTGCAGCGCTGTCTGTTGTGGGAGATAGACAGTCGTCAGAGAGAGAGAAACGAACGGTAGCCTACACAGTTGTTTATAAACAGGCATAAAAGTGTCATATAAGTATGCGATAAATTTAGATTAATTAATCACAGAGCCTGTAATTAATTACATAACTTTTTTTAATCGCTTGACAGCCCTACATTTAAGACACTGGCTCTGCCTATAGACTAATTTACTGATTCTGCAGAAGGCAAAGGTTATAGTCTGGTATGGGTGTCCTTTTTCCTCAATCAGAAGAAGCACTGCCATGATTAAAAGCTGTCACGTGCAATAAGAATTGTCTGAATGTGCTGTTGTTGTTATATTGTATATTTTATGTGGTACAATGTTTGTTACTTTCTCCTTTTGTAAATGCTTTAATTTGTGCCCTAACAGATGAGTGAGGAGACACTAAGCCGTGTGTTGAAAGAAACACAGCAGCAGCATGAGAGAGAATTCAACAAAATGCAAAGTATGTCATGTCTTCACTTCACTAAAGCATTGTGGAAACGTTCTATTAGAATCCAAATGACGGGCAGTATTCATTACTTTGATTAGACTAAAGGGTTACGCCCATCAGCAAATGTACGTGACACTACTTTTCCACTGTTTCTAGGCTCCTTGTCTCAGAGGAAGGAGCAGACTTGTTGCAGGAAAGAGTGCACTGATACTGTTGGTAAGCTGCAGAAGAAGAACCAGGAGCTCCACAGACACTTGGAGAAGGCCTGTCGTCAACTCCAGCACAGCGTTCGACAGCACAAAACAGCCATGCAGCATCTGAAAGGTACTCGTTCATCTTTTAAATCGATTCATTTAAGTGCATGTATTCAACCAGCACCTCACCAAACCCGGGTGCCTTTGTTGATGGTCTACAACTCTTTTGTAGATGAACATGAAAGCAGCTTTAAAAAGGCAAAAGAGGACCATCTGCAGCAGCTAGAAGAAGTGAACAAATTAAAAGAATCCTCAGGGTTTGTGTTTTTATCATTTATTATCTTTAATTTAAAGTCCAAGTAAAATTAAATATTGATTCCCTTGCTGTGTTGTTACTCTTGTATACTTTTACTCTTGCCTTTTTTTCTTTTGCTTAAGCATCTTGCATCTGGGGAGATATAGGGGAAGGTGGGGTGATTTGTGCAACTTTTTACTCAAAGTGATTTTAAAGTGAGGCCTTGACAGTTATGTCTCCAACTCAAATATGTACATATATTTCAGGATGTTGTGCATCCCTGGCAATAAAAACTTTGGATCTGGAATAAACTGTTTAAGAAATATAGCTTTCGGAAAAAAAGTTGTCTTGACGCAATGACACTATGTCACTACGTGGGGTGATTTGTGCGTCATTGTGTCACAATGACAAAGTCACCATCATCATCTTTCTGGCCATCTGAACTCTCATCAGTGGTGTCGTTAAGTGGAATTGAGATGTCACTCTCTTCTGAGCTACTGTAGACAATCACTTTCTTTTGGTGACCAGCGTATACAGCCATGCCACTGGCACAACTCTCAGAAATGTACTTTGCACTAGTTGCTCCGTGCTTGTGGAACCAACTGCCACCTGACAAATGTGATTCCCCCTACATTTCTGCCTTTAAATCAAGGCTCAAAACCCATATGTACACCCTGGTGTTTCCTCCCCATTAACTATCTTACCTCTGCACTACTATCTGTGTTTATGTGGATGTATGGGCTTTACGTCTTTTATTTTGGTTATTGTTATTGTACCTTCATTGTTTACCTACTGAATGCACTATGTACAGCACTTTGGACAGTGCAAACTGTCATAAATGTGCTTTTATAAATACATTTTACTTACTTACTTACTTATAACTCACCCAGGCCCTTGCGCACAAATCACCCCATCCCCAGAATTTTGGATAATAGGCATGATGCAGCAATTTAGGGTTGACATTGTGCTAACTATATAGACTCAAAGTGTAGCATACCAAAGCACTAAAACATGTGTCAAATGTTTTCAAACGTGTCTATAATTGTTCAGACACAATAATCAAAAAACCTTGATCATGGAAATTTTACTTTGAAAGGCAAAACACAGTTTTTTGAGCTTAAATGTGCTTATATCTTATTCCTTGTGTCTCCCTTCTTTACAGGATGAGTCAAATGGATGGCTCTTCTTAAATATGTGGTCACATTTCCAATTTCTTCCACGGTTTTCTAGAAACAAGGGGTTTTGCAACTTCCAAAACGCACAAATCACCCCACCTTCCCCTATAACACAAATAGTGTGAAAGTTTTAATTTATTTTAATTAAAAATCAAATTACCTTAGCTACACTTTATTTTATTTGCAATAGAAAAAGAATTTACTTTAAAATAGCTGACACTACAGAGTTCATTGCGCCCTCACTTTCGGGAGTGTTTCAAATGCTCTGTGAAACCATCATCTGATCTATAGCATAATAATAACGATAATAACGTTAAATCAGATTGTTCTTTCTTACAGAAGTGCTCAGCAACAAAATCTTCAGCAAGGCCTCGAAGACATGAAGCAGCAATACCTGGGGACTGTAGAAAAGATCAGAGGTGGGCTATGGTGCAGACTTTCGCTGACTGTGTGGATTTAAAATATTCTGTATTTCATGTAACTTGCCCCTGCATGAACAGAAGAAGGAATCAATGCAGACAAATGCAGATACTGTTTCTGCACTGTAATTGTGTCCACATTCTATGCATTTGTTACTTTCCCAACTATGGCAGTTTACATACATTTGCATCAAATATCCCTTTCACGTATATGCAACAATTGAAAATCACACATCACTGTTGTGTATCTTTATGGCAGGAGACATGCTGCGTTACCTCCAGGAGAGTCGGGAGCGAGCAGCAGAGATGATCCGTAGGGAGGTGCAGAGAGAGAGGCAGGACACCACCAGAAAGATGCGCCGCTATTATCTGACCTGTCTGCAGGAGTTACTGGAGGACACAGGAAATACAACAGGGCAAGAGGCCATGAATGTGTTGCTTACTTAATACTTGCATGTTTGCTTGCTCCATCATCAAAGCTGGGTCCTCAGGCTAATTGCATTAATCTGTCTGTAATCGCAGGGCTGAAAAGAAAATAATGAATGCTGCAAGCAAGCTGGCAGCCATGGCTAAAGTGATGGAGACGCCTATCAAAAGTAAATCTGGAAAGAGCCACAGTTCACAAAGTGAGTCCCATTGTGCAAGACTGCTTCACTGTAGTTTTTTTTTTTAAGGTGGAAACTCAGTGTGGTGTGAATCTGTTTTGTATTGACAGGATGTTTGACGGCTGGGTCCACCGCTCACTGCACTCCAGGTAGAAACGCGGGTTTGAATCAGAACCTACCAAAGCTAACTGAACTTCCTGACAGCGGGCCAGAGGAGAGACTGCACAGTAAGACTGATTCTGGACAGAAAATGGCCACTGCAGCGAGGACTAAAACTTTGAGTCACTGGGAATTTTCTGCTTCTGGAAAGCAGAAAATTTCTGGTGGCTCCTCTGAAGATACAGGTCTGAAACCCCAAGCTGCTGCTGCTCACACACACCTACGCTCCCACAAACCTTCTCAACAGACCGCTTCTCCATCCCAGGTGGATTGTGTCAGTGGGTCTGTGAGGAGTAGGGTTGACCCCAAACACCACCTGGACTCGGAGGCTCCCGTCAGAGAAGAGAAACAAACCGATTGGAGTGTGAGCAGCAGTGACTCGGACACAGGCCTCCAGGGTTCCAGATATTCCTACTCCGGGAAGAAGGTAGAACCAGTGAAGCCGTTCTCTGTCTGTTCCGCTTCAGGAGAGTTCTGCGGCCTCACCCCGGACCTTTCTGACCTGACTGTTTATAATGAAATCACCAGGAAGACGACGCCTCACACCCACAACTTGAACTTCCCCAACGCAAAGATGAGTACGCACCGAGAGCCCACCCCCGGCTCTGAGGGGGAGAAGCAGCAGCAGCAGCAAGCAGTTTGCTCCAGGCCTGTGTTCTCTGAGTTGAGACAGCGCCAGCAGGACAGCGGCTTTGACAGTCCTTTCTACCAACAGAAATGACATGAGTGAAGGACAGGTATGAAACAAAGCAGGGAGAGCTTTGAACCAACCATAATTTCAGTGAGCTTACGGTCAGCAAATAGTGCCTTCAATACAAGTGTTTAAAGTTTACATTATGTTTGCCTTTATGGGAACTTGCAGTGTGTTTGTGTGTACGTACGTTGTGCTAAAAATGTTAATGAAATAGTTTGACATATTGGGAATTTTTTTATTTTTTTTGCACTGAATTAGATGATGATAAGATTGATACCACTCATATTTGTACACCTATTATAAAGTAACACCAACAAGCTTGTTGGCTTAGCCTAAACACTGGAAAGGTAGTATAATCCCCCTACCTGCACCTCTAAAACTCACTCCATCATATTTGTTTATTCTGTACAAAAACCAAAGAGTAAAGACGACATGTGTTTACAGGGGGTTATGTGATCCATGTAGACAGGACAGGAGCAGTGTTGTCAGGATGAGGTTGCCAGACAATCAGTGGAGACTGTGGTGGGTCACTGCTCCCAGCAGCTAGTAGATTAAATGAGAATCGAGAAATCATTTACAGTTTTGTGAATATTTACTTCTGGTCTCTCATACTCCTTCTGGCTTCTCATACTCCTCTCTCACAGTTCAGTATAGCTTTGAAAAAAAGCAGCTTCAAAATCTCACTCAGGCAAACACACAGTGGGATCAAAGACGAAATAAGTCTAGAAGGGTTTATTTATTTTAACAATGCTTTATAAATGAACACTAACAGTCAGATCTGAGCAGAGGCCAAAACAAAAATATATTCTCAGAATACTGGCAACGCTTGGTCTGGATTTGACCATGTTGCAGCTCACTGATACATTGAATACATTTAGCCTTAATAAATATATACTTATATGTCTATAAAGGGCTGTTTGAGTTCAATCAAACACCTTTGTTTCTTCACCACCAGTGTCTTCTGATGACAGTTCACGTCCAGCAGTGTTCAGGTGTTTCCTCTGTATCCATGTGCTTGCCTGCAAGTGATAATTACATCACAGACAAGTGCATTTTGTAGACATTTGTTTTCAGTTCAAAAGTCGTAGAGTTGTCAGCAGTTTTTTTTTTCTGTGACCCTGTTTGAGAGATACTAGCAGTTTCCTATTGCACCACAGCATGTACTAGATAAAGTGCAGGTTAAACATGTGTTCTGTTTCATTATCAGTAGACACATGTTTCTCTGTGTTTTTATATTTTTAATTTTATATCAGGTTAATGAGATATGCTGTGCATAGAATATAAATGTTTTTATATATATTTAATTCATTTTAATAAAATGTTATTGCAAACTAAAAAGGAATAATTGATTTGTTGTAGGAGTCAAACCTCTCCAGCATATCTTGTCTCAAACATTTCATCTTAAAAATGTGTTTATATTTATGTTTACATTTTTGGGTGTATGCTTAAAAGTTAGAGCTCAAGCACTAAGTTGATTAATTGATGAACATTTTTTTGCCATAATTGTGATAGTTGTCATTTTTACTGCCCAAAACTCTCTTGTTTCAGCTTCTAAAAGATGTGTTCATGGTGCTTTATTTGATCTTTACATCAATGGACTTAACATTGTAGGTCCATGTTCATGCAATTTGAAGATGTCAACTTGTGCTTTAGGGAATTGTAGGGAATTGCATTTTTGTTTTCTGACATTTGATAGGAAACTAAATCAATGGAGAAAAATTGACAGAATAATCAAAGAACGAGTGTGTGATGGAAGTTCTGTTAAGGTTTGAGGTCAACTCAGGTGGAAGAATATTTTAGGAGACTTGGATGAATTATGAAGCAATATTTATTACAGACTTGGCCAAGGAGAACCGGACTGCAACTCTCGTGACTTGCACTTCAATTCTGACAAACTCATGCTTAGAGCTCTGGTTTATATTCTGTGAGCCACTGTTTCATGTAACTAGTTCAATCATTTTGAGTTTTAAAACAGTCTGCCTCCCCCTCTTATCATCCTATGTCAAACTGTAACTTGACACACTTTTCCTCAGGCTGCTCAGTTTATCACCGAGACGGAGATTCCCTACTCCCTCAGAGAGGTTTGTCCCCCCAACAGATCAACATGTCTTTCTGGGTAGTAGGCCTAGTGCTTGTAGCTGGGTTATGTATAGCCTTTCTATTCCGCCATCCTTACTTTTTACAGGATGTCCAACACTTGCTCGCTAAACTTAACGTAAAGCGCCGGGTCCTACAGTACTTGAAGACGAATTACACCATCCTGGACCGTTTTTTGGAGTCGGTAGAAACGCGGCCGAACAAGCCTTTCCTACGGTTTAAAGATGAGACCTTCACCTACCAGGACGCTGATAAACTCAGCAACAAAGCAGCGAGGGTTTTCCTGCAAAGTGGACTCGTTAAAGAGGGCGAAACGGTGGCGTTGTTCCTCGGGAACGAGCCGATGTATCCGTGGCTGTGGTTGGGTTTGGTGAAGATCGGATGTTCCGCTGCTTTTCTAAACTACAACATCAGATCCAAGTCCCTGCTGCACTGCTTCGACTGCAGCGGGGCCAAGACGCTGGTCGCAGCTGCAGGTAAGGTTTGCATTTATGTTTATGTGATGGCTGCGGGACAAGTGATCACTTCTTTGATTGATCTATGCTGCAAAAACACTCAAAACTCACTGTAACTCTTACTAGACACTTTTTTTGTTTTGTTTGTTACATTATAGGCCTATGTTACAATTCAAAGATAATGGTAGGTTTAACTCCACTGCCAGAAGTTTCTTCCATTTTTCCCGTTAAAGGGTGTTTTTCTTTTGGGAGGGGGTTAGGGGTGTGTGACTTTGCCTATCTGGATAGATAAGAGGAACAGTGTATGTTGTATCCCAGATAGCAGACAAACATTGATTCAACATTGAATCAAGGTTAATGCGTTGATCTAATTAACATTGAAACAATGTTGTTTTCTGATGGTTTTGGTTGATTTATGACCAGGCTTGCACCCTGAAATAACATTGTTTCAACATCAAAATAGATGTAAAACCAATGCTGTTTCACAGGGTATCTGCAGGTTTCAGCATGTCAAATTTAAGACTTTTAAGACCTTTTTAATACCACCTTGAATGAAATTTAAGACCTAAAACACAATACATAGGATATAGGCGATATTTGGGGGGTCCAGCTGTATTACAACCCAAGCATAGCTTGTGTGTCACTCAATGAGACTCATTCAAGTTTACTTTTCGTCTGTTTATTGAACATAAAGTGATACTCATTTATATCAGAAGCTAGGAAGAAAGTAGCCTTTCTCAGGGTATCTGCACATTTTAAGACCTCTAATGAACACCAATACCTTGGCAACATAAATCTACAAACTACACTACAGTATGCTCTGTAGAGGTTTATTAAGTTTGAATATCAAATATTCAATGCACTAATTACAGAAAGTAAAAAATGTTCAGCAGTCTGAATGAAGACAATGTCCCCCCGCATTTACCATCAAATAAATATAAGATCACTGTAAAGGCAACGTGAAAACCCATCATTACCACCTATTCAACCTATTTTAGAGCTTTATCAATTGATTGACATTTTCTGATTAATCGAGTCACAAGAACAGTTTAATCAATAAAGAAAATGTGTTAGCTGCAGTATTAGAATGAAATACAAAAATCTGGTAATTTTTGGGGAAGAATGTCCTTCAAATTTTAATTAGCCTACTTATTCAATAAACAACAAACTTAGTCCATTAACTTTATTTTTCAGAACTTATGGCAGAAACTATTTAAAAATTGGTTCCACAGGTGAATGTTTTTGCACTTTCAAAATCGGGAAATAGGCTACTGTAAAGTAGGCATAGCATAGGCTACTGTATAGGGCCTACAGGTTTGCATAACTGGGGGATGCCCACGGGACCTGCGGTAATTTGCGAAATGTTTTATTTTCTTCATATTGTTGCAGGCAGCTAGGTTAATAAACTGCGGGTATTAGGGTTGTACCGAATGGTGATGGAAATGTAGGCTACTGTCTGCGATTGACGGGACGATCGGCAATAGTTCTTAAAGGCCTATGCTACATACTGTAAATCCCCCAGAGGCAATTTAATAATATTATAACATTTTGATAGTTCCTTTTCAGATTAAAGCGGCTACGAGTAAAATTTAAATATCTTTTAAACAGCCCCCCTTAAGACTGAGGTCTGGCGACAGGTCTGCATTTCTGCATATTAGCCTACAGTTGTTTTATTGTACATTTTACTTCCCAGACAGGAGAAAACATAAATGACTGCTATACATCACTGTAAACCCTTTGAAGTCTTTCAGTTGCATAGCACAAGTTGGTTTGGTTTCTCTTTGCAGAATTACAGGATGCTGTGGAGGAGGTTCTGCCCAGTCTGTTGGAGCAGCAGGTCACTGTCTTCATCCTGTCCGACACATGCAGCAATGCAGCCGCCCAGAGCTTCACAGACAAAATGAGTCAGGCTTCTTCTGAGCCTCTATCCAAAGAATTACGCTCACATTTAACCTTGCGGAGTCCAGCAGCCTACATTTACACATCAGGGACAACAGGTAAGCTACTTCAGGTGTAACATGTTCTTTATTCAACAGTAGAAATAAACAGTGACTTCATTAATATAAATACACCTCTGGCTTGTTTCTCACAGGTTTCCCTAAAGCAGCAGTGGTCAGCCATGCCAAATTGTGGAACGCCTGTTTACTTGTCTGTCTAACAGGAGTGACATCCAAAGATGTGATCTACAATACCCTCCCTTTCTATCACAGCGCCGGCTTCTTTGGTTTCTGTTCAGTCATTGAGAGGGGTAGGCACACATTTGGGTTGTATATTTGTTGAACCTGAAAGGGAAAATGTTCAGTCATGTGGTCTTATCCTATATTCATATTTTTCTTAATATCAAATGAAAAAACATAGACAAAAAAAATTATTTTGAAGAAGCAAATCTGAAAAAAAAAGGTTATTATACCTTCAAGTAATTTCCTTAAGCAGATGAACAATGGAATGTTTAGCAAACATTACTCAAACAGTATTAAATGATACATTTGCTGGAGATCATTTTCTGCTGTGGATAAATTCACATTTGGGGTGATGTCAGACAAAATAATCTGCATATTTAAAGCAGCAGGATGGTTTAGACAAATTTAGACTAAGAAAATATAAATAAATGATTTTTAGGAATAAATCATATCAGGCTTTAGACACAGACACGGTAATCTTTTTATTGTTGTTTTGGTCCTTTGAAAGATTTATTGAGAAAAAGAAGAATCCTTTTATCCATTTAAGATGTGTCTTTTTGTCGTTGTGTGTAGGCATCACAGTGGTTTTGAGGAGCAAATTTTCTGCGTCTCAGTTCTGGGACGACTGCCGTAAATATAACATCACAGTCATACAGTACATAGGTGAAATCATGCGTTACCTCACCAACCAGCCAAAGGTATGTATTGTTTCTCACAGCATTATCATCAGTGTTACTATCACCTGCAGAAAAAAAAGTTTTGGTTATTCCTTTTTCTTTCCCAATAGAAACTTAATGATCAAAGCCACACAGTCAGACTTGCGATAGGCAACGGGATGAGGGCAGATGTTTGCAGGGACTTCATAGGAAGGTTTGGAAATATTCAAATTAGAGAGTTTTATGGGGCAACAGAAGGCAACTTTTCCCTGCTGAACTACAGCGGTAAGATTGGAGCTATTGGCAGAGACACCTTCCTCTACAAGGTAAAAGTCCATGTTTCACTCCAGATTATAAAGCAAATGCTTTAAAAGCTGTTAATCAATATTGTTTTATGTTGTGTATCCTGCAGATGTGTTTCCCACATGCTGTGATCAAATACGACATAGATGAAGGAAAGCCTTTGAGGGACTCTTCTGGTCTCTGCATACAGGCTGCCAAAGGTGCGTTAAAACCAAACCTGTGGGTCACAGAATTAGAAGTCATGTCCTTTTTATTGTCCCTTTGATTTTAAATTTAGGAGGTCCTGATGTGCAGTGTAGGGTTTACAATTTAAAGTCGCACATAAAAGGTTTTTATTAGAATCATTGTCCTTAAAGGTGCTACGAGGGACTTTTAAATATTTCTGAAACAGTCTAATTTTTCCTCTGATGATCATAAATTACATTGAGCAGCAAACGAGACCATCAGTATATATTCTTATTTATATATATATATATATTCTTTCTTTATGCCTTTGTCATGGGTAGCTTACCTAGGAACAACAGCTGGCGTTGTAAAAACACAACCGCTTTTTGTCCAAAGGGGGTGCAAGAATGAACACAGGCGAAAGTTCCTCTGAGCACCTTTTTAAATTAGAAATTTCTGAGTCCCCTCCCCAAAAAAAATGCATAAACTAAAAAAAAACATCACAATGTATCTCAGGTCGAGTAAAGTATACTCTTAAAAACAATTCTTGGGGGCGCCCTTAGCTCAGTTGGTAGGGCGTCCCCCCCATGGGCCTCGGCCAGCAGCGGACCCGGGTTCGATTCCAGCCCGCTGTCGTTCTCTGCATGTCACTCCCCTCTCTGCCCCATTTCAACTCTGTCTCTACACTATCAATAAAAAGCATAAAAATGCCAAAAAAAATCTTAGATCATCATGTGTAGAGAAACTCTGGGTCATACAACTGCCCTGCAACATTCAGGTCACAGTCATTGAAAACATCAAGGGGTTTTCTTAAGGTGCTGTTAAATGTATGTTGTCTTGGGTATCAGCTGTACAATACTCAATAGAGGAAGTGGTATCAGAGCCTCTCCTGTGTTAACGTTCCTCAGGTGAGCCTGGCCTCCTGGTAGCACAGATATCCATGACCGCTCCGTTCTCTGGTTATGCCAGAGACCTGCAGCAAACAGAGAAGAAGAGGCTGCATGACGTCTGCAAGAAGGGAGACGTCTACTTCGACACCGGCGACCTGGTGCTCGTTGACAAAGACAATTTCATCTACTTTCAGGATCGAGTCGGAGACACTTTCAGGTGATTTTCATCTCCTGTTTCAGACGTCTTATTGAAAGTGGAGCTTTAAAGAACAAACAAAAATGGTGTGTGTTTTTTTGGTAATAGATGGAAAGGAGAGAACGTGGCTACAACTGAGGTGACTGACATCATGACACTGGCTGACTGCATTAAAGAAGCCAACGTGTATGGAGTCGAAGTGCCAGGTAGTTTTCATTGAACATCTTTTCCATGTCGTCTGTTGTCACAATTGCAGCAGAAATAGAACACACCTTACTCATATTATCCCCAAAGGGAAATTGTATAAACCTCCTTTTACATTTTATTCGTCTCAAATCAAATACAGAGCCTTGAGTTTAAAAGATTTTTTCTTTGAGGCCGACAGTCAGTAAACAAGTCCAAACCGAACACTATATTTGATACCCCCATTGGGTCACCTGTTATACAGGATGACTATTTTTACTATTAAGTGTTTAGGTGGCGCTCAACAACTTGTAAATTCATTAAATATCTCATGAGCACAGCATATTAATCATGTTTTTTTTCACATGATGTTCTTCATGTTAACTAGAGTAATGTGTTACAAGTTGTAAAGGTAGTACGTCCGGCAGTTTGCTTATGTTTGAATTATGGACGTGTTGCAAATCAAATAAAAGTTTGCTCATTTTTAATGGATACATTTAACCATCACACTGTTGTCAACACGTGTCTATCGTGTGTTGTCGTAAAATGGTGTAACATGTCCTATAAACTCTGGTTTAGTTTCTAATTCCCATGGTATTTACTCGTCATTTGTTCCCAGTGTCCTGGGCATACACTTTGGCCCAAATATTTAACTTCCTGAGGCAATCGGCAATCTGAAGTTGCGCAGGACAGGCATGCAACAAAGAGAGCAAAGTCCAAAAGGGAGAACTGTGAACTAAAGGGGGGTGGAAAACATGCATGAACCAACCAGAAAAGGCTAACACTAGACTGTATTTGGATGCAAAGATTCAGGCGTTCATATCTGCCCATTACCTTCAAACTGCTGCCTCACTCTGACACGCACACCACTCTCCCTCTCCATTGTCTTGTTGTTGGACTGATTAATACATTTTGTATTTCATAAAATGTATGTTTACATATCTTTTATGATTGACAATTTGTGTAAGAAAATGCACTCCTTCTCAGTCATAACATGTGTTTTGGTTATCTTTTTCTGGGTAAATCATCAACTCTCTGATACCCATTATATCTATTGTGAAAAGGAAATTCTAATAGCTAATTTAGCATAGGCTTAATTTTAATGGTGCCAATTTGACTACATGTAATTAAATATACGTTTAAATAAACAGGTCTATCGTCTAACTCACTGAATCCTTGCCAACATTATACTTTTTGTTTACATCCCTAAAGCCCTCAATGTATGAACTATAGTTCCAAAAATTAGACCATGAGTATTCACTATAACTTATAAGACAAAGAATAATAATAGTTCAAGTGACCAAAGCCATTAGCATGAACTTATTCAAATGTTCGAGAGTAGATTTCAGAGCAAATTCTTAGACTTTCACTTGTGGTTGTCGGTGACCTACATGTTGTATTAACAAGTTTGTGTAAAGCATATCCCAGATTTTAGCCCTATTTAACACGTGTCAAGCTCTAAAACATTGGATCCTACATTTCCCACAATGCAACAGTTCTTCTTTCAAAAGCCCTTCCTGCTAGGTCAACAATCACCTTGAATTCATGTCCACGGTTTGTAAGATAGGATTCTTGTTTTAGATGTTGTTCTCTAAGCCCAGGCTGAAATAACCCTGATGACATCATTAGGACATAATTGGGGTTACTTTGTCAGACTTTACAAACCAGGCTCCAGGGCCACAGGAGTAAATCCTTATTACTAGTAAACACCCTCTTTATGATGATGTACAGTGGAGGAAATAAGTATTTGATCCCTTACTGATTTTGTAAGTTTGCCCACTTACAATGAAATGAGCGGTCTATAATTGTAATGCTAGGTTTATTTTAACAGTGATAGACAGAATATCAAAAAGAAAATCCAGAAAATCACGTTAAAAAAAAAGATATAAATTATTTTGCATTTCATTGAGTGAAATAAGTATTTGATCCCCTATCAAAACATTGCTTAGTGTTTGGTGGAGAAACCCTTGTTGGCAAGTACAGAGGTCAGACGTGTCTTGTAGTTGATGAACAGGT
The DNA here is from genome assembly GCA_949357725.1 of Hyperoplus immaculatus. Lineage (NCBI taxonomy): Eukaryota > Metazoa > Chordata > Actinopteri > Uranoscopiformes > Ammodytidae > Hyperoplus > Hyperoplus immaculatus. The sequence continues at coordinate 10,870,281 of OX442354.1, forward strand.
TTGCACACAGCTCAGGAGGATATTTGGACCACTCCTCTTTGCAGATCCTCTCCTAATCTTTAAGGTTTTGAGGCTGTCACTTGAGCTTAAGTTCCCTCCCCAGATCTATTGGATTAAGGTTCGGAAACTGGCTAGGCCACACTCCATGACCTTAATGTGCTTCTTCTTGAGCCACTCCCTTGTTGTCTTTGCTGTATTTTTAGGGTCATTGACGTGCTGGAAGACCCATCCATGACCCATTTTTACAGACCTGGCTGAGAGAAAGAGGTTGTCACCTAGTATTTCATGGTACATGGCCGTATCCATATTTCCTTTGATGCAGTGAAGTCCACCTATCCCCTTAGCAGAGAAACACGCCCAAAGCATAATGCTTCAACCTCCATGCTTGACTGTGGGGATGGTGTTCTTGGGGTCATAGTCAGAATTCCTCTTCCTCCGAGCATGGCAAGTCACTATGATACTAATTAACTTGATTTTGTTCTAATCTGACCAAATCACCTTCTCCCAAGCATTCTCTGAGTCATTCAGGTGCTCATTGGCAAACTCTAGACGGTTCTGTACATGTCCCTTCTTGAGCAAACTCCTCCTGTGTAGATCTGGGCTGATCCCTCACCTTTCTCATGATCATTGATACCCCACAAGGTGAGATCTTGCTTGGAGCCCCAGATCGAGGGAGATTGATGGTCATTTTGTGTTTCTTTCATTTTCGAATAATCGCACCAAAAGTTGTCTCCTTCTCACCCAGCTTCTCGCCAATGGTCTTGTAGTCTATTCTGGCCTTGTGCAGGTCTACAATATTGTCCCTGATGTCCTTAGACAGCTCTTTGGTCTTGCCCATGATGGAGATGTTGGAGTTTGATTTATTGACTCTGTGGACAGGTCTCTTTTATACAGGTAACAACTTGAGACAGGTGTGTTTTATACAGGAAACTAGTTGAGATTAGGGATACTTTTTTAAAGCACGAGGGCTAATCTGTGGGAGCCAGAATTCTTTATAGTTGGTAGGGGATCAAATACTTATTTCACTCAATGAAATGCAAAATAATTTATATCTTTTTTGTAATGTGATTTTCTGGATTTTCTTTTTGATATTCTGTCTATCACTGTTAAAATAAACCTAGCTTGAAAATTATAGACCGCTCATTTCTTTGTAAGTGGGCAAACTCACAAAATCGGTGAGGGATCAAATACTTATTTCCTCCACTGTATGCACTTATGACAAGGCTGGTGTCATATTATGTCACTGATCCCGTAAAGACTGCCACTTCTGACTTAACTGTACTTCACTTTTTCCCAGGCCAGGAGGGGAGAGCTGGAATGGCTGCCGTCATTTTAAGGGAAGGACAGAGATTTGACTCCACAGGTGTTTTTAAACATGTCGCAAAATTCCTGCCGTCCTACGCAAGGCCACGCTTTATAAGGATTCAGGTATTTTTCTTTCAAAGCGTTTTTGACAGGTTTACCCTCTGTGTTTGTTATAGCATAATTAATTGTGCTGTGATTTGTTACAGAGTTCCATGGACGTTACTGTCACGTTCAAACATCTGAAGATGAAGCTGGTGGAGGAGGGCTTCAACCCGAATAAATTAACGGACCCTCTCTACTTTCTGGATGAAAAAGTCCAGAATTACATCCCACTCACCCTGGACATGTTCAATTCAGTTACAGTGGGGAAGATCCACATTTAAAGTGACTTTCCTTGCCTCTCTATTGTCCAAGTGAATTACCTTTATATCTCTATGTCTTACTTACCTTATGCTGCAGCAGGAATGTCACACATATTCCTCAGTGACTTAATTTCTCCTCCAGTGAAGATGTTTGAGCTTGTTGCACTGAGACGTTAAATTTACACATGTTGCGTGCAGGGATGGCTTTACCTAAAGAGTAGTTTTTTTCCCTTTTGAGAAAAACTGAGATCTGCGAGCGCCTTATTCTAATAATGGCCTCTGGCTGTGTATCATTCAAGTCTGTTGATGCTGTTGTCGGTGCACATTTCTCTTTGAAATTGCTATTCCTATACATTAGGTTATAGTAAAAAGTATTGTTCTTGCTGGTCTTAAAAAGGCACTTAAATCTAAATCATGTTTTCGATGTATAAAGGATGAATTGTGTAGCCTTGATGTGTGCTAAACTGCTAAATTTCTCTACAGTGAATACAGTGTCTCTGTTTCGGGGGATGATTTGTCCAGTATTGTTAAAAGTACAAATGTGAAAATGGAAAATGTTAAGAAACTGTTAAGAGGCATTTTTCATGGCAAACATTTTGACATGAAACATTTTCTTGGTGCAAAGTTTGATTTTTTCCTGATGCAGAAAAATCATGTGTCAATGGTAGTTCAGTCTGATCTTTTTTCAAATAAAACATTTATTTGGCCCATTTAACTTGACCTTGCTCCAGTGTGTGACAATCAGCAAACTATTATAAGTAGATAATGACCTGACCGCTTTCAACAGTGATGTGTTTGAAAAAAATATAATAGAAAAAAACACAGCAGCAAAACAATGCCCTTCATTTACCTTTTTAAATAAATCTTCATCTGAGCCCTTTTTGAAGCACAGCAAACTGTTTTTAATCAATATGACCCAACAGCTACTGGGAAAGAAAGGGTGCAGGGTGACCCCGGGCTTGTGTTGCCCCTGGATCGGCTGCATAAGGTCTAGAAATGTACTATTTTTACAAGTGAATCCAACAGAAACCCATTTTTTTCCTTTTTGTATCTAACTGAGATCAAAGAATTGGGTCTGAATAATAATTCAATATTCAGGGTCTGTGGCGTTGCAAGGTCAACTTGCTATTGTCCAGGCATTTGCCTGGACAATGTCAAGGTTCCAGGTTGAAGGTTTATTCCAATAATATGTTAACACATGAATGGAACAAAACTTTTGATTCGGGTGCAGCAGTGACTGACAGATAAGGGACATAATTAAAAAGTGATAGAAAGCAATAAAGTATACAGTCATAAATAAATCAAACTACAATAACTTAACCCTCTGAGACCCACTGTTGTAAATTTGCAACATCTATTGGAAGCTGTTTTGTAGTCATTTTCCAGGACTAAATGTACACAAATACTACATATTCCAGCACTCCAGACTATACAATGTATCAAATCACCAATTTCGGCGGGAAAATATTAATATTGTAAGAACAGCAACATTTCAAATTCAAACAACATGGATGACTCCCACTGAGCTCCCAGCTCTCTCTGTTGGATCAATTTGAACAATTTTCCAAGTAAGTACTTGACCTTTAATATTTTTTTCCTGTATTGTAAAGTTGTTCTGTAACATATTACTTCAATAACCAAACTAAAAAAGTTAAATTTACATGATTTTCAGTGATTTCTTTTAATGTTGCAAAAACGCAACACTGGGCTTCAATGGGAGTCATTTTTCAAAACAAAAGGCCCAATCACTTATCATGAGTAAATTGTGTATTATTTGTGTTTTAAGCTAAAGTTCACTAAAGTTTAAGGTTTAAAGTCATTTAGTGTTATATAAAACTAAATAACCTTAAACTTTAGCCTAAAACTATAACACAAATACAAAACTTTTGTTTTGAAAAATTACTCCCATTGAATCCCAGTCTTGCTTTATAGTATAATAATTTACAGTATATACATGTGTGAGATCTGCAAAAGATAAAAAGGGTAACCCAACCCTAACCCTAACCCCTAACCCCTACACCTAACCCCCTACCCCTACCCCTAACCCTACCCCTAACCCTCAAACTCTAACCCTAACCCTAACCCTCTAACCCTAACGCTAACCCTAACCCTAACCCTCTAACCCTAACCCCCTAACCCTAAACCTAACCCTAACCCACTAACCCTAACCCCCCAACCCTAACCCTAACCCTAACCTCTAACCCTAACCCTAACCCTAACCCTTTTTCAAAACAAAAGGCCCAATCACTTATCATGAGTAAATTGTGTATTATTTGTGTTTTAAGCTAAAGTTCACTGTTTAAGGTTTAAAGTCATTTAGTTTTATATAAAACTAAATAACCTTAAACTTTAGCCTAAAACTATAACACAAATACAAAACTTTTGTTTTCAAAAATTACTCCCATTGAATCCCAGTCTTGCTTTATAGTATAATAATTTACAGTATATACATGTGTGAGATCTGCAAAAGATAAAAAGGGTAACCCTAACCCCGAACCCCTAACCCTAACCCTCTAACCCTAACCGCTAACCCTACCCCTAACCCTCTAACCCTAACCGCTAACCCTACCCCTAACCCTCTAACCCTAACCGCTAACCCTAACCCTCTAACCCTAACCCCAACCCTAACCCTCTAACCCCTAACCCTAACCTTAACCTTAACCCTAACCCTCTAACCCTAACCCCAACCCCAAATTTGTAACCACTAAGACCCGTTGTTGTAATTTTGCAAAGTTTTCTCAAAATCCTCAGGAATTTTTTTATTTTTTTTTTTAAATATATTTTCCTGATCAGAGGCTTGCTAAAACAATTTTAAAAAGGAGAAACAAATCCTACATTAACAAAATCAATGCTTGGGTTTCACAGGGTTAATATCTGAGATTATATCTAAAGCCTATAAATAGAAGACATGTGCGTTGTCCTCTTTGAATTCTCAGGTCAGGGTGAGTATTTGCGGTCAAATGCTATAGGCAGTCAAGTCCAATTCAAGTCTCTGCTTGTTTGAGTGCTGCAAGTCAACTTGCAGCTTGGATATTGAACCTGTCACAAGGTCTTATATTTACTATTCCTGGGACAAAACGAGTTGAAGATGTGTCACAGCCTGGCTCAAGGGAATGACAATGAGGAAACCACACAAGAGATTAAGTTTAACCAAATAATAATTTATTTAAACAAAGTTTAAAGTAAGCTAATAAGTGGTGTGTGAATGTCAGGAATCAGTAATGGGTGTGGTGTCTGTGTGAGTGAAGAGTGTTATGTATGTGCAAAGCAAAACTAACTAAGCAAACCCAAAGCAAACCATACATCAAGGAAGGGGGACCAAAGTGGCTGATTCCTGCAGCTTATATAGCTGAAGAGATCAGCCAGCATGGGTGTTGGTAATTAGCAATCATCTCCTGGAAGCCTTCCAATCAGGAGGTGCCAGGAGCTGTCACACCCCCCTCCATAGAAACGAGGTTCAACACGTAACCTGCAAAACAACAACAGTTAGATACGTGCAACATAAGTTACATTACCAAACAAACAAAACAAGCCTAAGACACAATTTAAACTCAGGCATGACCAACCACTGACCCGTTGAACAAATATCTCTCTTTGTCCTAACTTTTTTTTCCCGCATCCCCGAGACCCAGCAACTAAGACCCTACAGAACGGGAACACACCACAGGAACGAATGCTACCAGGTCTTTATACAAGATAACCCGTTTCATATAAGGCCAGAAAAAGTGCTGAAGGACCCGCCCATATGTTCTCCTCAATGCCCCTTGACCAGCTACCTGCACCATTTTGATCACCGGCTGTCTATATTTCACAAGAAGCACAATCTTCCCCACTGAACCCCCAGCCAAATTTCTCCCATGAGGGACCCACCTCCTCATCAGCAGGCCATGATAGAGAAAATAAGCTCTAGAAAGGTTTCCGAATTTACCAGAATGCACAGCACGATCAAATAGTTCAACTAAAGAAAGATCATCCATCTGGTCCTTCACCAATTCTGCATGAGAAACGGACCCAAAATCAGATCTTTGTACGTCAACTCTTGGCAGCACACTGAGAGAACGGGTCACTACACACACTGACTGCTCAGGTACCTCAGACCTCGCTTTAGCAGGAGACAATACACACAACCCAGCAGAGGTGGAAGCGTCAGGCCACATACATGCTCCTGCCAAATCATTGCCCAGAATAATTTCAACACCTTTCATTGACAATTCTGGACACACCACCTCTACATCCCCCTGTATCTTACCACAGGACAAATGCACTGTATGGACAGGCACAACAATGGTGTTTAAATCCATTCCTCTGATTCGAACACACCTTCCTGTCTCACAGTCTGGTGAAAAATGTAAGGCTGACTCCCTAATGAAGCTAGTTAGAGCCCCAGAATCTCTAAAAATTGACAGGCACCTTCTTGCTATTGTCAACTAAGGATACAAAACCTTCTGATATAAATGGAGCATATCTTAAAGCAATATCAGCTGCACTCAACACTCTGGGTTGCATCTGAAAAGGAGGGACAATTTTGTCAGTACTTTGCTCGGAGCTACTAAGCGGAACAGCTAACCCAACGGATTGAGCAGGCCCTGTACTAAAACCCTTTTTTGATTTTAACAAAGGGCACTCCTTCTTCCAGTGCCCCTGTCGCTGACAATAATTACAAGTAGGATCATGGTTCCCAACTGTGCCTAGCTCTACCTTTAAAGAACCCCGACTGAAATCTGATTCACCTTTCTCTCCGCTGTCTTTGCATCCAAACTGTTGACTTTGCTCCCCAAAGATATGTTTGTGTGTTAAACCATATTTGTAAGCGAGTACAGCGGCTTCTTTAGGAGTTTTAACCTTTCGCTCATTGATATAAGTAGATATGAAGTCAGACAGACTGCTTAAATTGTTCCAGCACAACAAGGTTATGCAGTTCTTCAAAGGAAACACTGGATGCAGAACACCACCAATCAAAATGTATATCCAGCTCCCTTTCAAAATCTACATGCGTTTGCTTTTCCCCTTTTTCCAATTTCTGAAGACCTGCCTGTAAGCTTCAGGAACTAATTCATAAGCTTTTAAAACGGCTTCTTTAACAATTTTATACTCTTTGCACTGTTCTGCTGTTAATGCTGCATATGCCTTTTGGGCTTTAATACTGGATACTGGATTAGATTTATATAGCGCTTTTTCCCCTAGGGACTCAAAGCGCTTTACAGGGTTCCAGGTTCCATTCATACACGCACCATACCGTTGAAGTAACAACGTACATTCACTATCAGGCCACTCCTGTGCATCAGCGAGACGCTCAAACAAGGAAAAAAACGTATCTGGGTCTTCCTCATCAAATTTAGGCAGCAATCTGAGATTCTTAGTACAATCCACTCTAGATGAACCAGCAGACCTAGTCATATCAGTACCTGCCATTTTACCTTCTCCAACTAGATCTAGTTTACATTGTTCAATGTCCAGTTTTGCATGCTCCGTTTTTTGTTTTATTGCTTCAAGCGCCAACTCCTTATCCATTTGTATGTATGTTCAAGGGTCACTTTATCCATTTTTGTTTTTTCAAGAGCCAATTCTTTATCTATTCTCATTTTGTCATGTTCCATTTGTATTAAAATCAGTTCCTTTTGTTGATCAAAGGTGAGACTCCCCCTGGTGAAACCATCGTACTTGGTAAACCCTTACCTTCATCAGAAGCCAAAACCCCTTCTTCCATCAAAGTCGCCTTCAGGATACGTTTGATTGTGACCTTCAGACGTGTGGCTGCAATTTCAATTTTGAAATGATCAGCAATTTTCAACAGTTGGTCCTTTGTACAGCTGTCCAGCAAGGTTTCAGAAGGACTCTGGAGACTGAATAAATGCTTCTACTAAAGAAGCCATACCACCAAGAAACAAAATAACAAAAAAAAAAAAAAAAAAAAAAAAAAAAAAAAAAAACTTAATAGCAGTTTCTAACAATTTTAGAAATAAATCACTGCTGAGCACAGTGAGCAAGCCTCCAAGTGCAACTGATAAACTAAGCAAGCCCCCTGGTACCTGCCTAACTTCAAACTAAACCTACCTGGCTTTTGAGGCATACCGGGCTCGAGGCTTCTTTAAAGCAAGCTCAGTTAACCTCAGCCCTGTCGCCAAGGCCTTGATACGCTCGTCCCCACCAGAGACAAGTCTCCACCCAGGATATCGAAAATAAAAAAGGCAAAATAACAAATAGTGCACCGATGGAAGGACAGATTGCTCTGCCCAGCTGGCACACTCCCTAACTAACCAGGGAGATCACACAACTTTAAATCAAAAGCACTCAGATACTAGCCTGGCTCCGCCCGCCTGCCTACTTCCGGCCAAATTTTATTTTCCCTTCAGTAGTCAGTCTGGGTGTACAGCCCATTTCCCAGTTTTGCCGGAGATTCGACAGCCGGTCCAATCAGCGAACACAGCGAGTGGCTGAGAACGATGACGTCGAAGTCGCGCTCCAGTTTCAGTTGCCAGAAGCCGGCTCATGACACACGTGACGACCAAACGTTATGCGATTGGTTGGCTAATCCAGAGTGGCACTGGGCAGATCCAATAGTTTTAAACTTTAACAGAAACCCGCCTCCATGAGTGAACGTTTGCCAATTACAGCACTGCCAGACCTTCTGTACAAATGAAATGAAGTACGATGGTCTGGTAGCACCAGGCTACTCAGATACTATACCCCCCATGAAAAGAAGCTGCTCCCAAACTAACTACCAACCTGTCCTGTGTGATATTCCTCCAAATTGTTCAATTACTCAATCCAACCACTTACTGACAAGCCCCCATGTCACAGCCCAGCTCAAGGGAATGACAATGAGGAAACCACACAAGAGATAAAGTTTAACCAAATAATAATTTATTAAGCTAATAAGTGGTGCATGAATGTCAGTAATCAGTAATGGGTGCAGTGTCTGTGTGAGTGAAGAGTGCTATGTATGTGCAAAGCAAAACTAACTAAGCCAACCCAAAGCAAACCATACATCAAGGAAAGGAGACCAAAGTGGCTGATTCCTGCAGTTTATATAGCTGAGGAGATCAGCCAGCATGGGTGTTGGTAATTAGCAATCATCTCCCGGAAGCCTTCCAATCAGGAGGTGCCAGGAGCTGTCACAGATGTAGCTATGGGTTCTGACTAATTGTAATTGACAATGTATACTAACAATATTTTAACATTTAGAGGATTATCATTTAAATAAAAAAAAAATAGTATGCTCCACACTTAGGGTATCTAGCATGAGCAAAAAAGAAATACCCTCGCCGGTTAATGGGACACTTGACTATACTCTTGAATTCAAACTGCAACTTTGTGTCAATACCATAGATAGTAGGCTACGTTTAGATAAATCTATTGAAAGTACTATAAAAAACTGAACAGAATGTGCTTGCCAAAAATGTGTAACCTGTGTGTTATTTTTGACTGTGTGTGTGTGTGTGTGTGTGTGTGTGTGTGTGTGTGTGTGTGTGTGTGTGTGTGTGTGTGTGTGTGTGTGCGTGCGTAACTTAAAAGTACATCGTGGTCCACCCATCAGGCAGGAGACATATAGGCCTACAATTCAGTTTAACTAGTGCACGCCCACCACGTGCTCAGGTTGCAGATTTTTTGGAGGAGGGTTACCATCTGCAGTCTCTATTTCTGAGATGATTTCTATGACTTGTTTTTAATTTGCGTTTGTGGATTCCAGTGTTCTTGTTTCTGCCGGGGTTAGAATGCCCTTAAAAAAGGAAAAACAAAATTATCTGGAAATATACTGCAGTTAACGGTCGCAGCCTGGAGGTGTCGCGTGCGTATCTTGGGGAAGTGAAAAGCACCGCCTCCCTTCATGTTTGTGTCAGATTGTTTTGTTTACACTTTTCTCACATTTCAAAAATCTTCAACCCAATTCTTGCGCAATAGAATCGGGTTGCGCAGAATTACGCAAAGTGAGAATTGCATGATGCCCCTGGATAGAAAAGTGCAAAATCAGTCCAGAGTTGACGTTGAAACACAGCAAATCTGGAAACTCGGAAACATTCTGGGAATGAAGGAGGGGTCGCGGGGCCCGAGCACCGCCCCGGGACGCGTGGGTGAACTTTGTCACAAATTTCGCTGCTTGACTTATCTAGCCCCCGTGTTTCCCTCTGACAGACAGATGCGTCCAGCGTAGCGCGCTCTGCAAAAATGTACATCTGGTTCACCGTATTAGCCGGACTGGCTGTCCTGTCATTCTCATTCCTAAAGACATTTTTTCCTTACTTGGGCGAAGACTGCGCGTACATATTCAGGAGCATCAAACTTGGCGTGCGGCTCGTCCGATACAAGAAAGTCAAACCGTTTTACAGCATCTTGGACTGCTTCTTGGACGCGGTGAAGAGGGACCCCAGCAAGATTTTTGTGCACTTCGAAGGGAAACAATACACTTATGGCGAAGTGGACACACAGAGCAACAAGGTGGCCCGGGCTCTGCAGGCTGATGCCCAGCTGAAGGAGGGGGATGCGGTCGCCCTGTTTATGGCCAACGAGCCCGCGTACGTGTGGACTTGGCTCGGTTTGGCCAAGCTGGGCTGTCCGGCTGCTTTGCTCAACTACAACATCAGGTCCAAATCTCTGCTGCACTGTTTCTCTTGCTGCGGGGCTAAAGTGATCATCGCCTCTCCGGGTTAGTTATAGTTATAACACGTTCCTAAATCCACCAGGCGCACATAGTAGTGGGGGGCAGGGGTCTTTAAGTCTCTGCACTTATGGTTTCCTTCAAACCATTTCTACTCCAAAAGCACGCCTGTTGCTCCCTCTCAAGTATCCTACGTTGATGAGCTCACAATTTCCAGTTTGGCAACTACCAGTAGTGGAAAATCCATCTAGTCAAATAGCCGACACTTTGTTGGCACTTAGTTTGGGTGTTGTAAAGTGCTTTGGTTTTATTTTAGGAGTTTATAGAACACAACTTATTGTTGAAGGTTGAACCAGCAGTGACTCCATACAAAGCAACTGTGACATTTTCCATCTAAACTTTCCACATGGTTTTAAGTTTAAATAACCATTCTAGACACAAAGAGGTCAGAGTAGGCTATCCAATATTTTACTCAAAACAACCTAATGTCACGGCTTCCTCGGATTTATCTAGTGACTTTAAAGGGGGCCTGACCCCAAGAGATCCACTGGACTTAAATGACCAACTCCAGGCTCCACTTGGATCAGCTACAACACTAAATTTCTGCTTTACACTTTAATTCATCAGCGTTCACAATCTGGTTATGCCCCTATTAAATAACATTGTGAACTTTTACTTTTGATACATTAAGTACATTATGCGAATAATATAAACTCATTTCAGACAATACCTGGATGGAACCTCATCCTATGACAGCTGTATTTACTATGCAGCTATTGACATGCAAAATAACATACAAACATTTGATAAGCTAAGAACACGATGCATCACTATCAGGGTTAAGTGACCTGCATATGAGATGGGGGCTCACCAAAATAAACTTTTGCCCAAATGACTACCGTACTTCCCGTTTTCACTCTGCACCATTTTACATTTAGGCTGCAAAACATTTGATGTTTTAGTTGATGTAAGATGTAAGAAGTGTGGGCAGAAAGGATATTTTTTTAAACAGATAATGGTAATATTCTATGTCACTTAACTTGATATAAACATGTCGTAACAGTTTGGTTATAAGGAAAGACAACAGCTGATTTTTTTGTTAAATGATCACCAGATAAACCAAAAAGATTAAAGGTGCAATATGCAATTTCAGGTGAGGGGGATTTGTTTACATTTGCAGAGCCTGCAGCTAGTTTACAAAACATATTAACTCTGCATGTAATTCTTTGTATTGAATAATTCTATCACCATAAATCAAAACTAAATTATTTTGAGGAACCTGGAACCCCAAACGTAAAACTAGAATATGTTTGTAAACCAAACTGTGGGCCCTACTGCTGTAAACAACAACATGTGAAACAGTAACTTTTCAGGAAGCTTTCTAACTTCAAACAATGTTCCAGGGATCACTTCTAGGAAAGTTAATTTATTCAATTATGAGAACATACCTTAGAAAATGTTCACTTATCTGACACACTCAAAGTTACATAGTGCACCTTTAAAGTGCACCTTTAATTCCAACTTGTGTTTAGACTGACTTAGATAACACCACAATGACAACACAAGATCTATTTTACTGCTCCACTGTTCGATTGGTTACGACCAAAATGGACCGGAAAGTAAATTTAGTCAAATGATGTCTACATCTTAAAGTAAAGCAAATTTGTTTAGGAACAAGAGTTGAACCCCTGTCTTTCCCTGCACTTGGTTTCAGTCAATATTCAGTATCTTTAAGGTAGCATCGCTCACAAAACAATTGTTTCTCCCTGGCTTGCTGCTCTCATAATGGTGATCAAGTATAGTTCCAGTCCTGAGAAATGCATACATTTGGGGCTGAGCTGCATGCACCATGTGCTCGTTCCTACTGGCAACGTGATACAGGCCCCCCTACATGTGCTGCATTGCGCAACAACACAGCGCTCTGACTATATTGTGTGTGGGACTGAATGCTGCTCTGTGTTTTGCAGAGCTGCAGGGCGCATTGGAGGAGGTTTTACCCACACTGAGAGAGCAGGGCATCAGTGTGTACCTCTTGTCTGAGACCTGCAACATCCCAGGCATCAACACTCTGTCTGACAAGATCAACCAGGCCTCAGACCAGCCACTGTCCCCAGACCTCAGAGCCAATATCCACATCAGAAGCACTGCTTTGTACATCTACACGTCAGGCACTACAGGTAACTAAGCCAGGAAAACTCCTCTGAAAGACAATGTGACCAATGGAAAGTTAAAATCTACACAGACAGCCATGTGAAGTACATTCAGTCCGATGTTTATTAGATACAACAGACTAAATATAATGCTGTTTAATTGTTGTTGAACTGAATTGCATTAGAGTATACGTAGAGATGTCAGTCATATTCCATCCACTGCATTTACAGTATATGATATAATTATTTTTCTTTATTTCAGACCCAGGGGGATCCATATCAACACAAACAACATAAACAAATACACAAACACAGAGGCTAGACATTCGATTTTTCACCCAGTGTATCTTTTGGTCATTTGATTTTCCTTTCTCTAAAGGATATTCAAAAAACAAGTTAAACAATTTTTAAAACATTTTTCTTACATTTACTGTTCGTCTTATTTAATATATATTTATTAAAACAGCCCAATAATAAATAAACATTAACATTTTAAATCAAATTTGTTTTTGTTTTTTTCATTTTCCGTATTTTTACAAGGGAACAGATATGGATTGAATGGAAGAAAAATGGATTTTATTCAGTGGGACTCCTTGAATTGTTCATATATGTATATGAGATTTTCAGGGACATTTAGTCTGCTCTCTGCTGTTCCACTCTTGTATTGTGATATTTCTTACACAAGTGTGTTGTTTGTGTTTTTCAGAACAGACTTGGCAGAAATGGAATATAATATTGATAATTAAGTTTTTAACTAATACATAATCGCTTGAAAATAAAAGTAAAAAAAAAAATTACATTAGAATGAACCATTTATGCGCCATGTTACACCGCCATGTTTCTACAGTAGGAAAACAACTGCATGTAACTGCACGTCGTATGAAATTACTGTAATGATTTATTATTCTTTGAACTTGGAAGGTTTGCCCAAAGCAGCCGTTGTCACCCATGAGCGGGTCTGGGCGGCCTCCTTCATCCAGGCGGCATGTGGAATCACGTCAGAGGATGTCTTCTACATCAATCTGCCTCTCTATCACAGTGCAGGCTTCCTCATCGGGATGAGTGGAGCCATCGAGAGGGGTAATTATAATAATTCTAATCAAAAATGGAACTAGAGCATTTACACCCCTAGTTTGAACTGTAGGGAATGTGTCTTACACTGATATAAAAATTCTACAACATGATCATTTTGCAGGTGCAACCATTTTCCTAAGGAGGAAGTTCTCCGTCACTCATTTCTGGGAAGACTGCAGGAAGTACAATGTGACAGTGATGCAGTACATTGGTGAAACCCTTCGCTACCTCTGCAACACGCCCAGGGTAGAGAAAAAAAGAATCCGGACCAACTTCTGGTTATGCTAATAACAGTATTGTTCTTGAGGTAGAAGTGACGCTTTGCACTCCCTCTCACTCTTTGCAGAAAATCAACGAGAAGAACCACAAAGTGAAGATCGCCATCGGCAACGGGGTCCGAACTGAAGTTTGGTCTGAGTTTCTGAATCGCTTCGGCGACATTAAGGTCAGAGAGTTGTACGCTGCCACCGAGGGAAACATCGGCTTCATCAATTACACGTCCAAAGTCGGAGTAGTGGGGCGACTCAACTTTGTCCACAGGGTGAGCACTAACCAGAGGGACAGGGGTTTTAAGCCATACCAGCATCAGCACTGATTACAGGGTGGTTGGGTCGGTCGCTCAGTCCAAACCAGTTTGGTCCAGAAGTGAACTATCCTTATCCAACTACTGGGTGGATTGTCATGAAATTTAGTTGAGACCTTACTGGTTTCTAGATGATCAATTCTAATGACTTTGGTGATCCCCTGACTTTGCCTTTAGCACTGCCACGATGTTAAACTCTTTTTTTTTAGTAAAATGTCTCAATAATTTATGTACAGATTGTCATGAAATCAATTTGGTACATTCAGGTTTCCCTTGTGGCTGAATTGTAATTGTGATGGATCCTTGTGGCACCACCATGAAGTCCAAATTTGTCAAAACTTTGGCTTATGAAAAAATGACAAATGACATTCTCATCCGCAGCAATTGTTCTTTTTTGTGTGCTACCTAGCGAATGGATGTTAGCATGTTAACACACTTAACTAATATTGTCAAGATGGTAAACATACTAGCCAAACATTCCATGTTGTGTGGCTGCAGACTCTTGGTCTTGTTAAACCAAAAAGCAAATCCTCATCAACCGTAGATTGTTGAAGTATATTAAAAAACATTATACCTTTAAATTGATTCCATTTTTCTCTACAGTTTTTCTTCCCCTACACATTGATCAAGTTTGACATTGAGAAGGAGGAGCCTGTCAGGAACGCTGAGGGTCTGTGCATTGAGGCAGCCAGAGGTGAGTCCATGTTAGCGGTGGAAATCTATTTGTCTTTCTTTGAAACGAGAGCAGCAGTACGGCATTTGTTGTCTTCACAGCTGAAACTATTCGGTACATCAACAATGTTGACGATCAAGTTATTGTTAGTCTTTTATCAAGAAAAGACACCAAATGCTTCCAGCTTTTGAAATGTGAAAATGTGCTGCTTTTCTCTCTTTATAATCTTCGTAAATTTAATACGTTTGGGGTTTGGGTTCTTGGTCGGACAAACCCAGCAGCTGTATGTTTCCACTAAGGGTCAAAGGGGAGACTGTGATGAACATTTTTCCTGTATTTTTCTGTCAGGTGAGACAGGACTTTTGGTGGGAAGGATTACCCAGAGGTCTCCCTTTGTTGGCTACGCTGGCAACAAGCAACAGACTGAGAAGAAGAGGCTCTGCAATGTGTTAAAGAAAGGAGACATGTACTTCAACACCGGAGATCTGCTTCGGTTTGATGAAAACAACTTTGTGTACTTTCAGGATCGAGTCGGTGACACTTTCAGGCAAGATGTGACGGCTTTTGCATTTCTAATTCTTGTCTAAATCATTCATCCTAAAATTACAATCGGGTTTATTAGAATAAGTTTTTTCAATAGCTTATTAGCTTTATTAAATGGGTGCTGTGCTAAATTCTGATGCACAATTTGGGTATGGATGGATCAGAATTTGATGACTTTGTGTGGACATGCTATAATGTCATATTTAATGCAAAATTACAGTTAAACGTCATAATTTCTAACTTTGGTCGGCTTTAATTTATACATCATGAAGCTCAGTTCTTTCCAAACTCATCAAGGTATCTTTCCAGTTTTTCTTCTTGAATTTGGTGCTGATCAGTAAGTTGTTTGGGTTGAGTTTTGTCCTTTTCTCTCCGTTGTTCCAGATGGAAAGGAGAGAACGTCGCCACCTCGGAGGTTGCAGACGTTCTCACCAACGCTCATGGCATTTTGGAGGCAAACGTCTATGGCGTTAAAGTTGAAGGTAAAAACACTGATTTCAGAAATAGTCCAGACAAAATGTTATACCCAATTCATACAAATCTTACAGTACAGAGGAAAAAGATGAATACAAATGTACCTTTAAAAAAAATCTATACTGTATGTATTGAATTGGAATGTCTGATAAGGTCATGAGGGGAGGATCGGGATGTCAGCTGTCACGTTGAAAGAAGACCACGAGTTTGACTGTTCGGACGCTTACAAGCAGGTTGTGAGCTACCTCCCAACTTACGCCAGACCACGATTCATCAGGATTCAGGTAAAAAATAAATTAAATCTTATTTCATGCAGCCTTGTTGTATTTTTTGACACAGCTAAAAACAATGTTCTGCAGTTTTCATGTAATACACTACCTCGGTGTGATGACGGAGTTTTTACCATTTCAGTTTGATTTAATCACTAAATGAAGATATCGCACCGATGACTTATCTGATATCTAACATTAAACCTCCACATTAAAAATCTGTGTATCTGGAACTGACTGGGATCTTTTCAGAGTTAACACAAGGCCATGATGAAGGAATGCTGTGGTGTTAAAAAAAACCTTGGTAGCTCACTTGGTAGAGTGCATTCCATACGACTTAAGTCCTTGTCACAGAAGCCCGGGGTTTCAAGCCCCCAAGTGTCCTTCAGGAAACACTGAAGGACACTGATGAAGAAACTGTGTAACACAGCGTGTTATTTCTGAAATTCTCTGTGTTTTTTTGCAGCCCTGCCTGGAGCTGACGGGGACATTCAAGATGAAGAAAGTGAGGTTGGTGGAGGAGGGTTTTGACCCAGCTCACATCGAGGATCCGTTGTACTTTTTAGATCACGAGAAAAAGACGTATGTTCCCCTGACTGAGGAAATCTACAAAGCTATCGCTTCCAGGAACATCAAACTTTAACGTGGAAAAGCAGTCGGTGATCCATTTCACAAAAGTAGCCGTTCATTCATGGATCTTTTTAACATTGAACTAATCTCAGGGGACACTTGAAACATTTCTTTGTGTTTACAGAGACCAGTTTTTTTGTATTAACACAGTTACTGTGAATCTCTACAGTTTTTGTAAATTAATTAGATAATTCTGACAGTAAGCTACAGCTATGTCTTACTGCCACTGTTGTAATTGTAATAATTAAAGTCTTCTTTTTATTATCTGGTTCTCTAAATTTCTGCTGACCATCATCTAAAACGAAAATGTGTTATCAGTTTGTCTGTGTTAATAGCAAATACTGCTTGACTGCATCTTTAACTTATTACATCAAATGTAACTTATTGAAGGATTGTTTTTGCTACTCTGCCCCCCAAAGTGCCCTGTTGTTAATCCACAGGCCTCTATAATCTGCTCTGAAAACCATGTGGACAGAGCAATCTTCTGGCTGGTGGAATTGATTGACCAATACCTTTGGCATGAAATGATACTGAGACTTTGTAACACAAGCTAAGTCACGTGACGTGCACAGCCCGAAAATATGTCGAAATCATGTTTTCAGAAAAACAAGAGAAAGTTCATACGTTTCTTATTGTTTCTTGGGCCAAGGTTTAACTCTACACAGTGAAAGACAGATATTACAGTAGGAGGCTGTTTTCACTTTCAGGTTACAGTTTTACACGTGTATACTGTGTACATATGAACGACTGGGTTTTGAGCCGGTCATGGTTCAACATGCAACTAACACAGGTGGGCAGTGGAAACCTAAAATCTCCAGCTCACATTAACTGAGAATAGACCTTTCAGTGAAGCGAAAGACATCTTGTCTCGTTAACTTTTAAAATAAAATAAATATTTACAGATTTAAGATTTGAAGGGAAACGTTGTGAAAGTGATTACCACACATTTGTACCTTGGCAGCTAAACAGTTGTTTTTTTTTTAAGACTGGTTAAGCGTTATCCTAATGCAGTCAACTAATAAAGTCCTGGGATAAATCTTACACACATTATGTTTTTATAAAGTGAGTTTTTTGGCTGAAACTATTTAAAGGAGATGATTTACCTGTTTGGTCAATTTGTAAGCTACATTTTGTGGTGCTGTTAAATAACATTGCACAACACTGACAGGACTGCTGTATAATTCCACTGCATAAGTTTTAGCTAAGTGTACCTTATAAACTGGCAACTGTTGAGTGTTATCCGGATGGGATCTTTCAGGGGGAAAAAAGGAACAAACTTCTCAATGAAAAGAAGAGAACCAGAAGGGCAAGATGAGGAAATTAATTTACATTAAGAGAAACTTGTTTTTGTGGGAAGCAAAGCAACAGGATGCATGTCACAAACTCTGTTAATCTTTAAATAATAAAGACTGGATTTGCATTTGTGTGGGTAGAGAAATCCACTTGATAGCTTGGTTTCCTGATGGTTTTACATGTGGAATAAATTGAGCAGCAGCTGTGAAAGGCAGAACACTTTCTAGGCACAAAAGCCAACCTTCAACCCACAGAGGAATCGTTTGTGCTCTCCGGTCAGAAACAGCCTGGGTGTGTTCATATGCAACATCTGGAAGTTTACAAAACAAAGCACACTAAGAGCAGTTACTTTAAAAATGAAATTTATTTATTAATACAGTGGTATACTTAGAAATGTGTTGCAAAGAAAATAAATAAAAACAGTTGAAATTAAAAAAAAGGAAAACAAAAATCCAAATAAATAAAAAAATAATGTCAGCCACACGGGAAAATAAACTAGTGTTGGGGTTGAAGCGGTGTTATATCAAAAGAAAATAGTACTGATGTGCCATAATAAATTGTCTATTAGTACAAAAATACATTTCAGGGCACACAATACAGCATCCAGTATCACAAATAAAGGAAGGGACCACTCTTCACAGCAGACCCCCTCCAGTACATCTTTTAAAATCATTTTAACCAAGCACTTCTCTATTTTGTAAATAAGAATAAAAAGTTTTTCTGACTGTTAAAAATGCCTTAAGTAGTGTTGTGTATATGTTGGTAGAAAAGTCGGACTTATTACTGCTTATGTCAGTTCCAAGGCTCAGGGGTATAACCAGAATACAAACATAAACAATGTAACCGCTTTCTCTTTTTTAAACAAACATTTTCTCTTTTATACAAAATAACAAAGATGTACAAAAGTTCATTTACAGAGAACCAAGGCCATATACTAGCAATATGTACAGCCACAATTTAAACATCTTCTAGCTTTTTTTGTATTTCCTCAGAACTCCATATGCATAGCAGTAAAAGAAAGCATACCTTTTCATCAGCCTCAATTATTCTCGTGTGCTAAATCCAAGTTCACCGTTTATGAGAAAATGCAGAGACAACTTTTTTCTTCCGTAGTGATCGCTATAACTGAAGAATCCGATGTTTTAAAGTTTCACTGAAAAGTTAATATGCAGATAAGGCATCACTGCTTGCAGTGTACGATGGGATTTTCATGTGTTGAACTTAGTAATAGCAGGCTTCTGGACCTGAGTCATAGCACATGCATAGATCTCTAGACAGCAGGAGTTTGTAAAATCAAGTCAGTATATTTATCTACGGTAAAACATTGCTACAAAACATCAGTTTTAAAGAGAGAGAGAGAGAGAGAGAGAGCCCGGTCAGAACAAACGGGCGTCTCGTACTAATACTTAACCTTCATTCTTTTTATGTTTTCATCTTTACGTCTTCCTTCATGAGTTGGGCTCAGCATTTCTCAGTAAGTCCTTCAGAGATCCTTCATGAGTGAAACGCATGACCACAGAACTCACAAACAAAAGTTTTGCATATACCAACTTTGCTGTTTGTGAGTTTTTTTTTTTTTTTTAAGTAATTTTTTTACAGTACGCAAAAATCCCATTGCAATATTAAACAAGATTCCAAAATTCTCCTTTTTCTTGCAGTGTTCTGACCTTTTACAAAAATTTGCTACAAATGTCAAAATGAGATTATTCAGTCTGTGGCACTGGTCATGCATTCCAACTCCAGTTCCTTAGTTTAAATAACTTGTTTTAATTTTTTCATTTTTTGCAAGCCTTGGGAAAGCACCAGAAAAAAAAGAAAGAAAAAAGAAAGAGTGCAGCCTTGGGGAAGCTGGACTCCTCCGACTCTCTTTGTGTGTGGGTTTTTTTCCTCTTCTTTTTCTTTTTTTATTATCTTGGGCACAGTAAACAACGTGAGAGTGTCATGTTATTTCTTCACCGAGCATCGTGCACCCCGCCACGGTGGAGGAAGCATGGCAGGGGCGATGGAGGTCCCCCCATTTATCACATTCAGTAACAGGCCAGCTGTCGCCCTCTTCAGAAGTGGTCAATGAGCACAGACACACAGTTTGCACCCACCAGGTAGTTTGGGTCTCCAGGGAGAGATTTGTTCTGCCAGGTTTTGGGATCACCTATGGGGACATAAGATACATGATGTCAGCTGCTAGAGCACGTCTCCTACTCTTCAGAATATTGGACACAAAATAATCATGGAAGATGCTCCAAACAAAATGGATATAAAATAAGTCACGATAAGAACATGCGATTGTATATGCTGAATGTCATGATTGTTAATGCATGAAAAAATATCCTCTCGCTCACTGCGACTTAATGTGATTCGTTAAGGCTTAATGGATCCTTAATTGTAATGAATCTCAATTTGCAGTTACTTTATATATGAATTTATATTCCACCAAAGCTGGAGTCCAGTTACATGGAAAACGGCATTTCAGAGCCATTCGTCTGGCCAGCCTCTCAGAAAGCACAATATAGACACCTGTGGCTGTTTTTGGGGGTCAGATGCAACCATCCACATATTGCTACATGACCCAACTGTCTTGTTTAAGTTTATGAAGCTTGTGGCCCGAGGCTACAATCACTTTTAACAACATAACCATCCAAATCTCTGACTCAACTGTGAGTTGCTGCGTGTCATTGTGGGTAATGTAGGCACTAGGTTTTGGCATAAAAGAAGAATGTGTGGAATTTTTAAAACAGTGTTATTTGGGGTTGTGCTTCTTTGATATTAATTCTGTCAATTCAGTCAGACGGTGTTGTAAGAGTTATCTCTTAAAGCTAACAGAATCACTAGAGGTCTACCCAATAGAGAGTCCATGATCAACAGACGTTACCTGTTGGACTTCTGTCTCCACAAATAAAGTCATGTCATGATACTAACCAATCATGAAAGTGCATTCTCTGAAAGGAAGTATACATTTTTATAGTTACTGTTATGCTTGTTACTGAAACGTGAACTGAATTTACAACAGATTAAATAAATGTCATGATTCCCATAACAACTTTAAAAAAAAGTTCTAATATTTAATGTAAAATGCATTGAAGGCTGCAACTAATGATTCTTTTTTATCACAGTTGAATCTGCTGATTCATTGTTTGGTCTATCAGAACGTCAGAATACACTTGTTTACTCAGTTTACTATCACATAATATAAAAGACAAGAAGCAAAACTATTGAGAAAGCTTGAAAGCTGAAAAGTATGTTTTGCTCTGAAAAGGAGAATAAATGATCTCTCTACGAGATTTTTCTTTTTTTAATTGATTAAATAAGTTGTTTCAGCTCTAGCAGCCCTGTAGCGTTTATTCATTAGGAGAAGTTGCAAGGCTGTGTAGTCCATATGAATCATGCCCATAACAAAACAACTTAAAGAGCACATGCATGAAGAAGAAGTGAAGGGGAATGGGGAAAACAAGATGAGCTGATTAAAATGAATCAGACAACGACACACTCTCCTCTCTAATCAGCCAAGCCAGCCCACGGACCCCAAAGGACAGAGAGAGGACAGCGTACCCGACGAGGAGTCGGAGGATTTTAGAGCAAAAGACCAACCATCAGGGGTCATAGACGCACAGTGAGGTAAGCGCAGCTCCACCGGCTTCAGGAACTTGAGTCCGTGAGGTCCACACATCACCAGCGGACTTAGCAGCGTTTCTCCTGCATTGACACACACACACACAACACGATTTAAAATTCCACAAATAAAACATGAAGGAATTCACCAGCACACAGGATAATCCATTACTCAAACACCAAACACAAGGGCACAGTGGAGTCTAATGCTTTCATACTGAAGGAGAATTAAATGTTGACTGACTTGGTAGGTTAATTAAATTACAAAACTCCCTTGGTACTGAATGTTAATTTAAAAAAGAAATCCTCTTAATATAACTGCTGGCACGGATGTCATTTTATATTAAGAGCAGATTTCTAACTGCATATCGTGCATATTATTTATTTACCTGTTCTATCTCTTTGCTTTTTTTTATTGTATAGCAACACCACATGAGAACAGGTGTATAAACTCTTAGATATGATCAAATGCACAGTTACTCAATAAAAGGTACTTTAAAAAGATGGAGTCAACGATTCTGGAGAATGCCTTTTCTCAAAATCACTTTGTCAAAAACAGTGAATACTGCTGCACGATCCACCACCTCTCCATACTGTGTGCACACTGGAAAAAAATATGGTTTTAATACACAGCCTATGCTCTGTAAACACAAACAGGCATTTTGCTTGCTACAGTGGGCCCCTTTGTTAACATACCAGTCAGTTTAAAGAGCCTAGGCTGAGCCTGAACACCAGATTTTTTTTCCAGTGCACCCACAGTAGGGACAGGAAGCTAAACGTGAGGAGATATTTACCGATTTTTACTGAAGTGATTTTGAAAACAAGTGTTCTCCAGAATCGCTGACTCCACCTTTAAGGGACTTTACCCTGATATATAGAAATTGATTCAAATAATACAGATATGATGTTAAATCTTACAATCTCTGCACAGTGGTCACTTTTTATCTTAAGTACATCAGCATTGCAGGTTTTTAAAATTAAAGGTTTTTTTCCCTCTCAGATTCATCGACTGTTTGTTGTTATTGACACATTTACGATATAAAAGGAAAGTCAAGCACCAACCTTTCTCCTTGTCGAGGGGGGGCAGGATGCTGTTGTCCCGGCACACCTTGAAGTAGATCTCCTGCTCCACGCTCTCGGGGATGGCACCTTGGGGGATGATGATGCTGACGCCTGTCTCGATGGAGCTCAGCACGCCTCCGTTACAGTTGAAGACTCCCCGGGCTGTGGCCACCACCGTGTGCCCTTCGTCCTCATCGTCGTCTTCCAGCGTGCTGGGGCTGAGGGACGGATTGACGGAAGTCAGTCAGCATCATCGCTCAAAACAGTGTGTAGGCAGAGAGTAAATGCACAGCAGAGGACACCAGAGCAACAAACAAGTCTCTCTCTCTCCCTCTCTTTGGCAGCTCACTAATTACCCTCAGAGAACTTCTTGCTTGCAGCTGGATGTGCTGCTCTTACCTCACGGGGATGGCCTTGGGCATGGCGTTGATGTTATTGTGCTGGTATTTGGGCCTGTTGTCCATAGTGCGTGTGAAGGTGTCCAGGCCGCTGTCGTGATCCAGGGGCTGCGGCGACAGCTGAGGCTTCCCCCCGCTGTTGCTCACCACACTGGGCTTACTGAGGAGCAGGTCTGTCTTCACCTGTGTGTCGTTGGGCAGCAGGTTGTGGTTGAACTTGGGGCTCTCAAACTTGCGCTCAAAGGGCCGCGCTGAGCTTGTGTACGGCTTGGGGACGTAGCGGTTGTAGCTAGTTGGAGCGGGAGTGCCCAGCGTCTTTGGGGGTGCTGCGTCGGTACCGTTGACCGGGGATTTGTCGGGGAGCCGGTAGCCACCTGGTGTGGGTTCGTCCCTGCTGGGAGGCCTGAGAGCTGCCAGCTCAGGTTTAGGATTGGGTGACATCATCGGCTCGGGTATGGAGTTCACTGGAAACGTACATGGAGGAGGATAGAATCACTTAAATACTGTTATTATATTCTCAATTCATCGATTACTTGTCTGATTTGTTAAATGTCTTAAATAAAATACATTCCTAAAACAATTTTGCCTGACCAACAGACTAAACCCAATGATATTCTGTTTAAAAAGGGGATATAAAACAAAGGAAGAATAGAAAAATTGAAGAAGGTAGGAACCATAGATAGTAAATAATATGGATGTAGCATCCGGGCTGACCTCAGTTATTCACACGGCATCCAATAATCCTGGTTTGTGCGCGTCGCCATTTTGTGAGGGGGAGGGAGATAGCTGACGTATACCTCCGAGGCAAAGTGAGGGACAACGGGCGGAGAGCTGTCACTCAAGAGATCGCGCCAATACATTTTAACCTCCAAAACAATAAAAACTAGCGTGGTCCAAAAAAATTCACCCCCCTCAGTGTTGTCATGGAGATATGACCTAAACATACAGACTAAAATGGTTTTGTGGCCCAGGCTGTAAATAGGTTTAATAAGACTTTGAAAACGGCCTGTCTAACAAGTGAGTCAAAGAAAAACTGCTCGGTCTTGGCACCACCCCCCAGTGGCACTTCCGGTTACTACAGTTGTGGTCACTTCCTTATTGGATGCTGGTAAAAATCTCTGAGGTTGGGGCTTGGTAGGAACAGATAATGTTTGACAGTTTTATATGAATATTTGTCGCATAGTTGCTGTCGGTCATTGTTTAAGCTCTACTATACATCACAAGCGGAACAAAAAATTCAAATTCAACAAAAATACATATACATGCAATGTTAATGTACACTAGATAAGCAGGAAAGCTTACCGTCACTGGGGCTGAGCTTGGGCAGTGTGTTGGGTGGCATGACGGACGCTGGGGGCCCGTACTGTGAGGAGGGGCTGATTTGGGGAAGGGGTTCATATCTCTTTTCCACTGGACTCACTTTCTCTAGAGACTCAACTCTGCAGTAGGCAAACACACAAACAATAGAGTTCATGAGAGCAATTGTAATTGGGATATCTGGTGTGACTCAACAGTGCTGGCATGAGGTGTATGGTCGTACCTATTGTATGGGTAGGAGAGCTGAGCAGGTTTGGGCATATCATGGAAGCGGTTGATGCCAGGCATGGGTTGGCCCATGGCCTTGCTGTCAAAGCTACGGCGATCAAAGTAGGACAACTGTTTTCTGTAGTACTCCTCATCCTCATCTGGGTCGTAGTGGTTGGTACGCATTATATCGTCCAGGGGTTTAGTGTGGGGCTTCTGAGGCTCAGGAGTCCTGCAGAGGAGGAGGAAAGAAACAAGTTACACAGCTGCAATGATTTAAACAGACAGGAAGATTGACCTTCAGCCTGATGACAAGAGATGATCTGCAGAGAATACTCCCAGACAGGGAGACTTATGTCCACTAGGTGGAGCTCAAACAACAACAACAACAATTTATTCCTTTGCAAGGATCTCAGGGTTGTCCATCTGCCTGGGATGCTGTAATGAGGACTACGTACCTATAGGTGGACTTCTCCTGCTCCAGGTTGCTGAGGGAATTGGCTTTGAGGACCGGACCAGGTGCACTCACAGGTTTAGGAACATCTGCAGGCTGAAAAAGCAAAAAGAGGGCGTCTGTTTAGTGCTTCTTGCATCTGATCCAAATTTTTTTCACATGAATGGATTGCATGCACATAGATACGAGCTACTGTGCCTAACTTTTCACCAGGGCCAGACGGTTACAGCAGCACAAAAACAAGCTTGCAGTTTCAAGTCTTGCAGCTCTGCAGTTTTTATGGCTGATGCATCTGCAGCTTTTGGCTTCATTGGAGCTTTGTTAGTGAGCTTGTGTTCTATTGAAAATACTTCACACATGACAGTACTAGATTTTAAACATCTTTAATAGCTAACCAATGCTCCTACCTCACATTAAGCATGATCCACCTTGTACCAGGCGTTATAATTATATGTATTTAGAGTATTGTCTTAGTTAACTTTAGTTCAATTAATTGTTAACATTTGTGTTATTTATGTTTTGCATTATAGTACTTACTATACTGTTTGACTATGTTACTTTCTTTGTTACGATGTTAATAATTATGATGAAGTTGCTTTAGAGTTTAGAGCTACTAGGTGTTTACATTTCTAAAACTTATATTATATATATATATATTATATATATTATATTATTATTGGGTTCCACAATCCTGTGACCCGTTGAGGTGACGGCTGCACATACCTCTGTGAGTGAGGAACTTACCTTGAGAGCTGACGACTCGCCTTCTTTAGCCCTGTCCATAGAAACAGAGCGTTTGTTCTCAAACATCTTGACTCGGTTCAGCACTGACTGCGGTTTCATGGCCGGGTCCTCGTCGTGGTCTTCCCGGGGCGGGGGAGGGAGGGGTTTGGAGCCCGGAGTGATGGCTGGCTCACCGGGAGAGGACAGGGTCTCTGCAGGGATTATGGATTCAGAGTTCATCATGGGCTCGTGCATCCCTGGCTTATAGCCCCGGTTTGGAGGCCCGGGAATGTAGGTAGGCCTCAGACCAGAGTCACCGTAATACTGCTGCTGCTGCTTTGGGGGCTCTGGTGTCCGAGGTGAGTTAATGGGGAAGCCGTGAGGCTCGGCCTCATACGGGGAGCGAGCGTCATAGCCGGAGGGGGGAGGTGGGGGTGGGGGCTCATCATAACGAATGGGCCCGGGGGGTTTACTGTGGCGCGGTCGGCCGTCGTAGCCCAGGACCGGGGCTTCGTCATAACGCGGCTGAGGGGGGCTGTAGTCCCTCCCTGGTCCGTCCTCATAAGGGGAGCGGGGGCTGTAGGCCATGGGCTGCTGCTGGTGGCCCGGCTGGTACCCCGAGGGCTGCTGGGACGGTGAGGTCTGCTGGTCATAGGGGGGCCACTGTTCGCTATAATGAGGCACACGGTTGTCGTAGTGCAGGTGAGAGTCAGTTGTGTTATGAGGCTTTGGTTCTGTGTAGCCCCCGCCTCCTCCTCCATCGTATCCGTAAGGCGGGTGGTCGTATTCGCGGTATGGCTGTTTGTCCTGGTACGACGGCTGGTGACTGTAGCTCATGGACTGTTTCATGCCGTGGTTGATGCGCACAGGGTCCTCCATATTGTACAGATCTTTCTTGTACATCTGTGAAGAAACAACGCTAAATGAATGAATGAATCCATCCCATCGTCATCATTTTGAACTTTTAACCACCACCACATTTGAAGGATAGAAAGCGGTCAAGTCACAATGTCACAAATTTTTTTCCCTCCAACACCGATACAACTTCAAGATTTAAATAATTACTGTGATATTAACTGATACCTTGAGAAAATGAACAGCATAACCAAATCATTAAAAAATAAATCTTTCTGCAATTTACTTAAACAAACATTGATTTAAGTGCAATAACACAAGCAAACCTTTGTCCATTATTCAAACAGATCTGAATGCCTGTTTGACAAGATGCCTTTCAAGAATGATAAGCACAGCTGGGTTTTACACAATAACACATTTTATAAATGGTAAACTTACAAGAAATTTGCACATTTCTGAAAGGCCTCATTTCAAACATATGATGTGTAGCCTGTAGACAGCAAATCTAGTTACAGGGAATCCTATTGAACAAGGTTGATTTGTTGGCGTTTACTCAAAGCAATAGCAGGAAACTATAGGACAGAAGACACAATGCAGTGTGCTGATTGTAAGTTTGTTTTTCCATAAGGAGAATTGCTTGATGGTAATAGTTACCAAGAGTACTGTCTGCAGGTTAGCTTTCATCATGCAACCAACATTCAGTTTGCATCTAATGCAACGTCAAACTACTAGCACTACAACAGACGACACATCTACCACTATGATGCCACTGCAAGTGCTGCTATCGTTCATCTACAGAGGAGAGTTAAAGCTGAAAAGAACCCAAAAACATTAGGAGCCATGCAAAGGAAGTAAGAGGCAACAGTTAGGGCTGGTTGTGGATGTCTTCACCCTGGTCAAAGACTGTACCAGTCCTTCTGGTCTCCCAGCCTAGTGTGGTGCATGTGGACTTGTCTGTCACACATTTTCTCTGGGAGCCAGAGGCACACAGTGGGCTCTGTAAGTCACACAGTGTGGGCGTGTCATGCAGAGAGCGAGTGGAAAGCATGTGCGAGAAGACAGGCAGTTAAAACAGCAGGCTGTGGCCCAGGCCCGGTCCGAGTGGCTGGTGAGACAGCGGGTACCTTTGGTTCTGGACCAGGCGGTCCAGACGGGTGGGGTTCATGTGGTGATGGTGGGGTCTGAATAAGCTCAGGGGCAGGGCTGGGGCTGCTAAGTGAGTCAGCCTGAGGAGCTGCGGCTGCAGCAGGCGGCTCCTCAAGGTGCAAACCCTCTAGCTGTACAGGCTGCTCAACAGCAGGGGGCGTTACCACCGCCGGAGGCAACGAGGACATGGGCAGAGCAGCCTCATCTTGCTGTGAAGTATTGTTAAGAGACATTTATAACACAGCCTGCCAAGGGCACACAAAGTAAGCTCACCCCAACACCATGATCTTCTTCCTTACACTGAATCAGTTTTACACCAGCCAGAGAATGCGCCCTCAAAAATGTGGTTAGAATAGATAACATACCAGTAGCATTTACAAAAATGTTATTACTTAGCATAGGACATTTCATCTTAACAAAGGTCAGGACACAACACTGAACAGACATATACTTTAAGCCATACATCCATCCCAGACAAGCACAGCCTACAGTAGCCTGCCTGCAAAGCTAGATATGAACTTTACCTGTTGCGGAGCTGCTGCCATCTTGAACCCAGCAGGGTCAATGCGACCGGCCGGGTCGGGCTGCACAGGGTGCTGGTATCCAGGGTAACCCGGTGTGTCCTGAATCACAGGTGGGTCTTCTCTAACAGGCTCTGAAGAACGGGTGATGGCGGGCTCCGTGGGAAGGCCCACCTCGTCGTTCAAAGTCTCGTCTAGTTCCTGGTCTGTGTAGGCTCCGCCCTCCGTGTCTGTGTCCTCATAGTCAGAGGTGTGGCGGCTGTCCGTGCTGTACATGGAGTATTCACTGCCTGGAGCCGACAGGTAGGACAGACGGTCGTCGTGGATATCCAAGTCATCCTCTGTAGTGCCGTCCGCCTGGGCACAGAAGATGATTCATCATCTCACATTTGGCTAGGTGAGAATAACAGAACTCCAAAAATATTGTTTAATGAAATGGAATGAAAGAAAAAAAGAAGGTCTGCCTCTCACCTTGCCCTCTGACACCCACACCAACTGGTTCTGCTGTTGCTGGATTGTTTCTTTCAGAGCGCCGTACCAGCCGTCATTCATATTGTTCAAGTTGATGGTGGCTATGAGTAGAATAATTTTTGATCCACAATCACTTCATCAAGAATAAAACATGTAAGAAAAGACAATATAATGTTTTAATGTTCTGTGTTATAACTAGTCTCTGCCCACTCACTGGTGAACAGGTGGTGATTATTCTTCCTCAGTTTAATGGCTCTCTCATAGAGCTTCCTGGCACTCTTCCTGGACTCTGGACACAGTCTGGTCCTCATGTTCTTCACACCTTGCTTATTATCAGGATTTAGGAAGACTACGATCGGGTACCACTGAGCATAGTTCAGCCTGTCCACAGCGTTCGGGGTAATATCCAGCACTGCATGTTTGTCCTTCATTAGATAAGGACAGGAAAGAAATATTCCTGTGACACAGTCATCTTAAAACCGTTATTCATTTGATCTGCTAAAACTGAGGCATACTCACTCTGTCAATGATCGTTTTGATGGTGTGAAGACGAATGATTCCTGAACTACGCTGGTCTGTTCCTGCATCTCTCGGTTCACTCTCTGGGAAAAGAGGTTAGAGGGATTTATGTAGAAAACATTTTGGAGTTCCAACAGGTTTCACTGTCAGTTGACATTACATTCAATTTAAGTGTTAAACGTACTTGCAAGTTCAAAAAGATCTGGCTCTTCTCTGGAGAGTTTTTCTCGAGCAGTATCAGCGATGGGCCCAAATATCACCACAGGTCTCAGAAAACCAGCTGCACAAAATAATGAAAATACAGCTCTTAAAAAGGTTGATTTATTCTCACATTGACATGTAGGCTATCAGACATGGTCAGATTGCTCACCCTCTCTCAGCACAACTCTTTCATAAGCTGGGAACTTTGTCTGGACAGGTTGGGAAGAGAGGTCCTCCCTGCTCTTTCTCAGGTTCCTCTTGGAGCTTCGAAGACCTCGAAACCTCCAGAAGTCCGCCCTGTCGCCCCCTGCTGTTTTGGGGAGAGTATATTGCACGCTGGAGAGCTGCTCCGCTCTGTTGACAAACGGCAGAAACACAAGAGACAGTCCGTAATGTAACACAAGCTAATGGATGTGTCATAAACTTGGCCGAGCTAACCTTAACACTGCCAATACCTAAGGACATTACATGGCAATGTTAATCATAACAAATGTAATAGAAATAGGGGGACCTGAATGTCTACTGTTGAGACAAACATTTATCCAGCCTGTCACTCATTGGGAGATGACTGACGCGTGTGTTTGGTCAGGATGCGCTCACCTGTTTTTGTTTGGGATGATGCCCCTCTCCACCTCTTGGTGGTTCTTGCCAATGCGAATAGCCAACCAGGAGCCAAGCTTGCCGTTGTAGAGGGTGTCCACCACGCGGAACACCTCGCCCTTGTTGAAGCTCAGCCCGTACGGAGATTCCTTCTCGTACTCAAAGTGTGTCCGAATGTAGAAGGAGTCGCCGACGTCCGACTCCACGATCCGCCGATACACTGAACCGGAAAGAGCGGTGAAATCAGAAAGACTGGGTGAATGGGACCAATACAAAGTCATCTCTCAAACTCATCTCCCCTTACTCACTTCACTTACCATCTTTCTTCTTCTGGGCCAGAATGGTGACCTCTTCACCCTTAGGGAGGTCCAGGAGGAACAGCACCGCCTCCTCTCGGATTATGTTTGCAAAATCTACATTATTTACCTGAAATTTGGGAACACCTAGATGTTACTGCTTTATGCTTTCCTCAGAATAACTTCACCGTTGTATAGGACTGTTAAGGTTAATTGAAGGGATTCAGCGTTATTGTTTATAGAGTAAGCGACAGAAAGACTAAACCTCTATTTAGGTAAAAGGTTTACATAGCTCTTTCTATTCATAGTATTGCCTGGGTAACTGCAGGTTTAACTGCACTGCAAGAACTCAAGCCATTCCTCATTATACTTAGAGAAAGGAGGAGGTGGTAAAAACATTGAGATATATAGCTTTGAGGAAATGGGACAAACACAGCGAGAGGAAGCTGTGTGTGTGTGTGTGTGTGTGTGTGTGTGTGTGTGTGTGTGTGTGTGTGTGTGTGTGTGTGTGTGTGTGTGTGTGTGTGTGTGTGTGTGTGTGTGTGTGTGTGTGTGTGTGTGTGTGTGTGTGTGTGTGTGTGTGTGTGTGTGTGTGTGTGTGTGTGTGTGTGTGTGTGTGTGTGTGTGTGTGTGTGTGTGTGTGTGTGTGTGTGTGTGTGTGTGTGTGTGTGTGTGTGTGT
The DNA here is from genome assembly GCA_949357725.1 of Hyperoplus immaculatus. Taxonomy (NCBI): domain Eukaryota; kingdom Metazoa; phylum Chordata; class Actinopteri; order Uranoscopiformes; family Ammodytidae; genus Hyperoplus; species Hyperoplus immaculatus. The sequence goes on from OX442354.1 coordinate 10,901,289, forward strand.
GTGTGTGTGTGTGTGTGTGTGTGTGTGTGTGTGTGTGTGTGTGTGTGTGTGTGTGTGTGTGTGTGTGTGTGTGTGTGTGTGTGTGTGTGTGTGTGTGTGTGTGTGTGTGTGTGTGTGTGTGTGTGTGTGTGTGTGTGTGTGTGTGTGTGTGTGTGTGTGTGTGTGTGTGTGTGTGTGTGTGTGTGTGTGTGTGTGTGTGTGTGTGTGTGTGTGTGTGTGTGTGTGTGTGTGTGTGTGTGTGTGTGTGTGTGTGTGTGTGTGTGTGTGTGTGTGTGTGTGTGTGTGTGTGTGTGTGTGTGTGTGTGTGTGTGTGTGTGTGTGTGTGTGTGTGTGTGTGTGTGTGTGTGTGTGTGTGTGTGTGTGTGTGTGTGTGTGTGTGTGTGTGTGTGTGTGTGTGTGTGTGTGTGTGTGTGTGTGTGTGTGTGTGTGTGTGTGTGTGTGTGTGTGTGTGTGTGTGTGTGTGTGTGTGTGTGTGTGTGTTGTGTGTGTTCCCTCTGGGCCATCGCTAAGAGACCAGCCTGGAGGTAGAAGAATTTTGGAGCAGCCAGTGTGTGAAAACATGAATTAAAAAAGGGTAAAGCTTGAGTACACATTCCCCATAAAGCATGGCTGTTTACAAACACTATCAGATACCCATTGTTCAAACAAGGAAAAACCAAAAAACCCTTGTAACATTGCATAACAGCAGTTTTACAAGCACATTTTAAGCAATCTAATTTTTACAACTACTCTTCAATTTCTAAACAACCACTTAAAATTTCAGCTATCAGGTTATACACTTGCTGTGTTACAAATAAAGTATCTGACCCTGAGAATTTGGTCGCCCTCCTCCAGGCCTTCCTTAGCAGCTGGGCTATCCTCCAGCACACCGGCTACGAAGATCCCCACGTCATTCCCCCCAGCAAGCCGCAGCCCCACACTCTCCCCCTTCTTGAATTTCACCAGCTTCATGCTTGGCCTGAGGACAGAGAGTAAAGACAATAGTTAAATTTGCGTACTTACTTTCCAATGCAAACTTCAATAATAAATAGTTGAGTGACTCTTGGATGCAAGCCAGGTTTCAATTTCGGTAATATTGTTTATGCTTTAGTATGCTTGTGAAAGCAAAGAGTCCTAAAGAAAATGTGACTACATTTCAATATTTTCTTCAATAGCAATATTGTTGCTATGGATGAACGTCATTTTTAAAGTGCTTATTCAACTTGCCCACCAAACCAGCGCATGCTACAAAATACACATCCGTCCACACGGTTGACTTCTCTTTATAATCAAGTAAACTGAGAACAGAGAGGGCACATAGTAGTTTTTGTTATGTATATTTTTTGATAACCTTAATATGAAATGGTATAAAATATTACATATATTTTTAATTTTACCTTAGGATGCTATCGTCATGGGCAGCGCTTGGCACAGGGGCATCAGCAGGACTGACTGGCAGGTCTACGTCTGGCTGTCCAGGTTGGGCATACACCGGCTTGGGCTCTGAACAAAAACACAAACAAACCCAAGTTATTATTGTAAACAGTTGATAACATGCACCACTTGTATTTCAAAAACAAAGAAATACTCCCTTAAACATTGTTGCTACTTAACAGTACAGCACATACATATGTTACACCAAAATACACAAGTGTTTAAAACCACATACAGACAAACCCTAACCCATTTGACACAATACATTCCCTAGCCCCTTACCCTAACCATCACAAAATAAATGCCTAATATAATATAGGTGTATAATATCATATATCATTTATAAACCTCATTCTGACTGACACCTTAAAACACAAGTCTTAAACCCTTTAATAGCCCTTTAAAGTATAGTGAGAACAGGCCACTTCAAAAATGTCCTCACTTCTATGCGCTAAAACTCAAAGTGGTCCTCACAAAAATAGATGTACAAGCACTCACAGACACACAGACAGGCAAGCACACACACACACACACACACACACACACACACACACACACACACACACACAGAGAGCAAGAGAGAGAGAGAGACACAAACACACACACATAGGGGGAAAGAGATAGAGAGACACAACACACACAGAGCGAGAGAGACACACACACAGAGACACACAGTGTCCTGAACGGAGAGGTCAAACAGAAAGACAGCAGAGTGCTGCAGGCTGGGGAGGAACGTCACATTCGTTCAGCTCATACGGTTTATTTTCACTTGGCTCCAGGCAAACTCTGCCAGGCTCAGCAGGCATCTGTTTGATTTTTTTTATTTTCATGGCAGCGTTGTAAAAAGGGCAGAACATATTTAATTTTACCATAATTAAGTCATTGAACGATTTAGGGGAAATACCCAATGGCTATTTTTCTGTCAGATATTGCGTATGGATTTGCAATATAATTTTCTAAAGTCAAGATTGAGTTTAACATTTACTGTGTCAACCTTTAAATGGGCATTGTGTCTTAAGGGAGGTAGTGTGTTATGGGGTTAGTTACCACACAGTGTCTCATCAGTAACAGTTGCAAACAACTCTGAAATAGTAGTTTAGTTACTAACTGGGCTAGAGCATCACTACTTTCACTTTTCTGGCTGTACACTTGTCATATAGCTGCCTTTGCTGCTGTTTGCAGTGCTCATATGGTTTGTTAGGCGACTGCAGGCCCTGCACAATACCTTCTTTGTTGCACAACAGTCTTTTCAAACCTGATATAATCCCTAAATTGACCAAAGTTGCATTAGGCCATTGTTCCACACCACCAATGTAACGTTTGACTTGCATTCATGTGTTTGTCCTATTTGCTTAAATTAATGTGTATTATGTGTAAACTTCCGACATGTACGCACTACACATGCGCCTACCTAATTGTCTTGTTCAAAATTGTAATTTGGGTTTCTAGACTGTTTTCATGGTGTAGTGTCCACACATCCTTTATATTTCTCGCAGTGCCATTGCTGAATTTACTCTTTTTAGCCTCTCTTTGAGACGCTCAGTAGAGCCTATCTCTTTAAGCCCTGTATTCTAAAAAGCCAAATCTGCTCTGATAGGCCCTGAATCTAACTGTCAGTTAGATTCAGGGGTGTTCTTTTCAGAGGTAGAGGTAGTGCTAGGTTAGATTGGTAATTGGGGGTGAGGCTATTTCAGAAAGGTTGGAGATGGAGTTGGAGAAAAAGAGAGAGGGTTGTCTTTTTTCATACTTTGGGAGTCTCTTATCACACTGGGGACCCATATTGACGTTGAAAAAACAAACATGAAAAGTGCATTTAGCTTAATAACATGACTTTTAATGGACAATTGTTATTCCTAACCTGGAAGTGGGGGGAGGAGCTGTTTATCCTCTCTGACAATGGCCGCCTCTTTCGGTTTGGGCAGAGGAACCTCCTCTGCTAGCTTTGCTGGTGTTGAAGCCTGCTTCGAGAGCCGCTCATCATCACGACTTCTGTGACTGTGAACAAAAGAAGATGTTTTGAGACAATTTATCTTTACAAAATGAATACCTGAGACTATAAATATTGTATTAAGGAGTTGTACAGATTGAAGGAAACTGGAGGGCTTTAAGTCTACAAAATCTGGACTACACGGAACAATACCAAGGCTATACACCACTCAGTACAAAATCCAAGATATATTTTTCTCCTGACTGCAGCGGACACGCACCAGCTGAGCAAAGAAAAACCAGGTGAAAGGAACAGCCTATTTGAGTTTGAGGCTGCATCTTAGTATTGAAGGTCACCACTTTGTCTTTCCACCCTTTTGAGCTCTATTTTTAGATCAGCCTATCTAAGATGTCAGAGTGGATTTTGTCCTCCAGGTAAATTGCACTGTGAGGCTCTGGCTTTATAACAGTCCATGTTTGAATACGCTGCCAGTCTCAAAAGGTGAACGGATATGCAGTGACCCATGCCAATTAATGAGTCAAATTATTGTAAATGATGACAGAGTGATTCCTTTGTTTTTTTTATTTTTATAATTACTGACATTCTCCATGTTTTCCACATGAGAAATCAAAATGGAGCAGAAGCAAGCACAGCAGGGTGTCCATTGGCTCCATTGACTCCAACCTTCTGGCCACATGGCTGCTCACTGGCACAACTTTACTGGGCAAAACACTCACTCGCTTTATTCACAGGATGAGTGACCAAGTAACCATGGAGGAACCTGTTAGAACCGGCTGCAGAGGAACAATCCTCCTTTTTTAACCCATCCTGGAGGAGACCCTACTCTTAACCCATTGATGACTATGGCAATCTAGGATGCATGTCCTTAATGCCTGAGGGTTTTCTGAAAAAATAGTAGGAATTGTCAAGTCTACCAAAACCTTAATATCTAAGCCTGTGTAGCACATAGAAACATGAAATAAAATACATTTAAAAGTTAAGGTTCACAGGTTTTATTTAAACATGCTCCCTTAGCACTTACAAACCAACAAATATTTCTAAAAATCGTCAAAATGAAATGAATTAGAAAATTATTAAATATTGTTAATAAATAGATGCAATGTGTTGTGTGATTTTCGTCAGTAGTCTATAGTAGACCTTGATTCTGCGCACCAAACGCCACTAACTGTTCTGTCGCCGACATAGCTGGCGTATTTTTTTAATTATTTTGTTTTATTTTTTTGATTGACATGATTTTTGGCAAACCACACAACTTTTGGGTGGTCACGTGGTCTTAAAAAAATCAACAAAACCCACCTCATGTGTATTTGAACCAATGACAGTGCATTCTATGCTGGGAATGCCATGAAAATTAGATAAAGTAATAATGCTGCGCGACGCAGCATCAGGCAGGAGAGCCAATGTGGCATCGCGCAGCAGCCGTCATCAATGGGTTAACTGCCAACTTCCTTAACTGAGAGAAAAAGTCACAGGTCTCAGATCAGGTTCAGACAAACACAATAACATCCAGTCCAAGCATCTCCTTCCAGTTAATTAGAAATACTTTTGGAAATGAGTCAGTGCTCCAGTAAGCTTAGATGTGTCAGAATTAAATTATAACAACACATTTTTGCTTTTGGCATCTTCATTTATTTCACTCTTCTGTCTGTAATTGTGAATTTTGCCCAAAGACACAATCTATTCAACAGATACAAAACCTCAGTCACACGTAAAATAGGAGACTATTGCCACTGATAGTTTGTGACGGCCTCTTCTTCCTTCATTGTTGGAGCCATATTGTCTTTGTGCCATACATGTTGGCCCACTAAAACATTCAGGAGACACAGGGATCCTGGGATACTTTCATAGGGCTGTGTCATCTTTAGTCAAAACAATAAATCATACTGAATAATTGATGTTGTAAAAAAATGTGAACTCAGCAATATTTCATAAGTGTATAACCTGCTGCTACAAGAAACACTGATTTTTCGGACACAAATTCAAAGTTCTCTACCGCAAAGATGACTGTGTTTAGAGTGTTTGTAAAGGTCCTAACACTAGTTCTACTTTTCTACTAATGTACATCAAATCTATTACTACCACTACTATAGGTTACTATTCACTGGGATAATGTGCCAAACTTACGGTATTCTCCAGCTGTTGAAGTATAAGGGGGAATAAAAAGGGCAAACAAATCTCATTAAAAGTGAGTATTGGTGCGACTGTACTCATAAGCATTGTTGTTTATTGATGATGCATATTTTCATGTTTGGCATATGGCATCAGTTTATAAAACTGCTATGCCCAAAATGGCCTCAAGGACACAGTAATGCATTTTACAACTGAGCAGAGCACAGTTTTGACCTGGTCCTCAACCCTAACTTTAACCAAGATTGACTCATTCGCTGCTCTCTTTAACAGTTGACTTTTATTTTTCTAAGATCAATAGCCAGTGTGAAACAACTCTGGTGCTCTATGGAGTTCAAATGAAGAATTAATGAGGTACGTTCAAACAAGATTACAAACAAAGAAGTGCTGAATGGGCTGATATAAATCACAGCAAAAAATCGAAAGTCCTTCACAACCAAAACAAAGAAAAAACATGAAAAAGGCTGCTTAATTCATTTGGACAAACCCGGAGCTGAGTACGCATGCCATATAACCGCAAAGTTGCTGGATTATCAAAAAAGATGTATATTCTTTTTCTATCGATGTTGTTGCAGCTGTATATAAACACAGTTAAAAAATGTGTTGATACTGGTTACATCGTCACTGCTGTGGTATTTCTGTCAGTTTGCAGTCAAGTAATTGGAGCTCTACGAGGATATGCATTTTCTCTTAGAATTTTCTTTGTTGGAATTATTGTTGGCACTGGATTGCTTCTGTTTAATACCAACCAGAGAGAGGAAGTACAACAAATAAAGTAGCAAACTAAATGAATCTACAGTATATGAAAATGACAGATCCCTCCTGTTGCATTTCTGTTATCACAGTTAAAAGCCTTAAAAAATATTAAATGTATGGATGTATTCTCTTTACCTTCCATTGCTTATCTGTGGGGGCGAGTGTCTGGAGTGGTCTGAGGGCTCAGACCGTCTGTCTGGAGAGCGGGAGCGGCTGCTACGATGTCTGTCATGCGATCGATTGGACTGATCGGATGCCAGAGAATGGATATCTGAAATGTCTGATCAAACAAAAGAGCAACTGTTCTAACGACTGTAGTCTGAAACACACACCGACACGTCTGGGTTTTTAAAGCTCAGCATCCAACACTGGACACCACTCTCTCACCGTCTCTGTCAGAGGCGTTGGCTGAAGCAATGCTGTCATCGAGGTCCGGGATGTTGAGCAGGGTGGCCCTGTCGTCCCTCTGAACCACCATTTTTAGCTTGCCCTTCGACCTTTCTATCAGCTTCTTGGCGTCTATCAAGGAGAGGTTCTCTGTCACTGTGCCATTGATCTGAGAGAAATCCGAAAAATAAGCAAATTAGCCATGAACTCACAAAGAACAGCCAGCACATTGGGTTTAGTAGTAACAGAAATCAAATAAAGTATGTTTTTAAAACATAAATACATTTGTTTCTCTCTTTTTTTTGTCATTGCAATAAATGGTCAAATGAGGTGTTAAGTTTAGGCTGCAAATGCATGTTTAAAAAAAAAGCAAGATCATATACAAATTTACTGCAACACTGATGATGTTTTTCAGGGAGAAATTCATTTGTAAAGATTTGGATGCAGCCCTAACAAGGGTAATTACATGCAGCCAAGGTTCAGAAATGAATGTACATTACAACTCGCACATCATTTACTGTGATAATGCAATTTTTTAAGTGCTGTGAAAGACAATAATGCAACATTTTCAGTTGTTCCTTTCATGTTAAATATTTTTCTTGTATTGACATATCTATTGTTCAGCAAGCTTCTTGTCCCCCTTCCCCCACCTGCTCCCTCACCTTCAGTACAACATCCCCTTCCTGGATGTTGCCGTCCCTGGCTGCCAGGCTCTCTGGGGAAATGTCCTTGACGAAGATGTGGCTGGCCAGGCGCAGGCCATATTCTGCTTACAAAGTGAACGACAGCAACAAAGAGCATGTTAGCACAGAGTTGACATGACCACACTGTACTGACCACACTTTGCTGTCAATCCCACTGGGATTAACAGTATTGATTAAAAGAAGATTAATTGCTCTTTTACTTTAGATTTACTTGAGTTTACTTGGATTTTCGCTGTGGCTGGCAAGTTTTGTTTACTCTGGCAGCCGACCAATGCTGATCTGGATGTCTTATTTTCTCTCTAAAAAGGTCTCGCTTTATGGTAATTGTTGGGTGAATAAAATGGACGCGATTTCCTGGATTATCACAGTAAAACATCCATTCTGTCCTCCGTCTTGATTTAAAAAAAATTTCTATTCAACCTTTGTTTATACAGGTAATCTTATTGAGACACAAGGTCTCATTCTCAAGAAAAGACCTGTTTGGGACAATATAAGAACAATCAGTTACAAACAGAGGAAGACAGATTACCAATAGTACATACATACAATATCTAAAATGAAAGTGATCATCTAAAACACTAAAAACAGGAACACATTTCCAAAGATGCTTTTTCCGTCACCCTTTAAAATGAGGTTTAAAATCTCCTATGTATGGTTAATAAAGTACCTGGCTATTTTCTCCCTTTCTATTTCTATCCTCCATCTTTATAACCCCGACTTTGTGAGCCTCACCTTCATTCTTGCGAGACTTGACCAGCGTGACCTTGGCGGGCCGCGGGGGCAGGTTGTGTGAGCGGCGGTCTGAGCGCGGCGACAGGCTCCTCTCCCGGGAGTTGCTGCGCTCGCGCTCCCGGTCGCGTCTCCCGCTGCGCCGGCCCACGGCCCCTCCCAGCGCGCTGTAGGCCCCGCTGCGTCTGCTCTGCGTCTCGTAGATCTCCTCGTCATAGCTGTCCTCCTCCTCGTCGTGCTCAGACATGGTCTCCCTCTCCCCTAGGCGGCCCATGGGCACGTGCACCTTCCTCTTCCGTCTAATTGTCTGGCCAAAGGAAAAGATGAGGTATGTGTATCAGTGACAGTAAAATCAATCCATCACTCGCCCTCCTCGATCGTGAACGTTTCTACTAACATGTTCATATGAAATATTATAGTGCCTGACTTTAGTTTTACTTGCAACAACTAACAAATGATTAGGGTATTTCCCCACAAGAATTCATAATGGGATGTAGACAACACTCACAATTTTGGCGATTTTCCCACTTTTGCGAAGCTGCTGGACTGCGTATGCGTGCTCCACATTGTCCATGGAGACGGCGTTGACCATAACGACTCTGTCATTTTCCCTAAAGAGGGAGAGAAGCAGATAACAGACATGCTGGAGTCTTCCTGTAAGAGGCAAGGTAATTTAATACTAATAAACTGGTAAACAGATCGGGATGCAAATAATGGAACAAAATCTTACTGCAGTAAGCCTTCGGCAGGGCCTCCTTTCAGCACGTCTGAGATGACAATGGAGGTCTCGCCGCTCTGAAAATGAGGGTTATCGCGACCTCCTGATATGGCTATCCCGAAGCCAAACCCTGGTGCCTGCACACAGTCAAACATAGATTAGGATGTTGGTTTTGCAGTCTGTGTGGACCAAAATACTGAAGATAATATAGCGTGGTAAAAAAAATGTTTAACTGCTTGAACATACGGAATTGAAATTTTGGTTTGTAATCCAATTATTCTCCTTTTGCTCAAAAACAATCAGCAGTTGTACATTGTTGCATTTGCTATTTTTTTACTGCCAGTGTGAGCTTCTTCTGTGTAGTAAACCATCACAAAATGAAATGTTTTTATTTAGAATCCATAGCCAACAACATTTAGGAGAAGCTCTGTGGCGAGTGTGTTTACACAGTGAGCTCACAGGAAAGAAAACTGAAGGAATGGGGGGGGGGGTGCTGGAAGCGAAGATAGCAAAACATGGATATTACCGAGATAATGAGACAATTGACGAGAGACAATGTAAGCAGAATATATGGAGCATTTGAGGGAGATAAGAGATACCTACCCTGTGTAGTGTTACTGTGTGCTGTTCCCAAATGACAGTCTCCTCCATTGCTGCGCTCTGGAAGACACAGAAATGTTACAACGTGATTAACACAAGAGGTCCAACACATTCAAATCCAAAGAGACATAATAGGACAGCAGGACATGCTGTTGGCCTGATTGCCTTGTGACAAAAGGAACACACAGAGATTCAGCCAATAGAAAAGGCATATGCCTGGCCAAAGTTCCCTTCATTAAAAAACCCCTTGTAAAAACTAATTTGACATCTTAGCTACATCTGGCAAATACACTGCCCAGCCAAAAAAGAAAAAGTCACCACCTGGATTTTACTAAGCAAATAGGCAAGAGCCCTCTTATCGGTTAGAAACTGCAGGGAATAATATGCTTCAGTTGGCAACAAGTTATTTAACCCTAACAGATGCAGTGTATAGCTTCTTATTTCTTAAACAACCATATCATAAGACATATGCCGTGGTTTTGGAAAAGTTGTTACTCTGTTTCAGAAGAGTGAAATGATTGGCCTGCATCAAAACATAGAAAACTACTGAGGAGAAGTTGAAACTATAAACTACAGCTGTGTAGCCTTAAGACAACCACCTATCAGTGGGACTTATAAGGAAAAAATGCTTCAATTTGCTAGGGAGCATAAAGATTGGACTCTGGAGCAATGGGAAAAGGTTGTGTGGTCTGATGAGACCAGATGGACCCTGTTCCAGAGTGATGGGTGCATCAGGGTAAGAAAAGAGGCAGATGAAGTGATGCTCCCATCATGCCTAGTGCCTAGTGTACTGTGTGGGGGCAGTGTACAGTATGATCTGGGGTTGCTTCAGTTGGGCTGTTCTAGGTTCAGCAACCTTATGTGCCAAAACATGTTTTATCAGAATGTGCTACAGCGAATATGTGCTGCAATCAAAGCTCAGGGTGGTCCAACCAAATATTTGAATGTGTGATTTTTTTGGGGGGTTGGGGCAGTGTTAATTTCGTAGACTAAGACTATGACGAAAAATATTCGTCTACGAACCTTTTTCACGGACGTAAACTAAATAAAAACTAAATAAAAAGGCAGATGTGATGACGAAGACTGAGACTAATTTAACTGACACTATAGTCTACGAATAGGAACTAGACAAAACTGTTAGGGCGGGACGAATGGAGAAGAGATCCAATCAGAACTACTCTGGGTCATTCTATAGAATCGGTGCCCTTTGTGTTTGATTGTAAGAAAAAAAAGTACATTCAAATTCTAAACTTTTTTTGATGTGATGTGACATATTGATATCAACATGTAATAGAAACAATATTTTCCCATCTCAACATCAACATTAAAATGATTATTTTGAGAAATTTTCAGAAACATGTCACACTTTAATTCAACCCCGTCACGGTCATTTTGTTATTCAGGTGCTAATATTTAGAATGGGTTTCTGATAATATTCTGACATGATCTCTCAGTTTAGATGTCCCTTGTTAATAATCACATAATGTTATTCAATTTAAAAAAAAATAAAAAGCCTCAAGCACCATCCAAGACCGTTTATGATGAAAATATTTGTCTTCCCACTCGGCATTTTCACTGCTCATATGCAGTAATGTCATGTAATTAAAACATATATTCATCTACTTGTTTTTCCAGTTACAACACACACAAGTAAACACATGTTGATGTTATATGTTGTATATTTAATACAAAAATGCAAAGAAATGCTGAACAACGGAGTTGAAAATCATGTAACAGGGTTGAATGATGATGTCACTTTTTTAAATTCTTTGTATAAAACCCACATTTTTGTGAATTAATGTAATGAAGGAGGTTTTTCTTCCCTTTGCCCAGCTGTCCTGTTAATCCTAACCCTACATTTGACCTTGTGTGATGTCACACATGGTAAAAATAGGGTTAGATAGTGAGACCATAAACACTCTTTCTGCCTTTTCTCAGGCTAGGATGAACCGATTTCTTAAGTGTTTGCATATTTATATTACATAGGATCTCAGAGTTCAATACACCTTCATATTCCCACCAGTTAAGTAGGTCTTTAATGTCATATTTAATAAGAAAAGTACCTAAAATATTACAAAGATGTACCAGGGATTCAACCCCGTAACATGCATTCAACCCTGTTACAACCCTGTTACAATAAGAAGTGTGACGGGGCTGAATGTGATGGGGTTGAAAGTTTTATGCTAATCTTTTGTTAATGTGTTCATGCTAGCAGCTAGTAGTGCACCACATGGCATTATACAATATAGATATTTATGCACTTTTCCAGTTGCAAACTTTATTTTTTGACACACCTGGTTTACTATGAGTTTTCCTCCTAACAGTGTTGAAAGAAACCCTAAGCTTGACGAAGCCCATTTGTACATAAAAATCATCAAATATTTATAGAAAGTCAATGAGAAGCCTACCACTTGCTTCACCATGATGTTCAAAAGACTTTGCTGATGTCACTTGCTCATGAAGAATGTCAAAAGGGTCGTACCATTATTTTATGATAGGGGGAGAGTGGTTGCGTTACGGGGTTGAATGAAACGCAGGGACAGGGATAAACGCTTAAATTACTTAAAAAATAAAAAATTATACTTTACATTAAATGTGTTATTCTTTAAAATTACCCATTTCAATTAAATTAAACCAAAAAGTGCAGTGTTATTTAACATTGAGTACTCAAAATGGATATTATTCTTTTCATGGTGATGAATGGGGACAGGCGGAATTCCCAATAATCAAAGAGAGAAAACATGTAAATGTTGAAATAAATTAGTATTTTAATTTTTTATTTCCTACAGCATATTAAAAACATGCAGAACTTTAAAAAAATCTGGTTGTAATTTTCTTAAATACATGTTCTGTAAAGTTGTATTAGTAGACATGCTTGGGACATTGAAAGATTATAAAGGGCACCGAATCTGTAGAATGACCCCTTTTTGTGGGACAAGTTGGGAAGAAATCCAATCAGTGCAAAGCAGCGAATGCAACCCTGTGTCAGTGAAAATCGACGGGAGACCGCGCAGGTGTGAGCGGATGGAGTGAGCCGCTGTGCTGAAAAACTCTGCGGTATGATGGACAAAAATTATAGTCAGGGATATCCTGCCCATTAACGATGTCTAGGGGAACGGCTAAGTCCCGCGATCTGTTTGTAGTAGGCTCTGTCTCGAGTTTGAATACACAGAGCCATGTGAAACTGCCGCCTCCGTCCGTTAGTTTCTGTTTTTAAGTTACAATCAACTCCGACGCATGGACAGCGTTCAATTAAAACCTCTAATTGTATTATCTAAAAGGCTTTGATGCAAAAGAAGTCCGAACACACACAGCGGCAGCAGTGTTGCTTAAAGGAAGGCGCAGTTGCTCAAATTTATCAGCACCTCAACTGCGTGCTGCTGCCCAGGGGCGGCCTTAACGATCTCGGGGCCCGTTTCAAGACCTAGTGTGGGGCCCCCCACTTTTTTAAAATATTTTCTTTATTTATTTATTTTTTATAAATAATGCTTGTGCATGCTCCCCGCAAAAAGAAAAAAGATTGTGGAATCCAGTTGGTTCATAGACAGATCATGAGATAATGGACCCCCGGGCACAGGCTCTTAAAGCCCCCCTCCTCCCTATCCAGTCAGGTACACTGATTTTATGTGAGATTATTACTAATGAAATAGAATACATGTTTTGTATTACAACCATTAAATCTGTGTCTGTATTGCATATTCAAACCTTAATACCATTCAATGAAGAAAAACACTTAGTCGACAAAGTCCGCTGTAGATTTAGTCAAACTAAAATCTGCTTATATTTAGTAGACTAGACTAGACTAAGACTAAAATATGTTAGCTGACTATAATAGGACTACGACTAAATGGTGTGATATTCAAAAGACTAAGACTAAATCAGAATTTGCTGCCACTGGGTCGGGGTATATTTCAATGCAACACTTATCGTAAGCCAAAAAACTATGTCTGCTCACAATACAACATGCAAAAATAACAATTGAAATCTATAAAAGGTGAAAGAGCTTTGCACATCTACAGACTGACATTTTTGCCCATTCTTCTTCAGAGCTTCAGATTGAAAACCATCTGTGAACAGCAATTTTCAAGTGTTTCCAACTGTATTTAGGTCTGGACTTTGACTGGGCCTTTCTAACACATGAATATGCTTTTATCTAAACCATTCCATTGTAGATATGGCTGCATGTTTAGGGTAGTTGTCCTGCTGGCAGAGGAACCTCCGCCCCAAACTCAAGTCTTTTGCAGACTCTTAACAGATTGTATGCCCTGTATTTGGCTCCATCCATCTTCCCATCAACTCTAAAGGCCAGGACACACCAGCCCGATAATCGCCGTCGTCAAAAAAAAAGACGAATCTGTTTGGTGTGTGCCGTGACGTCGGCCGACGTAGAGGTCGTCGGGCTTGTTTTGAGCCTGTCGGCCGCCGATTGAACATGTTCAATCGGCGGCCGACCGTCTTTCATTTGGAGCAATTTGATTGGTGGAGGGCTAGCGAATCAGTGAAGCCCGGAAGTGAGGCGGGTAGCACAAACAGCTAACAACAGCTAGCCATCGTTTTAATGTGTTTGTTCGTTTCGTTTTGAGAGTACTCACATGCATCAACCCTTGTTGACTGCTCGACACCATGCTCGACACTCTGCTAAAAATTGTGCTCTTATGGTCCATAAATATAAATACGTATTTCTATCTATGTATATGCTCTAGAGAGATGTCCAATCATTTCCGGCTTTCGTATTTTTTCGGGCCACAATACAGATTAGCGCCGCCTGCTGTTGTGGAGACATTACGTCCCGCGAGCGTACGGAAAATAAACAGTCGTCTCGGTGTGTTCTTTAGCAGCGACGGGAAGCTGGAGCTTCCTGAAACGGCCGACTCCATTTTTTTTGACGACGGCGATTATCGGGCTGGTGTGTCCTGGCCTTAACACGCTTCCCTGTCCCTGCTGAAGAAAACCATCCCCACAGCATGATGCTGCCACCACCATGTTTCAATGTGGGGATGGTGTGTTCAGGGTAATGTGCAGTGTTAGTTTTCCGCCACACATTGCATTTTGCATTCAGCACAGACAGGGAAGCTGGATAGAGTTGATGGGAAGATGGATGGAGCCAAATACAGGGCAAAAAACCTATTAGAGTCTGCAAAAGGCTTGAGACTGGGACGGAGGTTCACCTTCCAGCAGGACAAGTACCCTAAACATACAGCCAGCTCTACAATGGAATGTTTTAGATGATAGATCAAAGTATATTCATGTGTTAGAATGGCCCAGTCAAAGTCCAGACCTAAGTACAATTTAGAATATCTGGAAAGACGCTCTCCAGCCAATCTGACACGGAATCTGAAGTTTGAGCTATAGCAAAGAAGAATGGGCAAACATACCAGTCTCTAGATTCTAGATGTACAAAGCTGGTAGAGACATACCCAATAGACAGCTGTAATTGCAGCGATAGGTGGTTCTACAAAGTATTGACTGGGGGCTGAATACTTTTGCACGCCACATTTTTCAGTTTTTTATTTATATATATTTTTTTTAAAACCATGTTTCATTTTCATTCACAATTATGTGCCACTTTGTGTTGGTGTATCACATACAATCCCAATACATGTGTGGTTGTAATTAGGGGTGTAATGATACACGTATGTGTACCGTACCGTGACGGTACAGGCACGTATTTGGTGTTACAGAGGTGGACCGCGGTCCGTATGTGGAGTACATAACGTTATTATATGGCGACTGTACAGGCTTGTTTTGCGGTGTGGAACTTAAAACTTGTGGTCGGAGTTCCCCCCGGACCATTTAGCCTCCGGCTCGGCTTGCACGTGCGCAGTAGCAGCCAGCGATTGATAGTCTATTATCTCCATGGTGAGCATGAGGGTCAGGCAGTGTTAGCAACTTAGCCGCTATATTCAGCGACTTTTCAGACCCCTCTGAAAAAGCCATCTAGCTACTTTTTCTGGTGTTATTGGTGACTTTTGGAAACCCTGTCGCTAAAGCATGTATCGCTCTTAACACTTCTAAACGAGCAGCGGGTGGCTCAACGGCCACTCCCACTGTCCCAGAGCACTGACAGGCGGCCGAGTCCTCACGCAGCAGCCCCTCCCAGCTGCAGTCAGAGCAAGAGATACACACCTCTCCGCTCTAGTGTTTGCATCACTATTAGCAGTTGTAGTAGCAGCTAATCTTTTACAGTCTATGAGTAGGCCTAGTGCAAATCAAAATGTTATAAAGTGCTTTCGAACAGAGAGCAAACTGCATGGCGAAAGACAACAGGAAACCGGAGCTCGCAGGTACCCCCCTGTCATTCAAATCCCGTTTGAGGGATAACTTCGGATTCCAGGTGAATTATGAAAAGAGTGATAGACGTGTGGAACAATGTCGGCACAGGTTATTGTTTCACCGCGATCGCTTATGTAGGAGGCAACACGTCGAACATGCATACGCATTTGAAAAGGCACCATCCAGGTGTTTGGCTACTATCACCATTACTGTGAAGAAAAACGAGCTGGGCAAAACCCAGACATTATTTTCTTTTTTATACTGAACATAAACAAGCTGTCATTTAATTAATGCTGCAGTTGCACTTTTAATTGATAATTTTTATATTTATAAGAGCACTTTAGAGTTTAAGAGAGCTGCAGCAATATTTTATTTTTTTAAAGTCAAAAAGACCCTTAAAGATGACATACCCTTTGTTTACACCAGCTTACAGAGCCTGCTGAGCATTAACACTATTTTTTCATTGCCATTTTAGTTTATGCTGCACCTACACTAGTATTTAATAAGTATTTTATTTATTGGAGAATTTCAGCAGTATTTTTATATTTGTTATGCATTTTATTTGTATGGTACATACTGTCAGCTAGTTACTGACAGCTAAAACTGTTAATTCTCCGTTAACTATGAATCGTACCGTACTGTACCGTACCGTGACTTCAAAACCGAGGTACGTACCGAACCGTGACTTTAGTGTACCGTTACACCCCTAGTTGTAATGTGATAACATGTGGAAACGTTCAAGGGTTATGAATACTTTTGTAAGCCACTGTAATAATATACAATGAATAGTCTCAAACCATATACACATTTGGAAATATAGTATTTGAATAAAGCCCATTTTCCCTAGTCTAAATAAAGAGAGGGAAGCACTCCGAGGGTTTCTGGGCGCCTCACAAATTTAATAAGGATGCAAACTGTCACAGCCACTATGAGCTGAGGGCTGAACCCAGCAGATTATTGAGTGTGTTGCAAGTTTTACACTGTCGCTTATTTACAGACAGTGCTATAGATGGCAGCATAGTGTTGTGTTGGTTTGTATTTGCAGTAAACTCACACATTGTCAAACAGACAAACCACACACACAATAACAACACACTCTCCTTTATATCAGGTCCACAGTATGTCACAGTAGGTCTCTCATGTTTACAGTGAAATCTATTATAACGATAATAAAAACCCTGCAGGATACAATGAGGCCACACTGACACTAAGTCTTTGAAGTCAGAGCATGGCCTCGGTCACATTAACAACCAGAGAGGATAAGATGAAGGTCGACTAAGCATCAGCTGTCGGGTCAGCACCGTCCCCCCACACATCCCGGCCACCGCTCACTTCTTATCTGATCTCTGCTTCTGTATCATTTCACCTCCACCACAATCTCACGACACTTTAGACATTCAATGACTGCGAATAAAATACTATCAGGTGCATCCCTTTGGGGCAAATTACAACCCCCATTCACAGCACCTAATGCAATAACCCCCACTTGTCATGTAAATTGATCCTAGGTCTGTGACCTTAATAGGTGAGACTATCACACTTTCCCTTCCTGCTTCGCCTGTAATTTTCTTTGACACCCCCAACACTACCAGTGCGGCTACCGAGGCAGAGAAGTCGTTGTGAAGAGTGATCCCATGCTGCGGCACATTAAAGTGTGATGACAGACGAGCCCAGGGAGATGAAACTAACATTAAAAGCAGCATCGCTTTCAGTACACGGACCTTCAGCACACATCACTGCCATCCCGTTTGGCAGCTTTAAACCCAAAACACTTTGCAAGTGACAGTTCGGCTACATATTGAAGATTAATAGGCATATCAGCAGTTTAACTACCTGCTAAAAGCTATGGCTATCAAGTTCCCAAAGTGATAATGATGCCTTTATCTTAGATGAGCTTAGGGCAAATATTTTAAAAAAGTCTTATTTTATTTTTTTTTTACAATTTTTAAGGAAACAATGACCTTTGTTTCACCACCCACACCTTCAACACATCGTCCTTGTGTCTATTGTGACTGGTCGGCCAAGTGCCAAACGGTAGCTGCTGTCTGGGGATACAGGCAGCTGAATAAATCGCCACAAGTGGCCCCAGACGTTCTCAGCTTGGCAGCCACAGTCACAAACTCCTCAAGCAGCTTATGGTGCGACTCACACAAGGAAGGGGGAACAAAAAGTTTGAACAGGGGAACACCCCTTGGCCTTTTACATTGAATACACTGTGCACTTAAACAAGGGAAAAAAGAAGATTTCTGAATATTAACAAGACAGCTGAAAACAGAGGCATGGATTCACACTGAGAAGCTTGCCCTTGTGAGGAGGAGGATTTATACTTGTGTCTTCTTGATCAGCACTGTGGAAACGCTGATGCAAAGAACTCCAACATTTTGTCTAAATGTATATAGATAGTTTGCCACTAAACTGCAAAGTTCTGGAAGGCACTCGTTTCCAGTTGACTGTGAGAAACATATATTTTGGCCCTGCATTGCGGCAGGTTTAAGAGAAATGTTACTTTGTTATCTGTAAAATATTATCATTAGAATGCTTATTGTGTCCGGTACAATGCAAATAAATCACCATGACATTTATGGAATGTAAAAATTCCAAATGGAGCAAAATAGAAGGCATCAAAAGATGTAAAAAGGAAAAACACAAGAAACAATGATTTTGCAAGGTCCTGCAGGCTGAATCTCTCCCTCTCCCAACCTACCACTTTCACATACACACACACACACACACATACACAACACACACACATATACAACACACACGCGTGCACACACACACTTTTCACTCTGAAGGGATGTCATTTTGCTTTCTCCTCCTGCAGCGCTTGTTGCTCTGGTAACAGAGGGGGGAACACTGTGGTGTTGTTCAAGTGGCCTGACATTTTCAGGCCGTGTCGAAAAAGTTCCTCTCGATTGTGGGAGGTTTAAGAAAGACACGGATGAATTCATTTAGGAACCAAAGCCTTTTTCACATTTTAGATGAGCACTGTTTACTTGTTGCTAGATGTACGTCTAAACACAGACTGCATTTTATCTGCTGACAATTGTCAAAAACAAACACGTTATTGTTTCTTTCCAGCACCTGGCACCTTTCTTTGTATGAATTAAAAAAAGATAAACAGACTTTGCAGATCATTAAGACCAAACCACACATTGTATGAACACAGCATCAACATCAAGAAGACATACGAGAAACAACAGAGAAGAATGTTCTTTGGTTTGAGTGGCCTGTGCAATGCTCCTGTGTACAGTATAACAAAAGGCACATCAGCATCCATCCAGTGACTGATGGGTTTTTGTAGCACTTCTGTTTACGCCCTTTATGGCCACAAACAACTGGTGCCAACACAAGCCTCTTGCCACAAGCCAGAGCCAGGGCTGGCAGCAGCTCCACGGTGGAGACAGACCATGTCGGTTGGGTCATGCTGGGGGGATTACAAAAACCAGGCAACTTGGGAGCCAGCAGCACTACAACACAGATGGACTACATCACAGATGGATCTCAAAGAGTGTAGAAAGGACAGGAAAGCTTTGGTCAAAATGGACTGTGCGGAGTCAATACACAAATGGTAAACGACAAAATAATTCAATAAACCCGCTGTGGTTTGAGTCGGCAGAACAAAATATTAAAGTACATCTGTCAAAGAAAATCTCTACCAACTGCCCTTAAGGCTGCTACTTTCCTAATGCAGATCCATTTAGGGTGGCAACTTGATTATTATTTTGTTCAAACAACAGTCCAAAAGGTAAGAGATATAAAACAATATTATGAAACCAGCAAAGAGAAGCTGCAACCAGACAATTATTTTAAAAGAAAATTAATTGAACTGTGTACAAATTGGGTCGTACATTTCACAAAGTATGACATGTTTTTTATAGTATTGTTTTCAATAAAAGGATGTTTTTAGATAAGATGTATTCTTTAAATGGTACTTTTCACAAATGCCCATTTACCATTTGCCCCCCTATTTATTTTTGGTCAATCAGCTAATTGACCAATTATTGCCAAATATACATCTCCATGGGATCTGGGACCACTTATTATAACTTGTAGTTTTTGCTATTTGTATACATTTTATGGACCAATTTGACAAAATATAATCTGTAGATCAATCAATAATGAAAAAAATATTAGGTGCAGGGCTGCATTACTTATTAAGCTGCATATTATTTAGTCAATTAATCGTCTATCACTGGGTCTATAAAAATATAACTAAATAATTTTAAATATCCACATTACACAAGTTCACATTCTTTAAATTGTATTTGTGTCATGTTTAACTGTCATAACGCAAACCGGATTCGACTTCAAATAATCGTTTCAGGTCCGAATCAATTATAATCAAAATCAGTGGCAGAAATGTGTTCACTGTTATACGTGTGAGGCAGACATTTGTAGCAAAACATTTTTCAAAATGTATTTTTGCGCCAGGGAAATAAAATGTGTAAAGTATTGTGTGACCAGGCAGTGCCTTCTGAATCAAGTTAAACTGGATATTAGCAAATTTTGGCTACTGTTGGCAAATCTACCCGATGCTCTGGCAGGGCATCTGCCTTTTAGTTATTTTCAATTGCAAATATCTATTTGGCTGGTGAATGAGCAAAAGGAGCTGATCTTTGGGGTTGCATTGCAAGGAGCGGCCAATTGCTCTGCTATGTTCAATGTAGCCTACTGATACATGTTCTATTAATCTAAACATGATATAAAGTGTGCCAGAAAAGTAGAATAAAATCTTTGTTGCCACTGGGACAAAATCCTTAACATACTCAATGACTCATCACACTACCACTAACCATGGGGATGCTACCATGGCATTTCATTTTGTACTAGCTTTTGAGTATCATTAAAATGAAAGAGTGCTGGCACTTCAACTCCGCATTCAGCAGAAAAACAAAAGCATAATTCTTCCGATAGAGAACTGTAAACCCCACCATATTGCCTCAGTTCTCTCTGACTCAAAGAATAGATGTTGTGCTGTGCTATGGTTTAGGGGGGTGAGGCAGAATCTTATTCAATTCTGACCGCTCTGGGACCAGAGCAGCTAAAAATAGCTCTTATTAATGTTTGCCGTTGTGATGCTGCAACAGAGTGATTTAAAGAGGACCTATGATGCTTTTTGACTTTTATGACCTATAAACGTTGTTATGATGATTCATAGTCATGCTTAACCATACTAAATTATCAAATAATGACTTACATGCATTTCGACATATTCCCTGCTGACCGTCTGGGGTGTCTGTGCAGAGCACTAAACACTATTCTAGCCAGTCGAGAAGTCACGTGTTCAAAGCGGTCTACCCTTTCATAATTTGTGCCGTCGCATAAAACTTTGTGATGTCTCCACGCGGATGTTTCCATGTATGGTAATGCTGTCACTTCCCTGTTCGCGTCTGCCTCGCATCTGCCTCGCGCCCTTATAGGTCCATGCTCGCGCTTCCCGCCACTGAAAGTGTTCCGGAAGGAAGGTAACCAATCACAACGGAGTGGGGTTTGCAGGAGGGGGGGGAGGGGAGCGGAGATGGCCGAAGCACAGGCGGAGGGAGCCGAAGCACACACACTCAAGTGTTGACAGGATGTGCTGGATCGCCAAAATAAGAGAAAGAGCTTCCCGAAAATCTACATAGTTTTTTGTGATGTGATTCGTGTCAGGTTGCTCTATAGCAGTGTAAAACAAGAAATTAAGACCAGAAAAGTAGCATAATAGGTCCTCTTTAAGGGAAAGTTGCAGCGTGAACACTGGAGAACATTTAATACCCTCTTGTTATATTAAATGCCACGGATTGACTGAAACAAATGATGCATTACAGCATAGAAAATACATTAGGTTTCTCTCTAGTGGCCATTTGTTGGATTTTTCTGTGAAGCCTGAGGATCAAAGAGGTAAAACGTTTTACCCAAAGCCTATTCAGTGCCAGAGCAGTGCAAATGGTGAGTGCAGTGTTGCTGGGATACTCACATCAGGCATAGTGGGTCTAAATTACATTTTTTAGCAGATCATTTTGTAGATTCGCTAAAACAAAACCTCTTATTTTTAGTATTAATATGAGCCACTTTTTTTTCTTGTGCATCCTTGTCTGGGACTCAAATGAGTCTCCACAGTCAAACTACAGATGGGTCCCACACACATTATGAGCTGCAATAAAGCTAAATCAGGCTCAGACTCCAGCTGGGAAAGAAACAGCTCTCGTTTGCAGTACAACTATTAAATCAAACCCAGGAATGAAAAGGCTAGCATGCCAGCAATGAATACAATAATAAAATCTGAACAAAGATACTGGCACAACACTGTGAAAGTTGCACTGCGGCCAAAGACAGAAAACAACAATAGGATCACACTCCACAGTGGCTTGCTGGCAGTGAAGCAGCAAACAAGTCAAATTGAAAACGATGTGCTGGGAGTGCTGACAACTGCAAAAACTCCCCATATGTTCAGAGAACATATACAAATGCTAATGAGAGCCCAATGCCTTAGAGCCAGGCAGGGGGTCCCAAGAGACAAGTGACACACTGCACATACAACATGGTCGGACACTGTACTGTGGGTCGCAAACGGAGGGGAGATAGCGGGAAAGATGCAGCATGCGTGCGTGATAAGGTCAGGAGATGAAGCCTTTTAACTCAGACATAAAACTTAATTACCAAGCCCTACAGCAACGCAAGACACACACTTAGATTATTTAAAGCAGACCTCCACAATTTCTCTTCTCTTAGTTTTTCTTATTCAGATAAAACTGGATGCAGCGTAGATCAGAAGTACTTACATCAGTTCATCCTGCGTTCATACAGCGGACAGACAAAAGCATCTCCAACCTCCAGCTGCTCCTCAGTTAATCCAGTAGGAGATTCCTGCAGACGCACATGAGCAGCCTCAGAGCATAACTGCACCAGTCAGTGCTGGGAGGGACTTGCCCCCACCTTCCCTTCCTTTCTCTTTTCTTAGCTCTGGAGCCACTGAAATTACGACCACAGGTGAGGGCTTCTGAAACACACCCGGCAGCTACGCCCTGAGTGTTCCTCTGCACAGTACTCCTCTCCTAACATCTTTCTTCACAATGTATCCCTCCTCTCAAACTCTCTCTCTTTGCACACTCACGGGATCGAAGCAAATCCCCTCTAGTTTGGCAGCAATCTGAGTGGGATCTGCAGTTCCGCTACAGCATGGGACTCCTCTGTACTAGCGAACATCCATCCGCAGTGTAAACTGCTGTATCGGACTTAACCCCTGAGGTGCCGTGTTGAACCGGAGCAGAATCCATCAATTCTCATTGCTGTGGGACATTGTTAGGCCCCTCCTCCCCAGGTGTGCTGCATTGCATGCATAACTTATGCTCATCGTGTCAGTGACAGCCCACAGAAGATTGCTGACCATCAAACCGACCGATTATACGTTAACAATGCTTGAAGACAATAAAATTTGTGTTTTTACACTGCAGCTGAAGACATCACAAACACAATCACCATTAAAGGCATACTATGCGATTGTAATCTAGAAAGACTTGTTGTCAAAATGAACTAGTAATTACTCACCATCAGCTACCTGTCTGTAGTATGTACACGATTAAAACGGTTGAGTTTTCACACACAGACGCTGCTTTGCTAATGGCGTTCTAAAAAATCTTGCTCAGACCCAGCAGCTGTTTATGTTTATAGTAACCGCAACCAGTACGTCGCAAATTCTACGTTTCAGGGTAACGTGCTGGGCCGGTGTTCTGACATTTTCTGCTCCCTTGTCAGATTTTGCTACCTATCAGAAAATGCTACCCTACGTCATTGGTAGCGTATAGACAATTAGGCCTACCTCTATCAAACAATGCACCCACTACAGAATCACGTTATTTTACACCACTACACACAGTGTAGCCTACAGTGTAGGAATATGGGGAGCATATTTTGATGCTGTTAGTGTTAAATAGCCTATATCAAATCAACCCTATCAGAAAATGCTACCTTACTCTCTATCAAACGATGCTCCCAGTAGGCCTACATAATCACGTAATTTTACACCACTCATCCACACTGTAGGAATATTGGGAGCATATTTTGATGCTGATATATAACGTATTTATTGAAGATTTCAGGGGTTCAGTAGGCTTAGTGAGACCAATTGTCTCTATCAAATAATGCTCCCACTACAGAATCACGTTATTTTTTACACCACTACCCATGTACATCCCCCTCCCCCACCACCGATGAAAACTTTTCCGAGTCTGGTAAAGTTTTCACATAGAAAAGCCTATCATTTTATTTCTATATTCAGCAGCAAAGCCAGTGGCTACATGCACATTTATACATGCTCACAGGTCAAAAGGCACAATTTAAACATATGTGTAGCAT
The DNA here is from genome assembly GCA_949357725.1 of Hyperoplus immaculatus. Taxonomy (NCBI): domain Eukaryota; kingdom Metazoa; phylum Chordata; class Actinopteri; order Uranoscopiformes; family Ammodytidae; genus Hyperoplus; species Hyperoplus immaculatus. Next base: position 10,925,281 of record OX442354.1, read on the forward strand.
AATTACGCAGTTAAAAACATGTTTTAAAGAAAATACTCGCCATCAGCCAAAAAGGTAGCAGAATGTGACGGCTGCTCACGCAGGATTATTATTTTCGGAATGCGCATGCGCAGAACCACTAGGGAGCAAAATCTGACGGGTAGCAGAAAATGACAAGTCACAGGTGTTCTGACATTCTCTGCTCCCTCGTCAGATTTTGCTACCTTACATCATTGGTAGCGTATTTGAGCTGTAGACTCATTAACTCTATCAAACGATGCTCCCAGTACAGAATCACGTTATTTTACACCACTACTCATCCAATGTACACTGTAGGAATATTAGGAGCATATTTTGATGCTGCTTTATTGAATATTTCAGGGGTACAGTAAGCTTTGTGAGACCCATTGTCTCTATCAAATAATGCTCCCACTACAGCAGGGGTGTCAAACTCATTTTGGTTCGAGGGCCACATACAGCCTCTCTGATCTCAAGTGGGCCGGACGAGTAAAATAATGGCAAAATAACGTACATATGTCAAATCCAAATCTTTAGCTTTGTTTTTCAGCAATATGCTTTATCACTCAGCCTACATATGTAACCTACATTATCACGGATCACAAGGGATCTCTGTAGCCCCCAGGAAACGTCTTAGTAAAGGTTGCTGCTGGCCATGGGAATAGGAGGTGCGGCGTGGAGCACAAAAATTTTGGGGGTATTTTGCTCAAAGATGCCAATACGCACTAATGAAATAAACAACTGTTTATTTGAATACACAAATACAACAGGCACTGACCTTACAGTTGTCCAATTTTGTTTACTATATGTACAGGGACACATTTTGTGCAAACATGCAGACAGTACAAAATACAATTAAATAAAAGTGCAACTTCTACTGTTTTGATTTATTTTTAAATACAGAGGTTATTTGTTGTTTTGGAATACGTTTTTCCCAATTTAATTTAATTTTAATTTAACTTACTTTTTTTTAAATGCTCAGAAATGTGTGCTCTACAAGTCGCGGGCCGGATGTTTGACACCACTGCCTTAGACACTTGACACAATCAATCATCAATATAAACACGCTATTTGGCCACATATATTGGCCTATTTACAGCCCTCAGAAAACTGACAGCTCTTCTTAGATGCAAGTTCATCAATTCATGGCTTAAAATCCTTAGCTGTAGAACTTTCAGCAGACATTCCTAGCTGTAAGCCACGTAAGTTTCCTAACAGTTGGGAGCGTATGCGACGTGCGGATATGGCACAGGCTCCATGAAGAAGGAAACTTTTCTTTTTTTTTTTTTCAGAATTGATTCAAATCGGCCGAATTGATTCGCGGCCCAGATCAAAACGTATGTGGCCCGCGGGCCTTGAGTTTGACACATGTGCACTACAGAATCACGTTACTTACACCACTACTCACCCCTTGTAGCCTACACTGAAAGCTTGGGGAGCATATTTTGATGCTCCTTCATAACGTTATTATAGATTTAGTAGGGTATAATGTGAGATCAATTGTCTCTATCAAATAATGCTCCCACTACAGAATCACGTTATTTTACACCACTACCCATGTACACCCCCCCTCCCACCACCGGCGAAAACGTTCTCCACTCTGAGTCCGGTAAAGTTAACACTAGCCTAGCTAGCCTATCATTTTATTTCTATATTCAGCAGCAAAGCTAGTATCTACATGCACATTTGTACATGCTCACAGGTCAAAAGGCGCAATTTAAACATATGTGTAGCATAATTGTGCAGTTAATTTTTTTTTTAAAGAAAATACCATCAGCCAAAAAGGTAGCAGAATCTGACGGCTGCTCACGCAGGATTATAATTTTCGGAATGCGCATGCGCAGAACCTCTAGGGAGCAAAATCTGATAGGTAGCAGAAAATGACAAGTCACCGGGCACTCGCTCTGAGCGTCATATATTGCAGCGGTTGGTAAACAGATGTGGGGCCCATAGTGGTTAGCAACATGGCCATTTGAGAGCCTGGGCTGTGTTTTAACACTGGATTTTTTTTCCCTCGTATTGAAAGAAAATCTAGCTGGGTTTAATACCCATCTAGATTGCTTGAACAAATTTAGTCCAGTTAAAATGTCACCATCCTGTTATGTTGTCTGTCCCTCTTTCAGTTCAATAGCTAACTATTTAATGGAAAAACTCAATAGCATGCACTTAATATCCCCCCAGGGAAATGCTATTATTATACAGACTTTAGCCCAAGTTATAATGGTGTTACTTTCACTGATAGCATTATCCTGAAAACAGCTTACTACAGTGCAGTTTGCATCTAAAAAGGCAAATAAAAATAAGGACATTGTTCTATCATGTGGAAGACATCTCAGTAGTTTGTGTCCTATCAAAGAGACAACTGGTCAGAAGTGTTTAGATTTGATTTAGTCGCTGAATTCCTTGCTGTCTCAAGATTGCATTTTCCATAACCTTTGAAAAGGAAATACATGATAGTTATTAACCACTGGGGCTACCCTTCTCTTTCCAATTACACTTTTGTTCCAGGACATGTTTAGAAGACAGGTCAGAAGAGTCTGTGACATGAACTATTGTAATGTTCACTGTGGACTTCTTTTTGTATTGCATGACATCGGGCCGCTCCGGTGGCGTAGTGGATAGAGCGTGTACCATATTGGTTCCGGCCTTCGTTGCATTGGTCGCGGGTTCCAATCCGACCCGTGGACCTTTACTGCAGGTCATCCCCCACTCTCTTTCTGTGTCTCCCCATTTCAACACTGTAATATCTAATAAAGCTTGAACATGCCAAAAAAAAAATCTCTGTATTGCATGACATGTTGGGAAGGAAGCCATAGTTTCAACTATAAACCATCTCCCCAACCACAGGTACTTAAACATTTCTTACCGCCTGTAACAGACTGATTGCTCCCTATCAAATTCCTGACGTTTACGAGACTGTTATTACAGATTCTGCTTTATGTGTGAGGGCATCATTTGCATGCTCTGTCTTTGTCCTGTTGTCTTTGAACAGAGGGTAAACCGGCCGTGACCAATGACATAGACGCACTGTGCATCCAGATCAAGTCAGTGGGTGACTCAGCTGAGAAGGCATTGTTACAGATTTGTATGTAACCGTGAAGGAGGAAATTCATTCAAACACATTCAAAATACAGAAGTTGCAAAGACAGGAAGGAAGAAAAAAAAGAAACATTTTGGATAGAAAGTTGAATAAAATTAAATACACCTTTTTTTTTTTTTTTTTTCAAATATTCAGCCCAGATTCATCATCACGGTAGAAAAACTCAGCTAACACAAAGCCAAGGCTGTGTGGGTCATGACATCCCACAATTCAGTCAGGATAATGATCGAGTTGGACAAGGCTGACAAGCATCCAGTCACCGTTGGCAACAGGGACGAGTTAAATTTACATCCCTCAAAGCAGAGCCCGAGAGTGGTGACAGATTACACACATACTTTGCTCTCTCCACTGACCAGCCTCCAAATTAATTATTTCTACCATCAACCAAAAGAGGAATGTACGGAACCTGTGCTGCTAATCGCTCCTAGTCAGCACTTCAGTCACTGCAATATCACTTTTTGTATAATGCTTAATTCATGACTGTAGAATGCGATGTGATGATGTGTGATTTCACTTTGAAAAAGTAACAGTCATCCCTTCTTTGCTAAAGATTTTTCTTTTTCCCTACACATTTTCTTATTGTAACAGTTAAATTATCAAACATATCAAAGGAGTAATGGATCAGCCAACTGGAGTTATTATAGCAAGCCTTATTATTTTCATTTACTGCTGTACTCATTTAAATATCTATCATGTTTAAATGCACCTAAGTGACAAATGGATGGTACTACAAAAACATGATTTCTCTCATACAAATGAATCGAATTTAAAAAATATATATTCTTTGACTACGGATATTTTATGCATTTTGTTGTGTTTTTATTACCTTTAACTCTTTGGCTGTTATTACGATACTAACCGTCATAATATTGACGCCGAGATGAGTGGTGTTATTTCAGTCCATCAGTGTACATCCATAGACAACACACATGTTGCTTTGTGGGAACATATTGTATTGCTGGTTCTCTCTTCTTTTGTCATAACACGTAACACAATCATAGTCATATTGAGCACAAAAATAGCAAAAGTTACTTGAAATCCATTCTGCGTGGTCAGGCTTAATTCCATTATGTTATGTGTAAACAGTTTGTGTACTGTGGGTTTTAAGAGCTTTTCTTTGAAATAAAAAACAACGCTATGAGAGAGAATGAACTAAAAAAGCGAAGACTCAGGTCAGACAGACCCAATAAAGAGCTCACTAAAGCAACCTCTATCACATTTTCATTTGATATTTTTATAATAAGATAAATTGAAAATAGCCACTTTACATCAAAATACCAAATTGGCATTTCTTTCTTGATGAAAAGTACACAAACTAATTAATTTTTAGCTTTCTTTCCACCATTTTCCACCAAACAACATAATAACATAGAAGAAAGAATATCAAACCTTTGATATGTTGCTCACTTTAAGCAGAGTCTATTTCCAGGGCTCCATAGTCAGTGATCGTAACCAGAGTGTGAGTGTGTGAGTCTGAACATATGAAGCAGGAAATCAGCTCCTGAACTCAATCAGGCCAGTGGAAGTTATCAGTGCCCCACACAGAGCACACAGGAGGGCAGGAATGTGCTGATAAGCCCAGCCACTGACCTGCACCCCGCCTACTCTCCGTCACAGGGATGGAAATGAGGACAACGGAGCCAATGAAAAACAGTAATGATAAGGGATGTTGGAGCTCTATGAGAGAAAAGAAGGTCCATGCTGAAATGTGATTGATTGGAGGTTTTGCAAGCCTCTTCATCCTGATAAATCCACACCCCTTTCAAATAGGGATTTACGATGGACCTGATTTATACGAGCACGCTTCTGTATAACTGGAGCTATAACCATAATGCAAATATGCCATTTGTTAACACACTAGACTAACTGTGCTAAGGGAACACAGAGTTGAACTATATATTTTTAAGGAGGCGTTTGCTAGGAAGTCTATAGCTTGGTCATGTAGAGCAGTGAATGTCCACACTACAGCACAGCACCCATCAATCTACTGTCAAAAAGCCTAAAATTGAGATAGAATAAAATAGTTAAGGACTGCAACTAATTAAAGCCTGACCCAAACTGTCATTGATGGGGCCTATCAGTATGGTACAATATGCTTTTCAATCTCTGTTACCTGCCTGCATGTTCTGCCTTATGTACTTTCAATGTGATCTTTGTGGCCTATTTTCTCTTGTCTCCTGTGTGTTTGTGTTGTTGTTGCATGAACTGCCTTGATATCTTTGCCATCATCTGTGCTTGCCTGTTTGTTCTTGCTCCAACTGTGTGCAATATGTTTGTTTGTCTTTTCCCCTTCTTGCTCAGGCCTGCTGTAATTATAAATGTAATGTATTTTTTTTATTTTTTTACTGTTATGTATTGTAGGTTGCCTACTGACAACTGGCCGGGGACTACAGCTGGAAATTAGCCAAATAGGCTAAAGCTGCTCCTTCTCAAAGGGGACTGTCCACGAAACTATAAACAAATAAACTAAACTAAACTAAACTAAACCATATTTCATCCATGAATACAGTTCCTATAAACAGAACTCATTACACAAAAAAAAACATTACAGTTCATTTTGATATGCTCTGAGATGAGGGAGTTTGCTGCAAGCTTTAAAAAACTAACTCTCATGGGCTTGGCACTAGTTGCATTATATTTCCTCTTGTGTCGGTTAGAGCCACACTTAACATGCAGAGTAACATTCGAGCGGATATAATGAGGGATAAGGGATAATGGATTAAACAAAAACCCTACCCTGAAAAAAGATCTATTGGCTCTATGTTGTCTATTTGAGGAAATTATCAAAATAATCCATGGTGCAGCGATACCTTATGTGCAGGCTAACTCATTAAATTATATTTATTTATTCTAGTGCTACCTCTAGGCTATCACTAACAATGAAAACACATGCTTCACTCACATGCGTCACACATTTTTTCAGCATAGTTTTACAGTTCTCTCTCTCTGTGTATGTCTCTCTCTGTACAGCTAGACAATTAATCTCTTCAAAGGAGATACCAGAGGCCCAATATCTCTCTCCCTCTCAATAAAATAAGCTATTTGGTTGGACATTAACATGTATGCAAACCTTAGTTTCAAAAGAATATAGAGTTTAGTTTGAAGGTGTGCCATGTGTCAACTTGACATTAGCGACAGTGTCAGTTACAAGTAATAAAACCGCAACAGGATAAGCGAATAAGTAATTTTTTTCTATATAGCCTACAGTTTCTATAAATACACATCTACAAATTCAACTTTAGTGGGCAAAATATCAAATACATTTGCCCTTCCAAAATCACAATGACTCAGATGCCTGCTGTTCCCATGACAGCTTAGGGCAACATGATTTACAGGCCAACACATATGGCTGCCCTTGAGCAGCTAGATATTCTCTTCACCTCGCAACCCCCTGTACAAGACTGCCATCTAAATTATCGAAGAAAAAAAATAATAAAACTGTTTAATTGTGTAATGAAACCTCTAATGGCTGCCACGAATGTCATCTGAACGGTGCCTCTCTCACTTTGTTTGACTAATCTGTTGCCCTGCCCAGCTGCCATTTAATACAGCATTGCTGATCAGAAGGCCAGGTCCAGGGATAAAGTATTTTAGTCCTAGTCCCAAGCTCTTCAAAATGAAACACGTTATAGTTAAAAAAATAAATTGTAACCGAATAAAAAAAATAAAGGGTATTTCTTTTGGGATACCTTTATGTTAATGAGCCTATTTTATGGAAACAAGAGAAATAAAAGACAACTCAATTGTCAACGGAAAGAGGTATTTGCAAAGTGTTTAAAAAGAGATGCTACCAATTATTTGGATTTTCAAATTGCAACAGAAACAAAAATAAACTCCCCATGTCTTAACATTTTACAGACTTTTAAAAGATTGATTTTTCAAGACATTTTAATACAAATGTAGGCTCTATTTTTAGATTAACTTAATGATTGCCTTTTAAGATATTTAAAGGATCTAAACTAAGCAACCCTCGTCCTAATAGGATACTAGGCGGTATAGTAGTTGAGAGCAAATGTAAACATATAACACAAATGCTAATCTACAAAAGCATGCTGTCCAGTGTTATCAGGATTCAACAGGTGATGCTTTTCCTTCATGCTAACAGCAGTCCATCAGTTTGTATGCAAATGTAAATAGAGAGATAACTTAAGCTTCAAAGGAGCTAAGCAAGACACCGACCACACACAGCTGACATGACAGTAGGCCAACCATGTTTATGACAGCTGGTTAAAAATGTACAAAACACCGACGACATACATTTAGCCTATCACAGCCACCGAATCAAAACCAGCTATCAAGCTAACGTTAGCCAACTGCTGCCTAACTTTGGTTACCAAGTGGACCATCACAACAAGGTGAGCCATCAGGTGACCTTCTCTTTAATACAAAAAATATTTACGTATCATATTTCTAGCAACTGACCTAACAATACCACTCCCTGCTTGCCTCTCACAGAGTGGCCATGGTGAATTGTGTGCCCTCTTTTTATACCCGTCTTGGTCAAATCAAACCCCCCTAGCTGGCCGACATTTTGTTCCACTGGCTAGGCTAGCCCATCCTAGCTCACAGTACCTGGACGCTCCGGAAACAAACCCACCGCCCGATGACAGCTCAACCACAAGGCATTTCGTGACTCAAAAGCATCGCTTATGCAAGCTCCTAAAAAATGGAGGTCAATGGACATCATCTTGCATGCTTTCCATTCAAAGGTATCGTTAGCATGCTGGGTGAGTAGCTAAGCATAGCACGTAGATGCAGTGTGCTAGCACTGAGGTAGCTCAGTTACTTCGGCTTGCACCGTTATCGCTTGTATCCGCAGGGGGACACATCCAGTCAGCTCCTGCGGCTAGAGCGAAATACACTCCCTCACCAACTCACAACAGTGTACTCACGGGATAAACAAAGAAACCCATTCACCTTCGCGAAAGCAACGGTCCTCACGGCGTGCTGGTGGATATCTTAAGAGAGAAACGGATGGAAAAGGTCTTTCTGGTGTTGCTCCAGAGCAGCAGCCGCCGCACTGCAATGGCAGGCAGTGGATGAAGCCTTCCTTCTCCCCCTCTGCTCTCACACTTCGGCTGCCGTCACCGACGCGGTGACAGTGACAGCTTCGCCTGGAAGAAACCATTCCGCTCCGTCGGCGGGGGGAGGGAGGGAGGGGAGCAAGGAGGCAGAGATGCAGAGATGCTGTCCACAGCAGCCGCAGCAGAAGCAGCAGCAGATACCCAGCAGCATCAAGCGCCATTCCAGCGTGAGAACAAACGATCGGCGAAGAGAAAGAAAATAAATACACCGATGAATCTTTATCGGCTCTATAGCAGTAGGCTATACAGTAATAGGCTATAGGCCAATGGTCCGAGCGACTGTTATCAACCTATACCATCTAGGTAGATCAATTAGGAAATCACTGCACGGACTAAAAATAAATAGGCTAGGCCTATATAAAAAAATCGAAAAATTCTCCCACAATTCTGCTTCAGTGCAAAGTCCTGGATTTCATCATCCACAATGAAGACATTCAATTTTATGTAGGCCCATGCCGATTTAAACGAAATAGCTAGGCCTAATAATATAAGAATATTATAACACTAGCCTATTCTTAAATGGGAGACTATTATTAGTTTTGACAATTAGGATACTTAGCCAGGGACAAAGACTGCAAATTAGCTGAAGCTAGACGTCTTATATGCATCACATTTTCCCATTTTTTTGTGGCAATGTTGTATGTATTGTCCCTGTCAAATAAACATTAAAATAAATAAATAAATAAATTTAGTTTATGTCTAATTCCTATGGCAAAAAAATAAAAATAGATGTTTAACCTCCACAAACGCATATAGACATTGTGTTGGTGTGTCAAAATTGATTGTATTATTTTATATTTAGCCTTTATCTATTTTTATGTTCATATAGATAGGATATATATATATGATTATAAAACTCTTCAAAGGGATGTGTTCAGCAGAATAAGAATATCTGATATACTTTTTTGCTACAGCAAATGGCAAAACCATATAAAATAGGCTACCAGCTTTTAATGGGTTAATAACTCTATTTGAACTTTGTTAAAGCTGAAAAAATGACCTTCCTTTTCATGCTAATAGGATTTCCTAAGATGTAAGTAGGCCTAACATTGTGCACGAATAAATGAAATCTCGGCCTTTGCATCGTTTGATGTATTTTGTCTTTAAAGACGTTTTAACCATCAAGCAGAGAGCTAATAAATCAGGTCGAGGACGAGGGCTATTCAGAGCTGTTTGCAGTGACAGTAAAGCTAGATTTTCTTCATGCACCTAAAGACGGGCCTTTAAATCGTCCTTTGTGTCATCATTTTATGTCAGACTGGTAGCCTAGTGGTTAGCAGTACTTATTTTTTGTGTTAAAACTATGACTTTCTGGGATACTTTTAAATTGCTTTGCCAAAGCATACAATAATAGGTTGTACACCTGTAAAAATTGCACATGTAGATATCCTGTTGCTCTTACCTATACACAATGCTTATTATCTATATGAAAATGTTAAAGAACCAATATGAGATGAGGACATTTTCATGTTGAGAAGGCCTTCATATTGATCTAACAGATTGGATTTGAAAATATAAGTTAAGTTTGATCGATTAGGCATCCTTCTAACAAAGGACTTGACAAGGACAAGATGTTTATCCATCATGCCTTTGTGTGCCTGTGTGTGTGTGTGCATTTGTGTGTATGCACACAACAGCTAGTTATTTTAAAATGATAGCTCTTTGCCAAACACGCATTGTAGGATGAAAATCACAGGCGGTATTGGTGGATGGTATTTTACATTGTTGTATTGTGCCGATTGCAAAAGGCGCTATGAAAAAATATGTGGAGATCGGTTTTAACTACAGCAAACATAAACTCTTTACATGGAGAGCTGAGGCGTGTATGACATACTGCATAAAGTAATTTAAAATGCAAAGGATAGAACTAAAATCCACCCTACGGTCACGATGCTCAATACTCCTTCCCATGGGGCATACAGATTTAATCAATATACAGTAGAATGGAAATTGTGCATTGCACCAAACCCCACTCTTAAGACTCTATCGCATGCACTTTGGTTGTTTTTTTCTGTGCTGCCTTTTTCAGAAGTACCTTATTCCTTGCAGCACTTTCTGTTGTGCATTTTATCACTTTGAAATCGTGTGACCGCTCTCATCACCTCTACCTCTGGCACTAATGAGCACAGGAGAAGACAGGGGCAGAATATAATGCTGGGGGAGCACAGAGGTCCCTGCAATGTTGCTGACGTAAGGAGACTGGGCGCAGATTCCATTGGAGGATCGCAAAAAGAGAGAGGGAGTGGGGCGGGTGCATCTTGAACGGAAGAATGCGAGTTGGCCAAGGTCATGAGAATTAGATAAACAAGGGCGGTCATATGTATTCTGTAGAAAAACTAAATATGATGAATAGCTGTCATAGATATGGGAGTAAGGAAGTTTCCCCATGAAAAACAGTAAATGTATCTGTGACCACGAGCCTCTACAGATTTGTTGATTGTCAATTGATAGCATTAACAGGCACACCTTTGGATAGTATGTCACTGAGCATGAACGTGGTTAGATGATGGCTTTTGTCATCATTAGTTATCATCATGCATTAGAGTATTAAATAATCTACTGGAGCAGAAAATGTAATTGAGCTATCAAAGGCCTCTAGAAATGCATGAATATAAACTTTTTTTTCTACAGTTTGTGTCTGATTAAATTGGCTTGGATGTGAGTTTACCCCGCTTAATGTATCTCTCGAAGCCCTTCAAATACCCTCTGTTAATGCCTCGACAGTGTTTGCATCACCGGCTCCAACTGCACAGAGGGAGTTTCACATGCCGTGCAACAGAATTATGCAGACCCATTCTCCCATCAGCACATTTAGATGCACACACACACAGAGGATCCAACCCAGAATATATGACTGCAGGAGCAAATCACACGAGTGGAAAAGCAAATTAGAAATCCACAGCAGGTTGTCTTTTAGAGTGCACTGGCCCTGACAGTGAGCGAGTCACCTCTCAGCCGCACAGGTCATGAAAACAGCCTACTAAGCAAAGCCTGGCGTCGCTATATCTATGAGCTTTAATGACTGCTACTATCAAATGACATGACAGACGTTAAACATAGCACTGCAGCGGGGCGAAATAAATGCATTTGTCCAATAGTGGGGGGGGGGGGGTGGTGAAAGAAAAAAGGATATTACGTGACGCCATGTTGCCATAACTGCAACAGGATACATTTAAAAAAACATTGTGCTTCTTATCCTGTTATCCATGTCTTTTGGTTTTACCAATTGGGACTAGCCTACAACACTGTAATCTCATAAAAGGAGTGAGCTGGCTACTGTACAGAAGCTTGTATTTCTGTGATTTCTGTGTCGTCCTCTGTCACTATCACTGACCTCTAGCACGAGGATGCAGCACATTGACTTGACAGCCAGCCTATTAGTTCAGGACAGAAAATTCCTTACACAAGGTTACATAGGGCCTTCTCGCGATGACATGGTGCAGCACTCTCCCAGCTGAAATGAAAGAGACAGGGCTCTACGATCCGGCGAGCATGAGGTATGTTATAAAGGCAGCAGTTAAAAAACACTTAAAGGTGCTTTATAGAAGAATGAGCTGTGACCTCGGTGAAGCTTGGTTGAGACTGTGCAGCAGTAAAATGCAGCTGATACCTGCAGGTTTATACAGTTGAAGCTGCAGCATTCTGAGCTCTGTCCAGCTAATTAACAGCTGATTGTACTGTATGTGCTTGCACCACCTGTCCCACCGAAGAAGAAATATCTCATCTGGAGTATAACATTAAGATAATGCGTTAGAATACAGATACACATTTTGATGATAAGCGGTCTACTCTGCTTTTCGGGCTTCTGTGCGCTCAGCTTTTTCAACTAAACAACCGATTTTGTAGTGGACCAATTTTGTTCTTCATGGTTTGCTTCCTTATAGTTGAAAATGGAATGAATAGTTTCTATATTTTCCAAACTATTGTATCGTTAACTAGCTGCTAGAAGATGCATCTGATAATTTTTGTTTCACTGGCGGCACTAGTGTCTATTTTTTTTAAATATTCCCACTTTAAATGTGGATATTACAGTAAATGGCAAGAAAAGTACCATAATGGTTTTGAGCTAAAGGCAATAAAGAAAGGAGAAAAACACCATCTGACTCTGGACAAAGGACAATTCTGGATTTACTGGTTTTTACATACTTTTCAAATCTAAAATCAGAACTAATTTACAGTAAGGAGATACACATCTATCAAAATTCCCTGAATGAACCAGTAATCTCCCATCTCATTTCTCTCACCAACAGCTGAGAGCTCAGACATATCGGGTAACATGAAATTACCTCACATCCCCTGCAGGATCATGTGACAACGGGGCCACAAACCTCCAAATCCTGGCTGGATCAAACTACAGCGTCATGTACAGTTGCAAAGAAGCAATCACCTAAGTATGTTAACCCCCAGTAGGGATGCACTAATGCTAATAAAGAGGAACAATTCCAATCAGTTAATGTGAATGCACCTGTGACACAGAGGTCTTTAGCAGCAAAATGGGGAGTTGAATAATTTTTTTGCTTTGGAACACCAGATCAGATTGCATTATGCCCACGAAGTTGGACTCCTTTGGGGGAATCAAAGCTTTTAAAGCAGCAGGTTGTGATTTCCCGGACAGCTGGAAACAGGGCCGGACCAAGCCTTCATGAGGCCCTAAGCAGAATTTGATTAAGGGGCCCCCTCCAATGTTAGTGCTGCCAACGTGATTGACTTTTGTCAATTGTCATTCACACCTACTGTAAATCTAATACGAATAGAACCAGAAGAAGCTGACTTTACTGTAAACACTTTATTGGGTTTAGGTTTAAAAAGCAACATCTAATAGTGCAAACAAAGAAACTAACAATAATTTAAAACAACACTTAGGTAAGCAGTACTTAGCTCAGGAAAGTTTGAAAAAAAAATCAAATGTAGACAATATGAAATAAATACATGAAGATGTTGAAGGGACCAAATGATCAGTGGATGTAGATAGTGGTAAATGCTGACGGCAGATTCATTATCTACATTAATTAAAATACTGTTCTCATATCTCATAGCATGTAGACATTCTTTGGAAACAAATAATTTAAAATCATTTCATAATCAGAGTGGAAACACCTTACACACAGCGTCAGTGTGACCCCTTGTGTGAACTGTCAGGTAAATTATTAAGTAAGTTGCAGTATTGTTGTTATTTTTTTCTCCATCATCCAGACCTTTAAATTAGTTTTGATTCATAAGAGGTTATCTATTCATTGCCATTTCCCAAGAGAGCATTCCTCGATCAGGATGAGAGTAAAGCAATTAGAGGCCTTGGCGGAGTGGGATCTGGTGCTCCCTTTGGACCAGACGTTAGGGGTATTGTGGAGGGCAGGTGATGGGGGGTAACAGAGACAGGGAAGGAAAAAGAGGAGAAAAAAAATCACCCTGGGGTAATTTACCGCACTGCGGAAAGAAGCCCAGACAATAGTATAAATCTCCACCGCTTCTCTATTCAACTGGAAATTAATTTCATCCCAACTACAGGTGGACTCATTGATAAATCTAATAGGGGAAATACATCAAAGCACAATTATTTTTCTCTAAACAGAGGAAGCAGTGCAAGTTTGCCCACCAGTGCAATATATCACATGAGTGTGTGTGTGTGTGTGGGGGGGGGGGGGGGGGGGGATTGTTAAACTGAATGTTTGCCTGCATGCTTGACTTCACCAACCACATGAGCAGCATCAGTAGTCCAACTCTTTTCTAGTGGCCCACCATATTAAATAATAAATATGTATCTTAGCATCTACGACAGTGTTTTATATTACCTTATATGAAAGCTAAAAATTCACCCACAACCAACATCCTAGCTGCACAAATCCTTTCTATATTGCGTCAGGCAGCTATGTAAACATCATGGACCTATAAAGAAACATGGATGTTTCCCTATGCTCCTCTACATTTAGGTAGTAAAATTCTGCCCTCTGCAGGCCTCCGACTGAACACTGTTTATCTGCGTCAAGCGTGACCGTCTCGAGCCCTCCTTTGCAGGAGGAAATCAACACGAAAAATTAGCCGCAACGGCGTGAAAAGAAGCGTAAGGAGGGGGCAGATGAGCGTGATTTCAACCCCTGCTGGCTGACGATGCGAGGAGCTGATAGAGGGGGATACACAAGAAGGAGATTGAGGTTGTTCACCCATGGGTTCTTCGCCTTGATGGGATGCTCCTCCTGAGTCTAAACAACATATGGTGCCTCCCTGGGCATCCACACACATTATACATGTCCAACAACACGGCATGCAGGCTGCGTGACGTGCAGACACACACACACGCACACACACACACACACATTTTTTTCACTCATGTTTTTAAGTCTTTTTCTGTGATCTGTTGTGTTGTTAAATCTCATGTTCTGATCCAATATTGTGTTATTTGACACTAATTAGGCGTCCATACATCTGCATGTAGCTTGATTTCAACTTTTAATAGATGTAGATAGATTTTTTTATATATATATTATTAATATATGAAATTGATTAATTAAAGAAAATATTATTGCTATTATTGCTGTAAAAATAAGATAATTGAAACTATGGATTCATTACTCCATTAGTCGATTATCAGATAATGAATCAGAAAATATTTTTATATTGATTAAAGGTGGCGATTCTGGAGAATGCTTGTTGTATAAATCACTTTTTGTCAAAATCAGTGAGTATCTCCTCGCTATCCGCTACCTGTCCATACTGTGTGCGTTGAAAATAAACTGGTGTTAATACAGCCTAGGCTCTGTAAATGGGTATGTAAACAAAGGTGGGCCAGTGGCCACTATAGCAACATGGCAGTTTACAGAGCCTAGGCTGTGTATTAAGACCAGATTTTATTTCAGCGAACACACACAGCAAGTACCGGTAGAGGTAGCTGAGCCTGAGAAGATATTCACTGATTTTGACAACAAGCATTATCCAGAATCACTGCCTTCACCTTTAATTGTATGCGACTTGATATGATTGCATTCCCTGCTTCTTTTTTTAAGCTATAAAAAAACCACTTACACTTTTGTAAAATTATTGATATTAAATGATAAATCAATTAATAGTGAACTAATAAGACTAATAGACAATGAAACTAATAATTATTTCCAGGCCTCATAAATAATTTATAATCACTGAACATTACAGATTTTCAATGATTCTCAGAGTGTAAAACTATTTGAGCCCATTACTGGATGTTATGTTTTATTATAATTTATTTTACAACCTTCTCGGTGTTTCATTCTTGATGCTTGATGACCCCACCATGGCCACCATCTTGATTTCCTAGAAATATTACATCATCCTGCTGGTTGTCCTTCACTTGCCCCCATGCTCAAGTGCTAAAATAGGGGGGGGGGCATTCATCAAGCCCTCATTGAAAACAAGCCAAAATGATAATGAAAGCCTGTTAAAGGGGGTATCAGTAGAACCCGGCTGTAATTTTGGAGGGGGAAATATTGTATGTATTGTTGGTTCGGTGGTCCATTTCCCCCCATCGTCCCGCTGCTGATGGCGCTTACTGTCCAGGTCTCCCCTCTTGCCATAAATCATGCGGGAAAGTCAATAGAGTTGTTGGGATTTATGTGGGTTTAGGTCTTCTCTATTGAAATGATTTGTCGTAGATGAGGAGGCACGAGCCCGGCCATAAAAACAATTCAGAAGCATGAGTCATTTCCTCCAAATCTTCCTCTGACAACCAAGGTCCCTGCTCTTTATAATCTTAACCCGCGGCCAGCACCCTTCAGGAAAGACTTGATAAATACTGTAGTAACGTAAAATAGTAAATATCCCCTTTCAAAATTGAGTTTCATAATTTGCTTTCATTAAAAAAAAACTTGAAAATGCTACAAATCACTGCTGCAGAGGCTGTGATCATACAACATAATGCCACAAGATGTGTGTCATGATGGTACCACACACACACACACACACACGCACACGCACACGCACACGCACACGCACACACACACACACACACACACACACACACACACACACACACACACACAGTGCAGAGCGCCTACAGTGACCTGCCATATGTCCCATCAGAGGACACATAGGCAGGCCTTGCACTTTAGTCACAGCCTCCAGAAACCAACCTAACATCTGCCACCCACCCCCCCAACCCCCCCTCTCTCGCGCGCGTGCAGCCTGTGGGATCACACACGCAACCTCTTCACACGCATCACACACAGCCATCTCAACACCTTAGTGTCACATATGATCCAAACCCCCTCCATAACCTCCAACCCTCCGTCAGTGCATACATACCTACAGGCCAAAATACCTAAAAAAGTAAACAAAAAAAAACCTTCATTGGACTCTGTTCTTATATAACAGACCCGTCTCTCCTAGAGAAAATCAGCTGCTGCCCTAATCGCAGTGCCTTCCCTCGTTCCCCCTTCTCCTCCTTCCTACTGTGTTGTGTCGTGATAAATCTTCACACGCACCCCCTCCCTCTCTCTCTCCCTCCCTCCCTATGTTTCTCACCCAGGTCTGTCCCTTCGCTCACACCGGCGTGCACCTTCAAAGCCTTCATCATACGGTGAACAATCTCCCTCCAACAGGCCCTGAATATGCAGATTGGTTAATTCAGCTGCAGTTTGCTCTCTCCCGTTAAATGCATCTGCAGCACTTTCCGAAGACTGAGCAGTGAATAAATGCTTACGCTAGGGATTTTTTTTCTTTTTTTGGGTGGTGGAAATGGGGGGTTGTTAGGGGGGGGCTGCCTCTGTCCACAGCAGACTGCAGCCAAGGATGAGATTTTAGAAGTGAGATGGGGGGCGAGCAGAGCTAATAAGAGATTAAGACTTTGACCAAGGCAAAAGCTCAAGGCCCAGTTGGTGACTGATCCTGATCCGTTGAGGAGTAATTAATTTAATTGTGCGTTTCATCTTGGGCCAGTTGCATCTGCTCCCGCCGAAAAAAAAAACACTCCAACTCGCTTCTCTGCAACGAACTCACCTAGTTAAAGCCCCTGCAGCAAACATTCCCTCAACATTTTCTGAAACAGCTGAGAGGGCAGGAAAAATACTGCATTAAAAACAGATCTCACCCCAAATCAAGGCACATGAAAGGGTAACAGCAACCTCAGTTTAGCATCGACAGTACACCAGGGGATACAGTTTAGGTTTGTGTGCGGCAAAAGATGTTTTTCCCATTGCCAAGATGAAATGTAATGTGTAAGTGAATATGCAGCATATTTAGAATCATCTCAATGTCGATCAATATAAAAACACATAAAGCAAGAATAGCATATCCTCTGAAAAGGTGACAGTTTACTATAATCCCAGAGGTTGTCTTTTTGTCTGGTTGCATACGAGACAATAGAAGGTGTTAAGAATAACGAGATATTTCGTAACACTAGAACAGATGGACTAATGCATCTCCCTAAAGCCTTAGACTGTAAACACTGCTGATTTGACATGTGACGAGGTGTTGTTGATGAACGCAGAAAAATAACTATAAACAAAGGCATCGGTTGCAGAAAAGACTATAGTCCCCCCCCACACTCCATCTCTGTTGTGCTTTCTGCAGCCTTAGCACTAAAATCTGATTCAAGCTTTCTGTGAACAAGTGTGCTGCTTGCCAACACAAATGACAGCGGGAGTGGGCCAGGGGCCAAAGTCCTCCCCTGACTATCAAGAGAGAAAAGCAATCAAAAGAAGCAATCGATATAAACAAAGTCTTAACTACTATTGATTAGTTCACCCTACGCTGATGGCCATGATAGTTATGGACCTAGATTCATACACTCAGTTGATTAATATCTCGGCTTTTCAGCTGAAACGGCCAATCAGGCGAAATGTTGTTGTTAGGTACTGAGTGCAGATCATCCAACGGCTCGGCGGCAGTGTTGTGTCTGTTGTGACATTTCAGCAGGATGCAATGGAAACTGCTCCTCAGCTCAGCATCCTGCAGTCTCATCACTCACTGTAAGGCGGACCGTTACTTCCATCAGCTGCATTTGAGTTCGGGCAAGTCAGCAAGTTTTCCCTCTAGTGCACACACAGCCTGTGCAAAAGAATTATACTGTGGAAAGGCCAGGAGCCCTTAGCTGGGCGCTCGATCTCTGGTGAGATAGTGGCCTCTCTCGAGCGGTTTGAAGTAGCCCTCTGAGAGGCAGCAGTAGGCCGCAAAGACAAATGACATTCTGCTCTGTATGTGACTTAGAGACAGGAGATGATATGAAAATACAGTGACACTACTCTTTAACTTTTTTCATTCAGATGACGCTTAGTGAATTCTGTGTAAGGCTCCAAATCAAGGCCACCACTGACTAATCTGTCGATCATCACAGCCTTAAGGCCTCCACCTCCATCATATCACAGACAGGTTTGCTACATAGGAACTGATCAGTGATTTTCTTAATTACTTCTGAAATGTAGGTCTTCTGTTCAGAAAAACAGTGTAACCAAATTGATTTGTTCAGCCATGTTAGTTGCATGACGTTTTTATATATCTCCACCAGCAGGTGATAAATTGATGGATTGCCATGGAATTTGATTCAGATATCCATGTTGCCCGGAAGATTAATTTTTTTTTTTTTGCAAGTCCCTACATTTTCTTGTGGCACAACAAGCATGTCTTTGTACAAAAAATGGCAGAGGTAACTGGGCACCATATACGATTTATTTTTCTCGGGTGACCCCCTGTGCATGCAGCCTCCCAGACTCTTGCTAATTAATAAATCAGCATGTCAGAGAGAAGCTTGAAGCTATGTGACTGTGACACTCAGTCAGCACCATCAAGCTTTGAGTCCTTACCTCTTTTATTAACAGTCTATTGTCCTTACCTACACATATAGGCATCATGGGGGATAAAAAAAACACCTATATTCCAATTGATGACCAATACTTGTGTCAATAATTCAAACAGCTTGTGATGTGAGGTTTGAGCGTTTGAGCTTATTTCACATTCGGGTCAAGGCTGAGCTGTCAACATGATATAATTCCCCTGAGGCTGAGGCCCTCCAGCAGTCTATTGCTCTGTGTGGACACAACAAAGAACATCTGTGTATTACGCTTGTAATTGTCTGCTTTGATTTTTGCACATCAGAGCATTACATTTAAAAGACTGCTTTGTAGATCAAAAAAGCCTTCAAGTATCTAAAAACTCTCAGCAAAGGATTTTTCATGATCATTTAGTGATAAAGACAAGAAACCCCTTGAGCATTGTGGAACATTTTGAGGCATTAAAGGATCAGGACACTTGTTTTTCTGAATGCAAATGTGTCCGAAGGATTTGTCTGTGTGCATGTGTCCATGATTAAATTGCAACCTTTTAAACTGGAGTATTCGCACATCCAGCAAACTTGGATGCAGGTGCTTTGGATAAAAAAAAGGTCAAGCTGGGCCGAATCATTGGAGATTTAATAAATGGAAAAGCAGAGCAAAAGCAGAGTGCGGGATCTCTTTTTTCATCCAAGTAAAATAGCAACCTTGAAATGTCTTCTTTGAATATGAACAGTTATCTTTTGAATACATTTGACATAATATAACATTATTTTGGTATAAGGGTTGAAGAAGAATGATATCAGCGCATTTACCTTTTCAAAAAGATTCAAAAGTTTAAGGTAAGGTATTAGAAATGGCTGAGTAGTCAACATTTAAAGAGATTGAATAATAAAAAATGATTGTGGCGAAATGCAGGAGTTTCTGCTTGAGTTAGGTTAAGACACAACGTTTGTGTCCCACATTAAAGGAAGGGTTCAACAACCCATGAAGCCACAGCATCTCCTCTTTTACACATAGGTTTTTGAATGCATTAAACATGGCCGTATGGCTGTTTGCCACTTGTTTCCAGTCTTTTTTACTCAGCTCTTACCGGCTGTTGGCTATAGCTTGATTTAGAGTGGACAAATATAACATTGAAGATCATTTTCACAAAATGTCGAACAATACTTTTAATTCAGGAAATGCATTGACATGACACAGGAACAATTCATGCAGATACCAAGTTTCCATAAATCAATGAGTTCAAATGTATTGCAGTGTGGTGCAACAAAACAATTTCAAGGTTGCATGCTTCAAAAAACATTGACAACAGAAAGATGAATCCTTCACCCGCCATCATCTCTAAACTGTAAATGATATGATGAAAATGATACTATTTCACCACATTTGATACATTATTTTTCCTTTTCCTTTAATGTTGAGGAATTGCACTCATCAAAGCACACCCATGCACACTTTCAGCCTATGCATGGAAACACAAGAGATTTGTAGGTTCTGCTTAATTGTCTAAAATGTGCAGGAGGCCATCATTTGTGATATGTGACTACAGCCCCCTTTGCCTTCTGTGTATGGACAGTCACAATCTCATATGTTGCATATTTTCTTTCAGAGGTATTTGATAATTCTATGTTTACATTGCATGGTGTTTATCACAATGCTTTTAGGTTTGTATATGACAAACAGATCCAACTTGCTTTGTGCTACATTTTCCGGTGTTACAGTGTGTGTGGGGTTGGATTAGTTTTTAATAATTAAACAATGCAACGTATGTAGGTTATATCAGATACACTACAACCAAATACACAGACATAAAAGTCCTTCCCATGGACTATTCATCCATATCTGCATAATTCCTACACAACTCCTTCACAACTGAAACATATTCCAGTGGGATTTATTTTCTTAAATTATTTTAATTTTTCTTTCTGACGGTATTGAGGCCTTACCGTCATAACCGCATTCCAGGTTGCATACTTATTTTCTGTACTTTTTGGTCATTCATTGTAGTGTATTGTGATTGGGTGACACGGCTCGTTAATGCACGGGGTTTTGCCCCTTTGAGTTCAGTTTACTCACATTGGAGTCGTGGAGATCGATGCTGTCGAGACTCTTGCTCCTGTGAATGCGGCCCTTGATGCGGCGAAGTGATGGTTTGCCCTGAATGGATGTCACTGAGGAGGCTCCTGTGATGGAGCCGGCTGTAGGGCTGGCGTGGCTGGGGTAGCCGCCGTGTCCGCCGTGACTGGGGTAGCCGCCGTGACCTCCGTCGCCGCCGTGACCGCCGTGACCTCCGTGACCCTTGCTGGGGTGTATCCTGAGACCAGCACGGAGGGAGGACAAAGACAAAAATAACAACACATCAGAGCTAGTATGAGAACAAATCCAGCATGGATGTTTGTTTCACAGCATTGACATAGTAGCTCCATAGGCTAGACCGAAGAGGAGGAGGAGGAGGAAGAACACAGTGGTCACGTTTTCTGCTTTTCAAAAGGCCACTGCTTTTCTCCCCCTGTTAGAGAAAAATGGCATTTAAAGAAATCTATAATTGGATTTATGTCACAGCGGCCCTGTAGGGGATCTGGTTAGAGTTCAGGAAGCACTGCAGCTTTCGAACACATACTGTAGGGGGCCTGTGCAGCTCTGTGGGTCCACACCAGTCACACTGAAGCTGGGTCATGGTGAGTTGTGGAGAGGAGGCACACTTGGCTGACCTATCCGCAATACTCTCAAGAAATGTTTTGCCCTTCACAAATGACACAGTTAAGCAGCACTGTTCAAACCCCATGCTGACATTACATCACACACAAACCCCCTAGCCTCTGTTTTTCTTTTGTGTTTGCCATGCTTGATGCTTGATAATTAATGTATAATGTGCTGTGTTTTTCACAAAATTAATTGTCCCCATAGGGAAGAATAAAGTTAATATGTTGATTTTGGTCTAAATATTTGGAGAATTGAAGACGTTAATTAGCTGATTTACTTTTACTATTTAAAAAAGACAAAATCTCCTGCCTATGGAGGAGAAACCCCAGCTCCATAAATTATTGTTTTTAATGGCTTATAACTTAAAATAAAGTCTTCAGTTGTTAAGGGTGACCTATTAGAAAGTGGTACCAATACATTATATTATATTACATTCCTAATTAGTGAAGCTAGGCAATTCAATTTGATTGTTAATATATTCTTTTTAAACAAAAGGTCAAAAAGTATTAACTGTAACTTTGAAAATGTGATGGTTTATCTGCTTTTCTTCTTTTTTTTTAATCACTTAGAATTGAATATCTCTGGGGTTTAGACTTTCGGCTGTACAAAGCAAGGGATATGAACATAACACCTTGTGCTTTAGGAAATTGTGGTTTTGTTTGCCCAAATGACAGCATTGTGCTGCAAAATGTCACTGTTACCCACTTCCCTCTGGCTTAATTTAGTGAATTAAAAGCTTGTTTTCAAAGAACGCGCGATCCGGTGATCCTACAACAAGCACAGCATAGATCAACATTGGAACTATTGTTAGTGGCTGCTTCTCTTCTCATCTCTCCCGCTCCTGTCTCTTTGTGTTGTTGAAGACAGTCACTCTTAATGAGGATTTACCTCACGCTTCATTCAATGAGGCAAAATCCTGTCTACACAATGCTGCTTGGGGACAGTAGATATCCATTAGCGTGCTCAGCAGCCGGCCCCGGAGGAGCTCCTGAGGTTTTGGAGACTCAGCAGGGGGAAATTATGATGGAAAGGAATGGACAGAGATGGGAGCAAAGAGAACAAACATAACCTTCCACTTTCTCTCAGCATTAATTCAATAGTTGCCTGAAGCGGTGAAAGGGGGCTTACTGGCTGGTAAAAATGCACCTCAAAGACATTTCTGCGATACGTTTACTGTCAATTACAAGCAACCACAGATTGTTCTCTTAAACAAATACACCAAACATGACCAATGAGAAAAGCAGCTTGGACTGTATACCACAGGCCCACTTTCCTGTGCATTCAGAGGGTTCGTTTTTTTCTATGATGTTGGTTTTGAAATGGATTCCGGCCAAAACTCTTCAGTCCACAGAGGCAGAATGTAACACAGTGCCAGAGACTGTGCCGACTCAGATATAATGTGAAGTGAACGATTTTTACTCTGCTTGTGTGGTGAATTCTCCTTCTCTATCTAATATGCATGTGTACTGTGTTGCACTCGAGGTTTGATGGAACACATGCAGTGTAAAGCCGTGAGACTGGATGTTAACATCTCCTCTTGTAGACTACACATGGATTCAGCATATGACCCTGAATAATACTGGCAATGGTATGGAAAGTGAAAAGACCATTAAAAGAAATGGTTGGATATTTTGTCAACCATGCTTATTAGATTTATGTCAGATTTAGATGACAAGATGGATTCCACTTCCATTTCAGTAAGAAGAGTCAGGCGACATTGTCTTCGTCTTTAGCGTACAGGAACAGCTAGCGTGGCACCTCCAAAGCTCACTAATCTCTACGTGTATTCGATTCCTACAAACATCCAAATGTTGACACTGCTCCCAAAAATAATCCCAACAGTTACTCCCTGAAAAAAAACCCACAACTTGTTGGTTTTAAACTTTGCTTTCTGTACAGATGAAACATACTAATGTCCTATTAGTGTTCTTTAGGGGTGATGGTAAGCAGATTTCTGTTACCTTTGCACGGAGGCAAACTTGCTATTCCCTGTGTTCCCAATCTTTATTTAATGGAGAGACATGAGGAAAGAAAGCCAATAGGAGCATTTTCCAAAAGGATATTTTGGGGGACAATCATGGTGTTGACAAAAAACACACTCAAGTCCAAAACATCTCCATATTTGAATAACTGTCTCTTTGTATCTGACTGGGCTAGTCATAATAGATCCTTGAAAGGGCGGCATATATATATTTTTTTCTTCTTTTTGTTTTCAGATAGCTGTGTAGAGACAGATAATGCACTTCATGCATCTTTATCACTAATCCTATATTCACCGTTTTGTTGTGTGTCTGCTTGACCTTGATATGACGACTGTGTCGGGATTATTGTGCCTTTTGCAATCATATCTGTGAACAAAGAAAAATCCACTTTAAGAGAAAATGCCACAAGATCAATGCCAAGACCCCGGATGGCTCTCACCTTCCAATACAGGGTTAGATGGTGTAGTTCACAGATAAGGAAAGGTCAGATCAGAGGCCTGATGCTATTACAAAGAAAGGACGAGGGACACACGCGCATGAATCAGTTGCAGGACTTTATGCCGTCACTCAGTTCTCTTTCTTTCAGTCTGCCCAAAGGAGCCAATCGAATGATTAGTTTGAGCTATAAAAGCCTACTGCTTAATCAGCAGGTCAATAGGCAATGTTACGCTTCATTCCTCCCATCTCAGCTACAGCTAACAAAACACTTAACAAGGAGAGCAATCCTGACCAGTGTGTGTACACACAAACAGACACAATAAAACATGCAAAGACATACAGTCTTATTCAAATGAGTTGTCTCTAAGTTGCAACCACGCTATCTTTGAGCTTTTGTTATTGTTTTCTGGAAACGAGGAAATGTGCAGGTTAGAAATAAGAGGGAAGCGTTACATAAATAACAGACTTGTTGTATTATCCCTGCAGGCCTGCAACAGAGTGTAAAGTTCATTAAGCCAGGTTAATGCTAATCTCTGGCAGTGTGGACGGGGGAGTGGGTTTTTAAGACTGCAGGCAAGAGGAACATCTGTTTGCAAAGACTATTTCTAATTTAGAGAGCTGCTGATGCTGCTATACGGTCTTCATCAAGGGCAAGCAGAGCTGCGCCTCCTAATTTTGGGAGAGTGATGCACATGGCGCACACATTCTCTGCTTGGTGGATGGTCTAAGTGTGTTCAGGCACAACGGGAAGCAGCTCTGACCATTTAAAAAAGAGACTGAATTAATGTTTTGATTAACCAAAGAGCCACCTTAAGGAACAGGATACTTTACTTCTGTATTCAAATGAAACAATGCCTTTTCTGCTGTTCTAATTGATGAGTCCTTCAGTTATGGCACATCCTATCAAACATTGTATGTTAAATGTATCCTTTTTTATTTTTTTAGTATGGACCGACAATGATTCTTTTTCAAAGATTATTTGTTGGCATTGATATCCTTTATTATTGAGGACAGAGAACAGGTTGGAAACAGGGCAGAGGGGGAAGACAAGCAGCAAAGGGCCAAGGGGTAGTTGAGGTCCGGAAACAAACCCCGACCACTGCAACAAGGACCTGGGGCCTCCACGGATTCTGTTTTTTGCATAGGAAATTTTCTTTCCTAATGAAATGACCCTGAAGTACTTGGAGGAAAGTTGGTTTCGAATTCTAAAAATGCTTAGGAAAAGTGCGTCGATTCAACCTTTAACCCTCCTTTAGCATAGGTTACTCCTGACCAATCTTTACGAAAGGAAAGGAGATATTTGTATACCATAATCCTTTACGGCGGCAATATTTGAAGCAACAGGCCACCGATGAAGTTTACCGACTCTACGCGAATACGAATGAGAGACGCGGTAAAACAGAAGAGAGGAGAAGAGAAGATAGGAAGATTTAACTCGACTAAAACAAAAAACATTATGGAGAAGGGGCGAAGATTTGCAAGTAAGTTACTGTTACACTACAAAACAATATCTTACATTGTTGATATTAGACAATATTAAGAGATAGCCTACAGTGGCAAACTATCTGGTTTAATGAATTTTGGCTGTGATTTACACACTTGTGTGGATGCATGGATCGAAAGAGCGCTTGTTGTATTCCATCTTCGGAAAATAGTAGTTTCACGCTACAGACTTTACGTCAGAAATAGGCCTACTAGTCGCGCAACGACGTCGGTTAGGAAAAGAGAGTCGAATTCATTCAGTCGAATTCATGTTAAACAGAGCTGTCTTTTCCTATGTTCGAAAGAAGCACCTTTTCATCTCTCCTTGACCCAATGAAGTTTTCCACAAAGGTTGAAAGGAGATTTGACTTTCCGAATAGGGCCCTGGCCTTAATGGTACACACTATACCAGCTACTGGTGCCCTATAGCCGCGTTAATAAGTGTAGAGCAGCATTGACCTATAAGGTCACTTTAATCAAAATATCAATATCATTAGTGAAAAAAGGTTAAACCTTCAGAGCGTCCTTCTCCAAAATCCTGGCAGATAGACGATAAGGGAGGGTTTTTTGTCACAATGATGCCAGATGTTGGGTAAGAATATGAATTACTGCTCAACTATGTGGCTCACCGATAAAGCACATTCCATTAAAGGTGGATTCAACTATTCTGGAGAATGCTTGTTTTCAAAATCCCTTTTTGTCAAAATCAGGGAATATCTCCTCACGATCCACTACCTGTACACTGCTTTGTCACGGAACAACACTTAGTGATAACTTACACAACTAATTCAATTTATAACAGTAATTACTTTTTGGTAATTAAAGGTGGACTCCTGTCCTGTGTCCACTGATTTTGACGACAAGCGTTAACCATGTTTAACACACACAACGACAATGATTTTGCCGAATGGTCAGTTGTGACGAAAAGTAAATGCAGTAAATGGAGTGAAACATTTCAACAACATTCAATAATTAAGAATTTAGAAACAAAAAAAACACCAATCATAAATCAATCATTACATGAAGATCTCCTTATCTTCACTGTATCTCATAATAGTTGGTGCTACTGCTTTTTACTCCAGCTGGGGGAAAAAAATCCAATTTTACAAGGTCAGAGCTTGCAGAAGAGTTACATAACATGCTTAGTCTTTTGTATCGGTGCACTGCTGATGAGACAAAAAGCTCCTTCTAAAAATCCACTTAAATATGGAGATGTATGTATCAAGAACAGAAGAAACATGAAAGGGGTCCCTCTTTCAGAGATATCCCTTATCTTCTTCTGGATGGGGGGGGGGCAATTAGGCTAATAAGAGAACGACTTGAGAATATGATTAGCCAAAGAGACAGAGATTAAAAAAATATAAAAGAAATATATATAAAAAAGAAAGGCTGTAATATGTGACTGACCCTTGCTGAGGTTACAGCAGCACTGCTCTGAGTGCTCATAAGAGAAAGAGCCATGGACATGTTATTTTAAAATATATTGGAATACCCAATTACACCTACACACTGTGAAACCATCCTGTTGTTCACATGCTATGTGCATAAATATTAAGCATTAGGTAATTTCCCATGTAATACAATTCAGGTTGTGGATGTGTGAGTGTCTGCATATCTCCTTTGACCATGATAATCTTTTTCCAGATAAAAGTGACGCTCCGGCGATTTCCAGCTCCAGTCTTTTGTCCTTCACCGACGGAATGGTTGGGGGGGTTTGATGATAATAGCAAGGCTTCTCACACACCGGAGCAGATCCAGTATAAATGCATAGTTTGGCTGATCCATAATGTGCGATAGCCTAACATTCTGAGTTTTTTCTGTGAGATGCATCTTGCTATCAGATTGCCATTGAGTCCATTGACTCCAAATTAACCATCTTTGCTTTTTGAACAAGATGGTAATCCAGCTGTAATTAGGGATACTATGTCACACACGTCGCAGCCCCGGCAGCAATCTGCTAACGGCCAGGAACAAGGACTGAGAAGAAAACCGTCTTAAAGTAAACAAATTAACAAGGCTGCAGGAGGACAAAGAGTGAGAGAGAGAGGGGAAGAGAGAGAGAGAGAGAGAGACACACACACACACACACGCACACACACACACACACACACACACACACACACACACACACACACACACACACACACACACACACACACACACACACACAGATAGTTATCACTGCAACATACTCTAGCATAGGAGGCACACAGTAATGAAGGCACTGGATAGGTGGATAGAGACACAAGAGACAAACACACATGCAGAGAGCAGAGTATGGTTGGAAAATGTTTAATAGATATGACAATGGAAGATGTACAGAGAGGCCTGTTTGTAGCACAGGAAATAAAAACAAGGAGAGGATCATGTTTCATGCTTTATATTTTATTAGTTAGTAGCAAACACAACAGAAGTGTGGATAAAGAGGGGGGTCAGAGGAGAAAGACTGATGGTTTACCACATGGCTTTAGCTTGATGGTGACAGTTCCAATGGCAGCAGCAGAGAAGTGGAGGCTGTATGGTACAATTAAGGCACATGAAGTTGGAGGCAAAGAAACAATGATGAGGCTATGACATCATCCGTACGCATTCAACTTTACAAAGTGATGGAGAGAGGAAGGACAAACACATTCACTCATACAAACTACCAGTAGCATTACCTACTGTGTATCGACCACAGTGTGTTTGTGGTAATTGCAACATGGTACAGATCGGCTACCTGCAGTGACTGAAAGGAATATTATGTCATTTTTTTGGGAGAGTGAACGGGCACACCGTGACTCCGTGACCCGCTCATTATTTGACGAGATGTGTGAGGCGACAGCTCGGCTCATTGCAGCCCCCCTTCCTTTTTTCTCCTTTCCCTCCCAACCTGCATCATCATCATCCTCATCATCACCATCCGCACCAAGATTCATACTCACCACATATGCTTCCTTGGAGGAAGACAATGTTCTCTGTTGGAGGCGGTCACCCCCAGAGCCAGCTGCATTACAGTAATGTATTTCTGATAATTCACCATGGTACTTGTCCACCGCTACTAAAAATCCAACCCAAGAAAAGCACAGGTGACCATATATTTCTTTATTCCCTGGCATCCGCCTCCGCTGCGTCTTCCATGCTCAGCATCACAACGCCATTTCCAGCGCTGAAGGACTGACAGTGAAAACACTCCCCAAGGAGCTGAGCGAAAGGTGCCGTACCGCTGCGACCCATGTCTGCAATGACACTGACCGTGTTTTTAGCGTTCGCAGCCGGACCGCCGATCCATTCGATTTGTAGGTTGTTGATTTTTTGTTTGTGTCTTTTCCTTTTTCTTTTCTTTTTTCTTTAATACGGCCAGCATCTGGACATTATCTCCTTCCTCCTCCCTTCTATCCAGGGCTGGAAACACTCTCGCTTAAAAAACGCTGCAGCGCCCAGGCGTCCGTGTGTGTGAGGTAGGGCAGAGAGTGTGTACAGTGTAGTCAGAGGGGAGCGACTGTGAGAGAGGGGAGGAGGGAGAGAAAGGGGGAGGAGGGAGAGAAAGGGGGGAGGGAGGGAGGCAAGGGACCGATTCATGTGGAGGCGCTCAGTTGTAGCATCTGTGTAGGAACTTAAAGACCTACTTCACCGGTGGGAATATGAAGGTGTAGGCCTATTGAATTCAAAAATCCTATTTAGTATAAATGTGCAAAACACATTGAAACTGGTTCATCCTAGCCTGAGAAAGGCAGAAAGAATGTTTTATGGTCTCACTGTCTAACCCTACATTTTCCTTATTGTGACATCACAGTAAGGGCTAGGATTAACAGGACAGCTGGGCTAAGGGAAGACTGAGGGAAGACAGAGGGAAGAAAAACCTCATTCATTATAATAGTGATTGTATAATGATAGAACGCCTGTATAGGTAAAGTATTCCTTTAAGTCCACAGTTTACCTTCTATATATTTGTGCAACACAAAGCCTACTTCCTGTAAGCAAAAACTACTCAGGGGGGCTTAGCGTAACTATAAAATCCTTTTTTGTTGGAGAGGGCTACTTTATTCTACAAATAGACATTTTGACTTGTCTTGTATGATAGCACAGGTCAACATGATAAAATGTTAGTGAAAGTAGAATTTCATTTTGCATGCAATGGTTTGAGGCACAACTTTGAATGATTTTTGCCGATTTCTAGCAAATTGGTAAAAATAAATGCAAATTTATTGCTATCCATACTGTTTTGAGATTATTACGACATAACAGTAGGTGGCGCCTATTCTCCAGTCAAGGACTAAAGGTGAATTCATACCAAGGTGAATACAAAGGTGAATTCATTTTATATACTATCTATGATTCATACTAGCCGTGTACGCTCATTGAGGGCGCATGACATAAACACAAACGTAGACCCCTCGACGGTCAAGCGCGTGCAGCCCAAAATGTATAACCTTGCGCCCTGTGCATGCCCATATGCATAACGGCACACGACTTGTTTGGAGTATGAATGCAACTGCGCATACGCGGACCGCTAACTTATAAGTCAGCGGACGCCAAGCGGCAAGAATTAGGGCCCTGTATGCCTTATTTCCACTGTCAGTGCTGCTCAGATCGGGTCAGCTAGGTTACGCTAGATCTGTCTTGCGTCTCCACCGGCGACACTACCCTTTTGGTAGGGCGGAGTTTAGAGCATCGAGCCGTGGAACGAGTGCTGTCAATCCAGCTGTCTCTCGTTTTTGCTTGGTCAAACCAGCTGCTCCTATGTTTAAAGCTTTCTTATTTTGGGACCCTACCCTACACAACTTTTGGCAATGGAAATGCAAATTAAAGCGGGCTGACCTGCACCGAACAGAGCTGCATCGCTCAGTGGAAACGAGGCATTAGCCTTTATGCTATCAACGTTTTTTTGTCTCTTCAGTGGATGTTTGAAGATGTAATCCGTTCCATTTACATCTAGTTTATTGTCTTTTAAGTTCCTATCTATCAAATAGTGAGTTAGACAATGGTGATTGAGCATATGACCCACTGATGAAAGCGCCTGTATTTGCTGCTTTGCCCGGTTATATACTCAACAAAAATATAAACGCAACACTTTTGTTTTTGCTCCCATTTTTCATGAGATGGACTTAAAGATCTAAACATTCATTCCAGATACACAATTGTACCATTTCTCTCAAACATTGTTCACGAATCTGTCTAAATGTGTGATAGTGAGCACTTCTGCTTTGCTGAGATAATCCATCCCACCTCACAGGTGTGCCACATCAAGATGCTGATCTGACATCATGATTAGTGCACAGGTGAGCCTTAGACTGTCCACAATAAAAGGCCACCCTGAAATGTGCAGTTTTGTCTCACAGCAAAATGCCACAGATGCCACAAGCATTGAGGGAGCGTGCAATTGGCATGCTGACAGCAGGAATGTCAACCAGATCTGTTGCTCGTGCATTGAATGTTCATTTCTCCACCATAAGCCGTCTCCAGCAACTTCGCACAGCCATTGAAGAGGAGTGGACCAACATTCCACAGGCCACAATTGACAATCTGATAAACTCTATGCGAAGAAGATGTGTTGCACTGCATGAGGCAAATGGTGGTCACACCAGATACTGACTGGTTCTGAGTCCCCAGACCCCCAATAAAGCAAAAAAATGCACATTTAAGAGTGGCCTTTTATTGTGGACAGTCTAAGGCACACCTGTGCACTAATCATGATGTCAGATCAGCATCTTGATGTGGCACACCTGTGAGGTGGGATGGATTATCTCAGCAAAGCAGAAGTGCTCACTATCACACATTTAGACAGATTTGTGAACAATGTTTGAGAGAAATGGTACAATTGTGTATCTGGAATGAATTTTAGATCTTTAAGTCCATCTCATGAAAAATGGGAGCAAAAACAAAAGTGTTGCGTTTATATTTTTGTTGAGTGTACTATCGGAGGGGCTATGTCGTATTACCCGCGCTGCAGCGGTACGTTCCTGCACTCAGGACATGGGAGTATCAGACTCAGTAGTACTGATTTCAGACCTGTGCATTCCAGTACAACTCTGAGGTTTTTAATTTCGTTTTTATCTTTACAGTCTGGTTTGTATAAGACATAATCCTAGGTCCCACATTTCAAAATGGATGAAAGGGTCTTTCTGCACACACAAGTTCCCGATTTTCTTCATGCAATCAAACGCAGCATACATGCCTGGGCGAGTGTTTTCGCTGCCGAGTGCCAACTGCTGTTGCGATAAAGACTTGTTCTGCCTGCACTTCTCATAACTACAGGGTCAAAATGTTGGATCAGAACACATTTTGCAGGGAAGAACTGCCAATATCCTGGATTCATACAGTCAATAATACTTGGTTTTGAAAGAAACTCTGGTCCAGAAGTGCCTGCAACTACATTTATGGCGACTATAAACGGCAGATAACAGCTTTAAGTGACGTGCTGAGGCTACGTCTTTAGCCATTAACATTTAATTTTGCTTTTATTGTTCCACCAACATATTCACCTCAACTAAGCATTAAACATAATATGTGGTACAATATATAATGTTATATTTTGCTTGGCTATTCCACCTTTCAACTCAAATTCTCAATGTTCATAAAAAAGGTTGTTGGAGACTGACTGGGTCTTACATGCAGGGACACTTGAATAGAACAGAGCCATCGGTAATGTTGCTGTGTATTAGATAGGTCAAAATAACTGCGTTAAAAAGGTATATTACTTGTTGCTCTTACACTTAGAAAACACTCACTGAAAATGATTAGCTTTCAGACACAAATTGTAGACTTTATCAGGGAATGGAGTGAACTGGAAAATATGTGTTTTATGCTGATGATGAACTGATAGCTTACTGGACATTTTCCTGAGCTTTCAGTTGCATCTCATGGCCTTCATCAGCACATATTCAGAAAGTGAATGTTGTGCTAAGAATTTTTTTGTCAAAACTTTTTATATCCAAGTTCAATACTGAGCCCTTAATACCACATGATATACAGCCTATCTGCTCTGTCATCCCCCAGGCTAATATAAAGCGAAACTGAACGTACTCCAAGCCTTTAGTGTCCTGACATAATTGACTCTTGTAAATGAGCAGAGCAACCAAATGTCATGGATTCTGCTGCTCATCTTACTCTATGTAAGATGGATATAAAATCAGAAGTAGTCAGCACACCTAGAGCCAGTTAAAGCCATCTTATTGGCTTTTTATACATGACACAAAATGGCAGATAAACAGGGGGGTTACTTCAACATAAATGTCATGCCCAATGAAATCATGGAGCTCACAATTTATAGTGGTGAAGAATATATCATTTTCCCGAAACGTACTGGTGACAGACAGCGGATGGCACCATCCATGGTCGTCACAATCTCAAAACCTGACCATTCAGCCCTGGTCTGTTGTGACGACCGTCTCTCGTCAAACCCCTGAGTTGCGTCGTTGAAATACTTGCATATACCACATTATAGAACCCCCACCCCATCATGACAGAGCGGTCCAAAGTGTCTGGTGTTGTCCCGTTGTGCTGGTGTGCAAGTCCAATTGGTCAATACAGTGCAGTGTGTGGACTACAGCCATGTCTACGATGTGTCAGAATTCGATGCCTATTCAATGCCGCAAGTTGACAAACTCCGGGATTGGCCTTGCATGGCTCGGTTTTCACAACTTTGGATTTGACCAAGGGGCTACCCACAGACACCCTTGTCTCACAACCTTATTCCACTTCATATTGGTTGTAACTTAGCATTCACAACAGATAGGGTTCATTCTCAAGTCCCTAAGGCAGGTGGAGCTCACAGCCAATACGAAGTAGAACTCGGCTGGACGACGGTATGTAGGTATCTATAGGGTACAACTTGGTTTCTTGGGCTGCTTGGTTACTACAGACTGCTCAACAGTCCTCGAACCTTCCAATCTGACCGAAACTGATCTTAAGTATCCAATTTTGTGTACATTAGCTTAGCTCTTTAACAACATGTCTTATAAGTTTTGATGTAATATTTAATACAATGTGTGTATCTGTGTGTGCCCTTGTGTACATATGTATGTGTGGTGTCTAAACATTGTTGGTACATTTGTTGTAGAGATGATAGGTCTGTCTGTTTGTTTGTTGTTGTTGTTTCAGTTCATCTCCCCGGGGACTACAGGTGGAAATAAGCTCAAAGCTAAAGCTGGTACACAGCATCTCTTGGAGTGTTTGTGTTGAATGTATTTTGTTCATGGTCCTATTAGAACTATTAGTGTCTCAGATCCAGTCCAGTGGGCGGAGCAGTTTCAGCTGTTATTTTATAGGGTCAAGCAAACCCTCTGTGGGGAGCCACTCCTGTTTACACCTACTGTACCTTTATCTCCTTTTCATCCAGCAGACCAACACCTCTGGGCTGGGGGGTAATTTTCTCCCAACTGCCCCATACTGCACATTAAATGGAGTCTTGCTAAGTGGGAGGGGAACTACAATACAATGGGGAAAGAAAGCCTGGCGATGAAGAGCGTTCTGTGCTCTCTGCTACTACCACTCGGTGCCAACACCCTCTCATTGAATCTAAATTTTTTTGGACCACTGCATAAAAGCCCATTCTTTGTGCTTACTTCCTGGTGTAGGTCAGGCGGGGGGTGAATGTGGCAGCAGGCTCACTGAACAACAGGTTAGCCCTATAACTAACAATATCCAAAGACAGTCATTGATGTTGCCATTGAATTTACCAAATGTGCGTATGTCTTTGGACAGGCTTTTGTTATTCTTGAAGTATAATCTTTAACATCCCTGGTGCATTCCGAATAAACTAGATTTGATTGTTTCATTGAAATTTGTTACACTCTACTCTTATGGGTGTCCATCATAGTGCACAATCAGCTTACTGCTTTAAATTAGGAAATGTTAATTTACAGAGAAAGTAATGATCTTTGGCAATTTTCTTAAAATTGTAAGAGTTTTGTCGTCTATACTGTACCTAGATGCGAACACCTGCTTTTGGACAGATTAATAGACCTATTCTACTGAACAAATTTTATTGGACTCTTAAAAACACCTCTTGTACTTATTTTATTGAAATTATTTTAATACTTGTTATACACATGAAAAATGTACAACATTGGACTATGAACCTCCTCTATTTGTCACAACCATATTTTGTTTTGTGACTTTCCTTTCCCACTTGTGCTCTATTTCACACCCAGCTGTTTTAGGAGATTTACATCTTGTGAGGTTTCCTACCTTTTTTCATCGCTATGTTGGTAATGAATGGTTTTGTGTTGGCCTAAAACATGAATTCAAAGTTAGCTACATTGGTGCTGCTGAACAATATAACTCCCTATATCATCTTCAGATAATTATTTAAACGTTTTATTTT